>CP126890.1:284940833-285667500 GCA_030440675.1 Furcifer pardalis
TTTTATTTCTGTTTACGGAATTTATTCTTGCTGTAGTGGTCACAGAGAACCATAGTAAAACAGCCAAAATAACATTCATCCACTCACTCACTCACTCACTCACTCCCATTTATACCCCACCCTTTTGGTGCAACGCTCTCGCTCGCTCGCTCTCGCTCGCTCGCTCTCGCTCGCTCGCTCTCGCCATCTCATAATAGCCAATAAAAACACAAGAAACAAAGACAGATGGCATTAAAAATCTTAAAACCATAACAGTATTCAAATTAAACATCCCATTTTTAAGAGGAGTTGTTGTAGAAGACTTCCATGTCTGAAAGCACTGTTTTCTTTTACAGTCATTTTAATTCATCCTAAAAAAATACTGACCTGCTGTATTAAAAACTTTTGCATTACTAACCATGTTCTTGCAGTTTTTAACCTGGTTATATTTTAAAATGTCTTCTCTTTTTAATGTTTAGGGTAGGTGTTGTATTTACTGGAGCAAATGCAGAAAGTATGGAGCTTAAAAGCTGTGGAAAGCCTGAAAGGTAAAAATAAAAAAATCTTTAAACATTCTCTAAAAATATTTTTTTAAAGTTCTATAAAGCAGAAGTAGGGAGAAATCAACTGGCTATTTGGAATGTGTAGAAAAAGAAAAACCAACAAAATAGATTTATAAACATAAAGCACATGGCAAATTTGTAGTTTCAAAATAAAAAATTCAGTGCACCACTAGAATACATAATTCAGAAACAACATTAAAATACATTTGAATCATGAAGTTATCTTCTCCAATAGTCTAGTACAGAGGCTCCCAACCTTTTTAAGCTGGGGGCCAGATCACACCCCCTCGGACTGTTATTGCGACCATCCTGACCCCCCACCATTCTCCTTACCCCCAGTGACAGCAGTGGGGGGACACCAATTTGGCCCGCCAACACTCCTCCTGGACACCAACACTTATTGGCCTGCCTGTGGGTGAAGGAGGGATCCTGCCTGTCTTTGCCTGCACTCGGCGAGAGCGGCACCCAGGAAAGACATGCATCTGCCAGTTCTGCTGCTGGCACCACTGTCCTGGTCTCCTCCACCTGTCTTGGCATGTCCCTAATGCCACTCTGTAGCAGGGCAGACGTTGTAAGCCTTCTTACAACATCCTCCTTGCTATGGAGTACAGTTAGGGACATGCCAAGCCAGGCGGAGGGGAAAGGGTGAGATCATGGACTGGGTGGAATAGCACCATGGGCTGGATCCGGCCCATGGGCCATAGGTTGAGAACCCCTCGTCTAGTATCTCAAGTAATATCTGGAGGATTAGTCTGAGAGCTTTGGTTGTAGATACACATTTTATATGTATGGTGACATATTTTCAAAATACAATTTTTTTTTGACATACAAATAACCATGTGGAATGGGGAAAATTCATATGTAGAGGTTTTTCTGTAATATATTTTTCTTTAGTTTTCTTTTTGTGAGATAACTTTCTGTTCATTTGCAAAACCTAGGCAGGGTGCAGGACCTTTTGAAGCTCATTAATTAATAGGATTGACTTAAGCTGGAAGCATCCTGACAGCATATGAGATCTTTCCATGGTGGAGCTCGGGGATTCCAATATGGGGTATTACTCATTTTTCTTTAGAACAGCCTTGTATGTTAGGCTGGGAAAATTAATTATAAACATTTTTGTTCACATGTGTTTTTCTGAAACTCTGGTAATTTCATGTCTGTTTTAAATATAGTTCCTGTCAAATTGTGAGTCCTAATCTTAAAAATAAAACCACCGATGTTCTTAATTGTTGCTTGAAGTGGTTCCAGGTAAAAATATTCCAGTCTTTAGAACATGTTTAGGAGGAGCAGATTTAGCTAAATTGGTAGATTCTGTTAGGATCCAATGAAGTGTACTCCTGAATTCAGTCCATAGAGTCACGTCAGTTCCAAAAACTACAAGCTAGATAAAAACAAAGGTTTGGGAGAGACCTGAACTCTGTTTCTCTTCCTTCTTTCCTTTGATTCACAGCTTACTATTTGCAGCTCCATACACATGTTTGATTAAGGCTGGGAGGTGCCCCTGCCTGTCAACCTCAACCCAGCCTCTTTCTATTCTCCATTCTGGGCAGCTCAACAGGGTTATGCCTTCAACTGCAAGCCCCAGTAATGTTTCTCATTTGAATAACTGCTAATGCCCCAAGCTCATCCAGTTTCAGAAAGTAAAAATGATTAGGCATGCATCCAGGTAGGGTAACCCTGATGAACTGTTGCCAACCCTAGTAGCCAATACTAGAGTGGGCAGACCAGTGGTTTAACTCGATGTAAGATAGCTTGTTGTGTCCCACACTTGCTAATTATGCATTCTTATTCAGCTCTCAAGTTTGTTACATTTAATTAAGTAGGTGAACATCTTTGACCTTTAGTTCATCATATATATGCCATAAATATTATTTGCTTTCTTTCCCTTAAAGGTACAAATTACTACATGTTTTGGAGTTTGATGCAAATCGCAGGCGAATGAGTGTAATTGTGGAAAGCCCATCAGGTATGTAATGAAATGGTTGTCTTATTTCATAATGGAGAATTCCTAAAACTTTTTGCATAAAGAGGCAGTAAGAGCTGCTGAAAGGGATATTATTATTTGTAAACACCGTTTGGATTTCAGTTTCATTTCTTTGTAATTGATCCTTGTAGGTGACAAACTTATATTCACCAAAGGAGCAGAATCTGTTATTCTTCCTCGCAGTAAAGGTGGAGAAATAGAAAAAACAAGAATTCATGTGGATGAATTTGCTTTGGTAAGCATTGCATTCCTAATTTCTAGTAACCTGATATTACGTCCTGGTATCGTTACTATATGGACTTACTTGACCCAACGTTACAGTGCAACCCTTCAGAAAATAAACTTTATTGCCAGTGTTCTAGCTAATGATCAGTATTTTGATTGATTCACAGAAAGGATTGAGAACCCTGTGTGTGGCTTACAGAAAATTCACACCAAAGGAGTATGAGGAAGTGGAAAAACGCCTCTTTGAGGCAAAAACTGCCTTACAGCAGAGAGAAGAGCGGGTGGCAGAGGTTTATGACTTTATAGAAAAAGACCTGGTATTACTTGGAGCTACAGGAGTAGAAGACAAGTATGTACCACATGTTCTGTACTGTTTGGGAGATGGGGTTTTCCAATAGTAGTCTTGACATTTTTTTCATGCAGTTTATTTCAAGTAAACGGTATTGGTTCTCTTCTAAAGAATGGAGCAATTGTGTGTTCTTTTCCTCCTGCATATTTTCTGACATGAAGGGCTTTATGTATGTAGTCCAGTGATGGGATGTCCCCGGTTCCATACGGTTCCCTGGAACCGGTAGGAACAATCCCGGAGGGTTCTCCGGGAGGGTAGTCAACTTTTGAGGCGTCCGGTTCCGGACGCCTCACCGACAGAATTTTTTTTTTAAATTGGAGCAAAAATGGCTCCAATTGACTGCGCATGCGCAGAAACTCAATCTGACGCATTGCGCATGCGTCAGATTGAGTTTCTGTGCATGCGCAGTCAATTGGAGCCATTTTTGCTCCGATTTTAATTTTTTTTTATTTTGGAGCTGTAACCGCACCTCCCCCAGGGCACGTTGAGGCCTGCCTGGTCCGTCCGCTGCCACCGAGCCTCCCTGGGCCGTCCGCTGCCAACAAGCCCCCATGCCCTGGGGACGCCCAGCGGGGCGCACCGCTGCCACCTGCAGCCGCCTCCTCCGCCGGGCGCCTGTGACCTCCTCCTCCTCCTTGGGCCGGTGCCTTTTTGGCCCGGCTCCGGCTGCGGCGCCCGGCGGAGGAGGAGGCTGCAGGCGGCGGCAGTGCGCCCCGTCGGGCGTCCCCTGGGCATGGGGGCTTGTAGGCAGCGGATGGCCCAGGGTGGCTCGGCGGCAGCAGCCGGAGCCACCGCCAGAGCCACTGCTGCCTGCAGCCCCTGGCCGCCCCTAGCCGTGGCCGCAGCCAGAGCCGGGCCAAAAAGGCACCGGCCTGAGAAGGAGGAGGCCACAGGGCTGCAGGCAGCGGCAGCTCCGGTGGCAGTGGCAGCGGCTGTGGATGGCGGCTGCAGGCGGTGACTCCTGTGGCCGTGGCCTTCGGAGGAGGAGGAGGCCGCAGTCGGGGGCAGCGCGCCTTGCCGGGTGGCTCCGGGCCATGGTGGTTCGTCGGCCCAAGGAAGGTAAGCAAGTGAGGGTTTTTTATTGTGGGTGGGTGGGTAATTTATTTGTGTTTTGGGTGGGTGGTTGTATTTTCATTTAATTTTTATTTTATTTATTTCTTTATTTTATTTATTTAAGTTATTTACGGGTTTGTGTTGTAGCTGTCTGGGTGGGTGGGTGGGCTGAGGTGTGTGTGTGTGTTTATTTTTATTTATTTATTTTTATTTTTGGCCCCGCCCACAACATCATGATGTCATGATGTCGGCTCCGCCCATGACGTCATGATGTCATGACATTGGCCACGCCCATGACGTCCGTGAAGAGGGGATGAGAGTGCAGCTAGGATTGGACCAGTGGATGGGTTGTCAAATACCTCACCACTCACATGACAGTTTTGAGGAGACTACACACCCATTACAATTACATGAGAAGTGAATTGGCAATACATGGGAAGTGAATTAGCAGCCAACTGTTTGTCTATACACAGTGGGTTCAAAGTTCTGCACCTCAGTAACTACCAAGTAGTAGGGTTTGTTCAGGCTGTAGCTTCTGCAGCCAGCCAGGCTCCTGTTATAAACTGTCTGGTAAGGCTCCTTGGGACTGCGGTTGCTTAGTGGGTTAAGATGCTGAACTTGATGACTGGAAGGTTGACAGGTCAGCAGTTCGAGATCCGAGTACTGCACGATGGAGTGAGGTCCTTTTGTCTGTCCCAGTTCCTGCCAATCTAGCATTTCAAAAATAAGAAATTGCAAGTAAATAAATAGGTACCACTTTGGTGGGAAGGTAAACAGCATTCCATGCACTCCAGTGTCTAGTCATGCCTACCACATGTCCACAGAAATGTCTGCAGATACATACAGCACTGACTCTTTAGCTGTAAATGGAGATGAGCAGTGATCTCTAGAGTCAGATACAACTGGCTTCCAAGAAAGGGTGGCCATTACCTAAGCCTCCTTGGCAGATTCCTCGTGCAACAGCAAGTTTGAACTTTGTGCAGTCATTTGGCCTTGTATGGCATTGCATGCAAGCATTTACACAATCTTGCTGGGGGAAAAGTTTTCTTCTAAGAATGAATCTAAATAGGAAAATTTTCTGAGAGCATGATAGAGGTCCGAAGATGAGCACCAAACCCTAGAGGCAGATATGACAGGCTTTTGAGTCTGGGCGACCTTTACCTATGATAGGGGTCTAGTGATTGACAGTCAAGACTTCCCAAAAGCATAATAATCTAAGCAGAAAGTACAGGTAATTATGCTAGAAGTATCAATTGCAACACTGAGTAGCCTTTCTTTACTTTTAGACTCCAGGATAAAGTCCAAGAGACGATAGAAGGCCTCCGGCTAGCAGGTATCAAAGTGTGGGTCCTCACTGGTGATAAACATGAAACGGCCGTCAGTGTCAGCTTGTCATGCGGCCACTTCCATAGGACCATGAATATCCTGGAACTTGTGCAACACAAATCAGACAGTACGTGCGCAGAGCAGCTGAGGCAACTAGCCAGGAGGTAAAACACTGTTTATGTCTGAATGGATAACATTAATGGCTCTTAACACAGAACTCACCACTGTAAAAATAAACCAGTCACTTTACATTTACTTCTTTGTCATGCAGATAAAAGCATCAAGTGAGAATAACAAAATTGTTGCTTCTGAAAAGAAAGGGCATCAGTTTTGTTTGTTTACTGTTATTTCATGCAGTTTCTCTCATTAGTTCTCTCCACAGAGAAGGAAAGGATTTGTTGCCTACAATAACATCTTCTCCTTTTCTTGTTAGAATAAAGGAGGACCATGTAATCCAACATGGCTTAGTAGTGGATGGGACCAGCCTCTCTCTTGCACTCAGGCAACATGAGAAGCTCTTCATGGAAGTCTGTAGAAATTGCTCTGCCGTACTCTGTTGCCGCATGGCCCCTCTGCAAAAAGCAAAGGTAATTTGCCCCAGATTTAACCAATAGTGCCATTTAGGTACTGTCAGTGATTATGGTCGCTCTCCATACATTTAATTTTAGGGAACATTTTTAAGATTGACTGGTGTACTGAGAACAATCTGTCCCTCTCAGTCACTTACTATGATACACAGTGGTAATCTGTCACACTGTACAATCTCAGTATGTTTCAGGCTGCAGTGACAAATTTCCTACCAGATGGTGGTCAAATTGTCCTTCAAAGAAGAGTGTCTGTCTTTGGTCATCACTTTGAAAGGAATCTTAATAGTTTTTCAAATTACTCAAAATCAGTTGTTAATCTGAGCCAGAGTAGATCATTGCACCGATAGGGTTTATGTAAGTGCTGGAAACCATTCAGCAGACGAATCAGGGATCCAACTGTAGTTGGGATTAGGAATTGGATTTATGTCATTCTTTATCACTATCTACAACGTAAGGCTTTTTCTAGCAGGTACACAGAACACATAAAATTTTAATACATATCTTTAGATCTTTACCATATTCCTTTGTTCTGTCTTATTAATAAACTTTTTGTTTAGTCTATTGCAGGGGTCACTAAACTCCGTTCTCTGGCTGTTCTTGGACTTCAATTACCAGAAGCCCAAGTCAGTACACCTGCTGATCAGGGCTTCTGGGAATTAGAGACTAAAACACCTGGAGAGCCATGTTTGATGATCCCTGGTCTAGAGAATATGGTTGACTGGTCTCTATTGAGTTTGTTGATAGTCTTTTGAATCTGAATGTGTAATGTGGATTCCTGTTAACTTAAAAAAAAATCCTCTTTTTCCCTTTTAGGTTGTACGATTGCTGAAAACTTCTCCAGAGAAGCCAATTACATTAGCTATTGGTGATGGGGCTAATGATGTTAGCATGATACAGGAAGCTCACGTTGGTATAGGTAAAGGAACTGTCTCATCATGCATCTGTATCTAGGTTCTTAGCTCTGGTGTGTGAGGGGGGGTTGTCAACATTCAAGAAGCAGATTTACAAGACTTATAAAAGACTTGAGGTGTAAGTTATAACATATGCACATTTTGATTAAATAAAGTAATTAATAAATAGCAATAAAAGTTATACATATACCACCCCATAGTGCTTAGTACACTCTCTGGGCAGTTCACAATGTAATTAGCATTTTTGCCCCCAACATGCTGGGTCCTCATTTTACCAACCTTGGAAGGATGGTAGGCTGAGTCAGCCTTGTTACCCATCAGGATCAGACTAACAACATCAACAATTTTGGCTGCAGTACAGCAGTTTAACCACTGTTCCACAAAGGCTCTTAAACTACAGTGATACCTCGCTGAACAAGCAAAATGCGTGCCACGTGGTTGCTCATTCAGCGAGTTGCTTGTTCAGCGAAACACATTTCCCCATAGGAATGCATTGAAGGTGCATGTTTCCTATGGGGAAATGTGTTTTGCCAGTTCAACCCCTGATCCAAGCGCCGATCACACAGTGCGATCGGTGCTTGGGTTGGGGGTAAGAATGGGCGCCTGCACTGTGTGATCGGGACTTGGGTCGCGGGTTGTACGCCCCCCCCCCTTCTTACCTGCCACCCATGCGTGGATTGTAGTGTGGTTCACACACATGCCAGCTGGCTGTTTTGGAATGTGGATGGGGAACTCCCCTGGCTGGTTCCAAAACACCCCGCCGTCGTGTGCGCCCATCGGCTGTTTTTTTGGAATGTGGATGGGGGACTCCTCCATCCACGTTCCAAAACACCCCGCTGCTTCGCACACCTGAAGCAGACCCAATAGGTCTGCTTCGTTGAACGAGCAAAAACTCGCTTAATGAGAAGCTTTGCATCAGCGGGGTGTTTGGCAACGAGGCAGGGGATTCTCCCACCTGGTTCCAAAGCACCCCACTGGTGTGCGCGCGTGTCCATCAGCGGGGCATTTTGGAATGTGGATGGGGGACTCCCCCCCCCCCTGTTCTGGTCATACCATCAGCTAGAGAGGCTCACCTCTCTAGCAGTAGAAGGAGAGCCTTTTCTGTGTCTGCTCCGGCCCTATGGAACCTCCTGCCAAGAGAGCTGCGCCTCCAGTCAGAGCTGCTGCCCTTCAGAAAAGGGGTAAAGACCTAGCTGGCGGGGCATGTGTGGGGTGCGGGCTGGACAGTCAGTTCGGCTGGCTGGCTCTTTTGAATAATCCCCACATCTCTCCCTGATATTTTTAACCCTTTGAGACAGTTTTCAGGCAAATATCTTTGTAGAAGTCTTCACTAAATCAGATATTTATACCCTTGCATTGTGAAAGATGTAAAAATTAATATACTTGTTCTAACCTACCTGCAGGGAGAGTGAGCTTTACATTAATAATCAACAGGTAAAATACTTGCATCTCCTCTAGCCCAAATAATCTTTGTTTTATTTACTTCAGATTATCTGTTGCCCATGTGGAAATTTGGAGGATATCTTTCAACTTGGTTTTTTGTTTTGTTTTTGTCTTACATGTGCTTTAGGTATCATGGGCAAAGAAGGAAGACAAGCTGTTAGAAATAGTGACTATGCAATAGCAAGATTTAAGTACCTTTCAAAGTTACTTTTTGTCCATGGCCATCTTTACTACATTAGGATAGCAACCCTTGTACAGTATTTTTTTTACAAGGTAAGTTTCTTTAGATTGTAACTGGAGATCTGTAATGCAAGGCATGATTTGTTTTCATAGTGCATCCTTCAGGTTAGCTGCAATATGTGATATGGGAAAACATTTAAAACTTACACTGTGAGGCAAGCACATCATTTACTTACATCCTTACTTACTTCCGTACTTACATTCTTCTACCAGTCCCAACAACCTAACCCAATCCAACTCGAATACAACAAACCCTACCCACCCATTAAAAGTAAATAAAACAAACAAACAAACAGGCAGTGGTCCATAACATAATTAGAAACGTGTGTTAAGCAGCTCTGTCTGAAGGGAAGATGTTTTAAAATGTTTTTGTTTTTCCTGCTTTCTTAAAAACCTGGAAGGAGGGAGCCTGATTAATTTCAGGATATAAGTCATTTCACAAAAGAGGAGTCACCACCGATAAAGTATCTTCATTGAAACTCTTTTTGCCTCTCTTTGAGTGGTAACCCACAATTCTGCAAGGGTCGGGTAGGATGGGTAGATATTCTTTGGGAGAAGCTGTTAGTTTTTTAAAAAAAATTATAGACTTATTCAAAAATCCAGAACTGTTTGCTAAGGATTGTATATTACAGCATTCTTTGTCAGTGCTGTGTATGCAGTTGATTTCAGCATGATAGCGAGCTTTTCAAATTTAGTAGGAAAACATGCAATTAAGGAACTCATGTTTTACTGAATTGAACTAACTCTTTATTGTCAAATCCAATTTACCATGGTTTTGAAAAGTATGAGCACAAATGCAAAGCTGCCATTAGAATCTAAGGAATAAAATGTCCAAATAAGCAAATCACCCAACCAGCCCCTGGCTTACAAATTCACTTGTAACCATGTTTGAGAGTAAACAAAACAGAACTGTAAAAAAAACAAAAAATGTTGTGGCACCTTAAATACTAACTCCTTTATTTAAATGTGAGCTTTCTTGGACCAAGTCTCATGGTGAAATATTTGGCAGAATCTGCACCCACAGCCTTTAGATCCACACACGTGCCAGCTGTGCAGCTTATGTGGCTTGCAAACAATGAGAAGCAGCCAGGTTCTTGGTGAAAAGAACAAAAGCCTCTTTACTCGTGAGGAATGCAATATATTTACAGTGCAGGTAGAAAATAAAACTAGCTTGACTTCAGCAATATGTACAAAGTTCATAAAGTCCAACATACACAGTCTTTCTCTCTTGCCAAGTTAGAGCACACACCTCTCTGCTCTGCTTACCCAGATACCACCAACAAGGGTTGGTAGCAGATCTCGTTGGTTACAAACAGTTCCACAGTTGAGAGTGGCTGGAAGAAGCTGTGAAGCAATTCTCCTCGTACCTCAGTGGTCTTTGACTGTTCCAACGAAGGCTTGACCTTGAGTTGAACACTTTCCAGACTCAGGCATAAATCTTGGCTGTCGAATGTACACAGCAGCCAAGGGCAGGCAAAAAATGCAAGCCAAAGACCTCCACTCAGATGTGCCTCTTTCATTTGCCCAGAGGCTAGCTGAGTAGGGCTGACTCAGAACACTTGGCCATTCCCTGCAACTAGCCTTAAAGCTACAATGGCCATATCCAGCTTGCAACATAGTAGGACAGTGCTGCCCAGGCACTTATACCAACAAAGTCCACTTCATCAGACATCAGACTTGTAACCATTGTTTCTTTTCTGACTTTATAAGAAATATGACATATTTTAACATGCATGCAGTAGGAAGAATCACCCTCAACTGGGAACTGATGAGCGCATGTTCTGTATTTGCAAACCACAATGTATAAGGTGGGTAAGTGTAGCATTTAGGTTTGAGGATCTGTGTTGGATTAGGTCTTAACTTGCCCTTTTATATTCTTAGTCTAAATAGTATTCTGGTGTTTGCATTTGCAGTATTGAAGACTGTTTTCGGAGTCTGATGTCTTATGTTCCTAACTTGTTGTCTCATTTCTTATTTTCCAGAATGTATGCTTTATTACACCACAGTTTTTATATCAGTTCTTTTGTTTGTTTTCACAACAAGTAAGTAATTGGTGGAAATTTCCTGGCCTGTTTTGAAAATGTAAAAGTGAAATTAAAACACCCAGAAATAACATTGTGTAGCTGAGCTTTGAATGGCTGTTTCTTATACTGTGGCAAGGCTTCAGTAATGTAATATTTACAATATAGGTGAGGTAATAACTGTCTTTGGACAAATTAATTGGTTGCCTCCCCCCCCCCCCCCCCCAATTACTGGTCAGTGCTAAGAACTAAATGCACCAGGTCAGGCAAAAGGAACTGCAGAATGAACTCATCAAAAGGTGCCTTCATTTTGACAGTTTCACATCTGGCCTAGACACAGAAGAAGAAGAAGGGTGGAATCTTTTAAATTATAGAAAAATGGATGGATTTTGTTTTATATCTGGGATCAGTTTTTCAAATTATGGTGAGGTCAGGAAGAGTTTTGGTTTCATAAAGTTCATTGTCCTAATCTGAAAGGATGAGATGAACAAAGACTAGAGCATACCAGTCATCGATATTAAAAGTTACATGCTGAAAGTAAATTCCCAGCGGTTACGTAGTGAGGTTCATGATTAGGTGAGTTTCAGGCAAGCTTCCGGCATTCAAACCGAAAACCATATCCAATTGACATTTAGTATACTCTACAACAAAAAAGTATTTTATGTTGTCCGATAACGTAACCTGAAAGAGCTATAGTGTAAAGATATCTGAGATTAAACAGAACAGCAAAAAAAGGACAAAAATGTTGTAGCACCTTAAAGACTAACTCCTGTATTTAAACATGGGCTTCTTTTTCGTATTTGTCAGATAGAGCATAAGAGATATCATATTTAACTCTTAATTTAAATACATATATGGAGTGGTTGGAATTCTTAATGTTACCTTTTTTTTAAATAATTTGAAGATTCATCAGTTGAGATAGGAGTACTTGTATATATTTTGTATTAGTTTCATTGCCTTCATTACCTTTGATTGTCACAAATGTCTTTTGACTACAACAGAGGTTGAATTATGAATTACGCTTTCCCGAGCCGTTTGAATAGGAATCCTATTGTTTTTCTGCATTTTTACAAACTACTAATGTTTGACTTCCTTTTTTCCAGACTCTGTATGACAGTGTATACCTGACTTTATACAACATTTGTTTCACTTCTCTACCTGTCCTCATGTACAGTCTTTTTGAACAGCATGTGCAGCCTCATGTATTACATAGCAAGCCAGCACTGTATCGGTAAGCATATTCCATTGAGGAAGGTTTATATTTGGCAAATGATAAGGGATACACTTGATCACTGTAACTTCTGATAAATGGGGGAAAAGGTGGCCTCTTTAGAAACTGTTTGATAAAATATTAATGCCTTGTTTTCTGAAATCATATCAGAATATTTGTTTCAAAGGAACAAACTGATAACTTTTTAATACCTGAAAATATTCCAAGTATCAGTTATCTATACTTCAGTGGTAAACTATAGATGATGCTTTTTGTGTAGAAGATTTCAGGTCCAATCTAGTTCAATTATCTTTGTTTGCAAGTCTCTGAGAAAATAGTTACTGAGATTTGGACCACCATTGCAGGCTAGAGTAGACACTACAAGAGTAGAGTCCAAGGGGCAAAGGACAGAAAGCTTGTGTAGAGAATTCTTAATCTGTGACTTAATTTCAAAATCCCAGTGTGAGCAATCAGTTCAGACCTATGGCCAAAACATCCTCTTCATTGACAGGGAGGGAGAGAATGAATGAGAAATATGGTAGACATTCCTTTCCCCTGCCCAACAACATCATGTAACTCCAGTGGGCACATTTCAAAAAAGCAAAACCTCCCCACCCTAGGGTAAGGCAACCATAGGTTTTAGCTATTCATAAACCTATTGTTCTCATAGGCTGAAAACCAAGAATATGAAAGACATGGCTTTCTGGTTGCCAGAAACCTTGAAACCCAACATGATTCTAATCGTGGTGGTTCCAGGCAAACCTTAAAACAAGTTATTACAATACCAGGGTGTTACCTCTTATTTGGGAAGGAAATCACCCTCAGATATTTAATTTCTGTTCTGAAAGTTAAGAGAGTACAATTTATGTACAGTATATATTATTATTATTTATTGCATTTGTTACCCCGCCCCAATCGGGAGAACCCGATTTCAATTTCATCTTTTGTTAATTTAAGACTTCACCAGAGATTGTTTTATAATTTGTTTGAACAAATTTGTTTAAATGCTGCCTCCAGATTCATTGGGTAAATTGGTAATTTACAAGACAGCACAAAATTTGTATCATAAACCATTTCATATGGGTCTTAAAGCATTTTTCACGCTGATTTCAAATCTGTAAACCATTTTTCTCTAGCACGTCAAGTTTTTGTTTTATCAGCAATTGTATATTTTGATGGCTTTACTGTAAGCCTTGCTGTGTGAGTTCGTGCTCAGTGCTGACAGTGTAAGTGGTTGCCTCAGCAACAGCCAGTATTGCCCTATGGGGTATTGCGTGGTTAGACCTGGCTAGAAGATATTGCTCAGTGTCAGCCCGGTGTTGAGAAATATTGTATTACTGTGCTTAATTAATTCTGCTTACCCCTATATTCAGGTGGAATGATGCCTAGGCACTGCAGAAACAAACCTGATAGTTTCTGTTACGTGTGTGGATCATTTACTTTGTCAGCACAACGTCGACCAGTTACGACAGATCTTAAAAAGATGTACATGCTGTACTTTGGCTGTCCATTAGGTGAACAGGATAAACCCTGGGTTTCACATATATATTTATAACAATAAATAATAAAATAAAATATCATGTGCACCAGCTCTTCCAGTGGCCTACGCAACTGGTTGAATCAACGAAGGACGTCAGTGCCTTTTGCCATCCCAATGGTGTGGAGGGAACCGCAAGACCATATTAACGACTGCCACTTTTGTCGGGTTAATACAACTGGATTCTCAGCTAAAACGAAGCACAAAACTGCGTATCCTAGCCAAGATTGAACAATTAGGACTGTTCTCCATGATTATTCCTTGCCCGTTCTATTACCACCAGATGATGGTCTTGCTTCGGTTGAAGGTGATCAGGACATCAGACCCAGAGTTCTTATTGGATGACACAGAACCAAATACTTTTATCCAGGTTGAACTGAACGATCTTGTACGTGATTTAAAGCTATCTAAAGATTAAGCTGAGCTTCTTGCCTCCAGACTTAAACAGAAGAACTTGCTCGCACATGGTGTGAAAATAACTCACTATAGACAAAGAAATCATAACTTGTCTTCATTCTTTACTCTTGATGGCTCATTGTGCTATTGTCATGATAACAATGGACTCTTCAATGGTTTGTCACAAGTGCACTGCCCATCTGAATGGTGTCTGTTCATTGATTTCTTCAAAAAGAAGCTTGAAGGCAGTTTTACTGCACAATGGTAAATCCAAACCGAGCGTACCAGTTGCACATTCTGTCCATTTGAAAGAGTCATATAAGAACATGAACACTTTGTTGGACGCTATTAGTTTTAAGACACACCAGTGGAACATCTCTGGTGATTTAAAAGTTATTGGCATGTTGATGGGGATGCAAGGAGTATTCACCAAATACTTTGCCTGTGGGACAGCCAGTCTACTGCAAAACATTATATCAAGGGCAACTGGCAACCAAGAAACTCCTATACACCCAGAACAAGCAGTGTCAAGTTTCTGCCTCTGGTTGATCCAAACAAAATGTATCTACTTCCTCTCCATATCATGTTAGGCTTGATGAAGAATCTTGTCAAGGCCATGGGTAAAGCGAACTCGGAGGTTTTCAGTACCATGTGAAGAAATTTCCCAGTATCAGTGCTGGAAAACAAAAAGAAGGAATTTTCATAGGCCCGCAGATTAAGTCTGTTTTGCACGATGAAGAATTTAAACAATCTCTTTCAGCAGAAGAGTTGGAAGCTTGGGAGGCTTTCGTTTGGCTTGTTGAAAACTTTTTGGGTAATCACAAGTCTCCTGGGTACAAAGAGGGAGTTCAAAATCTTCTTTGTTCATGCCAGAAACTTGGTTGTCGCATGTCATTAAAAATACACTTTTTGCACTCTCACCTAGATTTTCCCCCAGAAAATCTTGGAATGGTGAGTGATGAACAAGGAGAACGGTTCCACAAGGACATTCAGTTAATGGAATGTTGCTACCAAGGCTCCTGGAACGAAAGTATGATGGCCGACTACTGCTGGATACTGTACCGTGACAATCCGGATGTTGCTTACACAAGAAAGTCCTAAGTGCTTCTGAAGAAACCACTGCAGCTGTTCTAATACAGTTATGCGATGTATTTCAAAGAGTAGGCCTGTTTTGACTTTTGTTACTTAGCTGCTGTGCGTACATGATTAAGAGTGACACTTAAGAGTTTATTATTCAATTTATTTATTATTCAAATTTATTATCCCACCTCAATCGGGCGAACCCGAATCTAGGCGGCTTACAGCAATGCAAAATCCCATAAAAGAAACTAGACAATCCCACTATACCCCCACAAATTTGGTTTGAATTAATCAACAGATTCGACTGTAATTAACACAATATTTTAAAAAAATTAAAAGTTAAAAGATTAAAAATTTAAAATAGCGAGAAGGGTGGCTGTCCTATCAGATCAGCCACCCAACATGGGACCCCACATTCCTGGAGCCCCATACCTGCCCTGCCAGCCAGGTTTTCAGGTCCTTCCGAAAGGGCAGGAAGGAGTTACATTGTTCATAACTTTAAGACCTGACATGATCGGGAAAAACCAATGGCAGTTCTGAATTCAGCATGAAAAACTACTTTAGAAAACTATTTTCATCTCTGATACAGAATTTTTTTTTCATTTTGTTGCCTTGTGATTTGACAAGTTGAAATTTGGCTCATTGACTGAGGAACACTGGTGAGAGGCTGGAGAAGAGGTTCATTAAAGGGAACATTCATCATCATCATCACACATAGACACATATCATGAGCTGCAAGGATGAGAACCAGTGTTCTCTAAAGTGTGAACACAGTGTAGCTCAGGGGTGCCCAAACCTTTTGGGCCATGGGCCAGTCACATGGTTTCTCCCACTGGAAGCAGAAGTTAAACACACATGCACAGAATGCTACCATAAATGCACCAGCAGCTGTTATAAACGTGTTTATTAAAGCCGTGGGTGCATTTATGACAGCATTCTTCACAGGCAGGGTGTGTTTTACTTCCGGGAGCAGCAAGGGCAGCATGGGCCAGTTGAATTGGTGTCAGGAGCTGGCCCCAGCCCATGGGCTGTAGTTTGCCCCTCACCCCCATTGTAGCTGGTACACATATGTGTTTGTAAACATCTTGGGATGGGTGAAATCTCTATCTAAAGATTTCTCCACACCTTCCTGCTCACACCTCACTGTGCTGCCTTTTTCACCAACTGTGGCCCGTCTCAGACCAAGTGGGGCAACTTCCCTAATGAATTCCCCTAGTCTCCACGTGGCGTTTAGGCTAGTGAAAGTGTGCACGGCTTAGATTAGGTAGCTTTCATGGCCTATGCAGCCTGGTCCAGTCAGCCCCTACTCCAAATTGAATAGACACAATGATTTATATTTTGTGAGTTTTATTAAAGGTAAATCATGGAAATGATAGCATAGGAAATCAGACTTGCAGACTAGTCATTCAAGTTACACAGAAGTAATAAAAACTGACTTAGGTAGGCCTCAGCCTCCTGTACTCATGGCCGAGGCTCTCCCATGGCCTTTTCACGGTGAAAGAGAAGGTATACCTGCACACTCATTCCTTTTATTCTCACTCCAGTTCTCTACATCAGACCTTCCATGTGTGGGAATTCAGCCAATTGCAGATAGTTTACCCTAAAGAGTACATTCCATCCTGAAGTTGCTTAGTTTAGTAAAAGCAGAAGAGAAAAGGAATGAATTTTTTCCTGATACACCTGTCTTGATATCTCTGACAGTTCTGTTTGAGAGGTTTGAGAGTAACTTGCCAAAGATTACCCAGCAAGGTTCATGGCTGAGTGATAGATGTGATCATACTAAATGTCCTGCTCCCACTGGACTTTGTAACAGTATTATTTGTTCACCCCATATGACATAGCAAGTGACTAGGTTAGGTAGGTATTTGTAGTGCTGGATTACCAGTACTTAGCATTTTAAATATTTCTCTAAGATACAGTTTCAGCATGTTTCAGGTACAAGAGAATTAAAACAGAATTTAAATTTAAACTGGGAAGTTGTGATAAAAGTCTTAAACATCTTATATCTTCTCTTTACTACAGAGACATCAGGAAAAATGGCCACCTAGGCTTTAAACCATTCCTTTACTGGACCATTCTGGGATTTGCTCATGCATTTGTGTTCTTCTTTGGCTCATATCTTCTGATGGGAGAGGACACATCCCTGCTAGGAAATGGCCAGGTAAAATAGAATACAAATTCTTGTAAAAACAGATTTGCATTTAGTCATTTGATGTTTATAATATTTATGCTAGGTTAATTCTATGCATGTTCCACAGTCATCTTCGTGCATGTTGTAAACTGTTTCTCAGTCCTAAAAATAAGTTCTTCTGTAGAGTAAAATTTACCTATAGCTAGTGGAGTTCAAATACTCTTGTAAAAAAGGTAAGGCCTCTTGGTAGCTGGTACACACAGCTAGATTATATTAAGTATGGGGAAATGTGGGGATTTTGCTACACAAAAACCAGTGGGTATTACGGTTGAAGTGATTGAGTCATGAGTTGAAGTTTTCATAGATTCCTGGAATTCTCCATCCCACTGTTGAGAAAGACGTAATATCACCTTCTGAATTCATATTCTTGTAGATTTGTGCAGCTTGTATTTACATTCTGCAGTATGTAGGTTAAAAGAATCTCTGTTTTTCAGGTACAGAGTGTAAAACACTGGATTGATTAGACCAGTGAACACACACAAACAAATATGCCAAATTAAATTACACAGGCAAATAAAATAGCAAATGTATTGAGTCATAAATGACAGGGTCATACACAGTCCACAGTTGGGAGGCAAGCTATGAGAAACCTAGGGAACATAATAAAAAGTAGAGACTTCACCGTTCCAACAAAAGTCCACATAGTCAAAGTACAGTAATACACCGGATAACGCTATGACTTGGTTCCACAAGTCATGACGTTATCCGATTTTAGCGTTGTCCGATGTATGCATCGAACACTAAAAAAAAAAAAGCCCTGACTTCAGGGACAAACCGCTTTAAAGGCAGGCAGGGAAAGAAAGAGAGCTCCCTGCCTTTAAAGCCACCCCCCACGAGCAGCAGTCTCTGCCACTGCAGGAGGGTCGGGGAAAAGCACCCACCTTTCCCCGACATACTGCAGTCGCAAAGCCTCCTTTTCTCTTTCTTTCCCTCCCTGTATTTAAACTACAGGGAAGGGAGAAAGAGAGAGCGGTGATTGGTTCTCTAGAGAACCAATCACATCTCTCTTTCCCCCTCCCTGTAGTTTACATACAGGGAGGGAAAGAAAGGCGGAAGCACTTCTCTCTCTCCCTGTAGTTTAAATACAGGGAGGAAAAAAAACGTGTCGCAAAACACGTTCCAAAAAACTTGCATTGTTATCCGATTCTAGCATTATCCGATGCAATCGTTTTCCGGGGTATTACTGTAATGGTATTCCCAGTAGTAATGTATGGTTGAGAGAGATTCTCCATAAGGTAGACTGGGCGCAGAATAATAGATGCCTTTGAAATGTGGTGCTGGAGGAGAATTTTGAGAGTCCCCTGGACTGTGAGGAGAACAAATAAGTCAATCCTGAAGGAAATCAACCCTGACTGCTCCTTGGAAGGACATATATTGAAGATGAAGCTAAAGTACTTTGGATACCAAATGAGAAGAGAGAACTCACTTGAGAAGGCCTTGATGCTGGGAAAGATTGAGGGCAAATGGAGAAGGGGGCGGCAGAGGATGAAATGGCTAGATGGCATTGTTGACACAGTGGGCATAGAGCTGAGCGGGCTGCAGAGGATGGTGGAGAATAAGGGTGCCTGGCATGCAGTGGTTCATGGGGTCGCAAGGGGTCAGACTCAACTATGCGACTGAACAACAACACAGTCCTTTAGTTACATGCAAGAAAAGGGTGTTGCCCAGCCATAGGTAGATAGAAAGGACCCCCAATTCTAATATTGGGAGCCAGTGACTAGCAAAATGGTGTTGGATAAGAGGTCAGTTTAGGCAAACAAGAAGCTGAGGGCTGTTGGGACTAGTATTCCAGGAGAACTTGGGATAAGCCAAAGAACTAAATGACAATTGATATGCGCAGAGGTTGGAGCTACACTATCCTTAACTAGAGCTGGGATCTTAAGAGATTTGCCCGGCATATCATGAGATTGCCTAAGCACAGGCAACCAAAATTAACGATGCACTGGGTGTCACAAAGTGGAAAAAGGAAACAAAGTAGACCAAACTTAGAATGGAATGTAACTTTTAGAGAAGATTTGAATAATATACAAGGCTCCTGGGAAGAAGCCCAAATGTAGCAGCAAATCAAACTCATTGGAGGCAATTGATGGCATGCAAAGACATAAGAAGAAGATGAAAAGATTCTGAAATACAATTGATAATGTTTGCAGAGATGTCAGAGTGACCTGGGGTCAGGACCTTGCATTTCCTTAGCAACATTTCTATAAAACTTAGCTTGGCCACAGAAAAAGTAAGTCTCCCAGTATAGTGATTTATAGCATACTGTCTACTGAACAGCCACTGTATTGCAGTTTCAACAGGACGCAAGAAGTGTCCTGTTGAAACTTGGTATTGAGACTGTGCACACACATTAGAATCATCCTAAGCTTATGGCTGAACTCTCAGTGTGTTTGGTGGTGCAAAACTGAAGTAAATGTTACCTAGGTGCAGTAGGAGGACTTTCACTGCAGTTGAAGCTCTATGAACAGTAAAGATAACTGCATAAGACCTTTGGGCCTGAGAATATGGACTAAGTGATAGTACAGAGGTGGATCAGCAGGAAAAGGCCCTGTTTCTGGTACCTCTGGAAGATGCCAGTTTAATATGGTGGAGTGTCTATACATGCCAGCTTCTACAATTATACTGAGACTATGGACTCCTGACCAATTTTAGGGGCACAGAAAAGAGGACATTTGGGCTGGGTCAAGTAAAAGTTTTAGACTGAATAGGAACCATTTCCAATCTCAGCTTCAAGGCCTAGCAGTGGCTGAGAACATCGCCCCCTCCTCTGGGCCCACAACAACGGCCTGAGGAAGAAGACGCCAAGGCCTAGCAGTGGTTGGGGACCTTGCCCACTCCTCTGGGCCCACAACAACGGGAGTTAGTTTGTGTTCTGGTTTGGTTGTTTTATGTGGTTGCATTTTATAATTTTTATTGTACTGTTGTTGTTTTGATTGTAAGCTGCCCTGAGTCACCTTGGCGAGTGGGCGGCAATATAAATATAAATAAATAAATAAATAAATAAATAAATAAATAAATATGACTTTAGAAGGGCTGGTTGTAGAAGAAGACACCAGAAGTTAATGTTTTCACTAAGTGAAGAATTCTGTGTTAACATTTAATTGAGAGGGATGGTCCTGGGTATTTGTCTGGATTCAGCACTAGGAAGAATCCTTTCTGTAGGAACTACCCAGCTTTTAATTTTCAAAGTCAGCTGATACTTCCTGGCTTGTCCATCTGCTCAAATGTTGTTTGGCGGTACCTCAGTCCTATATTTCCTACAATTATTCCCACAGCCCGTGACATCACAAGCTGCAAAAATGACAGACTACAACACAGTTACCTTTAATGAGTTTATGAATCATCCTGCCAAGAGCTGGAGAATGCTTGATTGCACATCAGATGTGCCATCTTAGATTGGGTAGAAAACTACACAGTGGGTTGACTTTTTTGTAGCTTGATAGCCATACCCTATGATACTTCATTTCTGATCTTTTAGTTTCCTTTCCCCCTTTTTTCATGCTGTGCGTGTCGTCAGGTATTGAAACCTAACAGACAAATGGTAAGAGCCTCTGTTTTAGGAAGAAAGATACAGAAACACCAGATACAGTAATACCCTGGATAACGTTATGACTTGGTTCCACAACTCATGACGTTATCCGATTTTTAGCGTTGTCCGATGCATGCATCGAACAACGCTAAAAAAAAGCCCTGACTTCAGGGACAAACCGCTTTAAAGTCAAGCAGGGAAAGAAAGAGACCTCCCTGCCTTTAAAGCCACCCCCCACGTGCAGCGGTCTCTGCGACTGCAGCAGAGTCATGGAAAAGCACCAGCCTTTCCCCCGACCTTACTGCAGTCACAGAGACTCCTTGTCTCTTTCCCTCCCTGTATTTAAACTACAGGGAAGGGGGAAAGAGAGAGATGTGAAGAGAGAGACGTGTTCTACCCAAACCACCCCACACCCGCAGACCATTGCATCGGATAACGCTAAGAAACATTATCCAGAATCGTTATCCGATACAAGTTTTTTCCAAAAATCTTGCATCGTTATCCGATTCTAGCGTTATCCGATGCAATCGTTATCCGGGGTATTACTGTACTGTATTTTGGTATCTGTTTAAAGAATGCAGCATCCATTCTCCTTCAATATGTTCAAAAATAAATGGCGGCTGAGTATCTCATGTCCGGTGTACTGTCAGCACTTAGGAGGGAAGGCTGTTGTGCATTTAGTGGAATTTTACTCTTGCATCACTTTGCTATAGTAACTGTTCAGTCTCTTACAAATTTTGATGCTTAAACTTGCCTGGAATAGAAGAAAACTGCAGTCTGCACCTTTAAACTCTGTCTGCACATATTGGCTTAAGACATGGAAGAAGCCCAGCAGCTCAAATATTCTCTACTTCCCCCTTTGTGTTGCCAACTACAAATTATTTTGGATAATCGTAAGAATCCTATTCTCAATGGAATAAAATCTCTTTATTGTTACTTAATACTATCCGTTTGATGAGATATTTAATCATATTGCAAATTCTAACTTTTATTTGTGCTGCCATCTTAATTCCATTTCTGGTTGTTTTAGATCAGTGGTGGTGAACCTATGGCATACATGCCAGAGGCCACTCCCAGTCCTCTCTGTTGGCATGACCACCGTTGCTTCCTCCCTAACCCCAGCAAAGAGTTCACCCCACCTCTCTGCCCAGCAGCCCAATGGGAGTGTTTCCTCCTTCCCCCTAGCACAGAGTTCACCCTGACCCTCTGTTTGGGCACTTGGTCTCTAAAAGGTTCGCCATCATGGTTTTAGATCATTATTGGATTTGAGGCACTCACTCCATGTTTTGCAAGGTGGATTCCTTAATTGCTACCTGCATAATTTAGAACCGGGGGGGGGGGGGATGCTGCTAGGTTAAGTTTTGCCATCCTTCAGTTGTTGTAGAACAGCAGCTTCTATTAACCCTAGTCAGTATAGTCAATGTGAGTTTTCCTGATCAGAGAGGCTGCAACTGAAGAGTATATTTTGATTCATCTGGTAGAGTATAGAATGAATATCTCCTGTTTTTCTGTAATTCAGAACAATCAGATTCAGAATTAAGATGGCTATAAGATGCTTTAACTTAGAATGCTTAACAGTTAAGAGGTTATAACATTGCTTATAGCAGGAGGAGTGGAAATGCCTCTATTAAATACTTCAGTTTCTTTGATCCACACTAGTTTGGCTTTTCTCAGAGTAATTTTTAATAGAACTCAAGAACAAAATTTTAAAAAAGATCTATTGCTGCCTTTTTGTGTACCTTTAATTCTTGACATAAAGTTCTTTAAACCTACCATTATTTTTGAATTTTGGAGAATGTGATTAGCTTACATGATGCTTCATTGAAGGAAATCCTACCTGCTCCCATAATTAGAGGCGAATTGCTTTCACAGTAGAATCTTTCATTAACTGGGGATTTATGCACAATGGTTGTTATCTCCATGTAATCTTATTTTGTTTGAAACTTTAAATCTGTTCCTGTGAACTCATGGCAGTGTCTGGAGGAAGGTAACTTTGTCCATTGGGGAAATTTTGTAACTTGTTCCTTTTCCCCTGTTTTGCTTTGCACTTTTCTTTCTTGCATAACTCGCACTAAATGGACAAGTAAACATACTGCATTACTGAGCTTCTTTCATCATATTCTGTGTTGCTTTATAGCTGCATTCACTGCACATTCAAAATTAAGTGATATCAAGTTTTTTAAAAAAAAATGTTTCCTTTTCAGATGTTTGGAAATTGGACCTTTGGTACCCTGGTCTTCACAGTTATGGTTATAACAGTTACAATGAAGGTAAAAAAATTAGAATAGTAACTTTGTTATGCATCAGTAGTTTGAATTGATGCTTCCATGTTTGAGTTTTGATTCTGATTAATTCTCTATAAGAAGAAGAATATTAGCTTTTGCATTTTAATTGAGGCTGGTCTAAATAGCTATATTTGTGTTTTCACATGGAGAATTTAGTTTTCAGTGAGGTTAAGTGCTTTCATTAGAAAAAATAAGCACTACACAAAACTCTGTGTTTTTAGGACATTTAAAAAGGAGCTTCTAAGTAGCCATGAAATCTTAGGGCAATATATAAAACTTAAAAGAATACACTGGCTGGAATATCATAGCAGTGATTTAGTGGTTAAAACGCTGAACTTGATGACTGGATGATCGGCAGGCTAGAAGTTTGAGACCCTTGTGCTGCACGATGCAGTGAGCTTCTGACATCTGTTCCAGCTCCTGCCAACCTAGCAGTTCAAAAGCAAGAAATTGCCAGTAGATAAAGAGGTACCACTTTGGCGGGATAATAACAGTGTTCCATGGGCTCCAGTGCCTAAACATGCCTGCCATTTGACCACAGAAACATCTGCAGACATGACAGACAGTGCTGGTTCTTTGGCTGCAAACAGAGACCAGGACCCCATCCTAGAGTCAGATATGACTGGCTTTTGAGCAAGGAAGGTTTTTATCTAAGACTTAATGGGAATGCTTTGGTAGAGCCCCTAACTCCTAACCTAAGTCAGAAGGACACCGCCTAGAAAATACACCCTACATCTTAATGCACCATGTGGCCTCTGAGAGTGGGTATAATGACATACCGAAACCATTTATTATTGACCAGTGGTAAGATGATATTCTGGGAACTAGAGCATCATCTGACTATTGGGGCTGCGGTTGTTCAGTGGTTAAGAAGCTTGCCTTATTACCTGGAAGGCTGACAAGTTGGCAGTTTGAGACCTGGGTACTGCATGATGGATTGAGCGCCCATCTCTGTCCCAGCTGTTGGGGATATGAAAGGCACCTCATTTGGGCGTTCCCTGAGCGGAATTTCTTCTGCAAAAATCCTTTCAACCCAGAATCATTTCTGACACAAAATTATTATTATCTGACTATTGCTCAGTTGTGTGTGACTTCATTATACAGTATTTGTTCTTCCTATAAGTAAGATGGCTTTGAAACAGATAAGCACTGAACCCTAGAGTCAGATATGAATTGCTTTCGAGCAAGGGAAACCTTTACCTTTAAGTCTCTCTCTCACTCTCTCTCTCACGCGTACACACACACACACACACACACACACACACACACACACACACACACACACACACACACACACACACACACACACACACACACACACACACACACACACACACACACACACACACACACACACACACACACACACACACACACACACACACACACACACACTGTAAGTTAGTTCAAAAGTTTTGGGCAGTAGATCATTTTAAAAAGCCTGATCAGCTAGCGTAGCTGCCTAGTAAATTTATGCAAATTCTCTCATTTATTTTAGATGGCTTTGGAAACACATTTCTGGACATGGATAAATCATTTTGTTACCTGGGGTTCCATTGCATTTTACTTTGTATTCTCCTTGTTCTATGGTGGAATTATCTGGTAAGCTTGTATATGCCTGTTAATACTTTATTGTGTAAAAAGACCTTGCAAGCTATACTGTTTTGGGGTGGGATGAAAGGGGTATTTTAAGAATACAGTTGACATATGATGGCTACAGTCACTGTTGATATTTCTGTTCATTGATGAAAATAAGCAAAGCAATACTGTATGTGTGTCTCCATGTGCACCACAGAAATCAGGCATTCGTTTATAAACTCTTCCTGAGCAGTCATGCCACAGGTAATATTATTAGAATGTTAAAACGTTTCTTGGGAAAATAGAGACATGCTGCTGGAAGAGATCTGGTTTATACATCCTTCAACCTATATATTTAGTCTTTGAGACATTTTTCTTCCAAATCAGAAAAATGAACATGTTGACTTAATATAGTTGAAGGTAAAACAAAAAAACTGGTGATTTTTTACACAAGATGGCATTATTTTATTTTATATATAAAAACTAAGAATTTATCTACAGTAATACCCCAGATAACGTTATGACTTGGTTCCACAAGTCATGTTGTTATCCGGTTTTTAGCGTTGTCCGATGCATGCCCGGGTGGGTTGTGCCCGAAGCCAAGCGGAGCCCAGGCTAGCTAGCCTGCGCTCCGCTTCACTTCAGGCACAAACCTTGCACTTTGTCCCAGAAGCCAAGCTGACCCCAAGCTAGCGATCGCTAGCCTGGGCTCAGCTTGGCTTTGAGGACAAACAGTGCAGCCGCACAGTGTGTCCCCCAAAGCACCCCCCAGCCCCAACGATTGCTAGCTGGGGCTGGGGGGTGTTTCCCAGGACAAACCCAGTGGTCACCCTCAGCCCCCCTCATCTTTCCAGCACCACCACCTCCCACCCCAGCAGACGATTGCATCAGATAATGCTAACAGATTGTTATCCGATGCACTTTAAAAGAAAAAAAGCATCGTTATCCAATTCTAGCATTATCCAATGCAATCATTATCCGAGGTATTACTGTATCTGTCAAAATTTTTGCTCGGATTATAGCCTATTGTTCCAAAGGAATGTGTAGAAAATCTTAACAATGGCCAAGATCATATTGCTGTTTTACGTTTCTATAAGAGAAACCATTTAAGCCACTGACTGCTTCAGGATAGTGCTATTTAAAAATAATTTGAATAAAAAATATTTTACTCACTGTTATTCATAATGTTCTGAATTTTTTCCTTCTTTATTGATTGATTTTCTTTTTCTTTTTCTTTTCCGTTTTCCCCTCCAGGCCTTTTTTGCATACCCAAGATATGTACTTTGTATTTGTTCAGTTGCTGTCCAGTGGGTCCGCCTGGTTTGCCATAATCATCGTAGTTGTTACTTGTTTGTTTCCTGATGTAGTGAAAAAAGTATTGTGCAGACACCTAAATCCCACAAGTACAGAAAAGGCCCAGGTAACCCATTCTTTTATGTCACTTTTCTAACATTAAATGTTGAGGCTTTGTTAAGCAAAGTTAAATCTTTCCTTTCTATATGTTGGTGTTGAAATTACTTTCAGTGCTTAGATAAATTAGTAATGTGCTGTCAAGTCAGTTCTGGCTAATGGTAAACCTCTTCAGGGTTTTCTTGGTATAGATTACTCAGAAGTGGTGGATCAGCCCCTTCTGTTGGGGGAATCTGGTGCTGTGTAGTTTATTCAAGAGTACGCTGGATGGCTCTTCTCCCAGTGTGTAGTCAAAATACACCTTAGTTAAATTACCACAATCCTGCACTGTTTAAAATAGAAATTCCTTTTCTGTGGCTGCTTTTAAGATGTAAACGCTATCATATGTCAGCCTTTTACTTAATTTGACATGTAAGGGACAATATCAGTATTACCAAGGGAAGAAGTTTCTGTATCTTAGTTGAACCGGAGGAAGAGTAGCTCACATCTTCAGAAAGTAAACAGAGCTATCTCTAGTCATATAATATACAGTAGTTGATTTACTAGTAGTGATAACCAGACATCCACGCTTCTTTCTCAGAGTGATCTACCACAGCATCAAAGGATGTTGGGAACTATGGTGGCTATTTATTTATTTATTTATTTATTTATTTAATCAGACTTATTTGCCACCCTCCTCTAAGAGACCCAGGACAGCTAACAAAGGTTTTAAAAAAGACATAAAACACCATATAAAATCAAATTTAAAATTAATATTAAGACTAGACAAAGTTAAATAATTTTTTAAAAATCATACTTTGAGAAAGGGAGGGGTCAGATGAGCTAACAGGCCGATGCAACTGTCTGACCCAAACCCCATAGCTGTCCTGCCAGCCAGGTCTTAACCTCTTTCCTAAAGGGCAGCAACTCCAACTGGAAACGTAGCTCAATTGGCAGAAGGTTCCATAGGGCCAGGGCAGACACAGAGAAGGCCCTCCTCCTAGTGCTAGAGAGGTGTGCCTCTCTAGCTGATAGTACAACCAGAGAGCCTCTCCGGTCCGCTCTGGTGGGATGGACAGATGTTCTTAGGGTGATGCGGTCTCTTATACTTTCTCATGGCTATCAGCTACCCCTCATGTGTAGCATCATGGACTTTAGACCCTAAAATAGGATAATCTATTTTTATTATTATTTATATTATTTTATTTCTCACACTTGCTAACCCGCCCCAATCGGGCAAGCCCGACTCTGGGCGGCTTACAGCATAATTAAAACACATCAATATTAAAAGAAATTTAAAAATTCATAACTAAAACAGTATCTGGGGTGTCGTCAGAGGGATGGTATCCCTAGACTAACCACCCCATCTAGTGCCAGCCTCATAATTTTCTCTTGCCATCAAAAGTTAACGTGAAAGGAGCTGTTCAGAAACCTTTTGGTAACCCCATAACAGGAGTTGAAACATTTATAGATCCCTTTTGGATTTATGTAGACCTCTGATCTAGAAAAATGTTATGAGAGAGGAGAGGAAAGCTCAAAAAATCTACTACTTGAATCTCCACACCACTTATTAACTTTCCTTATTTTTCATCACACAAAAGTGTCTGGACTCAATATCTTGTGCTGATGTTCCAGTACTTAGAAGGGTGGCTTTGTCTTGTTGTGGTGGTTATGTAGCCATCAATCTTCAGTTCATAATGGCCTCTGTACCATGAATTCTAGAATTTCAGCAGGCCACTGGTTGCTTTGTTTGAGGTATCAAAGTGTAAACATCATAGAACATCTGTAAACTAAGGATGGGGGACATGTAGAACTTCAGTTCCCACCATCCCTTGCCAGAAACGTGAAGGATAAGCAGAGTTTACGTTGGACTTTCCTTGTATACCTGCACCAAGATCAAGGAATTTCTGGCTTATTGAAGAATATACAGATCCTTTTAAGTTTATGCATGCTCACAGACTTTTACAAGTGTACTAACACTATTCCTCATGCAGTTTGACATGCATGGAGATAATTTCCCATGCAGCAGTATAATAAATATAGACTCATTTGTTCCTGTTTTGCAGATAAGCAAAGTTAGGATGAGAAGGTTACTCTCAGTTACTCTTTAATAGTGGTTAGTTCTCTCCTGGAGGGAACAATGTAAGAGGACTCTTGCCAAAAGACTTCTTAGTTCTGTTTGCAGTTCTCCAGCTGCATCAGTTTGAGCATCCCCACCGGTTTCTTCAACCAGTAACTTCTCTTACTGCAGTGCTATCTTCTTGAGCTTACGTATGTCAGAAACACTTCTCCTAGGGGAGATGGCGAAATAGTTTTATGAAAGGTATAGAGCAGTGATGACAAACCTTGGCATTCCAGGTGTTCTTGAACTTCAATTTCCAGAAGCCCTGATCAGCAGGAGTGCTGACTTGGGCTTCTGATAATTGTAGTCCTGGAACACCTGGAGTGCAAAGGTTTGCCATCACTGGTAAATGAGTGTGAGCTGTGAAGGGGTGCATAAAATGACCTGGTTCAGACAACCTGCTATCAGCATATAAGTCTAATTTAATAATAATAATAATAATTTCCCCATTCTTGTTTGCAGGGGAAGCATATGATTTAACATTTCAGTCCTTGTTTTTAGATTCAGGATGCTGCAAAATCCGAAGCTATACCAGGGCTTATTTTGAATATATGACTAATCCTTCTCTTTCTAATACAACTCAATGAAACTTTTTTGGTACAGAATAAAACTTGGTGCTATCAGCAATCTTTCATATTTCTATGAATGGCAGGCTTATAAGCTGAAGGAGCCCTTCCTTAATGTATAACTGTCAGTAATTCTTCTCTAGCTTTGCTTAAGTACCAGTATGAATAGTTGTAACATTTGCAGCTAGAAGATATCTTTAATTGAATATTTTATGTGGTCCCTCAGATAAATAGGCATTTTATTTCATGATCCATTCTTTGAAGGACACCCAAGTAATGTGTCCTTGGTTCTGTTCTGGTAACAGTAATGAATCTTGCTAGAAAAGTCCTCTTCCAGATATCTCCTAGGTAATACAGTACTTAATGTATACAGGTCACTAATACATTATCTTTTAAGACCTTCATTGCCCTGCAGCAACTTGTGGTGTACTGTGCTCACCAATACAATAAATAAAAATTGATTCTTGCAATGTCTTCCTTAATCTGTACCTTTAAATGTCAATCTCATTAGCTTTTTGGACAAATACATCTGTACTGAAATCAGTTTCTTCCTCTCTAACCATATTGGATCGTGCCTTGTTGAAGTTCAGCTCAAACTTAACATATAAGTGATGGATTCCTAGTTTAGTGCAATGGATGCAGAATCTATTTTGTGCATTTGAAGTGCTTTCATAGAATCATAGAATAACTCAGTTGGAAAGGGCCTGTGAGACCATTGAGCCCAACCCCCTGCTCAGTGTTTTCATACTTCTCTTGCATTTGCAATGTTTCAAGTGATTATTACTTTCTCATATGGAACAAGCACTTCTTTTTTCCTAACAAAAATAATCTCCCAGCCAATATGTGCCTGCCTTCTAATGAAAATGGCTCCTTATGTTGTGGAATTTTGGTTATTCCTTCATAGGTTAGCTGGAGATTAAGGTAAAAGCCAAAACATCAACAACCGGGGGGGGGGGGGCACATGAAGATATAGCTCAAGTCTCAAACCTACCTATCCCCTTTTCATAGTGACTAGCCCTTTGTATATATTTTTAAAAAACACTCTAGGTGTTTTAGTAGATATTAATACAGTTGTGATCAAGCTGTATAAAAGGGGGGAAATGGAGTCTCCACCATTTACACTCCATGATTGCAAGAAATTGAACAAGGAACAGGAAAAGGACAAGCTGGAGGCCAGAAAATGAACTTCATCAGTGGGTTAGTGGCATAGAATAGTTTCCCTTGGTTATCAAAAACCTCTCCAGTTTATACTTAGCTTCAATGTATGCAAGAGTTTTGCTATGCCAACACATTCTGCTTTTATTTATTGTTAGTTTTTGAAGTACACTAGTACCTCGGATAACGTCACGACTTAGTTCCACAAGTCATAACGTTATCCGGTTTTTAACGTTGTGCAATGCATTGATCGCACAATGTAAAAAAAAAGCCCTGTTCCCTTTCCACCCAAACCCAAGGCTGATCCCAAGCTGGCATTGGCGCTAGGGTTGGGGAAAAGAACAAGCTTAGTGATCGGGAGGAGGGGTTCTGAAGAGAGGCTGGGGACCTTTTTCCCAGCCTCTATTCAGGAAACCCCCCCCCCCCAATCCTGGATGGTTAAGCCCACCTGGATGGCTAAGCCTGGATCGTTGTTACTGGGCGAGTACCCCATTCTTTCCCCAACCCAGCTGGCCATCTCACGCTGCGATGGCCAGCTGGGTTGGGGAAAGAAGGGGGGGCACTGTGATGGCCAGCTGGGTTGGGGAAAGAATGGGGTGTGTGCCTGGTTCTTTCTCTCACCCAGTCGGCCATTGCACGCTGCAATCACCGCTCAGGTTGGGGGGAAGAACCAGGGCACGTGCACCCAACCCAAGCATCAATTGCAGCAGCAGCGCATTTTAAGAAACCGAATGGGAGCTTCCTGATTGGCTTCCCAAATCCGCTGCCGCTGCCAAGGGCGTGGCTGCGGCGTGGCTGGGAAGCTGACTGGGGAGTTCATATTCTGTTTCCAACCACGCCGCTGCTGTGAGCTTCGTAGCTCCGGTTTGGTTTGGGGAAGATCGGGCATGTGTCCAAACTCCCCCCAGCCAAACCAGTGATGTTTGCCTTGATAGATTTCTGCCCCAAAGCCTGCAGGGTTGGTCTCCAGCCCTGCAGGCTTTTGGGCAGAGATTAACATTGGGGAATTTGAGGCAAACATTTGTATCACACAGTGTTATGTAACGTTGTGCGATGCAAATGTTTGCCTCAAATTCCCTGATGTTATCCGATTTTAGCGTTATCTGAGGCAAACGTTATCTTAGGTATTACTGTATATAATTATTTTTCCTACCTAAAATGGAGATGTAGGGTGGAAATGCCAGTTTTGGTGAAAAATGTACAGCTTAGTTCTCAAGTGAGATTACAAACCTTTATCTTGATTTACACCACTGTTTTTTTTAAAGGTATAAACCTGAAGGGAGAAACGTATCCTTACACCTACAAAACTGGTGTATTAGGGAGAATGTTAAAGCTGAGATTCTTCACTTGGCATCTGGTCTACAGTCCTCTGCATATCAGTAGCTTGAGACCCCATTTGCAATTTGTAATGGTACCACTGAGATACAGGTTTTCTTATTTTGGTGATGCCTAGTAGTATATTTGAGAGCAGATTACAAAGTTCTTTGCTGACACACCTGATGTTAAATATGTTAATTAAATTTCCTTTTTAAACAGACATATTCCATTAATTGTCAGAAAGGTTTTCCTTTTTAATCTTAGTTCAACATTTATGAACTAACTCTTTGTTCAGCTTTCCTTTTGAACTGAATCTGACAAAAAGCTAGGATTGAACTAGTAAAGCAAGTATTCTGGAAACTAATGATACAGAGCTTTGAGATCAGTGTAGTTTCATACCTCTTTCAAGTGTTATGTCTCAGTTTGTTGTTTACAAATCTGCAGTATTAAAGAGGCAATGGGCTGTTTTGGATCACTTGCTTTTTTACTCAGGTAATCATGTAGTAAGATGATCGAGATTGGGATCATTGCATCTGAGATGTGGGTGTTTAAAGCTCTTCCCATCTCCTACTCCCAATATGGGAACTAAGCCAGAGGAAAACATCTCCACTGATGGCAGGGGAAGCTTTTTAAATCATCTGTGAAAGATCTTTCTGTGAGAGGTAGGGAGAGGGAGATAGCAGAAGACGGAAGTATCTGACCCATGTGATACAGCTTTTCCTGTTTTCAGATATTTGATCTTGGTAGTTCATAACAAATACCATTATATCTAAGGAAATGTAAAAGTAATCGTAATTTAGTTAAACACAAATGCTTTGACCTCCAAAGTTAGACTTCTTCAAAGACTGGTTACCTTGCCTGCCATACACATGGTCAGTATAGCAGTGCACATTGACAGTAGAAGTGTATAGAAACTGAGTGGATACTAACCCACATAAGAAACACTTGATAATTTAGGTCTGTGATGGCGAACCTTGGCACTCCAGATGTTCTTGGACTTCAGTTCCCAGAATCCCAAGCCCCCGTGAATCCATACGAATGGGTTTGCTGTGATTCATCCGGCCTGTGCCGCCCTCGTCGCTCCCAGAAGCAACAAGGGTGGCACGGACCGGATGAATTGCAGAAAATCCATTCGTGTGAATTCACGGGGGCTTGGGCTTCTGGGAACTGAAATCCAAGAACATCTGAAGTGCCAAGATTTGCCATAATGGATTTAGGTTGTGTGCTCTCTTTTCTCTTGATAAAAAGTTAATGTGTGTATGTAAGCTGCTTTAACTATGCCCTCAAGGGTGGGTATGGTCCTGAAAACATATCTTGTCATGTTTGTGTGCCTAGTCATGCTTGTTCTGAATTCTAGCTAGAAGGAAAGCTACGGACCCAGTTTGGATTCACATTGTTGCTGCAGAACCTTTTGCAGTTGGCCTTTATACTGTAGCTCATCTTTGGTTCATATGGGAGAACCCATTGTCAAAAACTAATTAATGCTTTTGGCAAAAATGTGACCAAAGATTACTATTTACAGCCTTATAAATGAGTGCCAACTAAACTTTGGTCTGTGTGTCCATTTAGCTCTCCAGAGGTTACATAGGAAGACAATAGGGGGGGGGTGTAAAATGTGACATGGATGGACTTAAGTTCTGACCTGCTATATATAGGAACACTGGTTTGCACAATTTCTTTTAAAATTATAATTAAAACAACCAAATTCTATGTGTTCATGACATGTTACCTGTAAGTGATGTAGTTACGTGTTGATTCAGCGCAATAGATAATCGATTGGATTGTGAACAAAATCCGGTGTCTAAATTTGTTAAGACGTAACCACGTATACTGGCTTTGTTATCCTGTTTGCTATCCAGAAACCAGTGTCCCTTTGCTTATATGCTCTGCTTCTGAAATTTGTCCCCTGCATTTTGAAGATGTTTCTATCTCAAATTCTGTCCTGTGTCTGCCTATTTGAAAAATGCCTTCCACTGACTTTGTGTGTTCCATCCCTTCTTTATCTACTTATAGATGTACTCCAGCAGAGTTGCTTTAAGTGAGGAATGCATCGCACTGCAGCCATTGTCCAGGGCACCGAGTCAGCTGAGCAAAATTAGGTAGAGTAGGAGGGGCAGTTCTTCATCCAATTTTATGCATGCTGAAGGCCAGCTAACCCGCACTGAGAGAGGGGAAAGGGAAAGAGGCATGGATGCTAGTCTGTCTACTAAAAGAGCAATAAAAGCAACACAAGTTTCTATTTTTCTCGCTTTCTCTTTTATTTATTTATTTATTTATTTATTTATTTTATTGTATTTCTACCCCGCTCCAATCGGGCAAGCCCGACTCTTTTAGCTTTGCTCTGTTTGCAGGCCAATCCCAGCATGTATTTATTTATTTATTTATTTTGGGCAGGATGAAGGAGAAGGTATAAGCATGATGCTCAGTGTACAGAGCCTATATTTACTCCATATTCTGCTATGCAAGATAACAAAAAAAGAACCGAAAACAAAGCAAAAAAAGCCGCCTGCTAGCATGGCCACCAGTGCTTCTGCTTAGCTTAACTTAACCATCCATGATGTTAACAGTGCTTCCTGCATGTTGGACAGTAACAGTCAGAGCAAAAGAAATTGTATTTTGTTGACCTGTTTTGTTAATTTTAAATGTGGGGGAAGAATTTCTGTTGCTTTGTGTATTGTATTTATGTACACATTTGTGCAGCTTTGTAATTTGCTCTGCCAGTGAGCTTACAACAGATGTGTTTACTGAAAGCAAAAGGTTCTTGGGACTGTAAGTGGACCTGGTGGAATACACACAGCATTGAGCCGGATGAATACGTTAGCTGCTGAAACATACAACTGATGTACGTAGGTAAAATTGCATGGTAGTGTGATGTAAGAGAGTAAAAACTTGAAAAATGGACACTAAAGATGAAAGATTCTCTGTCTCTGGCAGGGTTTTTAAGCCACATAAAAGATGGTGCTTCGTCTCTAAGGCCTAAAACTGACATCCGAAGCTGTGACTTTGAGTTAATGGGCCAAAATGTATTTGTCTCAGCTTAGTAAGCCAGGATGTATACAAACCATATTCTCTGTGTTTATGTCACCACTTCTCCTTTATTGGCATGTTGTAGTTTTAACACTTCGTTGGTTAAATAACAAAATTACGTCCATGTTGGGACGCAATGATTACATTACTATAAGTCACATTTTTACATTAGTGTCATATCCCGGCTTATCAAATCTTTATTGTCAGATCTTGGTTTATCAGGTCAAAGTACCTGATTTATAATGAAAAGGAAACAGTGGCTAATTAATTCATGAAGTGTTGGCTGTAGTGCACAGAAAAAGAATGGCAGGAAATCAAAGTTATGTGAGCACAAAGGTCATGCATATTTCTGGTTATTGAACCTAAATGTATCTAGCAAGTATTTCTATGTGACAGCAAAAGAAAAAATTTAAGTGGTATGCAGGAGGATTCAAACAGGCTACACAAATCAAATCTTGCCTTCTCAGAACCCTTGTCCTTCTGGTATATTGAATGCTATCACAGTACAAAATAATAAATTAGCAATCCTTGTTAATGTCTCAGCAGTTGACTTGATAATAGTAGAGCAAAACAAATTAGAAGTAATATTTTAGGTGGTTGTGGAGAAAATTGCCTGTATTCTGATTTCATTGGGCCAATACACAAATGTCTTCTACATAACTACAGCACAAAATCATAATATTTGGAGGCAAATGGCCACAAATTGAGAAATCACTAGACATTATTTGTTGCATTGTTGATGCAATGAGCGTAGACCTATGTGGGCTGCAGAGAATGGTGGAGGACAGGGGAGCCTGGCGAATGATGGTCCATGGGGGGTCACAAAGAGTCAGACTCGACTGTGCGACTGAACAACAACAAATTGTATGACTCATTGTGTTACTGATAATGTCTACAGTGGTTTCTTCAACTTGGGGCAGTTTGACTCTAGAAGTTACACCATTTGCATAGCTACCCAAGAGCATTTTGGCCACTTAATTAAAAACAGTTAAATGATGGTTTTTTACAATGTAGTGAAAATATCTAGAGTGGAGAAAGTTATCTGTTTTGCTGTTTTCCAAAGAAGTATTCGGCACTCCTTTGCAGGCATTAGGTCCTTCTATCCTCCATTTCTGTGCTACGATTTTTACTAAATCTACAAGCAATTCTGAATCCTTCATCAAGGCAACAGTCTTCAAATACAAACAACAGTTAAGACATTTGGATTGTAATACTTTCAAATTAAATCAAAACGTAATAAGACATGTCTGAAAAGTAGTTCAGTGTGACTGTGGATGCTTCCTGACATGCCTTGGTAAGGGGGGGAAATGGGGGAAATTATGTACCGGTAATTGTAAGTCAAAGCTGGTTTTTTTCTGATTTACTGATAAATATCAGAATTGCTTGGCTTTTTCACCTGCCCCTGCTAAATGTTAATAACCATTTACAATAAATGCCTAGGAAAGGTCCCCTGTGTACACTGGCTTAATCTGAAAAATCCCTGAGATCAGGATGCAGGATATAGCTGCTTAGTTTGCTATCTGCAGCTTACAGCATTGATTTATTACACTATGCTTTTTGAAAACCCTCCTATTTAAAAGAATGAACCCTTCATCTTACTTTCTGGCTCTCTAAGACAGTGGTGGCACGCATGCCAGAGGTGGCACTCAGAGCCCTCTCTGTGGGCACCCGTGCAAGCATCCCAGCACAGAGTTCGCTCTGCCCATCAGGCCAATGGGAGTGCTTCCTCCCTTCGCCCAGCACAGAGTTCACCCTGCCCCTCTGCCCAGAGCCCAATGGGAGCATTTCCTTCCTCCCCTGTTGCTTTGTTGGCACCTTGCGATAAATAAGTGGGTTGGGGTTGCAGTTTGGGCACTCAGTCTCTAAAAGGTTCCCCATCACTGCTCTAAGGTCAGTTCTAGCTCTAATAATTTGAAATTTTGTTTAAAACTCAAGATAGAAGAATGAATCTTCATTTATTGTACCCAAGCTTAAAAGATTTACCAGCCTGCAGTTCTCTGCATAGTTAATAGCAAGTTCTATTTGAGTGCTTGTGACATTTGCATATTATGAACTGTGTCTGATTTACAGCAACTCTGACAGAGTTTTTAAGATGTGTGGGATATTTAAGAAGTGTTTTCACTAGTTTAACAACTCCAGTGAGTTTTCACAGCCAAGCAGAGATTCAGACCCAGGTCTTCTGAAGCCTAGATCATCACTCCTTCCTGTACTACATTGGCTGTCTTGCCTTCCCCTGCCCCATCTGAGTAAATTATTAAGTCAATCTTCAGTCTTCTCAGAATTCAGATCAGTCCTGTGTAATGACCAGGGGAGCCCTACTACAAACCTGTGGTGTTGGTAATAAAAAGCACTATGAAACCTGAAGGTCCAAATTATATTATGGTGAATTTGAAGCATGCTACCTAATGGTATTATTTATATTCTCAGCACTTAATGCACACATATCTACCATATAATAAATAAATTGGAAGGGGCCTTTGAGGCCATCGAGTTCACCCCCTGCTCAATGCAGAAATCCAAATCAAAGCAGATATGACAGGCGGTTGCCCAATTCTCTCTTGAATGCTTTGAGTGTTAAGAGCGCTCACCACCTGCTCGCCACCTCTCAAGGCGGTTCCACTTTGGCACTGCTCTAACCATTAAGAAGTTTTGCATATGCTTGTGAGTTTACTGATTGTTGTATGACTGTTTTTCCCTGAAAAATTAAATGTCATTTTCTAGTGGCAAGAGCAACATTCTTTTGAAAAGGTCCTTAAGCTAGTCTAACATGTTATCAGGAACAAAAATAACAAACATAACATTTATTTTAGCTTTTTTTATCCTGAAGACAATTTTGATGTATTGAATGTAAAATAGTTTTTTATGAGGCTTTTTGTCTATTAAATGATTATGTTCCTGAGAATGTACAACTGAATGTCCAAATCCTGAGAAACCTCTAGTGTCAGTGGTGTTTTTATAGGACTGGATTCTTGATTTATGATCTCTAACATTGTGAAGTAAATCAGACAGGAACCTGCTGATCCAGAGCAATAATAAACAAGGTGGTTAGTTGAAAACGATAGTTTTTAAATAGTTGAGCTGTTACATAATTTAGTGAAAATCACTGTAAAAGCAATAAGGCATCAGTTTTTAGAAACTCAGCTCTTTCCTACTGAAACATATATAACAAGAGTTTGTCAGGGATCATTCTTGGTTTTGTTTACTATATGAAGTTGCTTTTCTACTGCATAAAGTATATTTCTTGCATTATCATTGGAAGAGAAGAAAATTAGCCAAGTCTGGTTTTGTGAATGAAGCTCTTCTGCATCACTTAGTAACAAGCGTTTCTGTAGTCGTGGAGTATATATCCCATCTTAAAACTTAAGTGGACCACTATAAAATCATGGCTGGACTTAATTTGCCATGCATCTTTTATCTACAGATCTGTGCAAATACAGTTGTTATCCTCATAGGGGGTTAATGACTGTTGACAGCTCCAAAGGAAAACAAGTCACTGTCTATGAGGTGGTTGTGGAGCAGAAAGGAATCTGGTAGGATTACTTCAGACGCCAGTACCTGTTGCAGAATAAAGCAGAAGCAAAGAACACTTTTGTTTGTAAAGCTTAAGATGCCAAAATTTTTGATCAGCAAATCTGGTTACAATGGCTGGGTCTCCTATAACTGATGGAGCAAGTATAGCCTAAGCCAAAGTGATCAAAGAACCTCCTTCAGATGCCTCACCAGCATACCCAATGATGAAGAATGCTGGGAATTTCAGTTCAATCACCTAAGCCATTAGACCAGTGATGGCAAAACTTGGCACTCTAGCTGTTCTTGGACTTCAAGCCCCAGAAGCCCAAGCCCCTGTGAATCCACATAAATGGGTTTACTGTGTGTACATGCAGAAAACCCATTTGTTTGGGTTCACAGGGACTTGGGCTGGGAATTGAAGTCCAAGAAAGCTGGAGTGCTTAGGTTCACTATCACGGCATTAGTCTGTCCTCTGATAAGTGCAATTAAAACCAGTTGTCATATTTATAGGGCTCTTTCTGGAAACTGCATAAGAGTAGTCCTGTGCCTTTCCTGGGCTTTCTGTGTGAAATAAATGAATACCTGTGTGATATCACCATTGGTCCATTCTTGTGTAAAATAGTGCATAAAACAATATGGGCAAGCAAACCACCTGGTTTGTAGATAGTGTTCCTACAGGGGATGCAACACTTAAGGATGAACCAGCGCTCTCCAGCCAAATCCTTTAATATGTTGCTTAGTTGCATATTCTCTTGCTCTTCTCCTTTAATGATGTTTTCCCTACTAGGTAAGCAAAAGTGTACATAGTAGCATCAAGGATGTTGCACCAGATGAATGACTGTTTTCCTAACCACTGCTGTCTACCTTTGGAAAGAGGGGCAGGGTGGTTTATGAGGTCTTTTGCTTTTTCTTTCTTTAGATGGAAGAGGAAAGGGATTCATTCAGCACAGCATGTGGTTTTGCTAAGAGCGAGCACAAAGGGGAGGACGGTAGACAACTTCTAATTGATCTTTTTAGGCAGCAAGAGTGCCTCTGTACCCTAGGTAGTATTTCAGCTCTATATATCTTGTCTACATCATCATGGATCCATCTTCAGTGCCCTGTTGTCCTCTTCTTTTCACTATTACATAATTTCACGTGTTGGAATGCTTTAGATCTTTTTTTAACTCCCTTACAAATATAATCACGTGCATTGTCACATTAATTTGATGTTTCTGTTGCAGCATGCTGAGGCCCTCAGTAAAGTATTTTGTCTAGTGAGAGATAAAGAAGGATATCAGACTTCATGAACAAGTGGGAATTTGGGTCCCTTCCAGTGTTGTTGGACAATGACATCTGTCAGCCTTAGGCAGAATGAGCATCTAAGAGGCCTCATGACAATTGTAGTCCAACAAGATCAGTGTTCCCCTCCTAGTTTCATATTGTGTAGGTAGCCATTTTTGCTCCAGAGTGCCCATAGATAGTGCTTCTCTGTTAAGAATAGAGATCCCACTATCACCAGTTCTCCCCTGCTTCCTAGACAAGATTCAAAAATATTATCTGCATGGGAAATTGATGTTCATAAGTGGTTTCCCTTTTCTATATATGGTATTTTTAACTACCTTGAATGATATTTGGAGGACATTTGAGCCCCTCCTGAGGATTAAGTCAGCTAGTTCAAGGAGCTGCAGCTAACAAAGCTGCTAAAATTTTGAAAATAATCTCTCTTAGCCAAAAGGTTGGTTGGGTAAAACCTCAAAAACTAGTCTCTTCCTTCAGAACTGTTTTATTTCCACGTTTCCTCCATCACTAAAGCATTGTTTGCGCTGTAGTAAAAGCTTTATACCTGGCGATAAAATGTGTCTTCTGTGATTCATGACTTCAGAAAGCACAAGAGCAGGCTATAGCAACAGCATGGTTTTACTGAACAGTTAGAAGTACCAATTCAAAAGTAATTTCTAAAGAGAGGTGGGTCATGTTGGCTGAATGCAATGTGACTATGCACAAGCTTATAAAATCACATGAAAGGCAGTTTGCAGAGAGGTAGCATTCCTAACGAGGGACCATTTTTGCCAATAATTTGCATTATTTCACTGATACAGCTGCATGATCTGACATGTGAGTGATCCAGAAAACATAATCCTCACAAAATAAATGGATCCTATGACATTAATAATCTGAGTAGTTGACTCATCTGCATTTAGGACCTTCACATAAACTTTGAAGATCCCAACCGATAACAAATAGTCTTTTTTATTTTGTCTTGTTCATGATGTATAATTATCCTTTCAAAAAGATTTCATTTACCCCTTGCATTTTAACTAGCGTTTCCTAGAATGGTTCCTCCCTCATGCAACCTTAGATCACACTCTTCATCTGGTCCTGTCTGGTGTGGAATTTCTCTTATCTCCATCTTGATCAAACTTCAACAATAATATGCTGACTAGGATTCTATGTTGGATCTATACTTGCAGAAGGAAACCACATTGGGGTGTCAGATTGCAACTCATTAACAATGCACTGGTTGTAGTCCTGGGTGTGGGTCTAACGACTAAATCACACATGCCCCAACACATTACCAGCACATTCATTAGTGAGCGGCAATTTGATACCAATGCACAAGATTTCTCTTATGCTAATGTAAAACAATAGGATACTGATGAGTAACATCTTGATGGCTAAAGGGACCAGCTCTTCTTAGTGCCATCAGTGGTATTCCAGAATCAGGCCCTCCCACCATTTGAACACCCAGCCTTTCATTTGTAGACAATCTGGCCAATAATAAAGAACAATGGTAGTAAAATGTCTAAATAACTTACAGGGCTACTGATGTCCCACAAAATGCTTGCTTCGGTGCTAGTGCTAGTGCCACTTTTTGTCTGCCAAAACAACTTTGGGTCCATCTCTCTTTCCTCTTAATCTCACTAAGTTTGTGTGTTATGGAAATGAGGCAGCAGAGAGCTATCTGTTTTATTCTTGCAACCTCCGCTCTGGTCCAGATTCTGTTTGAAGAAGCTAATGAATTTGTCCCTGTTCATAGCCGTGCTATAAAACAGAGGATGCTTATTATATGTCTTGTTTTCAAAAAGAAATTGGGGGAGGGAGTCTGACAGTGGCCAAAGGCATAGCTCAGGAGGCTCCAATGTGGATGAAATGTGGGTGCTGTCCTTGTGGCTGTTGCTCATCACTGGTGTGCAGTGCTACTGCAAATATAAAACATTGTAGTAACGTACATTCTAAATACTGTACAAGAGAAATTTTTGAAAGAAGGGTGATCAACATCCTTGTAAAAGACAAGAGGGGCCATCATTTCCTAGAAATTTTGGAGATGTTAAAATAAAAGTCAGCCTCATTCTTTGGGCTCATCCTGCCTCTACTTTCCATTCAACAAGGATTAATGGTGCTTCAAAAATCTGTCTGATCATACTGTTCCCTAGTAGTAGGATGTGTTTGCACACCTCAGCTACAGTGAAGGTCCTGTCATCTTAGCTTTTGTTCTCTTCAGAATGATACACAGTGGATGTGATTCCTCATTAGCTCATTTGATTCCTACCTTTACTAAGCGCACATTTCTTCTGCACTGTTGTTGCTGAGGTACAACCAAATTTGAATCAAAGCAAGGCTTGTTTGTATCACCAGGTTCAACTGAAAAACTATACAGTGTAGCTACAACAAATTTAGACCTGTCAGACCAGGATTTTTAGGGAACATTGACGCCACATAACTCAGTTAATTTGACTTGTTTTGTTTTTTAAAATATGTCCTTGACTGCAAAGTACTAAATAGAGTGGCTGCCGGAATACATCTGCTTGAAAGACACTGCTCATTAACTCTTTCTTATAATGTAATATTTAATAACAAGCCATTCCACATAGTAATGTTGTTTCTGCCACAATGCATGGGAATACACTTGAATCATCCAGCTTCAGGTCTGGGCAAATAACAGAGTATTGTCACTGCATGAACCATTATCAGTGCTAGGTAACAGTAAGTAATAGGTTTGCTAATGAAACAGGGTGTTGTTGATGTCCAACAAGTTGATGTTTCCTTTGTTGAGAAAAATAGTTCCCTTACATTGTTGTGAAACATCTTAAATTCAGCAGAATTCCTTAATACTTTGACAGTGGGCTTTGGCTAAGATATCCAACCATGTGAACATTCACTTCTTATTCCCTTACTAAATTCTCAATGCCTTTCTACTACTCAGAATCATAATAACTGATATAGACACACCTTACTGATTCCTTACTGATCTTTGTTTAGCCTCAAGGTGCTGGCTGTTGCTATTTTATTTCTTTACAGATGTAAAAAATACTCTTTCCTTCACCTGCTGGATCAAACTGTCTTGATCATTTTTCTTACAGCAAGATGAAATACTTGTTCACTCACTTCATACTGTTATACCACATTTTAATGAACCAGTTGCATGCAGGAAGTTTAAAAGCAGCATCAGTTGAGGTTTTTTTAGTACACCTATTTTGATGTGCTGGTGATGTTTCAGGTTGGGAAACAGGAGCACATCAACAGTAGTTTAAAATGTTTTTTATGTGAGTCGGGATCATAGATCTCCACTTGTACACTGAAATTTTTCTATGATGAACCAGACTACAGACATTTAGCATAACTGGAATGTTTTCTAAGACCATGCTTCTCAAATTATCATCTTACTGCTACACATGAAAACGAGTATCACTTCTTCAGTTCTCCATTGAAATTTTACTATTTTGGTAGAAATGAGTATTGTTAGGCAGTTGTATGTAATCAGTGCAAACAAGATTCCTCTGATTCCTTGCAGAATTTATTTTCTTTGAGGTAGCAATAGCAATGATCCCCTTGGTGAGCTGGAATCTTATCACACGACTAATAAGGCTTTGTGAATACGCTGCCAATTTGGAATTGTGGGTCAGTGAACAGGATACTCTTTGAAGAAAAGTGTTTGAGGTAGCCAGGTTGTATCCATTGTCACCACCAGTGTAACTTGCATAATGGTCACGATCTGTTGGCCAAATGTGTTGTACTCATGCATCAAAGATTTGTATTGTTTCTTAAATGTGTGTATGTATGAACTGGTGTGTGCATGTACATCTGCTGATTTAATTCCTTCCCCACCCTCTTTTATGTTTCCTACTTCCCCAGCTTACTGAAACAAGTGCAAGTATCAACTGCTTGGACTCCATGTGTTGCTTCTCAAACGGGGAGACAGCATGCACACCTCTTAGAAGAATGTTGGAACGAATAATGGGAAGATGCAGTCCAGCACGCGTCAGCAGGTGTGGCATTTCTCTCAATTGCCTTTGTTGCAGAAGGTTCTCCTATAAACTGGAAAACGATGAACCAGCAGTTGTAGAGGTCTAAGCAACAGGCAGGAAGCCCTCCACATAGGCACTTAATGGGTCTCAAAAAGATCAGTATTTAGGCTTCTGATGTGAGAAAAGAAGCCAGACGTCTTTGTATTAGCATTAATATTATTTTGCTTCAAAAACATGTTGTTTTTACTTAGCACATTTTTTCCTCATCTAGAAAAGACTGTTGTGTGCCTAAACAGCTTTGGCATACACCACAGAAGCACCACAGACAGACCAAGCCTTTCCTTTTATTTGTACTGCCAGTAAACAGTCTAGATGTGTGTCAATGAACAGGGGAACTTCTGGTCATACAAAGCTCTGTGTGTGCCCTGTGGAACCTCATTTTACTTTCTTTCCTGTGCATGCAATGCAGTCTTTCCCCTTGTTTAAATGTGTCTTTTCCCTTAAAATCTTGTTTCTGTCCTCTATGTTCCTGATTTCACTGTTTTGGCTATGCAAATGGGAAATTGATTTGTGAAATCGAGAGTTTTGTCCTTTTTGTTTGTTTATGTGTCTGTTCACTAGTTGTGTGGCCTCTTCTAATTCTAGTTCTTCAAGGGTTATATCCCCCCCAAAAAAAAAAATTTTTTTTTTTTACTTCAGCTCTAAAAGGAGAGGTTGGAAGGTTTTCTTTTGGGTGACCTTTTGTTGTCCATTGGCAGCTTGAAAGTCATTAAATAAAACCAAAATTAAATAGAAAGTTTATATATTGAAAGAACTGTACAGATTTTAAAAAGAAACCTGAATTATGCTTTTTAATTCATTTTTTCCTTTTTTTGTCAACACAGTGCCATTCAGAAATAAGCATCATTTATCTGAAATTGTATGTGCCTATTTTTAAAGCCACATTTCCAAAATAAGTGTGATCTGGTGAATCATTGGCCCACTGAGTGTTAATAAATTGCTGCTGCTGGGGAGGTGGGGTGGGTGGGAACTGGCATCCAAGAATATCTGAAGGATTCCTCAGTTCTCGACAGAAAGTATCAGGAGTGTCATACTTCCAATTAAAGAACAAACAGAACAGTGGCAAATAGAGAAAGATACTGAGGGGAGAGAAAATCAGCTTTGGCAATTCAGTTATTTAAACTGATATCACAGCCAGCTGTTGTTCAAAGCCAAGCTGAGAAAGCAAAATTTATCACCTTTTCACAAGTATCCTTGAAGAGGCCCTACTAGGCACAATTTTTGCAATCTGCTGTCACAAGAAGATAGCAATCTAGCATTCTGCTCACCTGATACAGCAGAGTAACCAGTCAGGTAGAGGATACTAAGGAATGGATTCAAGTGTCTATATCTGTGATGGTGAACCTTGGCACTCCACATGTTCTTGGACTTCAATTTACAAGCACATTTTACTTCCACTTCCAGGAGCGACAAGGGCAGTGTTGGGTGTATGAATCGCAGCAAACCCATTCGTGTGGATTCACGGGGGCTTGGGCTTCTGGGAATTGAAGTCCAAGAACATTTGGAGTGCCAAGGTTCACCATCACGGGTCTATACGGTGATGGCAAACCTTGGCATGCCAGGTGTTCTTGGACTCCAAATACCAGAAGCCTGAGTTAGCAGTCCTGCTGATCAGGGCTCTGGGGATTGGAAGTTCAAGAACAGCTGGAGTGCCAAGGTTCACTATCACTGGTCTATAATGTTGTTCACAGCAGCTGATCTTGCAGAGCAACACAAGGCATTGGGATCCCATCCCTAAGGACTGCTTTGAGCAGACACACAAATCTGTTACCAGAGCTATGATCAGGTTAAAGGCTGTGATATCTTTCGCATGATATTTCACACAAAAAACGATTGGGTAACTTGTGCTCTCAGTTTTTGATTGTACTTTCCAATGCTGATGTCCCACCCCATCCCCCTTGGTCCTGGTCTATTATTACTGTGGATTTTGTTTTGTTTTTTGCTTTTGTACAACAAAAGTATTAACCCAATGTCTGTGGCTCCCTCTCAAATTTCTGTTAAATGCCATCATCCCATAAAATGGAAATTGTTATGAGACTGATTTATTTTTTACACAACAACAACCAGTATTGCTTTGTACAGAAAGCAAGCATGATGTATAAAATAAAAGTTTACTAGACATTTTTGAAACAGGAGGAAATTTTCATTGATCTGGCATTGATTTCTCCCCTACACCATTTGTTGTATAAGAGTTATTTTACTCTGGATGAAAAGCCTACCATTAGGATAGATGGGGTGGTGTCCCTTGATAGGCTACCTCTTGGGAGTGGGGGCGGTATATAGTTTGCTGGTGTATGTGGTATTCTTCATCCAAGGCTGTTTTTCCACACACACAGTGAGTTCTAGGTAAAGGTCGCCCTTGGTCGAAAGCCAGTTGTATCCAACTCTAGGGTTCATTGTTCAGCTCCGTTTATAGCCAAAGAGCCAGCACTGTCTGTGTTTGCAGATGTTTCCATGGACATGTGGCAGGCAGACATGACTAGACACCAGAGTGCATGGAACACTATTTACTTTTCTACTGAAGTGGTACCTATTTATCTACTTGCAATTTCTTGCATTTGAAGTGCTAGGTTGGCAGGAGCTGGGACAAAGACAGGAGGTCACTCCATCAGAAAGTACTTGGGTCTCAAACTGCTGACCTGCCAACCTTTCAGTTGTCAATTTCAGTGTCTTAACCATTAAGCCACCCAATGAGGTCAACCAACCTTCAAATTACACCAGCAAAGTTCAACCTCACCAATGAAAATCCATTAAAATTAACAAAAAACACTTGCTTTAACTTTTTTTTCCGGGGGGGGGGGAGCAGTTACTGCTAAACTTCAGCAGGAGGTAATAAAAAGAGCTTAACACACAAGTTGTTTTTGAGGGCTTTTATTGGCTTGCTGCCCAAGCACGACAGTACATTTTGCCACTGAATTTCCTGTGGCAGATTCCAGTGGTGGGCTTGGCCCCCAGATTTGCCAAAAGTGTCCACGTAGAGTATAGTGTGCAGTAAAAGGATTCACACACATACCCAAATAATGCACCTGCTGTTCACGCCTTTGTTGATGGAGCATAAATAGATGCATTTGGTGGCTTGAGTGCTAAATTTGCTTTTGGTGATCCCCAAACACATCGTTAGGCCTACTCATCTCCTTATATTCCTGGCATGGATTCTGTTCCTCAATCACCCTGGAGGATGAGAGATTGTGAAAATTATATTCTGCTTTGTATAAATGTTTCTGGCTCTGCTTAGCTGTTCCAGGTAGGTACAATCTGCTTTGTGCTGAATGTTAAATAAAGAATCTGATGATTGTTGCTTTTTCTTCTGATACATTTATCTTCATTATGTGATTAAAGACTCGTATATGACAGAATAATAGATCTTATCAGGTAGCTCCTCACCTGTTTTGTTAAAAATAAACTGAAATACAGATTCTGGCTTCCCTGCCATCTGAGGGCAAGAGCATACTTGGTCTTCATTTGGAATTATGCTGAAATTTGGCTTCAGCATGGATTATCTACTAGAGTGAGAAAAGTAATGAAAATCTTAATGAATTTTAGCAACAGGCATGGTAGTTTAGTAACACAATTAATGATGTGGTTTAGATAGAAATCAACGTATAAAAGCATACTGGCTTATGTTACACAGCTTAGCCATTGCCCCAGTCATTAAGAATATTAGGTTGGGGCTGTATCAAGTTTAAGTATTTCTTCCCAAATCAATTAGAGTACTCACATGTGTATCTGTATCTTTTAGAAGCCCAGGTAGGAACTGAAATTTTTGAAGTATGCTTCAACCTTAACCCCATTGCCAAATGAAATATATTTCATAAGCCTACCCAACAATCTTGAGATGATTGGTAGATAACATAGGCCAAACATCCTTATTTGAACAATGGGACAACATACAGTCCTGAATCTACCATTGTGTATGTTCCCGACTTGGCCAACCCTGACCATAGTACAAATAGACCTGGAGCCAATGAAGGCAAAGGTTCGTTCCAGCATCTACTAAGCATTTTGATTTGCATCGATGTCAGTGGCTTCAGGTGTATGTGTATAATGTGAGGTTTGGATGACACCTTCAGGAAATTATGTTGCCGGTTCTTAAATATTCTGTCAAATATGAGGAACGGAGTATAAAATCAACGCCAGCTGGCATTCTGGATAGAGCTCTTCTGTTTTATTTAAGGGTGTTTAAATGCTTGGAGCACTGAGGAAGTAGATGCAGTACTTCTTTGCTAATCTGAAATACAGGTTTTGAAAAGGAATTCTAAGCCTTCATTAATTGTAAAAGAGAAATTGGTTTATGGCTTTTCTAACTTCCAGGATCTGTTCCTCATTTGTCTTCCATCAAATGTCATTTCATCAGTCACTCAAAACTTTTAATATTGGGTCACATGAAGAACTGTTTGCTCAGCAGATTTTAAATAGATGGAAGAGACGAATGTTTACATTACCACTTATTTTTATTTCAAATCTATTTATTTACTTTCTTGAGATTTCTAGTAGTACTGATTTACTTCTTTCCCCTAAAATAAACTCAGCACAATCCATTAGCTCTGGTATGCATAATCCAGATTGCAGAGGTTTTCCTGCTTATTCTTATGATGGGAAAATGTTCCGTGCCCAATGAACATTGTGTGCACTGAGCATTCTCCCTCATAGAACTTGCTGAGAAACATTGCACTTATGCAGTTGTGGATCACAGTTACAGCATGAAAGCAAGTTCCCATCATTTAAAAGAGCCTTTATCCATATTATAGTTGTCTGGCCCTACTAACATTTCCACAAAGCCACACAGGAATGTTTCCATTTCTTATCTGGAAATTATTTGCTTATCTTTGCATTTTTACTTTCCAAATTGGATCATGTTCCAGATTTAACGAAGTGTATTGGAAAATACACAGAACTGTGGGTCACCCCCATCTTTTGTTTTATTTTTTATTTTAAAGTGTTTTTGGTTCGGTTTGTTTTTTCCTTTTTGGTGGGGGGGGGGGGATCTAAAACAATCTTCACCTTCCAGTCAGCAAAACTTCTCTCTTATTGTTACTTTAGATCATGGAGCTCTACGGAACCCTTCTATACCAACGACCGAAGCATCTTGACGCTGTCCACAATGGACTCATTTACATGTTGATACTTTTCTCAGTGGAAATTCATGTGTATATTCTGAGACTAGGTTAAAAGTGGGTTCCGGCCAATTTACTGACCCTGCCAATTCACATAAGGAAGTGTGTTCTCCTCAACTGTGTCTTATTCTCCCTCAACTGGTTAGGAGAAGATTTGAAGTCTGTGTGTTCTTCTGGGTTCCATACCAACAACTTTGGGTGAAAAGGTGGCATTTCACTTGAGTGCCACTCATGCTGCAAACAAGTGGTTGTACTAAAATAATGATTGGCTTCTGTTTGAAGGTTCTGGCTTCTTATTTGCAGCATATTTATTTTGGAAAAGCTGTTTGCTGAAGCTGTAAGCTTATTAACATTGTACCAGTGGATAATGTTGATTTTTCATGCTCAAGTCAATTATCAACACTACATTAAAATCCTTTAAAAATGAGAGGATGTCCGGTTACTCCCGAGATAACACAAAGATAATCAGGTTGGCACCAGGCAGGTGATTGATCTTGTCATTTTAAACATGAAAAATTGAAGATTACCCTCTTTATACCTTTGTTTGCAAAGGTTCTAAACATGTTAAATCGTAATTTCATATGCTTTATTTGAACTAGGCATGCATAATTCACATCTTGGCTGGTTAGGTGTTTGCTTCCCCCCCCCCCCTTTAATATATTTAGCCATACTACACTGCTGATGAGAACACTTTAAAAATTATGTCTTCTCTTAAATTTTTGCAGAGGTTGCAAAACTAATGGCAATGTTTATGCATTGTTAATATCAAATGAACCTGTTTGGGGCATTATAAGATACTGGCTACTATCCTGTTGTGTTGTTACTCAATCCAACATTTGGATATGAATTGTGATAAGAAAGATCCATAACTACTATCTGTTGTACAGCAAGTCATGCAACTTGGTTTGCAATGGCTAAAATCTACGGAGATTTCATAACTTTCTGGGTGTTGTAACCTCCAAAAAGTACTAATGTTTTCCATTTCTGAACATGGAACTCATTGGCTAGTATTCTGTCGCTAGCCCCGATTAAAGAAGAGCCATTAACACAAAGGAATGCCTATTAGTGTTGACTTACTGCAGCCATTGATTCAGTGAATCTAGTTGAAATTTGCAATAGAATCCTTGCCGTTGTGCAGTCCTCTTGTAAACTGTGTCACCTTCAGCGATGTCTCCAAAGTTTTTTTTCACAAGTCTTTTATTGTATACATTAAAAGAGTAACTCAGGATAAGCCAATAACACTCCAGACATACCAGTAACACTGAAGTACAACTCCTGTTTACTGCAAAGTTTGCGAGAGATTTTCACAGTGGATTGTGTCAGTTGAAATCAGATGACTGCTGTTCACATCCATATGTTGGCTTCCATTGCATCTACCACCTCCATGTCAAATGTCCTTATTAAAAGTTGTCCATCGCATGCAAACATACATTTCTATTTCATCTGTATTGTTGATGCTCTGCTTAATCATGTCATCTTTGAAAGAAATCATGTTAGAAAAGGCATTGGTCTTTCAAAAAAAATTTTTTATCTCCAAGCATTTATTAAAATGTGTACAGTATAATCAAGAGTGAAAGTATAAATATTTTTGTCTGAAGATGCACTTAGTTCATATTTGAAAATGACTCCAGTGTTGTTGTTTTTTCAAACTTCCCATTTCTTTCCCCCCTCTCTCTTTCCCCCTCCTCAGTGTGTGTAAGGGTACAGAAGAAGCATGCATTTAAACAAATTCAGGAGGAATATAAGAATCCAACTGTCCAAGCCAGGTATAATTTTTTATCTAAGAAACAACATACGAAAAAAGGGTTTTATTTTCATTGTACCATTTTGTTTGTGCATGATAAATAAGTTGGGTCAAATGGAATTAGAGCAGGGGTGCCCAAACTTTTTTAGGCCATGGGCTGGTCACATGCTTAGGGGAACCAGTCACTATGCTCCAGGGGCCAGATCCGGGCCCTGATGCCAATTCATCTGGTCCACGAAGCCCTCGTCACTTGGAAGTGGAAGTAAAACACACCCATATGGAGTGACGAGGGCTTCGTGGGCCAGATGAATTTGCTTCAGGGGGCGTATCTGGCCCCCAGGCCGTAGTTCAGACACACCTGAATTAGAGCAAATCTATTTTGTATTAGATCACAGATAATACTTTTGTAATATTTTAAAGAAAAGAACAACCTGTGTATTTTGCTATCTTGCAGGGTTTTTTAGGTTTTCCCCCTAATCTGCAGGAAAAAAACCAAGAGTGTAGGAATCGGAGGTGAAATTAATCCTTTATGTCATTGTTGATCTATGTCGCAGTAGCTATTGTTGAAAGCCAAGAAAAAGGGGAAATTGAATGGTTTTCCTTCAGTATTTATTTCAGATATGGGATCAGTTCTACAAATCACTTTAGTGCTTGGAGCAGACATAATAATAATTCAGTGTCAAGTAATAACAATTATGTACTACCACCTCCCTGGCCTAATTTGTATTTTTAAAATCCTATCTTGTAACAGAGTAAGCTTTCATCAGCTGAATAGGGCAAGTTGCCTACTAACTCATGGGTTCATATCTGTGGGTGGTTGTATAGATTGGTTTTAGGTGGCTACTTTAGAGTGGGAAATATCCCAGATGGGTGGTATAAAAATGTAATAAATATATAAAATACTTTATTTCAGCCCCAGTCTGCATGCATCCAGGTTGACAGCAACTCCATTCTTCCTGCGGTCCTGCTGTTCTAAATTTTCCACCCTGGTTTTGCAGTATGGTAATGCTTCTCTCTTCCCATTGAGGTCTTTTCCTGATCTGCTTGCAGCTTCATCTGTGAAGGCACACCTTGATATTATCCTCAAGGCTGCAGCAGTCGATTGCAGCCCCAGTGTTAAATCCTGCATGTCTCCTTTCATATGTGCCACAAAAGATGGTTCCATGATCATAGTGTGTGGGTCACTTCATGGCAAGCTGTGAACCACCTTAAACAAATTCACACCAATGGCATTTTTCCTGCTTCAGGAAAAAAATCCGTTCTTGGATACAAGTTCCGGCCATCGATGCCACTTGCAGCTTAAATCTGATGTCTAGGATCTTGTTAGTGGCAAACATTATTAGTTCAAATTTATATTGCCGCCCACTTGCCGTGGCAACTCAGGGGAGCTTACAAACAATACATTACAATACAGTATGTTGGTATGGGCACAGGGGGAGGGGCGGCAAGGTCCTCAACCTCCCCTGGCTTCTTCCTCCCCTGACAGTTGGTGTAGGCACCCGGGGGGGGGGGGGGGGGCTGCAGAACAGTGTTTAGTAAGTAGTTCTTTTCTCCCTGCCATTTGCAGGAGGGGAGATCCAGTGACCTTGTGCTTAAGCAAAATACTCATTTAAAGCAATGGGGCAGTCTTTCACTTGCAAAATTGCAAACTGGAGATTGGCACCCGTAGGACTAGGATGAAACACTCCACTCATGGAGCTATTGTGCTTTGAGAAAAGTGACAGGCTACTAGCCTACTGTATTTTATTATTGCTAATAAATTTGAGAGATTCTGTCTGTGTATTTGACTTTCAGCTAATTCGGTCATCTGAAAGGACTCAAAATGGGAAAAAATTCTTCTTCCAACAACTTTCCACAGTCAAATCTTATCTTGTGCATTATTGAAGGCACTTGGAAATTATCAGGACTTTGGGCTAAATCAATTTGTCAATTCAAATAAGAGTAGATCCATAAATCCCCCTGATTCTGTGGGTTTACAGTAGTAGGGATTAGCTATTGGATTTAGCCTTTCAGATCTCATTACTTTCATTGAGCTTCAAACTGATTCAGCCTCCATGCATTGTTCTGCAGTAGCGGTTCCTAACTTTTTTGGGTGACCCTGCCCCACCGAAGCATCTCTAAAATCCTTATGCCCCCTCCCCCTGTGACATATAATTCTTATTATTTAAAAAAAATGAACTCTTATTCACGTGGAGGAAGCCTAAAAAACCATTAACTTGCTCTAACTCATTCTCAACCCCCCCCCACCCCTTAAAAATCAAATTGCATGTGCTCCACGTTGGGAACAACGGTTCTACAGTGAAGGTGCATGGCCATCTCCATAATGAAGACTTGTTGAAGGAAGAAACTTGTAACCTCACCTAACCTTACATTCAGCACCCACATTTATGCAAAACACCCACAAGAAGTAACAGCTGCATTCAAATTTTGATCTGTTACTGCTTGCACATAGCTGCATTGCCATTGCTTCTTGAGCTTAATTCTGCCATTCAGGTGGAAGCATGGGCCAAAAGAGAGTTGTTAGTTTCTCTTTTGCTATTTCCATGGATGAAAGACTACATGGAGAGGAAAGCTGCTATGAGTGAAGTTCCTCCATGTTGTCGGAATTCTGACAGTTCAGGGTTCCTGATCACATAGAAAGGCTTCCTCTCTAGCAGACCATCTCCTCTTCAGGCTGTTCCCCATGTGGACGGGCAGGGCTAGAATTATTCTCGTTCACAATTTCATCTAGCCCATATTTGAACACCTAAATAGGGTTTCAGGTGGTTACATGTGGGGGACTGCAGTGTTTCAAGTGGTTAAGATGTTGGACTCAAAGACTGGAAGGTTGGAGTTCGATTCCTGACTACAGCACGACAGAGTTTGCTCCCGTCTCTGTCCCAGCTCCTACCAACCTAGCAGTTCGAAAACAAGAAATTGCAAGTAGCTAAATAGGGACCACCTTGGTGGGAAGGTAAACAGCATTCCATGCACTCCGGTGTTGAGGCATGACTGCCACATGTCCACAGAGACATCTGCAGGCACAGAAAGTGCTGGCTTTTTTGCTATAAATAGATGAGCACTGAACCCTAGAAGCAGATAAGACTGGCTTTCAAGCAAGGGTGACCTTTACCTTTACTGGTTATATGTAAAAGGCGATGACCTTATAAATGTATTTGAGTTGCATCCATTGTTTTTACTATTAAACATGATATAAGGCGATTGGCTGGAAAAAGAATGTCAGGGTAATCCTGGTTTACATGAAAATCACATTACGTGTTTTAGTGTTTGCATTTAACTCAATTGAAATGGCACGTTGAGGGCAAAGTATAAGATACCTTTAGATTTGTTTCCATATATAGATTGAACAGTAGCCTCACCTGCCTCCACAGGCCATCATGTGCTACATCTCCCAGGTAGGGAGCATGCCACATCTGGCTTCTGTTGCTGCTGTGAGCCCTACTGCCATGGTTGTACCATAGGAGTCACCCACCAGCAACCACAGAACCAACACTTACTTATTAATTGTTAAACATGTCCCCAGACCATCTGCACTCTGAGGGGAGTCAGAGGAAGTCTTTATTTTTCCCCTTTAAGTTCCTGGGTGATTGCTGCAGTGTAACAGTGATCATCCAGGAACTTCAGGAAAATTCTGCATATAAGTACATCTGTGTAGTTCAAACCCGTTGCTGTTCAAAGATCAACTGTAGTTGGAGCTGGACACATACTGTAATACATGAAAAGCTCCATTTTCTAGTGCAAAAAACATACAGTAAAGGTTTACAGATTTGTGTTTTTGGATTATAGCTCTCTGACCTACACTTGTCATTGGTTATTCTTCCTGAGGAATTCTGGGAGTTAAATTCCAAAAACAAATTTACACAACACTCGTTTATAACCATCCAAAAGCAGGTAGCTTGTAGAATTTCTGGCCTGGTAGAGGTTTTTAAAAAAATGGCAAGTGGGTTTTTCATAAACTACCCTGTCCTTGTTTTCCACGAAGTGTAATACTCAAATGTAGTTAAGATGATATTGCTCAACCCAGTTGTTTACCAAGTTCACTTATACAGTATTTGCTCAGGTGTCCAAGAGAGAACCAAGAGAGCAACCTAGCTACATTAGTTTATTTTTTTAAGTGGAATTATACCAGAGAAGGGCAGTGTCTTTGGTTTTTTTTAATCTGTTCTGTTGAAGCTGAAGTTTTATTCCCCAATTCTCTTCCATATTCTTTTGTCCATGCTTTTCAGAATGTAGCTTCTAATTTTTGCTTAGGATTTGTCAGCATCCTCACTTGTGTTTTTTCAGCATCTGTGTCTACTGTTAATTCAGTGGCTTCTCCTCTTGAGACAGAAGTGTGAATTGGGAAGGCATTACTGCAATCTGAATCATCCCAAGTAGACACTTGGTTACATGGTTGGACCTTACGATGGGCACAGGGAGGGAATACTTTGCCCCCAACTCTGAAATCATTCAAATAGGTGAAAACATGAGCAGAGATGGGGTTATAGGCTTGCCTTGCTGCTGTCTCCATGGGTAAAGGACTGCCCTTCAATCAGATCAGTGTAGATCTCTATGGGTAAAATTAGTTACTAAATTCTAATATCCCTGCAATCTCCGAGAAAGGCTGGGAAGGTCCTCTGGCTGAAATTTACAAGCTTTGGTAATAGTCAGCATCAAAAAAGCACCAATGGTGTGAACCAATAAAGCACACTTTTTTTGTGTTATAGTTGTGATATTGATGCTGCAGCTGAAAACTGTTGTGTTTGCTCCTTCACCACTCCAGACCCAATTTTGTGGATTGTAGGGTAACGGAAGTACTAAAAATTCTCCATAACAAATCATTGGCCCCCACAAAAGCAAGAATTTGCAGGGCTTCCTTAGGAGAAACCATGTCTAGAATACTGGGTCTCTGCCTTGTAAATACACTCTGACTGAAAAGGAGAAAAGCTTGCGCATCTTGAGGCATTTAATTTGGTTTTCATGTTGAAGGATGTTGAAAAGATGTAGGTCAATGGAATAACACGAATAGTAACTTTAAGAGTTACCGTCAATTTAAGAACTTTACTATTTTCCTTGCCAGCTGTTTTAAAAATGTATCACTGCAGTTACAACAACAGATAAATAGGGTAGCAGAAATTATTTGTGGCTAAATTGTGTGCAGAGATAGATAGTAAGATATTGGGCATGTATACAGTCAGTGATTTGCAGGTTCCTTCTGGCTCAAATCCAGAAGCTGTTCAGTCTGTTTTAGGTTTTAGTTTTGTGTCTCTAAGACAGGGGTGCCCAAACTTTTTGGGCTGTGGGCCAATCATGTGGTTCGGGGAGTTAGTCACTAAGGCCCAGGGGCTGGGTGCAGCCCCCGACGCCAATTCATTCGGCCTGCGAAGCCCTCGTCGCTCCCGGAAGCGGAAGTAAAACGCGCCCATACGGGCACATTTTACTTCCGCTTCCAGGAGCGATGAGGGCTTCGTGGGCCGGATGAATTGGCATTGGGGGCCGCCTCCGGGCCTTAGTTTGGGCATCACTGCTCTGAGAGCAAGCGCCAATTGATGCTAGTGGGAATTATTGCTCAGTATACATGTATAGTGTTATTTTGTGATGAATTCATTTATTTATGTGAGTTTTACAGTTCATTATCTGGATTGGGGCTAAATTCATGCATCAAGAAAATCTGGTTGAATAAACAATAGTGATTGTTTGTCTTCTGTCTTTTCAGAATGTTTGTTTGGGAGAATTTTTTTAAAAATTATTATTATTATTATTTTATTATTATTTTATTATTATTATTATTATTATTATTATTATTATTATTATTATTATTATTATTATTATTATTATTATTATTATTATTATTATTATTATTATTAGTGTGGTAGAAGATGTTCACACTGCTTTTTAAGAATCCTGTACAATGTTTTATTTTTAAAATAAGGGTTTCTGAGAGGAGAAAGATGATGTTTCATATACCAAAGACAGTGTCATAACGTGTGTTTGATGTAAGGTCCTGCTAATTGTTCCTGCCCTTCCACACATGAAGAAAGCCATCTGAAATACAAGCTGTGTTGGATGTGCTGAACTCAAGCTTTGGAAGGATCCCTGAATAGTACTCTTAACAAGGAACAACACAGTCCCTCAGAGTTCTTAGTGTCTCAGACTGGTGAGAGGTAGACATTAAAAAAAAACCCGTTGCCTCCTTGAAACCACAGCAATAATTGGTACCATGTAGTCTTGACTGAAGTCCCTGTGGCCACTCTGCCATTGTTTTTAGATACTGTCTGGCAACAGTATTTCATATAGGGTGCTTTTCTCGCTTTGTCAGTAACTTGTTCGACAAATGTTTAAGGAAATTATATTTACTGATTAAAACTGTGGACTTTTAACCAGCTTGGCTTCTCTTTATTGCTGGAAAATTAGCTGCATGTTACGAGAACACTGCAGAGTTTCTGTGCAGAGGCAGAAGGATGGAAGTAGAGAAACTAAATCACTACCAACTTCCATTGGATCTTCTGCAACCCTGTGTGTTTCAAGAAGCAGAAAGGAGGCCTCTTCTATCTGACAATTAATCCAGTTCTTTAAGTGACCCTTCCTTTGATATTACAGCAGTCTGCTGAAAGCTCCTTCCTCTCCCAATTGGATTCTCCAATATATAGAGAGAGATAGTTAGATAGCAAAATGTTTCAAGAATCTGGCTGTGGAGCCACAGGTTGGGTGTCATAATCTCCACTGTGCCTTCTAAGAGAAGAGCCAACCTATGAAGCCATGGACAAGCGGCATGGTCCCAGGATCTCGCCAGAAGAAGGGAATGGTCAACCACTTCTATGTATTTATTTAGAAAACCCTGAAAAGGATCACCAGAAGTCAGAATTGACTTGATGGCACACAATGATTATACAGAGATATATACACATACACACCTCTAATCACTTCCTCCAGCAAGATTCCAGGAAGATCTTGTGCATCACAGTAGCATGAGTCAAGATACATGCACCTGGAAGTTGTAAATTTATAGTGAGCTAGCCTGCTGCAATGGTTTAGTGGTTAAGACACTGAACCTGATGACTGGAAGGTTGGCAGGTCAGCAGTTCAAGACCCAAGTGAGTCACAATGGAGTGAGCTGCTGTCATCTGTCCTGCCAACCTAGTTGATCAGAAACAAAAAATTGCAAGTAGATAAACAGGTACTGCATTGGTGTGAAATTTATTTATTTATTAATCAAATTTATATCCCACCCTACTCGCACAGGCGACTCAGGGCGGAGAACAACCGGAATACAATACACCACTAAAAACACTAACAGTGTCGGCCCCAGGTAACAGGATTCCGTGCACTCCGATGTCTAGTCATGGCTGCCAAGTGACCATGGAAACATTTGCAGACAGGGCTGGCTTTTTTGTCTGTAAACGGAGGTGAGCACTGTACCTTAGAGTTGGACATGCCCGGCTTTTGAGCAAGGGGAACCTTTATGTTTCCTAGTCTGCTTTTTACACGTAACTGTGCCAATCCAATGAATGGGTATCACCTGCTGGATCAGGAACCACAGGTATAAACGGGAAACAGATCTAATTTGACAAGAGGGCATCAAATAAATGCCATATAGCAGTGGTGGCAAACCTTGGCACTCCAGGTGTTCTTGTACTTCAATTTCCAGAAGCCCAAGTCAGCACTCTTGCTGATCAGGGCTTCTGGGAACTGAAGTTTGATGAATACCTGGGATGCTAAGATTTGCCATCATGGCCCTATAGGGTTCTGTAAATGTACAATTTGTGGGATAGTTTTTTATTTTATTTTAAAGCACAATTTATGCTTAGCATAGGAAAATTCCTTCACCAGGATCTTGGATTAAAGTAGATTACCTGAAATCTAAGAACAACACCATGAAATGGCACAGAAATTAAAATAACATTGCTAACACTATCTTCATGGATGCATCTGTTGATGGCAGCTGCAATTTCAAGAAAAATAGAGCAACAAAATATTAGTCCATACTGTAAATAGAATTCTGCTTTGTGCCTTTAGGATGCTACAAAACTGTTCTCCACCCCCACCCCCGGAGTCTTATTTATTTATTTATTTTGTTAGATTTGTATGCCGCTCTCCTTGCCGAAGCAACTCATATGAGCATACACCCAGTGGTGGGCTGCTCCCGGTTCGGACCAGTTCGCCTGAACCGGTAGCAGCAATCCAAAGGGGATCGCCGGGGGGGGGGATAAACCCCCGGGTGACCGGTTCAGTTGCCTCTCTAGCCACCCTCTGGATGTCTCTTCCAGGCAGCCCAAAATGACTGCTCGGAAGTGCGCATGCGTCAAAACTCCATCTGACACATGCACACTGAAAAATAGAAATGTGCATGTGTCAAATGGAGTTTTGATGCATGCGCTCTTCCGAGCAGCCATTTTGTCCATGCTTTTCAGAATGGAGGGGCAGTGGCAGCGGCCTTTCCTCAGCACACCGCCAGGCTGGGCGAGGCGGCACTGCCGGGCCAGGCTGCGATGCACTGCCGGGCCAGGCTGGGCTAGGCCGCACCACCAGGCCGCCACTTTGCCACCGTGCCGCCACTGTGCCTGCCTGCTGCTCCCCGACCCCAGGCCAGGTGACAGGTTTGTGTTGGGGTTTGATGTGTGTGTGTTTTATGTAGTTTGTTTTTATATGTATGTATTGTGTGTATTTTAATTTGTATTTTAATGGGTATTTTTTTATTTTATTTTTCATATATATATATTTATTTTTATTTTTTACTTTGGCTCTGCCCACGATGTCATGATGTTGGCTCTGCCCATGACTTCAGCTCTGCCCACAGTGTGGTAGTAAAAAAACTTGACAGCCCACTACTGCATACACCCCCTTCTTGTGGCATTGTGACAGGTCCACTTGCACCTAGGAAAGCAAAAAAACAAAAAAAACACCTCTTAAGGCACCAGATCCAGAGCCAAACACATAATGTTAGCAACATTCACCAATGTCTTATGCAAGGCAAGAAACTCACATCTAGTAAGCCACCCACACAAAAGTGAGCCTTTGTGGTAAACAGATAGAAGGACAGAGAGAGAGAGAGAGAGGATAGTCTGCTCTTCAAGAAACTGGAATTTCTCTATTCATCATTGAACTTTTTTATTTCATTGTCCAGTCCGGCCTGCTTCTGGTTATGCTGTCTGTAGGAGGTATATTTCATTATTTAAATCAATGTCTGTCTAAGACACAGATTCTCAGCCTGCGCCCTATGGGGCCACCACCACCACACCAGGAAGTGTCATGTGGTGGAGGAAGGGCAAAATGGCCATTTGGCCCCCAAAGCTGTCTGAGGGAGCGTGACCTGGCCCCCAGCTTAAAAACGTTGAGAACTACTGGTCTAGGACTGTGATGGCGAACCTTTGCATTCCAGATGTTCTTGGACTTCAATTCCCAGAAGCCCAAGTCCCCATGAATCCGCACGAATGGGCTTACTGCGATTCATCTGGCCCCGCTGCCTTCGTCACTCCTGGAAGCGGAAGTAAAATGCGCCCTTACGAGCTGTTGCTGTTTTTGCTATATTTGTTAAGCCACATCTCAAGGTTTCGTTGTAGTGAATTCCACTACAAAAAAATGTTCTTTGTGAGAACAATTTTTTTCCATCTAAAAGGTGGATATCTGCTTTAATTCTCCGTTCCTCCCTGCCCCCAGCTTTTAGGATTTCCAAGAATCTTACTCAACTTATACACAGAACACATAATGCGAAATGCAGGGATGGAGGAATCACAATTTGGGATCAAAATTGCTGGGAGAAACATCAACAATTTGAGATATGCAGATGATACCACCCTAATGGCAGAAAGTGAGGAGGACCTAAAGAAGCCCCTGATTGGGTTGAAAGAAGAAAGTGCAAAAGCTGGCTTGAGACTCAATATCAAGAAAACCAAGATAATGGCAACAGGCCCTATCAGTCCCTGGAAAATAGATGGGGAAGAAGTAGAAGCAGTGACAGATTTTACTTTCCTGGGATCAAAGCTCACTGCAGATGGGGATTGCAGCCATGAAATAAAGAGGCGACTGATTCTTGGGAGGCAAGCGATGAGAAACCTGGGGAGCATAGTGAAAAGTAGAGACATCAAATTACAAACGAAGATTCATCTAGTCAAAGCAATGGTATTCCCAGTGGCAATGTATGGTTGTGAGAGCTGGACCATTAGGAAAGCAGAGCGCAGAAGAATAGACGCCTGTGAGATGTGGTGTTGGAGGAGAGTTTTGAGAATCCCCTGGACAGCGAGGAGAACAAATAGGTCAATCTTAGAAGAAATCAAACCTGACTGCTCCTTAGAAGGTCAAATAATAAAGATGAAGCTAAGGTACTTTGGACATCAAATGAGAAGAGAGGATTCACTTGAGAAGGACTTTATGCTTGGAAGGGTCGAGGGCAAAAGAAGAAGGGGGCGGCCCAAGATGAGATGGCTGGATGGTATTGTAGAGACAATGGGTGCAGAGCTGAGCGAGTTGAGGGGGATGGTGGAGGATAGGAGTGCCTGGCGGACAGTGGTCCATGGGGTCGCAGAGGGTCAGAATCGACTGTGCGACTGAACAACAAAAGAGAAACCTAGGTTATAAAAGCCATTGGTCTTTGGCCTTCTTCTCAGGGCAAGAAACTAGTAGTGAATAAGAAATAATTACACCTCAAAGAACAATATCTGATGGGTTAAACTGAAGCTGAATTCTAATAAGACAGAGGCTCTGTGGGTTTGGTGGTTCCCAGGTCCAGGAATTGGGGCAAGCGACCTGTTTTCTGGATAGAGTTGCACTCTCCCAGAAGGAACAGGTGAGCAATTTGAGGGGGCTCTTAGGTTGATTTTTGTCATCAGCTCCTATGAGTTAAGTGGGTCAGAGTGCCTGGGGTCAGCTTTGGCTGGTCTGCCAGCTATGACTATTCCAGGAAAGGATAAGTTGCTCACAGTAGTCCATATCTTTACCGTATTAGACTACTGCAATGCAGTTTACATAGGAGTACCCTTGAAGATGATACATGCTACAGCAAAGGCAATACAGAGCCACTAGACGAGGGGTGCCCAACTTTTTCGGGTTGCGGGCCGGCCACGTGGTTCTTCCCACCAGAAGTGGAAGTAAAATGCACCCATGCACGTGCAGAATGCTGCCGTAAATGCACCCATGGGTGTTGTAAATGTGTCTACAACAGCCACAGGTGCATTTACGGCAGCATCCTGCACATGCGCATTTTGCTTCTAGGAGCAGCGAGGGCAGCGAGAGCTGGATGAATTGGCTGCAGGCCAGTTTGGGCACCCCTGCTAAAAGGAGCATCTTTCAGAACCTGCATGACATCAGTTCTGAAGGATCTGCGTTGACTGCCAATAAACTCCCAGTTCAAGGTGTTGGCAATGATTTATAAAGCCCTAAAGTTTGGGACATGGACATAAACCCTCCTGTCCAAACACTGAATAAAATTCCAGAGATATCCTCCTTTGTGTCTCACTCTTTAGAACAGTCCATTATGTGGCGACATGGGGAGGGCTTTTTCTGCAACACCTTAACTGGTGTGCCCTTTCCTTACAAGCTGAATTGAAGCTGTTAGCGGCATCATTTTGGCACTAAGCCAAGACATACTTATTTGTTCTAGTCTTCAGAAGTTGAGGATTGTGGGCTGTACTGGTTTTATTAGTGCTATGCCTTTAATGTTGTAATAGTGTTGCTTTTAAATTGCTTTAAATTATCTTTTGTTTTAAATTTTATAGTTTTTTAACCTGCCCTGAGATCTTATAGGGCCAGCAAGGGGTTAATGGTAATGATGCTGAACTGGACAAACGGAAGGTTGGAAGGTCAGCTGTTCGATGCCCGAGTGCTACACGACGGAGTGAACTCCTGTTGTCGGTCCCAGCTCCTGCCAACCTAGCAGTTTGAAAGCAAGAAATTGCAAGTAGATAAATAGGTACCAGTTCAGTGGGAAAGGTAACAGCATTCTGTGCACTAGTCAAGTCTACCGCATGACCACAGAAACATCTGCAAATGCAGACAGCACTAGCTCTTTGGCTATAAATGGAGATAAGCACTGAACCTTAAGAGTCTGATACGACTGGCTTTCGAGCAAGGGAGACCTTAACCTTTACTATGTTAAAATAAATATAAATACAGTGGGACACCCAGTTTGATAAAGAGTTTGCAGTGCAGGTATCATGTCCTGTATCTCCTTTCCATCACTATTTCCAAATTGTGTACTGATCCAATGTCTTGTGTTCGCCTCAAGCATTTTTGAGCTTGTTCCTTCTGAGACTTTCTGCAAGCAGCCAAGTTAAAGACAAATAGGTTCCTAGGTTTAATATGCATTTTCCCTCATCACCTCTTGTGGGGCCGATTGTAGTAAGAACTTTAAGCTCTTTAAGCCCTGATGTTTCTTCCCACTTTTTTGTCTTTGCCCACCTTTTCCACTACAATGCAACCCCCCCCCTCCCAAAACCTCTCTGAAACTGAATCCATCCCTCGGTGAATGAGGTTCCTTGACCTTGTTGTAGCAAACCTGTATCAAAAACTAACTAAATTTATATTCTGCCAACAGTTGGTGCTAGCGACTACTCTGGGAAGCAATTAATTAGACTTAACTCTCAGCAGAATTCATAACTACAGGTCTGGTGTCTCAACGCCAACCATGGAATTGCTTTTATGTAAGGTGTGAAATGATGCTCAACTGACACATACAACTTGTGCCTTGGGTTATTCAAGAAATGCCCTATGGAAATACATGGTCACATACTTAAAACAGAAGATGGCAAGGTTTTACTATTTAGAGGCTAGTTATATTAATTATGCACAACAAAGTCAATTCTGACTTATAGCAACCCTTTTAAAGGTTTTCTAGATCAGGGATTCTCAGCCTGCAGCAACGCCTCCACCCAACCCCGAAGTGCCATGTGGTGGAGGAAGGGCAAAATAGCTGCCCGGTCCTCAAAGCTATCTGAGGGAGCCTGACTTGGCCCTTGGCTTTAAAAGGTTGAGAACTCGATCCAGATAGAGAATATTCAGGGTTAACCATTCCCTTCTTCTGTGGGTGATCTAGAACTGCAGCTTGCTCATAGGCTGGCTCTACTCCCTGGAGGCACAGTGGGGAATCAAACTCACAACCTCAGGCTACTTAGCTATCTAGTTTAGTTAAACAATATATAGAACTCCTTCAGAGGGATATCACAGAACAATTGTGAAGAAATAAGTTACTTTATTTAACAGGTTGTTTCATGAGTCATATACTGTAGGCTTTGGACCAACCACATTAGACATGGAGGTACCTCATTTTCCCTCCCCACAAAAGAAGGAATGTTCAAACCAATGAGTCATAGCTGGGAATAAATCCCTCTTCTGTGCAACTACAATTTTTACAGTACATAGCAAACATAATGCTGTTATGCTCTCATCTTCCTTGTCATGATTTTTTTAAAAATAAAAATACCATCTTTTTAAATAAAATAATGCTCAAGACGTTTTCACCATGACAAATGGGCCAGTTTTATTGCCTCTGGCTTGAAAGAGGGAGTTTTCTTCTAAGAAATTTCCATTTAACTTACAGACAGAATCCCAAAGCTAAACTGAAATAAAATCTAGATCGGGGTGCCCAAACTTTTTGGGCCGCGGGCCGATCATGTGGTTCAGGAAGCCGGTCACTAAGGCCCGGAGGCCGGGTGCAGCCCCCGATGCCAATTCATTCGGCCCACAAAGCCCTCATAGCTCCTGGAAGCAGAAGTAAAACGGGCCCGTATGGGCACGTTTTACTTCCGCTTCCAGGAGCAATGAGGGCTTCGTGGGCCGGATGAATTGGCGTCGGGGGCTGCACCCGGGCCTTAGTTTGGGCACTACTGATCTAGATCCTAAAGGGTTCTGTGTTGATGGATGGTTTTACATAGCTTAAAGGCCAAATGTTAGGATTTTACATTGTTGTAAGTATTCAGTCCTTTTTCTCATGTTTGGCATAGAAGAAAATTTCTTATAAAAACGAAGCTTTCTGCCGGTTCAAAGGTTGGAGAGTTATTAATAAAATCAACCCAATAAGTGTTGAGTTCACAACTTTTAAATAAAATATGTTCGCGCGCACACACACACACAATCACAATGAGCATATACGTCTCAAGATTTCTTGGTCTTTCCTGGAGCCAGGCATTTACATTCAGAAGGAAACCATCATATATAGCCAAGTACAGGTGCAACTGTACTCAATCTAGTCAAGCACGGCTTTGACAGCACACGCCCTACTGAAAAGATAGGAGGAGTCAGTTCGTGCCTATGGGACTGAACCCTTTCCTTAAAATGCAAAGATGTAATCACACAAATAACTTTTGTTTCTTTGCTACTTAAGACAGCAATGTTTTATGTAATGCAGTTTTATAATTACACAGTAATTATAAATTGTGTAGTACCAAAATGATGGTAAGATCCATTTTGTTGAAAAGGCCTCAATGCTGCAAAAGGAACAATCTTTTATAAAAGAAGAACAGCTTGGCATTTATGCCCCAACCCTCTGCACTAGGACAGTATTCGGTACATCTCATTAAAAATTAAAAGAACAAGACAGTCAAGACAGAAAATACACAGCATACATCAAATGATTCATTCAGAGAAAGCTGTACCAAACATTTTCGTAAGACAGAAAATAGCACACAGCCTTGTGGAATTTCATAATTCAAGTCTCCATTGATATTTACACAAAAGAGAACAAAACAAATGAGTAAATTAATATCTCTGACTTTGCCAATTCCAGCAGCTGAAGAAGAGATTCTCACTTTTATCCAGTGGTTTCCTAAATTAAGTTGAAGGTGTTTTTTTTTTTTAGGGAGACACTTCTGACAACTTCAAGTTAAAAATAAAAGCTAGGGCATTTAATACTTGCAGTTGTTTTTCTAAAATTATATTAGACTATGTGTACCTAATTTGACTGATTAATGAACTGCCAATCAGGGAACATTGTGTGTAATGCCATATCAAAATGCCTCATTTCTGAATATTGAAAAACAAAATTAAACAAACTGAATGGGAAATTTCCTAATGAATCATTTCCTAATGATCATTCTGACCCCCTCCCAAAAGTAAACAAACTCAATAACAAAAAATACAAATTGTTACCAAAGAGGTTAAAATGACATTAGAGCCAGAAGACATTTCAAGTGCTTCTGTCATATAAAAACACAAGGAATAAAACCACAGTTCAAAGTGAACAGCCAAATTTTGTGCATTAGATGCAAATGTAGTGGCAAACTTCACATATTGGGGCCAAGTGCAGATATAACTTTTTCTAATCCTCTGATCATGGTTTAAAGACTGGGAGGTCTCCATTCCCAGGTCTTCCCCTTAGTACTGCCTTAACATCATCATGTAGTGTAACACCTGTGCCAACGCTGACATCAATCAAGGTGTGTAAACCAGCCCCTCATCTTAAAATTTACTTCCAATTAAAAGGTAGCCATGATTAGCACTAACTTCTGGGGAAATGTAAAGCTAAAGATACCTTACACTGAAAAATGAATCTCCAAGACGCTTCCAATTTCTTAACCATGGTTAAGGGACTGATCAACATTACACCTGCATTGGGTTGGGCTGTTACCCAGCCAAAGTTAAGCATATGGCTTAAGTTGTACTGAATGTAATGGAAGATTCAAGTACAAACCTAAGTCTCCCATTATAAGTGCTTCATCCGTTTTAGTTGGATTATGCTTGATATAACCTTGGAGAAAATGGATTCTAAATGCTGACCTGAACGTCTGGCATAAGTGTAGGAGCTTCGCCTAAGCAGAAGCTCCACTGCCAATAATGTGTGAACACTCTGCTGTTACTGATGCTATTAGGAATGGGGGGGGGGGGAAGAGCCTTATTCATACAGGCCTCCCATCTATCTCAGCGGTGGGTGTCCTGTGGCCCTCTGCCAAATGCCCCAATATCCCTCAGCACAAACTCTACTAGACAGGGTTGATGAAGTTCAGCAACATACAGAAAACCACAAACTGCCCACTCCTGAGGTATATACCAGCGCCCTCACGGATCCTTTGTTTACAGTGCTAGTGCCTCCTTTTGGCAACAACAGTGATCTGAAGTTATGATAATAACAGATTCAGCATCACGGATGAATGATGTTGACCATCACAGAAGTACCACCAACATCATAAAGATTTGTATTACATGGCTCATGCTATCATGTCTGCAAGATTCATTACCACACTCATTGCTATTCCATACCCACAATCAAAATATTTCCTTAACCCTAATCAAGAATTCTATATTGTGAAACAAATATTTTTTTAAAAAAAATCACAGTATTCAAGTCTTAACATTTCAGCAGAACTTAACTAGGGATAGTGGACAGAGATTTCCTCAAGAGGGAAATGAGCTTTTTAATACTACAAACTTTTATTGATTTAACTCCAGGACCATTTTTAAGCAACCTATGATCTAAGTTTTGAATTAGACCTGCTGGTCCTCATTTTGCCATGGTACCTTCACTGGATATTAGAAATAGCATTCTACGCTACACCATAACTGTCCACTTTGAAACAATCAATGAGGTTTTTTAAAATGCAAATTTATGCGACGTGCACTGCACAATCCAGCTAGCCCCAAGAAATGATGAAAAAATATGACCCACTCAAACCCACCCACCCCCAATTTCCTGAAGTTGTTGCTAACCACCAGAAAATAAGAGTATGACACAATTAAATTTTGAGACAGGCTAGATTGATGGGTTATGTTGTTTTTTAGTTGAGACAGACAAAGGCATTCCACATCCGCCCTGTTTCCTTTCAATGCTTCATATGTGGTATTGTGACAAAATACGGTGGGGTCAGGGTCAAACTACGGGCAAATAAAAGAAGCTACAAGAAGAATAGAGGTTTTAAGTGGCTACTCATGGCACAGGTACTGAGGACTGGGGTCCTTAAGGAGGATCTAATGTTTAACATGAGGCAACCAGGGTTTCTGACTAGATTATTAAAAATACAAGCACCTCTGAAAGTGACCAGTGTTGGTGTTGCATTTCTATGGTGTCCAGTCAAGCACCTGTATTAACTGGATAGTCTGATATTGAGCCCGGGGTGGGGGTGGGGATGCAGGTCTTTGACAATTACTCTGAAGGAGAGCAAAGAGAATGACTTGTCGCTCACGTGAACAACAACTGTAAACAAAGGATAAGAAACCACATATCACTTTTCTAGGAGATTCTCACTGTAGTCCTTGCGGCTAGCCCCAAAGTATGTTACTTGAAGATCTGTTGCTTTTTAAATAAAACAACCAAGTTGCAATGCTGACCTTTGAAGCTTTAGGCGGAACCAGAAATTTCAAAAGAACCATCCAAAAACATTTTAACGTGTATGCAAAGTGTTTGGGTGCTCCATTAAAAAAGAAAAAGGATGAGATCCGTTATGCTGGAGTTTTCAGATAGGCAAGAACAGCCCAGGCTAACAGAGAAGCCCAAACCATCCGAAGTCTGATACGGTCCAAAGTATATCCTTAAACAGTTGCCTCAACCCTCAGCCTTTATTTCTTGAGGATTGGTCTTCAGTCTTGTTCAGGCAGTCGTCAGAAACTGTGCAGTTTTTCCCCCATTATGTTTATTTGTACAGACTATGTACATTCTACACAGTTCATTTAGCACTACACTGTTGTACTTTTTATTCCAGCAATTTGAGGGCGTGCAAATTCCACAAAGTCATCAATAAGAACTGGCCATGCTCCTAGGAGAAAAAAAGAGGGGGAGAGGAGGAAATGAATTATCAGCCCTTTACAAGGCTTCCAAGAACTAGAGATATCAGAAAACAAAATAAAATCAAAATCAAAATAAAATCACTATAGCACTTTAAAGACTAACTGCTTTATTTTTATTGTTAGCTTTCGTGGATCAAGTCCACTTCTTCAGACAAAGAGTGAAACTTACAGGCATGGTTTTTATACACCAAATTCAGGGGGTCAAAGGGAGATGGGTGTGGTCAAACAAGATGACAGAAAAGCAAGCACAACAATACAGCTTCCCACAGCCATTAGCAACAATAGATTGTTCAGATTAGCTCTAAATCCCTTTCAGTCTCAGAGAACTAAAGAAAATCCCCGAAAACAAGAATTCTCAGCATTTACACAGCACATTTCAGAGCACTTAAGAACAACTCTTCCCTTTCCTAGTCCCACCTCTCTGTTGTAAAGCTACTTCTATCTGGAGGCTGCTCACCTCGAGAAAGACCATGCCTGCTCGTCATGGTCAGCTATTAAGATGATAAATGTAACTCCTGACTTTTGGATTGTCTGCACAAGGAGTGGCCTCATTTTCAATTGCCCTTCACCATTAAAACAAAGCACCTCAGAGTCCTTTCAAATGAACAAATACAACAGTGAATAAAGCTAACAGGAAAGTACTGAAGCTTCTCCTTCATGTTGTCAGTGAATCCCCACTTTCAGGTTCTACGCCCGCACGGAGCCGTTACCGGAGCTTCAAACCGATTGGATTTCAAAGGTTTGATGTCAGCACCACCCACCATACTGCCCACCCTTAGGCACCATTTCACGCTTTCCCTCAGTTCTCTCTTTTCCGCTGCTACAGTAGGAGCTTCGTGAAAGAGCTAGCTAATTGTTTTAGTTCTTTCACCCCTCTCGCTCCTCTAACAATTTTTATGGTGGCCTTGTCCTTGCGGGCAGGACTACTTTTTTTTAAAAAAACCAATCGTCTTTACCCTCACGGGTGAAGGCAGCACTAACAACTTTTCCTTCGTCGCTTCTACCCTTGCGAGTAGAAGTGGCATTTGTTTAATTTTTCCGTTGGTTTTCCACTATAGGTTCTTATAACTCCCACCTTTGGGAACGAGCCAAGTCCTTTCTGGTGAAGTTGCCGGCAGGCCTGCATGCCCAATTCGATTCCATCTGTAAGGAGGGGGGTCATCTTGCTGAACATCAGGTGCACACAGCTCGCCATATTAACAATGTGGTGGAAAAAGACATGTCCATCTTGATTTTGCTGAGAAGGCATGCTTGGCTTCGCTCCACCAATTTGGAGAATGCCACCAAGAAGCTTATCAAGGACCTACCATTTGCTCAGGACATGGACAAAGCTCTAAATGACCTCTGTCAGAACCCAACTTCCTTACTGTCCCCTCCAGAACTTTCTACAACCATGGACAAGCATCACCAGTGACCGGTGGGTTTTGGAGATCTTATCTGCTGGTTACACTAGAGTTTGCCAAACAGCCTTGAGTCACCCAGCTACGATGAATACCTCCCTCCGTTCATCTTCAGGAAGAACTGCCACCTTTGTTGATGAAAGGAGCGATAGAAACCATGCAGCCTTCCAAATGGTGCAGCGGTTTCCATTCTAGGTACTTCATAGTGCAGAAAAAGGACGGAAGCCTCACTCCCATCTTAGATCTTCGTCAACTCAACAAGCATGTTCATATAAGGAAGTTCTCAATGGTCACGCTCTATACCATCCTCCCTCTCATCAACAGGGGGGATTGGTTCACTGTGATAAGACTTAAAAGATGCCTACTTTCATGTCAGCATTTGCAAGGAGCACAAATTGGAGAGAAAGTCTATCAGTACAAGTGCCTGCCCTTCGGTCTCTCCATGGCACCTCAGGTCTTCACAAAATGCATGGCGCCTGTGGAAGCCCATCTTTGTCTGAAAGTGATGAGAGTCTTCCCCTACGTAGATGACTAGCTGATTTCGTCATCCTCAAGATCGAAGGCACAAAAGGACATTGCTTATACGGTATGACTAATGGAGAACCTCGGTCTGAGAATCAACTTCGAAAAGTCAAAGTTGATCCCATCCCAGTGTGTAGAGTACATTGAAGTGATTCTCAACTCCAACAAAGTGAGACCCTATGCTCCTCCGAAGCACCTTCAGGACATCACCAAGCTGGTAGAACTTTTTCGGTGCCGACAAACCATTAGAGCGAGAAAGACTCAGAGGGTGTTGGGATTGATGGCTTCCACCACGGCAGTGATTCCATTCCCCAAGTTAAAGATGCATTTCCTTCAGTCTTGGCTTCTCAGCAATTTCAACCCACTGAGTGACAGCCCAGGGAAGAGTTATGTGCCCACACCAGAATTGTTGGAGCAACGATCATGGTGGACCACGCCGAACAATGTCCAAATGGGGAAATACTTTTATTCCCCACACCCAACTTTCCAGATACTAACAGACACAAACAATCTTGGATGGAGAGCTGCTTGTGGGACTTTAACAGTAAACAACATGTGAAATCACAAAGAGATGCACTTCCACATCAATTATCTTGAACTGTTGGCCATATGAAAGCTGCTGAAATCCTTTGAGCATGTGCTGAGGGGTAAAGTTGTCCAAGTCGCGTCGGACAACACCAGAGCGATAGTGTACGACAACAAACAGGGAGGCATGAAATCAATGACCCTCCTGTATCTGGCAGTTCAACTTTGGGAATGGTGCCTGGAGAGAGACATCTTCCCCACATTCAAGGGAAGCTGAACATCCTGGCTGACGGTCTGAGCAGGATGCATTCGACAACCCATGAGTGGGAGCTGGATTACACGGTGTACCAGACCATATGCGAATGCTGGGGTCTCCAGACATCAACCTGTTTGTGTCGAGAACCAACTGCAAGTGCCAAAGATACTGTTCCAGGGCAGGGATTGGAGAAGGCTCAGAAGGGGATGTCTTCATGGTTCCATGGAACGCATACTATCTCTACGTGTTTCCACTCAACCAAAGGGTCCTGGTCAGGATGCTTCACCATTGAGCTCGAGCAATCCTGATAGGCCCAACATGGCCAAGACAGCAGTGGTTTCCACTTCTACAACAGCTGTCCTCACAATCACTCACACTTCCAGACTCTCCGTCTCTACTCCAAATGAATCAGGGCCACCTTCTCCGTGCGGACTTGCCCAGTCTTCATCTCACAGTGTGGAGGATAAACCCAGACTGTCAAAAGTACTCAACATGAGCAGAAGACCTTCAACTAGCAAATCCTACTCTGCAAATACAGTAAAACCTCACATAAAGAGCACTTCACTTAGAGACTAACTCGCTTAAAGAGCAGAATTTTCTCTGAATGGTCACCTCGTTTAACAATTAAAACCAACCAAAAACTCGCTTAACAACTAAATCGGGGTTCACAATCCCCCTGCCAGAAGTCACAATTGGTCACTTACAATGGCGTTTCACTTAAAGACCAAACTCACTTAAAGAGCTATCTCCTGGGACGCATTATGCTCTTTAAGCGAGGTACCACTGTACAAGCGATACCGCTCCTTTTTCAGCTCAAAGAACACCATACCGACAGCTGCCAATCTGCAAGATATCATGGCGTATCTCTTGAATCTGGCAGAGTCGCGTCTTAGTGTGGCCTCCATCAGAGTCCATCTGGCAGCCATCGTGGCACTTTCTCCATCCAACTCAATAGCCTCTACAGTATTTAGAGACCAGACTGTCAAGAGATTTCTGAAGGGTCTCCACAATGCATATCCGCCTGTCAAGATTCCTCCTTCGCAATGGTCTCGGTCGACCATACTGACTGCTCTAACAAAAGCACCATTCAGACCACTGGCCACCACTGACATGTGTCTCTTTACCTGGAAAACTGCCTTTCCTGTGGCAATCACATCAGCAAGGAGAGCTAGTGAGCTCACTGCACTTCGGTCTGACCCTCCATTCACCAAATTCTTTTGTGACAGAGTTGTCCTTCACCCAGATACTACTTTCCTGCCTAAGGTGGCATCAAGTTTTCATATGGCTCAATCAATCAGTCTACCCACATTTTTCCATCTTCAGATCAAGAAAGAGACTGGCACACTATGGATGTGAAACAGACTTTACTGTTTTACATCTATAGAACAAAAGAATACAGAAAGACTTTTCACTTCTTTATAGCGTATGGAGGAAAGTCCAAAGGTGAACCCATTACTCAAAAGAGATTCTCAAAATGGGTTTCAGCTACTATATATTTGGCTTATCAGCTGTCTTCTCTGCCTCCTCCACCTCATGTCAGAGCTCATTCTGACACGAGGACGATGGCTACCTCCACTGCCTTTCTGGAAGGCACCCTCCTCAAGGACATTTGCAGGGCTGCCACCTGGTCAAGACCCTTTACATTTGTCAAACACTACAGGATGGACACCAGAGCCACACCAGACCCCAGGATGGGTCATGTCGTCCTTGCTAAAGGGCTTCAGACTTCTCGTCCATGACTGTCCATCCATCCTACCTGACCTGACTTCATCTCATCTAATCCGTCTGCCCACCTACCACATAAGTGAGAGCTTGCTAATCTCCCAAAAGTGGGGATTCACAGATAACACAAAGGAGAAAGTTAAGTTGTATTTACCAGTAACTTTTGTTCTTTGAATATGTTGTCTGTGAATTCACACTTTCCAGCCCTTCATCCCCTGAGCTGCATAGATAAGATGCTACCACTTCTCTTGTGTACATCTTAAATATTAACTGAGGGGGAAAGTGTGAAATGGCACCTAAGCCTGGGCGGTATGGTGGATGGCCCTAACATCAAACCTTTGAAATCCAATCAGATTTGAAGCTCTGGTACTGGCTCAGTGCAGGCGCATAATGCAAAAGTGTGAATTCACAGACAGCATACTCAAAGAACAAAAATTACTGGTAAGTACAACTTAACTTTCTGGTAGCATGAACTGGGCAAAAGCAGAGCTGCTTGGAAAAAGAGAACTGTTTACAGAAATATTTTCTTCCCCAAAGAGCTGGCACATACGAGAGGTACACTTGCATAAACAGGTAGATTGCAGCAAAAGATCAGAAGGCAACATTACCTTCCTCATCATAATTTGACATATCATCTGCTATCATTGCACTGAAATCTAGCAGGAGGTTCCAGGTGTCTTTCGGTATAGATCTTTTATGATGTTCCTGTTTGAAAGAAATTACACTGTCAGAAAAAAAATTATCTAAGCACCACTACTTCAGCAGACATAGAAGGCTATAGCTCACTGAAGTGGGGGGGGGGGGGAGAGACTTTAGGGGACACATTTTCGCCACCAGCACTTAACAAAGGCACAGTTGACCAAAAATATGGGGGAGGGGCTGAAACAAGAGGTAGCTTGATATCTAATTTCGGTTCTGGTGATTTTGGAAGGCTACAAAAAGTCTTGGGGGGGGTGTGAGTGTGTGTGTGACAAGTTCACCTCTGTGTACAACATGGCACAAGTAATAAATTTGGTCCTAAACTGCATTTTAAAAGTTCCAAGGCAGCATCTCTCTCTCTCTCTCTCTCTCTAGCACCTTGAAGAGCTACTATGACTTAGCACAAGTTGCACTGGGTAAGATGGGCCAAGGATGCCACAGATGAAAATATCCTTTTGAAGGGAGCCTGGTTAAGTCATGAAGACCCCCAACTTCTAGCCCACTCCTTCCTGCCTAGTCTCCCTCTGAAAGGAAGAAGATTGTGAGGAGAGATAATTGTGGAATCTTTTCACACTAGACTGGGAACCCAACAGGTTATAATATGTCTGCAAGTTCTAGGCTTTTCGCCCCAGCAGTAAAATTTGGTTAATCTTTTAACATTCCATTTGGGATTTCTGGTTTTGGTTGTCAGACCACATCCTAACTCCTCAAATTTAAACTCAAGCAAGGCTCTGAGAAAAGAAAAGTGTCTGTGGGTATCTTCAGGTACAGCCAAGCAACAGTGAAGGTTGCAAACACTTCCAGAATACTAGAAGTTAACTACATTACAGTTTCTGAACAGTTTGTTCATATTTAGGCTTACCAATAAAAATTTGTTCCACAAGTCTAGGAATTTGAATCTTCCATGAAGTACTAAATTCCAATAGGCAATGGCCATTTCTAAGTCTGTAACATAAAACAAATTATAAAAACTCACATCTTCCCAAAAACCAAATTCTACAATAGCGTAATGATAATGGTTACGCAGAAAACATGGTAAATGTACATTCACTCCTCCCCTCCCATAATTCTGCAAGTTTCCATTCTGTGGCAAAGACTACTTCTTACTCCAAATTTCAGGGGCAGTTTGTCTCATGACAAATAAAGCAACTTTAGAAAACAAGGCTACTGAATACACAGAGAACTTGTCTCCAGTCCTGCATAACAGGATCAGTTCGTAGATCAAGATAATGTATTTACTTAGGAATTTTTAATCTGCACTTGTCACATAATTCAAAACTGCTGGGATCCTTCCTTCCTAAATGCAGCTTGGCTTACTTCTATATGTAGCAAAAAAAAGTTGGCATACATACCTAAACCTTTCTGTCCTGGATTTTTTGCAAAGTTGAACGTAAACTGATAGAAATCCTTAAATCTTCCTGGCTCTTTCAATTCTTGTTCCATTTTAGGAAGCTGGGCCTTTAGTTTGTCTATGCTGTCACATCTGTATTTGTTTTTAAAAAAAGTGTATCTGCACATTAGTCAGTGTTTACACAATATGTTAAGAAATATTAATTTTTAGGACCAAACATTCTTATTTTGGTAAGGAAATAATTGTATTTAGTAACTTCTGCTGTTCTCTTTTTTATTTAATAATTTTTTAAAAACACATGTTTAATGATGCATTTATAAACTCCCCAGAGTTGAAAAATTCTCAGAAGAAAAGCCAGAGGCTACTTTTGTAAGAAATAATAGGAATATATGAAAATTATGACATTTATTTTAGTTAAATTAATGAATATGGTTACAATGGGAAATAAAAATAAATAAAACAAAAACAAAACACAGGCAAGAAGGGAAAAGGTTAGTCTTTGAAAACAGATTAACCCTTCAGTTTGCATAGGCTGTAACTAACTTTGAAAGCAGTTTCAGAAATCAGATGGTTCAAATCAAATGCAAAATCAGAGTAAATTTCAACATACAGGCCTGATATTAGATTTGAATGAAGACAGAAATAGAGGTTACCCCCTTTTATCCTTGGGAGATGCGTTCCAAGACCTACCAGATACTTGAAACTGCAGATAACAGCAAAACCTATATTTACAACGCAGAACGTGGCTCTAGTGTGCCATAGAAATACATACATATTATATATTTCAGGAATTATTATTGGATATTTTTAGACCTGCAGAAAACTGAAACGGTGGATACTGAAAGCACGAAGGGGGGTCAGTCTGTACATAGGACTAACCAGGAAGATTCAGCCAGCCAATCAAGGGAACTACGCAGCTTGTGGAGCTGAGGATGTCAAGGTTGGCAGAAGGGAAATCAAGAGGGGGCAGGTGTAAGCTTGTCAGTGCAAAAACATCGAAAGAGAAGAGCCTAGGGTTCTTCCCTATATTTAAGATGCTGCTTCAACTACAAAGTCCAAAACCTCATCTTGCACCACAGACCTGGGATGCCTTCACATGGCAACTGTGCACTTACCCTAGTTCTGTCATCCCATCCATGAATTCTACCTTTAAGAATTCACATTGAGTTGCAGCTCTGAACTTCCAGGCAATGATCAAAACACTAATACTGGCAGGGTCAAGCGCAAGGTCATCACAAAACTGCTGTATACCATCTATGCCGATTTTATTCTCATCTTGAGGATCTTGGGGTTTAAAAGTGAAATAAAATAAATGAAGACCTGCAACTTTTTAAAAATCTACTTCTACATATAGGAACACAGCCAAAACAAACAGCATGTATTCATATCCATGCTAAATGGTGACAGCTTCTATTCATCATCTTTTACAAAGCCATTTCAAATACAGTATGTTAAGTAATTTCCCAACTCTTGTTCAGCCTGCAGTTACAACTGCTGTGTATGATGGGTAGATTACATCTACTTCAAAGAAGAAACAGAATTTTTCATTTGACACACTCCCCTCAAGGAAGGACTGGATTCTACTCACTTTCCTGGGAAGAGAAGTTAAAACACAGTCTAGGAATAGAGAGGATGTGACAAATGATTGCTAGAGAGGTTGAAGAAAAAGAAACTGGGTAAAGATATCGGCAGACCTTGGAAAAGTTACTTTTGGATCACATACTGGATAGGGAATTCTGACGCTGTAGTTCAGAAAGCACTTTTTCTAATCATTTATCGAGAATTGGCTGGACAACTCAATGAATTAGGTATCTAGCTACAGAGTCAGAGGTTAGGAATTTAATTCCTCACTGAGCCTCCCAGAAGAAAGCCTGTCCATGAAACCCTGGGCAAGCTGCACAGTCCCAGAGTGCCCAGAAAACCCGGTTGTGGGACCAAATGTTAGATGTGATGCACCATCACAGACTCAAACTACCAAGGGGTGTTATAAAGTTCTATATTGCTTTTAGAATATTGTTTGAGTGTCATATTTTTGCCTTGACTTTCCTATATTGCATAAAAGACACAATCAAAGACAGAAACCCACATTTCTATTAGCTGCAACTATTGTTAGTTACCTGGATCAATTAGTATGTGCTAGTCATGAAACAAGCTATTTCAAGACACCAGACTGGTCTTGATTATAGTCAACAGAGAAAAGTGAATAATGTATATGCCGGTATACAAGACGAATTTTCCCCCCTGAAAACAATGTCTCCAAGTGGGGGGGGGGGGGGTTTGGTCTTGTATGCTGGGTGCACTTCAGTGAGCTCCACCAGGAAGGGGGAGTGGGAAGAAGCTGGCGGGAACGGGGCGGTGGGAGGAAAGGCGGCGAAGAGGAGGAGGATGCGACTGAAGCTGGGCTTCCTTTTGCACGACGGGCTGCTCTGGTCGCCGCTCTCGCCCCACGCCAAGGAGGAGGAGCCCAGCCCAGGGCAGGGCAGCAGGCGCGGGTGAGTCGCGGGGAGGGGAGAGGGAGGCGCGGATGTGTGTGTGTGTCTTATCTTTGTGTGCATGAGAGGGGGAGAGGTTAATGTCGTGCGCACGTGAAGTGGGGGGGAGTAGCAAGCAGGATGCGAAAGGACACACAATGGCCTCATGTGCAAGATTCGCGCTGGAGGCTGAGGAGGGAGGGGGCATTGTTGCTGGGGAGGGGGCAATTGCCTCGCAGTGGAAGGAGGACTTTTCAGGGACCTTGTTACTCGGGAGTAAGTTCCCTCCTCCCCCATACGCTCAGCCCTTACTGCCTCTCCACCCACATCTTTTCCCTCCTAAGTAAAGAACCCAACCCACTGCAGATCACTGTAGCAAACAGCCGGACCCTGCATCAAGCTAGGCTTTCCTGGGTTGTTGTGTCACCTAGTCCAGAGTCAGTGGTGGACGTGGGCCTTCCCTCCCTTTCTTTCCTCCTTCTTTATCTTCCTTTCTTTTTCTTCTTCTTCCTTCCTTTCTTCCTTTTTATTTTTCTTATTATTATTATTATTATTCCTTTCTTCTTCTCTTCTTCCTTCCTTTTTCTGTTTATTATTCTTCCTTCTTCCTCTTCCTTCCTTCCTTCTTCTTCCCTTTTTATTTTTCTTCCTTCTTATTATTCTTCCTTCCTTCTTCTCTTCTTCCTTCCTTTTTCTGTTTAATACTCTTCCTCTTCTTCCTTCCTTCTGTCCATAGGGTCCACTTGGAGTGTTGCTTGCACTGAGGAGGAGAGGAGTGTGTTGTCTTTGGTGAATTACGTTTAATAAACTTGCACTGTTTAATGTTTACTGTACATGTTTGATAACATACAGCCTTGTGACAGTTTTTCTGCATGTCATAAGCATTTGAATATAAATTAACATGTTGAAATCAAATCCGATGTTCTTTTACGTTTTATTTGGTGTGTGGAACGTGTGCGGAAGAGGGGGTGGTCTTATACAGCGAGTATATAACAAACTCTATATTTTGAGTGGAAATGTTGGGGGGTTGTCTTATACACCCAGTCGTCTTGTACACCGGCATATACGGTAGGTCTGATCAAAGCACATAGGGAAAAGAGCAGGGTGTAAGTGATTACAGAGTCAGACCCAGAAGACCTGGTTGAAGTCAAGGGCATGAAGATTACTAAGTGACCTAGGGCAGCCACAATCTGTTAGCCTAGCCCAGTGATAGCGAACCTTGGCACTCCAGGTGTTTTTGGACTTCAATTACCAGAAGCCCAGGTCAGCACTCCTGCTGATCAGGGCTTCTGGGAATTAAAGTTCCAGAACACCTGGAGTGCCAAGATTCACCATCACTGACCTAGCCCAATACAAGAAATTGTTTTAAAATGTAATGAGGAAATATGTCTTCCAACTCAAGAATGCTATAGGAAGGATGGATTAAACTATCATAAACCAAACAGAAGCTTTGATCCTTCCAGCCTATGAATAATCCTCCTCTTTCTGATTCTTGATGTGTCCTTTAAAAATCACTTGAGCTCAGACTGCATTGCAGATTTCTGGACTAGGTTTTGGAATGTATAGATTTACAGTAGAAGAAAAAACATTGAAAAAGCATACAATACTCACCTTTATATCTATTGTATAGTTGTTCTAACTTCTTTCTGTCCAATGAGCCCTTAACATTTTCTCGTATATAGAGTTCAGGATTTTGAAAAAAGTTATCTGTTGCAACATCTAACTTCCAGTCATTCTGAGACAGGCAATTCACTGCGGTCTTTTCACTGGACTGTGTGAAGATCATAAACTGCCGAACTTTATCCTTCTGTGATGACTTCAACTTGTTCTACAAAAGTATCAAAACACAAAATAATGAGACTGTATAAGTACTTACTCAATGCAGTACTGTATATAAATTCCTCTTAGGATCCAAAAGGAAAATTCAATCTCTTCAAGTGATGACTGGCATCTCAGAAGAGGTTTAAGATAGGGATATCAATAACCATTTGAAAACCCTTCTCTTGTCCAGTTCCCGGTTTTTTAGGCATTTGCAAGATAAACTCACTCAGATTCAAAGCAGTTCAATCAACCATAAAACACTGATGCTTCCCCTTTCATCTGAAATGGCCAGCCATTTCATCTACAACAAGGGTGCCTAAACTTTTCAGGCCATGGGCTAGTCACGTGGTTCAGGGAGCCAGTTACTATGGCCTGGGGGGCGTAGGCGGCCCACAGACCAATTCATCCGCCCCGTGAAGCCTTCGCTCCTGGAAGCAGAAGTAAAACACGCCCGTACAGTTCCAGGAGTGACAAGGGCTTTGTGGGCCAGATGAATTGACATTGGAGGCCACATCTGACCCCAGGCCTTAGTTTGGGCACCCCCGATCTACAAATTTGAGCAGCTCCTCTGTGATGGGGAAAGAAAGCAGCCCATGAAAATTTACACAGCTCTCCTAAATGTTCAAAAACACTACAGTAATACCCCGGATAACGCGAGTACCGTATAGCGTTAAAACCGCATAACGTGACAAGATTTTTGGAAAAATCTTGTATCGAATAACGCGATTTTTAACGTTATCCTGTACAAGCGTATGCATGGGGGGGAGTTGGATTGGGTAGAACATCTACCCAATCCAACACACACACCCCAGCGCCCGCCCGCACGATGTTTGGAAAGGGTACGGGGATCCGTACCCTTTCGAAACATCGGGCAAGCAGCGCGCAGCGCTGGGGGTTAGAGCAGGATACGGGGGAGACCTCCGTATCCTGTCCTAACCCCCACCGATGCACACACACTGAAATCGCAATGGGGGTGCGAGGAGGGGGGAAAAGAAAAATGTTGCGTGGCTGCTCTTGTTATTCACAACAGCAACAAGAATCGAAGATGGGAGGTTTTGGATTTTTAGCTTTTAAAAAACGCATCTCCCCCTGTCAGGAAAAAGAAGATAGGAGGGGGAGCCTGCAGGATGGGGGAAAATCTTCTCTCTCTCTCTCTCTCTCTCTCTTTCTCTCATTCTCTCTCAGCCTTCTGCCCGGAGGGGAATGGCAGAGGATGAAAGTCCGCACAGGATCACGTTCAAGCCACTTTTTTCAATGGGGAAGTCACCGCAGGCGGTGGTAGGAGGAAGAGAAAGAGAGGCAGGCAGGAGGACACTGGAGGCCCCCAAGCTGGGCCTATCTTGCTAGCAAAACAAATGACTTCCCCATTGAAAAAAGCGAGAGAGAGAGAGAGAGAAGCGAGAAAAAAGCGAGAGAGAAGCGAGAAAAAAGCGAGAGAGAGAGAGAGAGAGAAGCGAGAAAAAAGCGAGAGAAGCGAGAAAAAAGCAAGAGAGAGAAGAGAGAAAAAAGCGAGAGAGAGAAGCGAGAAAAAAGTGAGAGAGAAGCGAGAAAAAAGCGAGAGAAGCGAGAAAAAAGTGAGAGAGAGAGAGAAGCGAGAAAAAACCGAGAGAGAGAGAGAGAGAGGGAGGGAGGGAGGGAGGGAGAAGATTTTCCCCCATCCTGCGGGCTCCCCCTCCTCTTTTCTTTTTCCTGACAGGGGGAGATGCGTTTTTTAAAAGCTAAAAATCCAAAACCTCCCATCTTCGATTCTCGTTGCTGTTGTGAATAACAAGAGCAGCCATGCAACATTTTTCTCTCCCCCCCCCTCCTCGCACCCCCATTGCGATTTCAGAAATGGGATTTAATACAGGTCAGGCCAGCGATTTATACAACTAATTAGAGAAAATAATAGGGTTAAGGCGATGAAAGAGGACACCTTCTATTCTGCCAACCCCCCTCTTCTGTTTAAAAGGATTGTAGCTAAAGGATCTCAGACCAGCATTGCAATTTGTCCATCCTCCCCCCCTTCCCCTTCATTCCCACCTAGCATCGGGTTCATTTTTAACTCGCTTCGCGGTCAGACATTCGCTTGGTCATACAGTATTAGAACCAACGTGAGCTGTAACTAATTTCTCCTCTTCAATCATAAGTTGTTCAGGTCTCTTCCTCACCCCATGCTAGTTATGTCTCTGTCTGACTCCATATCGATCTGTACTGTACAGTTTTCTTGACTCCCATTGGTAAATCCTTGTGGGATCTCCGTGGGCTCTTAGTGGCTTGCTAAGAGCCCAGGGAGATCCCGGGGAGAGGCACCATCTCGCATGCGCCGTTTGTCTCTGACGTCAGGGCTTTTTTTAACGTTGTTTGGTGTATACCCCGGACAACGCGAAAAACCGGACAACGTCATGACTTGTGGAACCATGTCATAACGTTATCCAGGGTACTAGTGTACTTAGAAAAGGAAAGCAAGTGTGAAATAAAAGGGACACACAGGAATTTAATGATGTTTTTAACTTTCCTTTTCGGGAAGCTAAGGGGCAATATGGGGACTTTGCATGAGAACAATTTAAGGGGAAACCTATCTCAAACTTTTAAAAACCAACATACCCACTAACAGTGGGTCAAAAACACCAAGAGTTTCTATTTGAGCGGATTTTGCACCCAATCAAACAAATCACTGGGAAGTTAACAAAAACAAGTTCTGTTTGGGAGCTGTTTTTGGTAGCAGTAAAAAAAATCAATGTAAAAATGCAGGAGGGTGTAAAAAGTATTTTACATATGTCCCTTCATATTACAGCATACATATCTTTGCAGGGTTGGAGTTCTCAATATTTTAATGATAGAGAAGAGAATATGCCACGAATGAATAACTACCGGTATGTATCCAGACTAAAAGAGAGTTTTCAAAGTCACCAGAAACTCAGCCAGTAATCTAAGTCATACCGGTATGATAGTAACATCTGATGGGGAACTTTACTATAAGTCAAAGGTGCCCAAACTTTTTGGGCTGCAGGTCGGTCACATAGTTCAAGGGGCTGGTCACTATGGCCCAGAGCCCAGATCTGGCCTCCGACACCAATTCATCCAGCCCACGAAGCCCTTGTCGCTCCCGGAAGTAAAACACACCTGTACGGGTGTTTTACTTCCCCTTCTGGGAGCAACAAGGGCTTCGTGGACCCTGATGAATTAGTGTCAGGAGCTGAATCCGGGCCCCGGGCTGTAGTTTGGGCACCCCTACTATAAGCACTTACAGGATAAAACAAGCACACAATACATCAAGGATTTATCCTCCTCATCCACCAATTTAAATAGGCAAGAACAACACCATAAATAGAACATGTTTTCACAATTTCTTTTTCATATTCCTCAACCTATAACCAGGGAAGGAGAGGTCGCAATAAAAGGCTAGTTATAGACACACACACCCCACTTAAATTGTTCCCATGTATACATGCTAATCAAAAAGCTGCTGTATTTTATTATTTTACTTTATTTAGCAAATTTCTACATTGCCCTTCTATGTTCCTTTAAAACAACTAAAATAAGGGGCTGAGACAATGCCTAAAATGGGGTGCCCAAACTTTTTGGGCCATGGGCCGATCACCTGGTTCAGGGAGCTGGTCACTAGGGCCTGGGGGCCGGATGTGGCCACAAATGCCAATTCATCCTGCCCACAAAGCCCTCGTCAATCCTGTAAGTGGAAGTAAAACGCACCCATACGGGAGCATTTTACTTTCACTTCCAAGAGCGGTGAGGGCTTCGTGGGCCGGATGAATTGGCATTGCAGGCCACATCTGGCCTCGGGACCATAGTTTGGGCATCACTGGCATAAAATATAAACAACATGATTAAAGTAACAAGGAATGTGAGCTCTAAATAAAACAGGTTCTTCTTGTTGTTCTGCCATAACCAAATCCGGATCTTGGCAATCCTCGTGGCAATCAGCCATGAACACTGTCCTGAGAATAGAATGCAGTGACCTTTTATTTGCCTTCCACATCGCAGCTTGACCCCCCGTACCACTGATCCAGTTCCGTGATTCGGTTTCTGGTCCTGAGCCCTTTTGGTGCGCAAAATCCTCATCAGCCCCAGGCCAATATTGATGAAGCCACTGCACTCCATCAAGATGGAGTCAAGTGGCATTTAATCCACTTGGGGACCATCACCCTTCCCTGTGGATTTTGCCACCCAAGGCTGTTAAGTCTTCAGGGTGGTCAAGTTAATTAACCGCTGCCTGACACTCAGGGTTGAGTCACTGGCAGTATGATCTACTCTATTACCATAGCAGGATAACCTGGCCAGACTGTTCTAAAACAGATAGTCCGTTAAACAAAAGCCACCCTGACTTGTCTTTTAAAAAAAAACAACTAATATGGTGCCAGTTGAACACCTCTACCAATGTAGGACATTCCAAGTACCAAATCACCACAAAAAGGGACAGTCTTTGTCACTACCCACCTAACCTCAAAAGAAAAGGAGAATCAGAGCAGAACATGAGGGAGATCTTAAAGGTAGATAGGTTCATATGGATGGAGAACATATGTCAGAAATTTCTGTAGTGGTATATAATCTCAAAAATGCACAGGCTTCTATTTAATTTGAACACAGAAAGGTAGGGATGAATGAGGAAATCAGACTGGCCTTACAGGCTGGAATACTCCATGACCTGCCTGCTCAAGAATATAATTTCACTTGCATCTGAAGAAAAATCATCTTTATATTAGGCATAAAAACCAAAGAGCAACCCAGGAGTAACCCATATGTTAAATACCCATGGACATAATATTTACAGCAACACACATATGCAGAGGAATACATTTACAGCCAGATAATACAGTTCAATGGCTATAGTCTTAAAAAGGGCACTTTTGGTATGCCCAGTAGGATTTCATCCCACACTTCTTTTTAAAGAGGAGAGAATACAAACACATGCTACTTGAGAAACACAAACCCCAATATGTTATGGCTTAAATAATTTGCCATATGGTTCCTCGTATTCCAGAATGGTACCATAAATTTAAAAAAGCAATTAAAGAAATCTAGAAAACTACACCAAAATACTACACTTCCTTTTTTTGAAGACATAAAGATAATAATTACAATCCATGTGTTTACTATCATCTAAGGTGGAGACATCAGTCTTAAGCTTGGGAAGTAAGCATCTTTGATTCAAATACTGTACATTCATAACTTTAGGGAAGCAAGATACTGAGCACTCTAATGTCAACAATATTCTTTCTACACCAGCAGAATAAGCTACTACTGTTAAAATGAAAATATTACTTGAACGGTCTCTAAATCCAAGTGCTTAAGTGAATTCCATGAGTCTTCTTCTTGTGTGTCCAAATTAAACTTTAAACTGCCAAAATAAAGTCACTTTCTTGGCCAAAATTAAATCCTCATAAGAACATGTTTCTGGTAGTAAACCAGTTCACTGCTGTGACTTTCTTTAAAATATCATCAGCAAACATATATTTCTTAAATAGTTCCCCTTTAACTCTGAAATGTATCATACTGTACAGTACTGTAATTGGCATTACAGATGGATGATTGCTGTATACCCACATAATAGTAAATTTCTCTTCCTCAGCACTTAAGTCTTAAGGCTTGACCCTGGAGAGAATGAGCTGGAGACAGTGCTCATCCGATTCAGACTTCTTTTTTGTTTGGTATTTAATTTTGTCATTGTTTTGTTGTTGTTCAGTCGCACAGTCGATTCCGACCCTTTGCGACCCCATGGACCACTGCCCTCGAGGCTCCCCTGTCCTCCACCATCCTCCTCAACCCACCCAGCTCTGTGCCCATTGTGTCTACAATAGTGTAGTTCTGTTTTTAAGTGTTCACTTGGTTCCTTTCAAATTTCAACAGCACCAGCAGCAAAACAGCTACTTTCCTGCATTGTTTAAAATGGAATTCAGGATGTTCAGCCTATGTTCAACATTTCTCTTAAGCCCATTGCCGAGGTTTAGGACCATGACAGTGCCATATATTTTCCCTCAATTTTGTTCACAAACTGTCATCAGAATAGGTAAGTTCTTTGTATACTGCTCAAAACAGTCCACTACAGAATTCCATCCCACATCATGTGGAAGCATTCGCTTGGTTCCACCGATTCCTTTCAGAGCTGCTGCTGATGCAAAATGACTGTTACAAATGTATTTAGCAATTTCAACTACATTAGTCTGTAATTCTGGAATACTTTAGTCTTTGGATAGGATATATAGCATATGTTATTAGGTTTTCATTCATTTCCTGTTCTTCCCAATATCTTCTCATCTTGAATACATCTGCAGCACTGTCTGTAACCAAACTGCATACTAGATATCTGAACTTTTGTTGACACACTATAGCATTTTCAGCCACTTCTTGTAAATATTCAGCAGTGCGTGCATTTTCTGACATATCAATTCTTTTTGCAAAGAAAACATACCCTTCTTCTATTGTCCACCCATCAAGGCTTAGGTTAACAATTTTACATTCTAGTGGTAAAGCAAAGCAAACTGATCACACTTATATACCGCCGCAAAGTGCTTGGTGCACTTGCTGGGCAGTTCACAAGTTAATTAGCATTTTGCCCCAACATGCTGGGTATTCATTTTACCAACATCGGAAGGGTGGTAGGCTGAGTCAACCTTGCGCCCTGGTCAGGATCGAACTCCCAACCTTTTGGTTGCATAACAGCAGTTTAACCACTGTGCCACCAGGGCTCCATTTCTGTTACAAACTTAGTTCAACAGTTTCCCTATAACATGTTTTCCTGGGTGGACTGCATCCTGGCCTTAGTAACTGAACCATGTTAATAAAGTGTGGGTTTTCAATCAGTCAGAAAGAAGAGTTTGCCATGTAACCAAACTGGATAATTTTTTCATCAATTAACCTTTTTCTATTCTACTGATTGTTATCATAAATGTATCTGCGGTGATTACTAGATACAGTAGTCAGGTTTTTCCTTTCTTTTAGGTTATATACTATGGATGTGACTGAAAAAGTATCCTGGATTAACTCTGAAACTGTAGAACAGGAAAATGGTTATCTTGAAAGTGGATAGTTTCCAGAATCCTTTATATGGATTATCCTAACCAAAAAAAGTCAATGCTTGCTGCTATTTTATTATTTATACCATTTCTGTTAATTTAGTATTACTCATTGTATTCAATGCCACTTAGCCCCAAAAGAGATATTTGCTTGTTTCAACTCTTTATACTTTGTAACTGTATCAAAACATACAGTAATAATAAGAAATATAATTTTGCTCAAATATGATAGTTCAAGGCAGTCTTTAAAAATATGATGCAATCAAAATGTTTACCATAGATTTTTCCTCAAAAAGAATTTTATTTTTTTAAACTTCAATTTAAATTTAAAACAGCATATTATCATGCTATTAAGTAATCATCATTTCTATATTGCAAACAGATAGGTATATATAACTGATAAGCCATGAATGCCACAAACAGAAAAGATCATTGAAAAATTGAGAAGTTTCTGACTTTCCTCCATTCTAGATCATGAGAATTTACATACAATGAAGTTCAGGCATACATATATTCAGTACAGTATTAGTTACAAAATACATATGTTTTCTCTTTTTAGTATGTGTTCTCACCACACTGAGATAAATATAAGTTATTTTGGATCCTTATAAAATTAGATTTTGCAACTAACATTTCATTTCTAACTGATGAAACATGTGGTTCCACAAAAGTCTACGTATTAGGAAAGAACATGTAATATTTTAATAGCATATTTATTTTACTGTAAATTAAAGTCTAGATGGCAGAAGCAAACTTTTGAACTTTATATCCAAATGTGCTTGAATATTTATGACACAAGACCCATTTTTTCCTACTTCTCAAACCATATTGCTTTGATATCAACTATAATACTGTATAAACATACTTAATTGGGGTTAGATTTAGATTTCAAAAATACTCCACTGTGTTAGTCCACTCCCAAGAAACTGGGTATTAATATGAACATAAGTGATATATTAGTTTTAAGAAAACATCCTGGGTGTGTAATTCAAGGCCATAGTTAAATGCACTCAAATGCCTTAAGCAATTCAGGAGTTTTTGCTCAGTCACTGTACTTCCTGAATATTCTTAAATGATGTTTTAATGAAAGCTCATGCATGCAATGTGTCTGGGGCAAAAAAATAATCAGGAAGTGCTTAAATCACATAATCAGGAGAAAATATTTGAAAATCTTATACAATAATACCCAAGTATTTAGTAAAATAAATTAATATGGCTGAAATGCTGAAGCTATTACTATGTGTAATTTAATAAAATAATTCTTGGCATTTCTACCTATAAAACAGATCTTTCAGAAAATCTCTTCTTGCCTTTTATTATGAATTTCTGAAAGCAAAAATGTATTGGGAATTTAAGTGACTTTCAACTCACCTTTTGAAATTTGGCCATGTTGGAAAATAAATATTAAAGAACATTTCAACTTCATCCTAAATTACTTGAAATTAAGTGTCACTAAGTTCAGAGCCTCCTAGGGCCAAATCCAAATGTTATTCTCACTGAAAGAAGACCCGCTTTAATAAATGTCTATCTATCAAAGTCTTAAGCAGCCTAATAAAGACATGTCCCACTGAAATCAGAAGAAATCATATATGAATCTAAATGAGTATATCATGTCATTATAAAAACTAAATATGCCTAATATAGAAACACTCACAGACATAAAATCATGTGGCTCTTTGAAATAACTGATTTTATTTTTGTGGTATTAAACATTTGTGAACTAGATCTCACTTTATCAAATGAATATAAGACAATTCTTCAAATGACTGGATTAATTCTACGTGTTACTACCCATACACACAAATATTACACATAAAAGCTCAAATACTGATAGTAGCACAGCAGATCTGTAAAAGGTAAACAAAACTAGAATACAGAAATAATGTTCAGTAGTGATGATAGTATCTTTGCAGTTGTGTGATGCTGATTTAATGCATATAATAAAGCAACGACTCTGAGAACAAGTTGAATAAAACTGAATTTGCTAATACAGTACTGTATATTGCAATTTCATACCAAAGCTACTCCCCCCTTTTTTTTCAACCAAAGCTTGGTGACTATTAAGATAAGCAACAGAATATCCTGAATCATTCCCATTTTCTCCAACTGACTTCTGAATGCAACCATTCTTAATGTTTTATTTCTTTTTCGTCGCAAATTGCCTATATCTTTTTGTACATAGAAAGGTACTACTGGGAGGTCTTGTCTTGTTGATCTCTGATGAGATTACTACTGTTATTTTTCTATAAGCCAAAACACAAGTTCTAGAGATACATGTACAGTGTTGGCATTTAGGATTGTGGAGGGTCAGCTGCTTGGTCTGAGCATCTTTTAAGCAATGCATCTCCAGGGGGTTAAAAAAGGCAATCTGCAAACACAGTCTGTTTCTTCTACAGCCCAGATCTATGGCCCTGATGAAGTTTCAGATGGAATCTGGAGATCGTAGGCCATATATTATCACTGTCCTAAGCCTGTCCTACAGGCAACTCCTGGGCACCAATCTGTTCCTTCATTTTATTAAATGTACATTGCAGTTTTCACAATGTCTGCTAGAAGGCAGACCTAGAAGGTCTCATACCTGCCAGCCAAGCACAGCCACCCACAAACACCTGAGGATGGGGCTGTGCTCAACAACAGCATTTGCCACCAAAAACAAAAAAAACAGGTGGCCCTGTAAGGTACTTTGGACTCTTAAGATATCCGGTGGCAAAACAGGTGGCCACAGCTCCCTCTTCTAGATTCTCTCTACAGGAAAACAGACAGGCAAAGGCCATACAAAAGATGGGTCCACATGACAAAAACACCCTGTAAAGGACCCTCTAGGTGCCTAAGGAGAGATTTTTTAAAAGCATGCAAGCAGCACTCCTGAAGTCTAGAAGCCCCATTGGAAAGGACCAGGGATCTCCACAACAAACACACAAACCCAAGAGGCCAGTCCTTAGAACAAGTGTGCACCCCACAACCTCCACCTAGACCCACAGATCAAGCCGCCCCATAAAACTATACCCAAAATAGGTGACCCTGCTCTTTACGCTACACAACATCCCAAACGCTAGAAGCCACATTGGAAAAGACCAGGGATCTACACACACTCAGGGGGCCAGTCCTTAAAACAAATGTGCACCCCCAACTCCAACCTAGACTCATAGACCAACTATAGCCCCACCAAACCCCCATAAATCTATACCCCAAACTGGGGGTGGGGGTGGTCCCTACTCTCTACGCCACACAGCATTCCCAGTCTAGAAACCCCATTGGAAAAGACCAGGGATCTCCCTCCACCACCACCTCAATCCCCTACTCAGGGGGCCAGTCTGTAACACAAGTGTGCACCTCTTTCCCTGTTACAAACTAGACCCACAAAAACCCCATAAATCTATACCCCCCCCCCAAGCAAGAGGGAGCCCTGACACTTTACTCCACACAGCATCCTCAGCCTAGAAGCCCCATTGGAAAGGACCAGGGATCTCCCTCCAATCCCCTACTCAGGGGGTCAGTCCTTAAAACAAGTGTGCACCCCTTTCCCTACTCCAAACTAGACCCACAGACCAAGTCACCCCATAAATATATACCCCTCCAAAAGGTGGTCCTACTCTTTACTCCACGCAGCCCCTGAGTATAAAGACCCTCTTCTTCCCCATGGTATCTCCCCACCGACTCCACCGCTGGAGGGGGGGACAACACCCCGAGGCCAAGTGACCCCTTCTGCCCAGGGTCTCCCTAGTCTTTCCCGCCCCCGAGGAGGGCGAAGGGAGGCCCCAGGCAGGCAGGGTCCCGTCGGGCTCGGCTAGGCCCCGCGTTGCCAAGCGATGGATGGCGGCGCCTCCTCCTCCTTCCCGGTCTCTCCCTCCCTCCCTCCGCGGCCTAGGCCGAGGGACCAGCCCCGGCTGGCGCTCTCACCATGGTGGGGGCTCCGCGCAGGCCTCGCTCCCCTCCCGAGCCGGCTCAAGCGGACTCCGAGGAGGAGGAGGAGGAGGAGGAAAGACAGGGCTGATGGCGGCGGCGGCGGCGGTTCCCGGGGCTCCTCCTCGCGGGGCCTGCCTTCCGCCGCCCAGCCGCTCATGCGCACTGCGGCGAGGCCGCCCGGGAGGCCGGGACTGGCGTGGGGTTGTGAGGCGGAGAACGGCACCGGCCAGCCGGGGAGGGTGGGTGGGGGGCGGAGGCGCCGCCACGCCGAGGCTTCTGCTGTTCCTAGGGAGGAAAGGAAGGCTCAGGCAGACCCCGCTGCGGCTCTTTCTTTCTCCTCAGCTCCAAAAGCGCCCTTTTTGGGGACGCCTCTCAGGAGAGTCTGGCCAGGTTGTCCTGCTGTGGTAAAAAAAAGAGTCTGCCAGAGAGTAAACAAAACAAGACAAAAAAAAAATAACCCACGTCGTGGCACCTTAAATAAATTGGATTAATGTTAGACTTGTGTCTGGCCAGGTTATCCTGCTATGGTAATAGAGTGGATCTGGGGTGTCCAAACTGGTTGGCCAGTCGCGTGATTCAGCGGGCCAGTTGCATGGTTCCTCCTACCAGAAGCGGAAGCAAAAAGCACCTTGCATTCTGTTTTGCAACAGGATGAGATAGATTTTAAGCTGATGTTTTCTCTGCTTGAACCAGGGGTGCTAAAACAACAGCCCATGTGGGCCAGATCTGGGCCCCAACACCAATTCATCTAGCCTGCGCTACCCTCATTGCTCCTGGAAGCAGAAGTAAAACATCCAGGAGCAACGAGGGCAGCGCAGGCTGGATAAATTGGCATCAGGGCCCGGATCTGGCCCACATCGCCATGGTTTGGGCACTTCTAAAGTAGACCATACTGCCAACGACTCGAATGTCAGGCGGTGGTTAAACTAACTAGACAACCCTAAGGACAAAATGAAGCCGCTTTCTTCCCTTCGTCATTAGCCAAACTTAAGTCCTCATCGGTGCATGTTTCTGGCAGTAATTGGCAGACCAGTAAATCAACTGGATTTTGTATCCATATTCAGATAATGTGTTATTATCTGCCATCAGCAGACTTGAACATACTGTATTTGTCTTGCATATAGGGATTCTAATCCTCAGCCTATTCAGGGACCTCCAAGTGATGCAGGAGAGTTTGAGTTCCACAGCCGTAGCCTTTAACGTTGCTCCTTCTCCAGTGAGCTCCTTCCTCCATCTTATTTGGTTTTGCTCTTGTGTACCCTCAAGAATGTTTGTTTTTGCCATAAAGCTCTTCCTGGTTGGCTAGCATAACAGATAACAATGGTTCGCTGGCATTACAAGTACTGTAAGTTTACAAATCAGTGTGGCTTTTTACAACGGGTAGTTCTGCTGCTGTATGGCAATTCCCAGTAGGTTTTCAGTAGTGTAATTTCCTTTTATTACCTCTGTCCAGTCTAGCTTAGGATGTGGTGTTTATGCTTTTGTGTTCTTGTTATGTGGACTGTAAATAAAATTGAATTGAAAAACTGGTAGTAACAAATTATTTTCTGTGATTGTCAGTGGTATGGGTGCCAAGCTGTGATGTGGAAGGCAAAAGGAAGGCCACTGTATTATATTGTTCCCAGGATAATCTTCATGGAAAATCACCATGATGAAATCCAATATTCGGAATTGGATACAGCACTTGAAGAAAAAGAGTAACAGAAGATCCCTGATTGGGATTCAGATTACAGTATTACCATGATGTTTGGTTCTGTTGAACTGTAAATGGTTAGTAAATGGATGCAAAATAAACATTGTGGCATTACACATCTGCAAATGAATTTGCAAATGTATTCCAAACTAGGGTGGAAACAACTTGGGAAATAAAACACCTCAGTGTGAGAGAGGTTGGCAAATTCTTTCACTCCTGTGAGGCAGAAGACTCCACGTTGTATCCAGAGGTCTCAAAAATCATCACTGGTGTACCAGTGAAAGTATAGGTAAAGGTCTCCCTTGCTTGAAAGCCAGTCATATCCAACACTAGGGTTTGGTGCTCATCTCCAATTATAGCCAAAAAGCCAGTGCTGTCTGTATCTGCAGACATTTCCATGAGTACATGGAATACTGTTCGATAAACTGCTAAATGTATAGGATAAAACCAGGTTATCCCGCTATGGTACTAAAGTAGGGAAGGATGATGGTCCCCAAGTGAGTTAAATCCCAGTTGAATCCATCTTAATAGAGAGTATCAACTTCATCAATACTGGCCTGGGGCTGATGATTACCAAAAGGACCAGAAAGTGCCAAAATGACCAGAAAGTGACTCGTGGAACAGGATCAGTGGTATGAGTGTCACACTGTGATACAGAAGGCAAAAGGAAGACTACTGCATTATATTATTGCCAGGACAATCTTGATGGCAGATTGCCATGATGATAGCCAAAATTTGGAATCGTATACAGCACTTGAAGAAGTGTGAGATGGATTAATTACATGATGGAATACACTGGTTTGTGTTTGCAGGAGCTGAGCAAGACTGTAGGAGAGAGCAAGGCATTTTGGAGATCTCTCATTCATAGCATCACCCTAAGTCTGAGATACCTTGATGACACATAGCAAAAAACAAAACATTCACACTTATATACCACCCCATAGCACTTAGTGCACTCTCTGGACAGTTCACAAATTAATTAGCATTTTGCCCCCAGCATCCTGGGTACTTATTTTACTGACCTCAGAATGTTGGAAGGCTGAGTCAACCTTGGTTCCTGGACAGGATTGAACTCGCAACCTTTGGTTGCAGTGCAGCAGTTTAGCCACTGTACCACCAGGGCTTATAAGACACTGTGTCTCTCTGTTTCTGTGCCAGCCAGCTGAATGCCTTTTCATCTTGTAGGTTTGTCATGAGGCAATTAAATGGGTCAAACATTGCACAGAAATACAGGGAGTGTTCAAAATTTGGCCCAGTGATGTATAATGTAGAATGAACACAGTGCTTTTTCTCATGTTTTATGAGCACAATCCAAAACAACATCTGGTTAAAAACAAAGCCATGACAGACTTACATGAGGCTCATGCCTTTGTCATTCTGTCTACTCTATCTCTACTTAGCAGTATAACATAGTATAGCTACAGGTTTCCAACAGGCCATCCTGCATTAGTTGCAAAAAGAATATTCCTTACCTGTGCTAGCCATTTTGGACACAGGGACAAGTCCCGGTGCGCCCCAGTGAATGGCGCCCCCTCCCCCAGAGGTGTGCAGAAGTATGTCACCTGGCGGCTACAGTCCACGATGTAAAGCGTCACCCCCTCCCTCTCTGTCCAGCGCCCTTTTAGCATAGCCAACACGCCCCTGGAATATTCTATATGGTGTTAAAGAAATGTTAAAGAGAAGGATGGTGTGCTTGAGCGTGTGCGAAGTGCCTTTCCTACATCACAATCCCTCAAGGTGCACATCAGCCTCTAGATTTCCAGACAAACTCAAGCTCTGGACCTGTTTTGAGAAGCCAAGAGTTGACGGCAGCCAGATTGCTGTCACAATATATTTGCTATCTGGCCAAACTGCGAAATAATTCTCAACATCATATTTTAAACTAATAATGCTACTTTTTTTTCCTGGAAAAGAACAGAGCTGTTGGAAACATTGCCCTTTTGTGCTTCTACAACTCTTAGAACTCCCCTGCTGGTATAATCATAGGCTGTGGATTCTGGCTGCTACAGTTCACAAGAGTCACATTGCCAGGCTTTGGAACAGTACTATGGAGTCCCCAGCAATCTAGCAGTAGCAATTATAGTTATACAATCCCATAGCACTTAGTGCACTCTCTGGGTGGTTCACAAGTTAATTAGCATTTTGCCTCCAACATGCTGGATATTCAGCTCCTCAGGATTGAACTCACAACCTTTTGGTTGCAGTACAGCAGTTTAACCACTGCACCACCAGGGCTCCTATCAACAACAGCTGGAGTGTGTTTTGTGTGGTATTGAAGGGGTGACATGTGATCCCATGTGATTCTATTCAGTTCAGCCGTCTGGCTCTTTTGACCCCCACCTCTCCCCCCCCTGTTATCTTTTTAATCTTTTAAACTTTTTTTAACCTTTTAATCTATTTAAATATGTTTTAATTGTGTTTTTTAATTTTGTAAGCCACCCTGAGTCTTTGGATGAGTGTGGGATATACATGTGATTAATAAATAAATAAACCCCAGTTCTGGTGAAATTGTCAGGATAATGTTCTTAAAGTCTTGACTTTCTTTGAAAGGCACATATAAAATTCTCCTGTATTGGTCCCTTACCTTCCACCACCACCACCATTTTGGGAGACCTAAATGAAGCTCTTTGAAGGGTCTGAATTATACTATTCTATTCTATTCTATTCTATTCTATTCTATTCTATAGGATTGCTCAAATAGTGGCCTTCCCAGCCCTGTTTCTTTATTTTAATGGGGATGGCAAGAAAAGGTACTAGTTACAACATGAGTAACTATAGTAAAACTAATTTTACACCCCCCTCAAAAAAAATTGAACAGTAATATGTGAGTTTCAATTTATTGAATGGTATAAAAAAGCTTTATCCATTAATGATAAATGGACCTGTGAGATTAAGGTTAGGGGGGATTGTCAAAAATCGATCGATTTAAAGATATATGGGGAGATTTTACGGAATTTGCCCTAGTGAAGGGGGAAAGTCAGATGCCAGTGCATAAATCAATGTATGTTTGGAGAACAATGGGTTCTAGAAATTTAAAAAATTGAAGAGAACATTTCTAGAGGTCCCAAAGATGATGGCATCACAAAAGTTTTTATTTTTATTTTTAATGTTGGTACTGTATATTGATTTATATTTTATGTATTAAAGAGAAAAAGAAAATATTGGTTTGCATGAGATTACATTGGTTATCTTGTACCTGTAAATGAAAAATGAAAAGTGGCTTTTGTATTTTGGACAGAATCACAATCCGTAATACTCCAGTGCAAAGATTATGTTGTGTCTCCTGCCCGGTTGTTGATGAAGTTGCAGATGAGCAACTTCAAAGTCCCTTTTGATGATATCAAGCATGGCTTAGACAGCCTTCAAAATGTAGAGGACACCTTCAAAAATCCCTTAAAATGGAGGACTTTCCTATATACAAAGGCCATCTTTTGTTGGTGGAGGAGAGATCTACACTTCTTTTTCCTTACAAAACACATAGCACACCTGTGTAGGGCTAGCATTTAACACAAACCTCATAGGGCAGGTATTGCCAGGTCCATTTGTTCTCTTGGTAAGTGGACAGGGACATCAATCACAGAAGAAACAGATGTTTGCATTTTAATGAGGTGTTCCTGGCAGAGAAGGGTACTCCTTTGGGAAGTCTGTTTCAAAGAGTGCTGAACACAGGTATCCCCTCTAACTTGTGATCAGACATGAAGCTCAAACTTTATTAAATTCAACTCATGGAGTCCTTGTGAAGAGAAAAAGGGATTAACCCATGGACTCAGACCAAATCTAAATCCAGCAGTTTGATTCAAGAGAATGAACTGGGATCCTAACTAGTGTCATGAGGCATAACTTGTACAGAGAAGGGGTAGGGAACAAACAGAGTAAATGCACAGTAAACCCATTTGTGTGGATTCACAGAGACCTGGGCTACTGGGAATTGAAGTTCAGTTCAAGAACACCTAGACTGCCAAAGTTCATCATCACTGTCCTACAGCATCTATTATGCCCAGGCAGTCTCCCATTGCAGTACTAACCAGACACGATAGTGCTTTGCTTCTGAGATCAGACAAGGCTGGGTGCATTCAGGGTGATATTTCTATAGGAAAATGTCTTCAGCATTCAAACAGGAAAGGATATTCTACTCAAGAAATGTCATGCAGGGCAATTCTGCACATTTTTTCAGTGGGCGTCTTGACTGTCAAAAGAATCAGGTTCCTGTTTTTTCTTAAATTGAATTACTGGTAAGTATATGTGATTTTGTGTTGGTTTGTGTATCCTTAGTGTAACCTGCCTGAATGTGGTATTTTTTTAAAAAACTTGGTAGATGCTGCTGCTAAGTAGCCTCTGCTCTAGAAGAGGGAATCTAATCTCAATTTCCTCCTTCTCCTCCAGTCCCCCATAGAGGTTTTCTTTCCTTCCTTCCTTCCTTCCTTTTCTTTATTTGTCCCATGCTGCCAGTCAGGTGTTATCGGGCTGGCCTCCAGTCCAGGAAGAAATTTTTGCTACCACTGTACTACTTTTGCAGCACCTTTGAGTCCTGTGTGGTTGCCACTGCTCCATGCCCAACTGCTGGGGAGGACCACTCGCCAACAGCCAGCTGCTGAGACCCCCAATGTCACTGTTGCTATAGTGTCACTCGTGAGAGAGAGCCAGCAGTCAGCTGCCACTCACAGCGGCAAAGTGATCCTCGGAGATTTTCTTGGAATGAATTATTTCTTTTTATTAAAGTAAAACTTATAGAACAACAATGCTTTTCCAATATGACAGTAGGTAAAGGTCTCAATTGCTCAAAAGCCAGTTCATGCCCAACTCTAGGGTGCAGTGCTCATCTCCATTTACAGCCAAAGAGCCAGCACTGTCTGAGCTTGCAGATATGTCCATTATCATGTGGTAGGCATGACTAGATGCTGGAGTGCATGGAATGCTGTAATCTTCCCTCTAAAGTGGTACTTATTTATTTGCTTGCAATTTCTTGTTTTCAAACTGCTAGGTTGGCAGGAGCTGGAACAGAGATGGGAATTCACTCCATGTAGCACTCAGGTTTTGAACTACTGTACTGACCTGTCGACCTTCCAGTTGCCAAGTTGAGCATCTTAACCACTAAGCCACCTAAGTCCTCCAGTATGCTTTATTTATTTATTATTTGATTTCTATACCACCCATCTGGGTGTTATCCAGATGGACGGTATAGATATTACATGAACATTAAACAAACCTGAGCTGAACTGTTGTAGCTGTAACTTGAAGGATCAGGCAGGACCTTGCCCCCTTCTCTGGGCCCACACCAACGTCCCGAGGGAGAAGACTCCATGGCCTGGCAGGCAGCTGAGAACATCGCCCCCTCCTCTGGGCCCACACCAATGGCCTGAGGGAGAAAACTCCATTGCCTGGCAGGCAGCTGAGAACATCACCCCCTCCTCTGGGCCCACACCAACAGCCCGAGGGGGACTCCATGGCCTGGCAGGTGGCTGAGGACCTTGCGCCCTCCTCTGGGCCTACACCAATGGCCTGAGGGAGAAGACTCCATGGCCTGGCAGGCAGCTGAGAACATCGCCCCCTCCTCTGGGCCCACACCAACAGCCTGAGGGAGAAGGCTCCATGGCCTGGCAGGCGGCTGAGGACCTCTCTCCCTCCTCTGGACCCACCCCAATGGCCAGAGGGCGTTGGTCTGTGTTCTGCTTTGGTTGTTTTGTGAGGTTGTATTTTATGATTTTTACTGTACTGTTGCTGTTTTGACTGTAAGCCGCCCCGAGTCACCCTGGTGAGTGGGCAGCAATATAAATCTGAACAAACAAACAAACAAATCAGGGGAGGGAAACCATTTTGGAGAAGAATGGGAATCCTGCAGCCAGAAATCTGCTAACCTTTCAATGGAACCCAAGAGGCACAAAATATGCAGAAACAGACTCTTATCCAAAGAATACAGTGCTTTAGGAATCGGAACAAAATAAATGATCCCTGCTTTAAAACAATCTGCATTTGTGCAAGTTAATCAACTGGGTGTTCCTTGATTGTTGAATCAGTTCCAAGTCTGGCAAAATGACACAAACATATGACTTTTTACTAATCAAGAAATGTTCTTAAACACATCCAACTCTAGGATCAAGCAACAAGCTGCTCTTTGGTTTTGTGCTTGTGATGTAAATGTGGATTTGTTTGTGTGATTTACAGGGATGCTGAGTTTGAGCTCAGATACTGCTCTATGATTCACAAAATAAGCAAGAATTCCATTAGTACGGAACATTTTACTTAATTACAGTTCTGATACTTTATCCTTATCTGTCAGTTCCCTGCCTGGAATTGCCCTTTCTGTTCTTATCTGTCATTCTTAAATCTACCTTCAGAATACGAAAGGTTGCTTTAATTCTCTATCTTCTCAGTTTACCTATTTAGTGGTTATGTAGAAATTGGGACACCAAAATTTTCAGAATGTTCAATGCAACTGATTAGCAAGAGATTAAAAAAGGCAGAAGTGATAATTTTTTCATAGAAGATAAAACTACATGTGGAGTTTGTAGCCACAAACTGCAGTTATTGTCACTGGTTTGACTGATTCTAAAGATGACAAGTACATTCATGACCATCTATAACGGAAGGGTTCAGTGACAGAAGGCTACAAGGTACTAATTGCTAGAGAGTGGTGGGCTCTTTACACAGACATTGTAAACTGAATACTCAGTGTGGTGTAATGGAAAGAATGATTGACTAAGATTCAGGACGCCTGCATTTGGATGTTTGCTTAGCCACAGAAACTCAGTGGAGTAGAACTGGTAAAATCACTTCTTTTATATCCCGCTTACCTTGAAAGCCCTATTAAGAGTACTGTACTGTAAATCAGTTCCAACTTGATGGGACATAAAAGCATCAGTAAACTTTTTTTTTTTTTTTGGTTTCTCAGAATTTCATGCTGCAGTATGGCTAACACGGGATTTTGGGATATCAGAAAACAAAACAAAACAAAATAAAAAAACACTGTAGCACTTTAAAGACTAACTGCTATATTTTTATTGTTAGCAGTTAGTCTTTAAAGTGCTACAGTGTTTTTTATTTTTTAATTTTGTTTTGTTTTCTGATATGCCTGAACCACAGACTAACACGGCTACTATTCCAAAAAATTCAGGGATTTTGGGAGTAATACCTCACAAAACTAACATTTCGAAACCCTGCTATTACCTAACACCCTTTGTGTCCCAATCCCATTGACTCACTAAACACCAAACAGTAACGATTAATGTTTACTGATGGAACTAATCATTGTATACAGACCTAAAAACACAAAGGAGAGCAAGTGTGTTGCAAGTTTTCCTACTTCCTCTTGTCATTCTTTTACATCAGCCATCTCAAGGTTATAAAGTTGCAACCTGACAGCTGAGGGTTTTCAGTCTTTCACCCTCTGCTAGACTGTTCCCAGACATTGTTATGTAATTATCTTTCTGTTAGGAGCAGATTCCATGAAGCAAAGCTAGGCAACATTGCTAAGACTGTGTTTATGTTTTCAATAATACAGTGCACTTGTTACAGTTGTGTTCTGTCCTTCCTCCAAGAAACTGAGAATGGTGTTTAAGCCTATACGTACAACAGGAAGATAGGTCAGGTACAGGAAGAATAAGCAATTCTACCAAGGTCATTGGGTGAGCTTCAAAACTAGGTAAAGAAACCACTATTTTTCCCCCACAGTACAGCCCTATACTAGCTCACAGAAAAAGAGAAACATACTGTATCATTGTCTACAAAAATGCTATCATGAGCCCAGTGCCGAGATCTTCGTTTAATTACCACTTCATTCACAGAACTACTGAGGACCACTTCTTATATTACATTTCTTGAAATCTATTTTTTGTTTGTTTTCATCCCCACTCCTTTAAAGTGAGCACAATATGAGCTTCTTTTTCCATGTCTAGGCCAAACGTGAAACTGCCAAAATGAAGCCACTTTTTGGCGAGTTCATTCTGCAGTTCCTTTCACTTGACCTAGTGTAAGAAAGATTAGCCAGCAACACAAGCTTGCCATTACCAGTGTATGCCCGATAGTGGTTCAAAAATACCACAATCTTCAAAGAGGCTCCTTTTGTGTACCCCACAAAATGAGTTAAAATTCTGAAACCATAGCCAGCCTGGCCCTGAGATTGAGAAATAATATACTTACAAACTGAAAATGTTTTGCCAGTAAATAATGTTTTGCTCTGGATACTGTACAGCTATTCAAAACACATTGGCGAAAGAATGATAAAAGAGCTAGGGTTCTATGCTGGTGCTTTCTGCCCATGGTGCTCATTTTGACAGGTAACGGGGCAACAGCATGCCCTGCATGAATATACAGTTTACACTGCAGGTTTCCTGTTGTAAAAGCAAGTCACATGTTACAGATGTAAACAGTCATTGCCGAGGAGGAGCAGATAGTTACTGGGATTGCAACCAAGCGGAAACATTTAATTATTTCCTCTACCACTGAATTACTGACAAGGTTCTCTTCTAAAGCTGCTGTTTGATTGGAAGGAAGTTGCTTCTGTCATAGATTTTGAATGCAGATGCAATTAAATCACATCTACTTTGGCCCTATTTCTTTGTAATGCTAATAGTTACTGCTGGGCCTGTCTCCCAACAGGTGTCTAATCCTTTAATTTACTTGGATACTTGGTTGATCCCTACCTCACACTTAATTTCCCATGAGATTTTAGTGGACTCTCCCCATCGGGAGGTCCTACTGCTACCATAGCAGGGTCCGATGGTGGGTGGAAAACTGAGGGATTCTTTTTTGATGCTCCTTTAGCCATTTTAAATACAATGGCACAGCTGGCTGGGCTCATGTCAAAGTTGACCATGTTAGAGCAATGCACTGGCCAGGTGCATTGCCCAAGAATCCAAGCCCCACTTTGCTGACCTGCAGTTCCAGAATAGAGCACCATTCCGTACTGCTAGCTGGCACCTTTGTGGCATGGTTGAACCTGCCAGGGGAATACGCCCCTGCCACATTAACTGTAGGAAGGCCGGAGTCACAGCTGCACCATGTTGAGGCATGAGGTAGGATTTGCAGCAGCAATCCTTTAAAATGAAACAAAATGCTCGTCTGTGCAACCAATTGACATGATGATTTTTGTAAAGTACAGTACTGCTTATATAAACTAGTTGTATGTCTGAACTTCGAAAATCAGCTGAGAACCCTATTTCAAAAGCTTGTTTTCTATGTGCAGGTTCAACAATGAAAACCCTCATCTGCACTTTCATTTAAGGTAAAGGTAAAGGTCTCCCTTTATCAAAAGCCAATCATATCTGACTCTAGGATTCAGTGCTCATCTGTTTATAACCAAAGAGTCAATGCGGTCTGCGTCTGGAGACATTTTTGTGGACATGTGACAGGAGTGCCTCAACACCGGAGTACATAGAACACAGTTTACCTTCCCACCGAAGTGGTCCCTATTTATCTACCTGCAATTTTTTGCTTTTGAACTGCTAGGTTGGCAGCAGCTGGGACAGAGATGGGAGCTCACTCCATCATGTAGTACTTGGGAATCGAACTTCGACCTTTCAGTCCATGAGTTTAGCGTCTTAACCACTTGAGCTACTGTAATCCCACTTTGATGGTACAGGTGCAGATTAGCTTTCATCTAAACACAAAATAAAAATAACTTCTGCACATTATTAATGAGCCAGAGTTATGGAGCTTTTATTTTTTTTTTTTAACAAGAAAACTTTGCCATGTTCCTAAAAATTGATGTGGCCTATTTCCTAAAATAGTTGGTCAACAGTATCCAAAAATGAACTTACATATAATAATCAGAAAAGGTTTTCTACAAGCTAAGCTGGCTAAATTTAAATGAAATTAAAATTCATTCAAAAGAAACCACATTCAGCTGTGCAAATAAGAGATTGGAAAGAAATGTTAAAATAGCATAACATCAATTCTATTAATAGCCTTTCGTTCAATATAAAAAAATATTTGTCTGGAGTGTGGTGAACACATCATTACAAGGGCCTAGTCATTATGTGGCAGGAACCATTTCAAACAATATAACTATATAGCCTGAGGAGGAAATCAAAATGCAGAACATTCCTCTGTCCGTGAGTTGAGAAGCACGAAAGCAAATTAGATGGCAATCCAAATGCAAAACCAATCTATCCACAGTGTCTTCTTTTGCATGGTATCAACCCTTGACTGTCTATCCCCCTGGACAACAATCCACTGTGGAAAGGCAATGCCCACATTTAGATATACATCCAGTTTACACTTCTCATTTCTCAGGTGTGGAAGAGCCAGAAGCCCTTCTTCTTTGCATCAAGCTGAAGGTCATAGAATAAGTGAGTTGGAAGAGGCCAATGTAGACATCAAGTCCAATCCCCCACACTTATTACTGTTAAATTTCATTCTATTGTTTTCAGCCCAGTGCTATAGCTGCGGGCTGTTCACATGGTTCAGGGGGTCAGTCACTATGGTCTGGGGCAGATCCGGCCTGACACCAATTCATCTGGCCCGTGAAGCCCTTGTTGCTCCTGGAAGCGGGCGTAAAATGCGCCCATATGGGCACATTTTATTTCTGCTTCCGGGAGCAACGAGGGCTTCACAAACTGGATGAATTGGCATTGGGGGCCAGATCCGGACCCAGCCCATAGTTTGGGCACCCCTGCTCTACCCTATAACATTTTTTAAAAATGTTATTCCTATCTTCCAAGATATTAGCTATTTCACCCCATTTTGTGCCATCTGCAAATTTGTTAAGTATTCCCTGCCACTCCCTCATCCAAGTCATTAATGAAAATGTAGAAGAGCATCGGACTCAGGATCGATCCCTGTGGTACCTCAAAACAGATACCTGTACATAGAATGAGATATGAAGAGAGATTGGGGGGAATCTAAATGCTGTTATTACAGGATGTTATCTGTATTATATTTATAACAGTCAGATCTTACTATATTAGAAATTTTCATGATCAAATAATCACTCTTGAACAGAGGGGATCCCAAATTAAATCAGCCTAATATTAAAATGATGATTTAGAACTGGAGTTCTCAACCTTTTAAAGCCAGGGGCCAGGTCACACTCCCTCAAACAGCTTCAAGGGCTGGATGGCCATTTTGCCCATCCTCTACCACATGGCACTTCCTGGTGTGGTGGAGGTGATGGGGACCACATGAAATGGTGCTGTGGGCCACATCTGGCCCACAGGTTGCAGGTTTTGAACCCCTGATTTAGAACTTTCTCACCTACACTTTTCAGGCAGCTAAAGATGTTGCTACAGATAGAGCACATAGTTCTGTGACATTATGGCTCAAGTAGGCAAATTATGGTCAGTAATCCCTTTACTGTACAAAATCTGGGATTGTTTAGCTGATCTTTTGACTCCACCATGTAAAGTTCTTTAGAGTTCTTCCTTTACCAGAGTGTGCAACCATCCTGCACATCTGGCCATTGTCATGCAATTTTGCCAATAGAAAACAGGAAGCACTAATTGTACAGAAGTCCCACATTTAATTCATGATAGAATAGAAATTTGGACCAAAATTCTAGCAGTTCCAATCCCTGATCAAGTTATGGGTTGTTCTTTACATACCAAGGACCATTTTAGCCCAGTACTACACACTGACCAGCACGACTGAATGTGCAATCATGGCTTCATCGCAACAGAAAAATTTCACAAGTCAGCATGTAAAATACATTTCATTGGGACTTATGTTCTCAACTGGGAATCATCAACTGGATGCTGAATACTGTTGATGCATGTGTGACCCAGACTCATATCTTTCATCCCCGTGCAGCAAACTGCTAAAGTTGTGATGGAAAGAATGTGAAGAACATCGGGAAGATTTATTTTTAAAGCATTTTATTAGATATAAAAATGCTTTCTTAAGGAGTAATGAAGAATCAAATAAGAACCAAAATCATCACTTCCATACACTGGAGAATTATTCTGACTTAGAGTTTTCATCCACTAACTCAACCAGTGGAGCATGTCTGTTGACCTGCGATCCTTCTTGGTAAAGAACCTTCTTTATTAATCCTGCCTGTGGCGCACGTATGGTATGCTGCAGAAAAAGAAAGAGACCATAAACCAGTCATAGTTTCTCTACTTACTGTTATTTTTAAAATATGCAGTCACTCCAAAGATAAGAAAACAACCACATGTCATTTACTCACAGTTATCTACAATATGAAACAAGGCCAAATGGCATGGAATGATTTTTCTGAGAAATGTGGATTATCTATTATGCTATGGCAAATGGGCACTGTCATGATTCTTCTAAGCAGCCAAACATTCACATCTGCTTACATTTAGACTTAACCACCTTTCTGCCTCCCTACACCACGGTGGCAAGTACTGTGAAATTATTAGTAGCATACTCATTCAATTATCTGCTATTTGTATCTAGCAATTCTGGATTTTGCTTTTCCTCTTCAACCCCCAACTTTAAGGCTGGCTGGACTGAGTGCTTTTAAAGGCTATTTTTAAAAATAACAATATGAGTCACACAAAATTTATGTTGAATATGTGGGTCTCAAACAGGCTCAGTGTTGTTTTCACTGGGAGAAAAGTGTCAGAATCAGAGCAGGCTGTGAATGCATAGTATTATTACATTCAGATAGTGGCAAAAACTCATTTCCACAGTTATGTTGGTGGAAGGAAAATGGTCTAAGTTCAGTGGTAAATCGGCACCAAGAGACCCCATTTTGCTTCTTGTTTGCACACCAAGCCAGCTGACTGGCACACCATGAGGGCTTGTTAATTAGCAGCACACAAATTATGCTATTTCCCTTCAATTGTGATGTAACTATACTGACAGATTTTGGCTACTACAAAACTACAATTAAATGTGTAAATTGTAATTCAGCACTGATCAGGTTAGAGATTTTGCCAGAATTTGCAGCTGAACTCTCACACAGAGCAGAAATTCTCAAGTGGCAGTGAAAGAAAAAATTGCTAAAGATTATAAAGGATCATTTAATATGGAAAGACAATTGAATGTTTGCTCCTGGGAAACATTAGAACAGACTGCAACAATTAGGAATAATTTCTGCCAAAAAAGCAGCATAATTCACAAATATCTAGTTCACTGATGGCGAACCTTTTAGAGACAGAGTGCCCAAACTGCAACCCAAAACCTACTTATTTGTTGCAAAGTGCCAACACAGCAACCAAGGAGGGAGGAAACGCTCCCGTTGGGCTGCCGGGCAGAGGGGCAGGGTGAACTCTGTGCTGGGGAAGGGAAGAAGTGCTCCCATTGGGCTGCTGGGCAGAGGGGTGGGGCAAACTCTGTGCTGGGGTGACTGCATGGGTGCCCACAGAGAGGGCTCCAAGTGCCACCTCTGGCACGCGTGCCATAGGTTTGCCATCATTGATCTAGTCCGTTAACTTATTTTTGTTCTGTAACATTTAAGGCATACTTTATACAGTGTCCAAACAAAGCTGCCTGAAACCCCTATAGGAGCAATGGGTTTTATTTCTAATGCAATTTAAATTGTACCTACCTCCATTTTCATAGCTATCATAACCATGAGTGGGTCTCCAACCTGGACTTTATCTCCAGCTTTCACAAACACCTAACAAATTGAAAAACAAGTGAGAACAGAAGCCATGTGTTACATTCCAGCTGTACAAATATCACCCTGGTAATGTTCCTTCCTGGTGTAAAGATAGCAGGAAAGACAAAAGATTCACTGTGCAATACTAAAGAAGGGCAGCAGAATTGGTTTCTCAGCAGGATAACATTTTTAAAGAATGCCTATAAACATGAAAATACAATTTGCACATGTGAATTATCACACTGTGTGTAATATACGGTAAGCATTTCTAGAGAGGACACATGGCTACAGTCCTTGTCGGTCGCAGACAGTGCTAAACACCCAGCTTAAACACCATGTTGTCAAGACATCCTAAGAGTTTGAGTAATCTTGCATTGGTTGGTATACCATGAAATGTCTGCTACTTTTACCCCTTAGTTTCAATGAACACAAGCCAATACTAGTTTGTACCATCAGCAAAATCAAATGATAAAGATTTGTTGTGCCGTAGTAATCTAGGCTAGTGGAAAGCTGGAAGGCTGCATGCTGGAATGTGCCAGGGGATGCTTTTGTTACACAGAAAAAAGGCACACCACATGTAAGGATTCAACTTGTGAGCATGGGAGACACAGTAATTCACACAGATGTCCCTTGAAACTGTGTTTCTAATAAAATGTTTAGGAAGAGATTTTGAGGACTGTAACTGGCTGACAGAAATTACATGGTTTATGCACATGGTTTATCTTACAGTAGACGCTAAGGACTGAGCATTAGCAAAGTGGGGAATCAAACTCAACCTTTGGCTCTGTGGTCAAGTACCTAAACAACTGAGCTATCATTTTCTTTTGTATTTACAAAAATCCTGAAGACAGAATATTCAAACCAGAAGGACCAAGAAATCAGTTTCCTGTATTTCATCTGGCATGCTCATGAGAACAACACAACAGTAAGGTGCAAAAACAAGGAACTAATTCTGCAGAAACATATAAGGTAAATGATAGCAAGCATCTGACTGGCTAAAAATATGGAATAATGCAAAGAGTTTATTTTCTAACATAATGTCCTAATCACTAGCTTACATTTCCACATTTTGTGAGACAAAAGAACTTACAACGACATACTTTGCCTTTATTTCAGTTAAGGGCTATTACCACCACTTGAATGTTTCATATCTATTATTTCTTAAATAGGTGAAAAACTAGGCTTGGAACACCTACAGACTCCTTTTCAGACCTACCCTTCAACTCCCTTATCAACACTAAATGTCTTTAAATGAAGACCAGTTTCTAATTCAATTTATCTACTAAAGAACCAAAGAAAAGAAATTTCAGAAATAATCCATTGCTTTTAAATCAAGACAAACAAACAGAGCATGTGCTAATTAAGTTAAGCAATTCAAACTGAGCAATTAACAGCCCCGGAAGGTGAGAGCCTTGTCGAGGTGCAGGGGCTTGAGTGGTCTAACTAGGCAGTGTTGCCCATCTCATGTCAATGATGTTAGCCCTGGACTAAGACTCACCAAAGCGTCTTCTGTCGGATCCATTGGGTAAGGTTAAAGTGGAGGCACACGTCATGATCCACCTAGCTAACAGGTGACGTGATATCCAAATGGCTAAAACAACTGCACGCAGATAGACTTGATTTCCAAGGTCCATTTGCATGTGAGGAATGCCATCGCAAAGATGTCTACCAACGCATGGGCACCTCACTGAATAACGACTCCAAGGTATCCAAGGTAATCAACAAACTTAGAGGGCCTGGTTATCTGAACAATTTCTGTGAGGCTGATACTTTATGGTCATGCTGTCCTTGCCAGCATGGAATGTATCAAAAAATGCAAAATGAAGTCTATCAGTACCTGGTGGTTGAGATATATTTTTAGAAAGACAGAAGGAGGATTTGTTACAGTCTTCCTCAAACTGGTGCCCTTCACACATTGCCACGCAGATGGGAGAGGCTGACAGCTGTAGGCAAATATGTGAGCAAACATACCCCAGCATCGCTGCAACGTGCTGAAGGTCTTCAGAAAACTAAGTCAAGAAAGACAGACTGAAAAACAGTGCTCCACACCAGTTGCAAGAAATAAGCTACATTACAAGCAAGTGCAACTGTGTTCTAAATAATGAAGCTACTGGTGGTAAACCATGTAAAGTACTGCCGCTTTAAAAAAGACACCCCTTTACTTTAGTTTCAAAGAAAAGAGGTGATGCACTGCCCTCCTGTCATCTAGAAATTGGCTAGTCACTTTCATACACAAATTGTCTGAATTACCTTTTCTATTGTTCCTGTCATAGGGGCCACAGCTCCACCCTGCCCTCCTGTGGAACTCACTCCAGATAAGTATTTTGGCACTGGAAGACCAATCTGGTCCATACCCTCCTGGAGAAAACAAAATCAAATAAGAGCCTATGAGTGTCAGAATACTTTCACAAATACAAGCCTAGTTTCTTTTTTCCAAATAACAAGATGTTAACAAGACAGGCATTCAATATTTTAGTTTAATGAAGTAAAATATGCATCACATTCATTAGAGATACAGTTTAATCATGTTCCATTGAAAAAAACAAATGGCACATGGTCTCCAACAATACTTTGAGATTCCCACTAGAATATCATTTTTAAATAAACTAGGTTTGCAATGTAATGCAGAAAATATCAAAGCATATACAGTAATACCTCAGATAACGTTTACCTCGGATAATGCTAAAATTGCATAACATTAAGTAATCTGGGGAGGAGAATTGGATCGAATAACGTTAAGGTCCTATGGGATGCATCGGATAACAACCGCTAAAGCCTGTGCGGTTACAATGTATCTCTATGGAGCTTTAACGTTATCCGATCCATCCCATAGGATTTTAACATGCATCGGATAACACTAAAAATCAGATAACACCAAGACTTGTGGAACCAAGTTTTAGCGTTATCCGAGGTATTACTGTATGTTATATTACTTCACACCTATTTCCCAAATCCTCCAAGACTTATCTCCAAGGTGTGGAAATAACAACAGCAGCAGCAACAAGTACTATTACTACTACTATAGTAAGTACAATAATAGTATCACTCTATTTAAACATATATTCTGAAAATGATGCAAAATATCATGCATGCCAAATGTTATAACCTTGTACCAGGAAACCTCACAAAACATCTAATAAATGATAAAAAAAATTAATGCTGCAAAACTATGTGCTGCCTCCCCATCTTAAAGAGTAAAAAAAACAGGGGCTTTAATGTTTGTCAAGCAATTTATTCACTGAACAGTTCTGTATTAGTTAAAAAGCCTCCGTTTAACTAAAGCCATACATTTCCAAGGATTACAACAAACGTAAAGGCTGCTAATTAAAAAGTAAAAAAGAGGAAGGGTGGGGAGAAAGATCAATGTATTCAGTCATTTCTCTCCAAAACGGACACAAAGCTATTACATAACCCAACAAGTCCACTTCTGATTTAATTTATTTATTTATACTTACTACCCCGCCCCAATCGGGAGCACCCGACTCTGGGCGGCTTACAACGTGGGTTAAAATCACAAATAAATCCTTAAAAGTTCTTAAAAAATTAAAACAATATGACAGGTAAAACCAAATAATCATCCCCTTCCATCACAATTTTATTTCTTCGAAATATAAAATAAAAAGTATTACTGTTGAGAAGAGATAAATGGTATTATCCAAAATGATCAGTTTCGATTTATGGACAACTCCATTTACTGAACTTCTTAGGTAATCTGAATCACCATCATTTGTAAGGCATCCAGAAACATGGAATGACTGGTCTTGTATCTGAAATAGATTTTTATAGGTTTTTAAAGTCCATGTGCAAACACCACAGTGATTTAATGCAGAGAAAAAGGGAAGTGTAATTTACATACACAAACAACACACATACTCCCAATACAGTATAGCGATTTATACAAGGTGTCCCAAAAGTCGCCATACATTGGGGAAATGGAGAAATGTAGCTACATGTAACTTTATGTACAAAATATTCATCCCAATTTTTACACAATATTTACAAATTATTCTCTAAGTGTTCGGCACCTCTTTCTACACACACACACACACACACACAAAATCTTCACCACTCATAGTGAACACGTTCCAAGGTATCTGTTGATTATGCAATTTTGCCTATGTATGGCAACTTTTGGGACACTCTCTATCAGGGATGCCCAAACCTTTCGGGCTGTGGGCCAGTCTTGTTGTTCAGGAAGCCAGTCACTATGGGTTGGGGGCCGGATCCGGGCCTCAACACCAATTCATCTGGCCCACAAAGCCCTCGTCGCTCCTGGAAGCAGAAGTAAAACATGCCCATATGGGCACATTTTACTTTCGCTTCCAGGAGCGATGAGGACTTCGTGGGCCAGATGAATTGGCATTGGGGGCCAGATCCATCCCCTGGGCCATAGTTTGGGCACCCCTGCTCTATATATTGTTCCAATGCACACTTAAGATACGGTATATATATACCCAAAACAGTATGCTGTAGATCCAAAGACTTGCTTGCATAAAACAGCACCTCCCCAGAACAAACCCCATCAAGCAGCTTCTGAAATTCAAGAGAGGGGTTGGATTCAAGAGTTTCACAGAATAGCTGAGTTGGAAGTGGCCTTTTAGGCTATTGAGTCCAACTCACTGCTCAAAGTATTTCATCATATAACATGAGATGTTTATTAAATTTTTAGTGGTATAATAAACATATCATCTGCTCTTCCGTTTGTATTATTTTAAGGAACATGCAGCTTTTCCAAATAATTCTTTTTCTGCTTAAAACAAGTTCTGCAATTAGGCACCCCAAATCCAACCAACAAATCTTACATATACAAGCATACCCATTTTATTCAGCAATACCACTTGACAAATTTTCCACCATTAGTGGAAAGGACTGTTCCACCTTCTGTATGAGATGAACTCTGAGAGAGATAGGCTTTTTGAGACACTTTTATTGTTCAGCAAGAAGTAAGTTTTCCCGCTTCACAGACACTAAACAATTAGCTAAGGGCCACTGAAATGTACAAGGAGCCACATGGAATCTGAGGCTGCCAAACTTTTAAGTAACTGAAATCATATTATCAAGAAGTTTACCTGCATGTTATATGAACCATCATGATTGTATGTTATAGCCATGTTGACACCTGTTTTTAAAAAAGGAAGGGGCATTAAGATAAGGGTTTAAGATAAGAAAACTCTTATACAATTTACATCACTCTTTTAAATCCCTTCTCCAATCCTTAACCGATTCCACTGTCTCTCCTCTCTCATTTCCCCTGCCTACACAAATGTCTAGGAATGCAGTGGCTTAGAGGTTAAGATGCTGAACTTGATGACTGGAAGGTCAACAAGTCAGCAGCTCGAGACCCAAGTACTGCAAGACGGGGCGAGCTGGCATCTCTGTCTCAGCTCCTGGCAACCTAGCAAGAAATTGCAAGTAGATAAATAGGGACCACTTTGGTGGGAAGGTAACAGTATTCCGTGCACTCTAGTGTCTAGGCTAGCCTACCATATGTCCACAGAAATGTCTGCAGACACAGATAGTGCTGGCTCTTTGGCTATAAATGGAAAAGAGCACAGAACACTAGAGTCAGATACGACAAGCTTTTGAGCAAGGGCAACCTTTACCTTTACCCTTACACAAGTGTCTGCTTGTCTTTTCACTTTGCCATCTCTTGTGCCCTGTGCTTCTGCTGAGAACTGCCACCCTCTCTCTGTTAATCCCTCCGATTCCCCCTGGTCTGAGAAAGATTACAGAGAGCTGTAATCTGGAAAAGGTGCTACTTTCTACTTTATGAATATACTGTATGCTTTTCCTGACCCACAGCTGTTTATGATCAAACACATTTTTGAAACTTGTCATAACTGCCTACCATAACAAAAATGAGAGATATGTAAACAGTGGGAGAAGCAATCACTCTTTCAAATTTTCCTGCCATCTAAGTTAGTCAAGTTCATCCTTGCTCAAAAGCCAGTCGTATCCGACTCTAGGGTCCAGTGCTCATCTCCATTTATAGTCAAAGAGCCAACATTGTCTGCGTTTGCAGACGTTTTCATGGACATGTGGCAGGCATGCCTAGACACTAGAGTGCATAGAACGCTGTTACCATCTCACCAAAGTAGTCCATATCAATTTCTTGCTTCTGAACTGCTAGGTTGGCAGGAGCTGGGACAGAGATGGGAACTCACTCTGTCATGGAGTACTTGGGTCTCAAACTACTGATCTGCCAACCTTCCAGTTATCAAGTTCAGAGTCTTAACCACTAAGCCACCACGGTCCTTTCTAAGTTAGTACACTACTATTACTACTGTATAGTACACCTTCCTGAACTGCTTGCTCATTTGTTGTCATCAGACTCTATATGCCCGTCTCTTCTATTCACCATCAGCTCTTGATTCCTCTTCCCTCTTCTTCACCCATCTAAATCAGAATGTAATGCTACATTTAAGATACAATCAAGATTGTATACCAGGGGTTCTCAACCTTTTCAAGCCATGGGCCAGGACACACTCCCTCAGACAGCTGAGCGGGCCAGACTACTGGTTCTGCCTACCCAAAACACTGCTGTACAACACGTCTGCGGCTGTTATAAACACAGGTGCATTAATGGATGTCGTAAATGCGTCTGCTCTCACTTCCAGTGGCAACGTGGGCCAAATGAAATGGTGCTGCAGGCCGGGGCCGGCCCACAGGCCCGTAGGTTGACAACCCCCATTCTATACAAATGCAGTAATAGGGCACCCTCCTTTCCTGCATGCTTACAAAGCTGAGTGGGGTAAAAACAAACAGGGAAGATTGGACAGCTTTGAAGAAAGTTTTATGAAAAACATACTTGAGATCAAGCTACAGGCCAAATAATTTTTACAAACAGTTCTAATATAAAGTAAAAATAATAGCTTGGATACACCGTTGCACGTAACAGGGCTGATAGTAGCAGACCTCCTCACCACGCGACCGAAAATGCTATACTAGCTATAGGGATGCAGTGGTTAAACTGCTGTACTGCAACCAAAAGGTTGTGCGTTCGATCCTGACCAGGGCTTATGGTTGACTCAGCCTTCCAAAGTAGGTAAAATGAGTACCCAGCATGTTGGGGATGAAAATCTAATTAACTTGTGAACCACCCAGAGAGTGCATGAAGCGTTATGGGGCAGGATAGAAGTGTGATTGCTTTGCTTTTGCTTTGCTAGTAGGCATGACTGGCTGTCAGACTGAGAAGGAAAAGGATCTCCAAGATTAGGCAAACACACTTTCTACCTGCAAAGCTCCCACTCACAGAAGAGGCCTCTGCTACAGTTTTGCTTACTTACTTTCTTCTAATTATATGCCACGCTCCTCATGCCTCATTTACCGAGCTTCCCAGACCCTTTGTGCAAAATTTGTGGGTGAGCCGCAATCCAGAGAAAAGGGCACAGAGGTCTGTTTCCACCAACTCATGTATGCATGAGTCACTCTACTCATAACCCTGTGGAATTGTGAATAACTGCACTATTGTATGTCTCTGTATCCTCAAGTCAACATAGGACAGAATAAAAATGTTCACTCAATTTCTCTTGGCCTACAGTTACGATACTTACTATTTTCACCGTCTAGAAGGGTCAGGTTTCTGATGTAGGTCATATTTATTCTTCTACCACTGCTGGATGCAAATGGAGAGAACTTATCTGAAATATTTTTTAAATTGTGCAAAACAGAAATACAATTAATGTTGTGTTTTGTATTTTATTACATTCTGATGAAACATTTGTCCAAAACACATGCAACCAGACCCAGAAATGAGCAATCTGACACCTGTATGAAGACATTTTGCATACAGGACCTTCTCAGTGTGTGTGCATATTTCTGTATCCATGCCAAGAGTGGGTCCTTCCACTCAGATGAACGTGGAATCTGTTGCAGACACATTCCTCCACAGTACCAGCGCCCAAATGATTATAAACCTGAGATGGGCAACACATGATGTTCTAGGCCCGTGATGGCGAACCTTGGCACTCCAGATGTCTTGGACTTCAATTCCCAGAAGCCCAAGCACCCTGTGAATCCACATGAATGGGTTTACTGCGATTCATCTGGCCCACACTGCCCTCGTCGCTCCCAGAAGCGGAAGTAAAACGCGCCCATACGGAGGAAGGGTTAACCCGGAAGAATCTTAACTGTATGGGCGCATTTTACTTCCACTTCTGGGAGCAACAAGGGCAGCACAGGCCAGATGAATTGCAGTAAACCTATTCATGTGAATTCACAGGGTGCGTGGGCTCCTGGAAATTGAAGTCCAAGAACATCTAGAGTGCCAAAGTTCGTCATCACGGTTCTAGGCAAAGGAAAAAGGTATAAAAATTCAAAACCATAGTGCCTGGATGCTTTGATTGGTGGGATTTGGGTGAGTTCTACCTGGTGGGTCCCCCCCTTAGATGACTTATGTACAAACCATAATTCCTAGAGGTATCCAGGAGCAAGGTCAATGACAATGAAAAATGGGGGAGGGAGGAATTGACTCCATGCCAACCAAGGGTAGGCTGTATATAGCTCAAATGGCCACTGTTTTCTCACCCCTTCTGTAAGCAACTGCTGCTTCAGGGATATTTTTGCTGCTTACAGTATGAGTCAAATAGAAATATAATATGGAAATGGAAGACAGAATATACCAAATAACATTTTTTTACCTCCAAAGAAGACAACTTAAGCTTACCTTTTGACTGAACCCTAAATGTGTCTGTCATCATTTTCTCTCTTAGTATGAGTCCAAGAGCTGCCTGACACAAAGCCACATTTGCTACTGCCTCTTTGGATGGGAAGAGTTCATCATAGTGCTGCTGGATAAAATTGGTGTGAATCCTTCCAGCCACAAACTCTGGGTGACCCGAGAGATTCGATAAGAAGTCAACATTAGTACTCAGCCCTACAATCTAGAGAGAAAGAAAGAAACATTACAAAAATACAAACAATTATTTCCAGAGCTTCACTCCCACATTCCCATAGATAGAGCTTATGATAATAGTCTTACAAACCAAACAGTTGTTGCAATGCGCTTCCAGATCAAACAACCCTCTGCATTCAGACAAAAGCCTCAGAATGGCTCTACTATCATGGCAATGAAGCACATCAACACTGACAGCTTTACTTTTGGGGGGCAAGGAGGAAATGTCCAAGTCCAAGAGTTCTTGTTTCACTTACATTATACTGTCGAAGGCAATATCTTAATTTCCTTAATGCTGCTTGGCGATTCTCTGCCCAAACAACTAATTTAGCAATCATTGGGTCATAGTGCATGGAAACCTCATCCCCTGCAACAGAAATGTAGAGAAACATTATTTGCTTGCATTTATTGCTCAAAGTAGGAACCCTTTCCTGTCCTTTAATCCAGGTATGGAGAAAAAAACCCCAATCTATGGAAAAGGTATATTCCTTTATAATAGAATGCACAACTCTGCTTGAGGGCTACCTATTTAGACGATCAAAACCAGACCAAATCAGAGGGAGATTTCCATATATGGGGTGGTTAAAGGGTGGAACAAGAAGCCAATGTTGCCCCTAGTGCACGGTAATACCGTAACAGATTGTTCAATATCCCATTTGGCATTTATAGTTACAGTAAAGAGATGGTTAGTGACCTGAACTGAAAGGATGGGAAATTAAAAGTAATAGAGCAAACTGAGGTCCTGGTGTCACACAAGAAAGCAAGTGATGGCTGAACCACAATAAAGACCAAGATCTTCCCTGGAACCTCCAATTACTGAGTCATGAGGATGGGTCCGACTGAGGTACATGTGTTCCTTCACAGTCCTCTGCTAATCATTTTGCAGAGCTGCAGGTCAGAGAGAAAAATGTGCATCACATTTTAGAGAAACTTTTCTTGTATTGTGGAGTGTTCTTTTTCTTTTCCTTGCTCTGCTTACTTTACTTTACTAAGCTCTGCTGGAATATTATGCACTATCAGGACTCTTTCTGTGTGTAAGCATGTGGAAGGCTGGTTGTCTTACAGGCTTTCAGTACATAGGCCACACGAACAGGGTTTCTTTCTCTTTTTCATGTAGTCATACAAATACTAGCCAATGCCTCCTGTCCTTAGTACCGCAGAATGCCTATATCATACCTGGGGTGTAGGAAAGGCTCCAAACACCCTTTTAATCACTGCCAATTTGCCACTGCAACATAATCTGATTTCACTTATGGCAGTGTAAAATCTGAATAAGATTCTGGCCTCAGTGGTTAAAGTCTACTACATTGTCAAAAATGCCTGCACTGGGTAGCTCTTCTAGTCCTAGCTGTCCACTTCACAGGAAAGCAGATGTCACAGACATAGAAACCTAATGGGTTTCCTAAAAGGTGGAGGAGGGGGGGTGTCAGTTACTACACAGGTACAGGTTGGGGGACTTTTGCAAACGCCCAACTAACCATACTTCAGTGTAATTCACAACAGCCAGAGGTTTAAACCGTGACTTTAAATAGAGCTATGAAATGAACACCAGGGTGAAGCCACTAAATGTCAAATAAAGGATAACATCAGGATTACACACAGTATATTGGTTTTATCAATTATTACTCTGAGTGGCATATAAAGCTAAATCAATTTCCAGAAAATACATGCAAGTAAGATTATAAATAAAAGTCAAATTAAAAAATCATACCTTTAAAACAGCAGCTTTGAAATTAAAAATGAAGGAGTGGAAATTAATTAATAATTTCTGATACAGGAAAGTCTCTAAAACATGACACATCAAAAATAAGGAACCATAGCAAACATCACATGGAGTGTATCTTATAAGTTTAATATGTCTCTGTCAACAAAGAAACAGCTGAGTTTGCATGTGGGATTAAAAAAAACATTTTTCCCAATACAGTAATAGGTTTCTGGTTTACCTTGTCTTACCCCCGTTTCTATTCTGGTGCAGCTATCAGAAGGTGGTGTGGACAAATACAATAAGGGTCCAGCCCCTGGCATAAAGTTATTGTTTGGATCCTCAGCATAGATCCTAGCTTCAAATGCATGTCCCTTCAAATGAATCTCTTCTTGGGCCAAAGGAATCTTATTTCCTGCAGCAACCTGTAAAGAAAAGTGTTTTTGCTTTTCCCCCCAGTTCTTGGATCAAGACTAGCATCTGTTGATTCCAATGATATCAAAGAATCATGGCTAAATGTAATTTGAAAATTAACTGGGAAAATCTATCAACAAATGTAACAAATAAGATTCATTTTCTCAAAGATCACTAACACGATGGCTGAAATGCTGTTGTACCATTATAGACACAGCAACACTTTTATATGCAAACTGATGGAAGTTAGGAAATCCTTGAAGGCTTGATAAATTGTGTCACTTGGTATGCAACAGATAACATCTATGCAAATTTCTCAACTTAAGTAATATGCTGCACATCTGTGCAACAGGATTTCATCCACTGATTTGAGGAATTATGGCCATAAATGTTTTGTAATCTTAGAAGTGCTACATTTCTGCACTCAGCAAATAGGTTACAATGTTGACGATCACATTAAGATGTATTGATAATTTCTCAATTAAAGTCTCTATATGTCTCATTCTCAATTTTTCATGCTTTCACCTGTAACCCACCCCAGAACTATGAACTGAATTGTTATACTGCACATGACTAGCTAATCTTCCCTTGCTTGACTTGTCATATCTCTTCATATCTTTTGTGTCTGTGTGCCTGTGCACATATGCACAATCACAGCTAATCCTTCCTTCCTTGATTCTTCAACCTTTGTGTGTGAGAGAGAGCATTTCATCCTCATTTATTGCCCAGTTTAGAGACACCTTACAATACATAGAAAGAGGAATAAATGTCTACCATAGATGTAAGTAGACATTATGTTCAGAGACTGCTGCTACCTGGGATTCAAACAATGTTGCTTGGCATTTTAATTCTAAATTCTTACCTTAAGCTGCCACTCTACCAAGTCAGTCCCCGTGATCATCTCAGTAACCGGGTGCTCCACTTGCAACCTGGTGTTCATTTCCATGAAGTAGAAATTATGCTGACTATCCATTATAAATTCCACTGTTCCTGAAAAAATTGAATGAGAATAGAGCTGAGAGATGTGGGAGTGCTTTCTCTAATCTTGGTGTAGAGCAGTGATGGCAAACCTTGGCACTCCAGCTGTTCTGGAACTTCAATTCTCAGGCGCCCTGATCAGTAGGTGTGCTGGCTTGGGTTTCTGGTAACTGAAGTCCAAGAACTGGAGCGCCAAGGTTAGCCACCTGGGGTATAGAGCCTTTTGGTGCCCTCCAAATATTTTGGAAGGGTCTGGAAGCTGTATTCTAAAATACAGTACAGCTGGAAGTTACAGTGACAGCCAAGCATGAGGTTCACACAGTCATATACACCGGACGCTCCAGCCTGGCTGAGGGGAGCAGGAACAACTGAGCGGTGGGGCGAGACTTTAAAAGCTGGACTGCCACAGCCACCACTGGACGCCGGACGCTCCTGCTGGACGCTCCCCTCGCCAGCCTGGCTGAGAGGAGCAGGAAAAACTGAGCGGCGGGGCGTGACTTTAAAAGCCAGACTGCCGCAGCCACCACTGCCACCGGACGCTCCCCTCCCCAGCCTGGCTGAGGGGAGCAGGAACAGCTGAGCAGTGGGGTGGGACTTTAAAAGCAGGACTGCCGCCCATTGCTGCCGCCAGTATTACAATATTAGTATTTTCTTTGTAATGTGTTATGATGTGATATGATTTATTTGTTGTTACCCCATTGCATTTTATTTTATTGTAATGTGTATATGCTTTGTTATATTTATATCTTATACAGTCAAACCTCGCATAAAGAGCATCTCACTGAAAGAGTAACTCGCCTAAAGAGCAGAATTTTCTCTGAATGTTTGCTTCGCTTAACAAATAAAACCAACCGAAAACTCGCTTAACAAATAAATCAGGGTTCTCAGTTCGCCCCACAATTGGTCACTTACAATGGTGTTTCCCTTAAAGAGCAAACTCGCTTAAAGAGCAATCCTGTGGAACGCATTATGCTCTTTAAGTGAGGTACAACTGTATTGTAATATTGTTTCATGTAATGTTATATATGGGGGTTCTGTGAGCCGCCCTGAGTCAGTTTTTACCAGGTAGGGTGGCATACAAATCAAAATATAACAACAACAACAACAACAACAACAACAACAACAACAACAACAACAACAACAACAACAACATATTTCAGAGCAAAATTTATAGCACCCATGGTACAAACATGCCTACCATTCTAAATAAGGATATAAATCAGGGGTGCTCAAACTTTTTGGGCTGCAGGCCACTCACATGGTTGAGCGTGCGTCGGTCATGCGGTTCCAGCCACTGGAAGCAGAGAGGGTGCCACAGACCGTAGTTTGGGCACCCTGATATAAATGTTTCTACATAATTGAAATACAGTACAAGATTAAAAACAAGTTAAATTTGCAGTACCTGCTCCAACATAGTTCACAGCTTTAGCGGCTTTAACAGCCGCCTCTCCAAGTTTCCTTCGCACTTCAGGTGTAATTCCTGGCTAAGAAAAATAGAAATAATTATATAGTTACACAATAGAGCACTCCTACATGCCCACTGTATGCATGTGACATATCCTACAAAGCTGATATAAAATCCACTTGCTTTTAATCATTGATCTTTTGACTCCCTTTTCATACAACAATCATTTGCAAAATGAGGTTGAACATAGAGAAAATAATCTAACTGGGTGTTGGCGATCTCAAACATCAACAAAGAAAAATATTAAAGTCCTTAATTTTATTCATTTAATCATGTATTTATTTAAGTCTTTTGACACTGCCTTACATAAAGCAATGTGCAAAAATGAAAAATATATAAACCAGGAACAATTTATTATGTTTAAGAATACAGTCAAACCTCGCATAATGAGCATTTTGCTTAGCGAAAAACTCACATAACAAGCAAGTATTTTGCTAAGCAGTCCGACTCGCATAACGAATTTTTCACTATGTGACTCGGACTTTTCCCTATGGAAAAACTCGCATAACGAGCTATTATTATTATTATTATTATTATTATTATTATTATTATTATTATTATTATTATTATTATTATTAGCTCCACCCACACTGGGATGATGTCACGGTGGGGAGTAAAAATTTTCACATCCCACCACTGAAAATAACTATATGTACCACTGATACAGGGCAAGTTAGAAATAGCTGAATCAATCCAGATATAACAAGATATTGCTGCTACTCAGTGTGCAAATCAGCCTTCATCAACTTCCTGTCTTCCAGATGTTTTGGACTTTAATTCCCAAGATGTCTCCCCATCAGTTATGCTAGCTGAAGCTGATGGGACCTGAAATCCAAAACATATGAAAGACAGCAGGTTAGGAGAGGCTGGACTGAACGGCTCAAAATGCCACTGACAGCAATAGGACTTAGACTTACATACTGCCCCATAGCACTTAGAGCACTCGAACAGACTAACAGAACATTCTTTAAAAAGTGGCCTCAACAAGAAAGGGAAATACTATATTGCCTGGAAACAGAATGCTGGCTAAGCTGGCATGATTTTCATATTCCCAGAAGTCACCATACATGGGGAAAATGTAACTAGATATACCTCTATGTACAACCATATCAGAAAACAAAACAAAATAAAGAAAATAAAATAAAAAAAAACAAAAAAAAAACACTGTAGCACTTTAAAGACTAACTGTTTTATTTTTATTGTTAGCTTTCATGGATCAAGTCCACTTCTTCAGACAAAGAGTGAAACTTAAAGGCATGGTTTTTATACACCAAAGTCAGGGGGTCAAAGGGAGAAGGGTGTGGTCAAGCAAGATGACAGACAAGCAAGCACAACAATACAGCTTCACACAGCCATTAGCAACAATAAATTATTCAGATTAGCTCTGAATGACTCCCTTTAATGTAAAAAATATTCATCCCAAATTAATTTTTTTTTTTTTACAAAATACTGTATTCTCTAAATGTTGACCACCTCTTTCTACATACATACAGTCTTCTCATGGTGAATATGTTCCAAGATATCTGTTGTTATGCAATTTTGCCTATGTATTGTGACTTTTGGGTATATATTGCATATATCCCATACTATGGTAGCTTTGAAGCTAACATCCCTACAAAGACAAGGGAGCAAAATGGTACTAACACTGCTTGTGAACATAAAATCTGCTAAAAAGTAAGTCAAAATGATATTTTTATAAATTGCTCACTCACTCCAGGTGCTTCTTCAATAATTTTCTGATGCCTTCTCTGCACGCTACAGTCTCTTTCAAACAGATAGACTGCATTGCCAAGTTGGTCTCCAAATACCTGAACTTCTACATGCCTGTTTCAGATTTTAAAATGAATACATCAAGATCACAAATCATAGAATAATTGAGTTGTAAGGGGTCTATGAGGCTATTGAGTTCAACTCCCTAACCAATGTATGCCATGCTCACTGATGAAAGTCATAGTTGTGCCCATTAGCATGGATTTTTGCACATTTTACTTTGTAGCAATCTCTTGTGTAGTACATGTTATAATATTTTTTTCAGATACAGAAACGATACATATTTCAAGAGCATCAGTGGTTTTTTTTATATCCATCATATATGATAGCCTGACACAAAATTATTATTATTATGTTAGCCTAAATCTTATTAGGAAAAATCTGTGCACATGGGGCCAACTGTGCAGAATTGCTTAACTTTATGTCATGCAATTATTTTGTGATCCAAGGAAACAAAGAAGCACAACAGCTAACATGGAAAGGTAGCCTAATATATGCAACAATGTTCCTTATGTTCTAGCCATAAATTGTAGCCACTATGACATCAGATGTAAAATAAATAACAATGTATTCAGAGATGTAAGGGTCTATTTACTTATGCAAAAACATCAAAAACCTGGTTGTTTAAAATAATAGTAACTTATCAAAGAAACTCAGTAATCTTTATTTTAACTCAAGAGAGACTAACGTGTCTTATTTTTACAATATACAACATTATATGTTTGGAAAGAATATTAATCCCACACCACTCATTTAATAAGAAAAAGAAATACAGTGGTACCTCATACGACGATTTTAATCCGTTCCACGGGGCTTGTTGTTGTACGAAACAATTGCTATACGATACACGCATCATATAGCAATTTTCCCTATGGGATTCATCATACAATGATTTTTTTGCTAAGTGGTTTTTCCCATTGAAAAATTGTTGTACTTTTTTTCCATAGGGAAAATTGTTATTCAGGACACCATTTCCCCCAAAAAAACTAATTTTATGTGATTTCATTGCTATACGGGGGAATGGTTGTATGAAGTTACACTGTATTAGAAATGTGTGTGCCTTAAAATACAGTATGGTCATTCTAAATAAGTAGCTTAGTGTTAAACTCAGCACTGAGAATGAAATATGTAAGTGGGTAGCATGTAAAAATGGGTGGGCATGGAGATGACAGAGAATTTTGCTACCCCTCTCTACCACAATCTTTTCATCCATGTTGCAAAGAAGATCCAAGGATTCCATGTTCCCAGATTCTGAGGAATATGTTAAGAATCTTGAAACCCTTCTACCTACCACTCCCCAAAAGGGGAGAGAAGCTAGTGTGTGGGCTTTTCACCTCAGTCTCCAGCCCCTCCCCCTGTGCCTATGCCGACTGTTGGGGGGGGAGGAGGACGGGGCGGGTTGGGGACCTTGCCGCCCCTACCCCTGTGCCTACCCTGGCTGCCGGGGGGGGGGGGGAGGAAGCCAGGGCAGGATGAGGACCTTGCCTCCCCTACACCTGTGCCTACGCCGACTGCCGGGGGAGGGGGGGCCGGGACGGGTTGATGACCTTGCCGCCCCTACCCCTGTGCCCACCCCAACATATTGTAATGTAATGTATTGTCTGTAAGCCGCCCTGAGTCGCCACAGTGAGTGGGCGGCAATATAAATTTGAACTAATAAATAATAAATAAATAATTAATAAATAAACATGGAAGTATTTGATGAGCTCAAGAAAAAGAAGCACCTTTTAATTATGGAAACCTTGACCTTTCTCTAGCCAAGGCAAGATTTTCCAGGATAGCATGATAGCCCTGTGCTGTCCAAACATGCTGTTGAGGAAAACTGTGGGCAAATGTCAGAGGTTTTTTCTGTTCTTTCTGTCACTTAAGGCCTGAGGACCACCTGCGGCTGGGGGCAGGAAACCGCCACGGCAACCGTGCCAGGAACTCCTCCACCACCTGGCTCCTGGGCCCCTGCCCTTGGCTGGGTGGTAGGATTTCACTACAGCTGAACCTGGACTTAATTGAGGTAAAGAGGTTGTTGATCAGCACTCCAATGGTATTTTGTTTGTATTGTATATTGTTGAATTGATTATTGTATAATTTTTGTACTGAGTATTGTTTATTGATTATATTGCGACTATATTGTTTATTGTATATTGATTATTCTGTATTGGGTACTATATATTGATTATACTGTGATAATACTGTGTATATGTATATTGTGTGATTGTGAGGCATCCTGAGTCGGGTTTCCTGATTGGGCAGCATATAAATGGAAAAATTAATTAATTAATTTCCCCTTCCATTTTCTGCTCCTTATCTCTAAACAACATTTAGTAGTTACAAGTTGGCATATGGGTATGTTACCTTGGATTATGTACAAACTTCTCTATCAGCATGGCATCATCATTGAAAGATTTTTTTGCTTCTCTCCTGGCTGATTCTAATTGTTCCCGAAATTCTTTTTGCGAGAGCGCAATTCTCATCCCCTAAACAGAGCAAAACACACACACACACCCAACATTATAGAAGGAAGAAAGGCTATTTTAAAGAAGCAGCAAGATCCCCTTAATCTAGGGGCTCCCAACCTTTTCACATTGCAGGCCGGGCCATGCACTCAGGACAGCTGAGCGGGCAGGTCATGTGTTTCCTCCTGCCATAAATGCTGCCATAAAAGTATCCGTAGCTGTCATAAACGTGTTTATAACAGCTATGAGTGCATTTATAGCAGTGTTTATGCATGTGCAGGTGCATTTTATGGCTGTCGTAAACGCTTCCTCTTCTGGTAGTGGTGAGGGCAGGAGCAGGCCACACGAAACTGTGCTACAGGACAGGGCCAGCCTATGGGCTGTAGGTTGGCCCTTGCCTTAATCCATTAAGATTGGTTTATACTATACATGTATCATTCTCCAAAATCAGTATATTGAATCTACTCAATCAATCCAAGTGCTCCGAATACATATTGGTGAGCTATGAATAGACTAAAATGAAAACCATAATTCCACAGTCTTCCTGGTTAGATGTTTTGTGACAGAGTCAAAAGAGAAACCAGAATATCATAATGGAAGCCTTGGATCTTCATGAACTTCAATTGGCAAATTTGAAAATTAGGAGAAGTGGACCCAGAAATAAAACCTTACAATGTGGAGAGCAGCTGTTCTAGCTGATCACGCGCTCTCCCATAATGTTCCCATTCCATTTCTCCTCTCCCTAATTTCCCATTCCGCCTCTTCTCCTTCAATAACCAGCACCCCATGCCATTGAGATGGCTCAGTCCTCAATGAGCTGTGGCTTGGAGCTTTTTCTCAACTTTCTTCCTGAAGGGTTTTTGTACTTGTGCATATGTTAAAGCTTGCATGGATATAGCATACGTTTATTGAACATCTTCACAGTACAACCGTCATTTGTGATGTTCTGCTGGTGCAGTGACTATAACACCATGTCTTAAACAGAGGAACAAATAATTGCATTGATCTAACTATACAGAAACATATATCATGGCTACCATTTCAAAACTGTATCACTTTGTCTTTACCTTTCCTCCACCCCCACGCACTGCTTTGATCATGACTGGATAACCTATCCTTCTGGCTTGTTCCTCCAAGCAGCTGTCTGACTGATCTTCACCATGATAACCTTCAACAACAGGAACACCAGCAGCAGACATTATGGCTTTGGATGTGCTACAAAAAATATTAATGGTATTCAGTGGCAACATAAGAGAAACATCCTATGCCTTGCAAAATCTGCAACATTCATTTCATTCACCAATCTAGAGCCCTCTTATTTGGAAAGCAATTGTTATGCAAGGGACACAAACTGGGGATAGTACAAGTGGCTGAAAAGAGCTTTCATCTACATATATATGCCAATGATAAAAATGACACACTATAAAACAATGAGGAATTTAACTCCTTACTTCTGCTGCTCCAGCTTACCAAACAATCCAGTCAGCTGTATACATGCATGCTGTATGTATTTTATTGTATAAAATGTTTACTATATGTGAGAGCACAGGAGAATTATTAACATAGTTTTAGCCAATCTTAAACTACATACAGAGCCAATCTTAAACTACATACAGTAATACATTGGATAACGTTTACTTCAGATAACACTAAAATCGCATAACGTTAAGTAATCTGGGGAGAAGAATTGGATCAAATAACGTTAAGGTCCTCTGGGATGTATCGGATAACAACCGCTAAAGCCTGTGCGGTTACAATGTATCTCTATGGAGCTTTAACGTTATCCAATACATCCCATAGGATTTTAACATGCATCGGATAACACTAAAAATCGGATAACACCAAGACTTGTGGAACCAGGTCTTAGTGTTATCCGAGGTATTACTGTATAGAATTCAGTACCATACAAGGCATATGTGGAAAAAGAAGGACAAAGACCACGAGGCAGACTGAGAGAATAGTGGAGAGATAATGTAAAATAAATATTACAAGAACACCAAATAACACTCGTGGAGGCCGTTAGAAATGCTAGAGCTGGGATTCTCAACCTGTGGCCCGTGGACCGGATGCAGCTCATGGCACCATTCCATGTGGGGACCCCCACCTCCACCACACCAGGAAGTGCCATGTGGTGAAGGAGGGCAAAATGGACATCCAGCCCCCGAAACTGTTTGAGGGAGCATGACCCGACCCCTGGCTATAAAAGGTTGAAAACTCCTGTGCTAAAGCAAGAACCTTGTATCTCCCTTGACACTCAAAGGTGGGTTGCCTCCCATTCCCCAGCTGCCTCCCATTCCCCAGCCTGACTGGCTGGAGAGAGTCTGTTGGTGGACGCAGCTGCTGTGGCGGGGAGGTTATAGCCATCGCCTGTCCACGCAGGATAGGTGTTTCAAGCCACCTTTATCTCTTCCTGGGCTGGGAAGGGCAGGTATTGAGGAGGAGGAGACAGTTTTAGCCTATTTTTATGCCTGGAATATTTTTTCACATGTAGCACACTCTTGTATGAACAACTCTTCAAGAATCAAAATGATTTTAATGCCAACAGCTGTATTCTCTTGGGAGCAATGTGTTGACGGCCATAAGTTGCAATGCACCAATGTGTTCCTGAGCCACTCCACATACCACCCCTTTCCCCCTCTTCAGTCCCCCCATTTAGGTCTCCTGCTGTCTTCTCACTTCCCATTTTAACTCTTCCTCTAGACTCCCCAACTGCAATGAAATAAATTAGTAAACATTTTGTAATAAAATAAGTCACAAAACAATACCTTTTTATGCCCATATCTCTGATAGCAGATGAAGGAGGGCCTATAAAAATGATTCCTTCCCGATTGCAGAGCTCCGCAAATTCTGTGTTTTCTGATAGGAAACCATAGCCTGGATGGATAGCCTAAGACAGGAAGTATCATGGACTAGAGGGAAATGTTTTAAAAATTAAGCTGGCTTCCAGTGAAAAGACAGTAAGGAACAAGCCACATAGATCTTCTATGAATCCAGTTCCATAATGAAGAAAACCCTAACCTTCCTTCTCTCAAAACTTGTTTCAGCAAAAGATGGAGATAAAGCAGCAACTGATATGCTAACCTGTATACAGCGGAACCTCGGTTAATGTAATTAATGCCTTATCTGGGAAATTTCTTACAGGGAAAATTACTCTAACCAAATTTCCCATAGGAATGCATTGAAAACCAAAATAAATTAATTGAAATGCGGTTTCCCATAGGAATGCATTGAAAACCAATTAATCCGTTCCCAAAAAATTCAGTAAACCAAGCCACTATTTTCTATGGATTTCCTTTTGTTATGCAATTTCTATGTTAATCAAGTCATTTGTTAAGCGAGGTTCCACTGTTTTGTTGTTCAGTTGCATAGTCAAGTCCAATCCTTTGTGACCCCATGGACCACTGCACATGAGGCACCCCTATCCGCCACCATCCTCCTCAGCCTGCGGTATAACACTGTATAACAGGAATATATAGGGAAATACAGCCTCCTTATAATTCAGGTGAGTGAAGATTCACAATGAAGCACCAAGTGAGGCTCTTTGGGAAGAATGTCCCACAGCCAGGATTTAGACTGGAAAGGCCTTCTCTTTACTAGATACGTGCCCCCACCCCCAAATTGTTGGGAGCACCAAGAAAAGGTCTAAAGGGTCCAGGCAGATAGCCTAGTCCCAAGCCATTTGGGGCTCTGAAGGTTGATCCCAAAGTGCCCAGAATAGTCTGCATGTCAATCAGAAAGCAGAAGTGTAACATGACTGAACAGACTAGTCCCTGTTAGCATCTTACTGACCCATTCTAACATTTTTGGAGCATTTTCAAAGGTAAACCCACACTAAACATATTGGATTAATATCAGAATACACATAATTTTAGCTGGGTGACTTTTATCCATAGAAAGTAATAAGCAGGGCATACAAGGCTAACCTAAGGAAAAGTTTGCAAGGCTTGCCTGTTCTTCATCAGCAATGCTGGGTCCATATTACCACCCTGATCCTTTTGGGGCTGGACAAATGAAGCACCTAATAGTATTTCACTTCATCTGGATTCATTTACTTTCTACTGGCCTTCAGCTACTGCATGACTGTAGGTAAAGGTCACCCTTGTTCAAAAGCCAGTCATATCCGACTCTAGGGTTCAGTGCTCATTTCTGTTTATAGCCAAAGAGCCAGTGCTATCTGCGTCTGCAGACATTTCCGTGGACAAGTGGAAGGCATGCCTCAACAAATGAGCTTACTGCATGGAACCCTATTTATCTACTTGCAATTTGTTGCTTCTGAACTGCTAGGTTGGCAGGAGCTGGGACAAAGATGGGAGCTCACTCCATCATGCAGTACTCGGGAATCGAACTGCTACCTTCCAGTTGTCAAGTTCAGTGTTTTAACCTCTTGCACCAATTTAGAACATCTGACTGCCCCGTCTAAATTTGATTAAAAGAAGCAACAATGGTAGGTGTCTACTATACCTTGATAACATCTCAGTCACCGTCTTTCAGAATCTGTCCTTTCAGTTTTACACAAATGTAAATTTTAAAAAAGATACCTCTATGGAGTCTCTTGGCATGAATGGAATTGGATAGCAAATTAGAAGCAAACTAATCCAAGTGGGAGGCTCAAGAGGGGGGAAAAAGGGACTTATTCTTCCTAGCTTCCTCTCAGGGAAAATCATTTGTCAAGGTAGTTGCCATTCCAAAGCCAGGCCCAGAGGCTGATGGAAAAATATATAATCATTTCCATTCAAGTTTTGCTTAGGTCTGTGGCTTGCCAGCTTTATGCAACATTAGAATAAAATTGAGCATTTAGTTTTATTCAGCAGTGTCTGAAAAGCAGGAAAAATGCAGGCCTTGTAGGAGATCTAAGAGGCCATCTAGAATTCTCAGATAGGAAAATGTAAGTCTTTTTAGTAGCTGAACAAAAACGGTGGGGTCCAAGAAGAATCAAGAAAAGTAGGTTTAGGAATCATAGGGTGGTAGAGCTTCAAACTCATTAATTTCTCTCAAATCATGGACTAAACAATAAACAGGAACCCAGTGAATCTCACCTGTAACTTAGACCCATTATGGCGAACCTTGGCACTCCAGCTGTTTTTGGCCTTCAATTCCCAGAAGCCCAAGTCCCTGTGATACACACGAATAGGTTTACTGTGTACGTGCAGTAAACCCATTTGTGTGGATTTATAAGGACTTGGGCTTCTGGGAATTGAAGTTCAAGAACAGCTGGAGTGTCAAAGTTCGCCATCACTAAATTAGGCTCTCTTAAGATACTCCATCACAAGTCTGGAGTTAGAAGTGGTACCTGGAATATTCCATCACAAATCTGCAGCAACTCAAAAGTTATTTTCCATGAGTTGCCTACTCTATAAAAACTTCATTTGGAATTAAGACTAGAACTCAGCATAATAAACTGACTGATTGATTGATACATGCAAATGGTAAATTTAGTTTTTACCTGTGCTGCCGATTTTTTGGCCACATGCATTATTTTTTCCATGGCTAAGTAGCTCTGCTGAGAAGGTGCTGGTCCAATACAGTATGCTTCATCTGCCTATAATGATATAAGAAGATCTACATTGGGCTATATTTTATAATAATTTTGAAACTATGAAGTCAAAGTACTATCAGTGGTTATTAAAAAGGTCACTAAAACTGTTGGGCTGAGTTTTTAACAAAATCTAAGTCAACTGTAATCCATGTAAGGTGACAAGAAAATCAATTTGTTTGTAAATTATTATAGTCTTGTTTCTATTTTTTATTAATCTTGCAGAAAAAGAGTAAATACAACTGAAAACAGCCTGCTTTGTGTTTACTTAGAAATAAACTCTGCAGACTTTACACACAACCAATTCTGCACAGAATGGAAGGTTTAATGGATGAATTTTTGGCAAAAACAAAGAGCAAAGACTCAAAATGCCCTTATGCTAAATCTGTAATGAGATTAAGAATAAATCTTTGGCCTGAATCCTACTGGAGTTGTCTTAACTTGCTGTGGCTAAATGCACTTAATTAATGATGGGTCTGGGTGCATCTTGGTTGAGTAAGCAGATGTGTGACCAATTATGTGACTAGTACTTCCTGACACCTCATCATTTAGCCACAAGTTATAATGTGATCTGAACAGAAATGAATGAATAAACAAACAAACAAACAAACAAAATTTTAAATGTAGAAATCTTTTGCATTAACCATTATTAAGTTTACAACTGGGGTCAGTTTGTAAATTTGGTTTGGGTTGAACTCCCCCTTTCTACATTCATAAACCATCTGATTACAACTGTTTTGGTTTCTTCAGATATACGTTTAATTAAGGAAAAATATATCTTTCATTTACAAATCAAAAAGTCTGCCATGAAAGTGCCTCTGTAAAATTTGTAGAAAAGTTAGAGAAATAAGTTTGTCACGTGAGGAAAGATCCAAACTCAGTGACAGAACATATAGTCCCCATATAGAAAACACCAGGATTAACTGCTGGCATCTCTAGCAAAAAGATAATTTATGATAAGAGTGAGGAAAGAGACCTGAAAGCTCCCAGAGTAAGCAACACTGGGTTAAATGAATGAACAATTTGATTCAATGTACTGCAGTCTCTTAAGTTCAAGGCTATATCACACCTTCAAAAGCATTTTGACGATTATGCATCAGCGTTTTAAACAACACATTTTACCATTGCTACATGCATTGAGTTCTGGTCAGCTTCACTGTAAACTGCCACAGACTTGACACCCATCTTTCTCGCAGTCCGCATTACTCTACATGCTATTTCACCTCGATTGGCTACAAGGATCTTCTCAATATTATGTTGCCCTGGTTTTAAAAGGAAAACAGAAAGTCAAGAATGAGGACTTTGAAAAATAAAAATCAAGTGTCACTTTTACGGTTAATAATTCATAAACTAGAATACTGTGGCATTAATTTATTACATGATTTTTATTTTTAAAAAATATGTCTTCCACATAATAAATAAGGTCAGAATTTTAGATTCTGGCTCGTAATAGAGAAAGGCTATGTTTTTGGAGAATTGAAAGCAGTTTAAAAACAGGATTGCTGCTCACTATGTATCTACCTATGCCTCTGCTAAACAGTTGCAAAAGCAGAAAAGAAATATCCATTGACAGAGGGATTACTGAAATTTCTCCTAAATCACATCAAATTGTCTTAAAAATGAACACCTGTTTCAAGCTTCAGTTCTGCACATTAAATTCGCAAGGTTTTTTTGCTCAATCATAAATGGAAAAGGTTAAACATTAGATGTAGCAAGGTTTCCTGTTCTTGATGCCAAGAGGTTAAACAGCTTTGCTTTGCTTATGTCATCTGACTGCCATCTTCATGCAAAGTTAAAATACAATTGAATATGTAGCATAACTCATGTACCTACCTTATGGAAGCCGCCTAGAGTCAGGTTTGCCTGAGCAAGGCGGGGTATAAATTTGAAGAATAAATAAAATAAAAATAAAATAAATATATCCAGCATGTAATTTTGCATTAAAGAGGAATTTACCCTTTCTTTCTTTCCTTCTTTTGTGTCCTGATCAGACCCTGGATGGGCAAAATGAAGCCACTTTCTTCACTTTGTCTTTGCCCAATGCAAGTCCTCATCAGAGCATGTCTCTGGCAGCAATCGGCAGACCAGCAAATGGGCTGGACTCTGTGTCTCTCTGCATTTTGTTGTCCACCAGCTGTCCCCACTTGAGCGAGTTGGTCTTGCATTTAGGGACTCTAACTCTCAGCCTATTCAGGGTCCTACCGGTGACGTAGGGGGATTGAGATCTTCAGCTATATCCATCTTTAATGATGTTCCTTACCCAGTGAGCTCCTTCCTCCATCTTCTAATTTGGTTTTGCTCTTGTGCAACTTCAAGAATGTTTGTTCTTGCCATGAAGCTCTTCCTGGAACTGAGCTGGCAGACTTAAGGCTCATATCTGTTCAGAGGGCGTCAAGGGTCATTCTCTTGCTTAGTTCTCTCAGCATCTACTGCTACTTCTCTCCTGATCTTAGGTGTAGTAATACCAACAAGGGGGTTTATCTTCTCAACTGGTGTAGGTTTAAGGCATCCCGTCACTATCCGTGTGGCTTCATTAACAGCAATGTCAACTTCTTTTGCATGTGTGGATGTATTCCATACTGGAGCAGCATACTCTGCTGCAGAGATGCTCAGGGCTGATGTGCACACTGTGGATGGCTGAGTTCCCCATTTATAGTTTGTGAGATTCCTGATGATGTTTTTCCTTGGCTACAGGCAATATGTCAAGACTAATATTTCTTAAAGCCACATATGTACAATTTTCTTAAAAGAATCAAGGAGTTTCTAAAAACTATTTCTAAGGTTTTAACTAATCTTAACATCTAACAGTTTCTATAGAGAAAACTCCCAAACATACCTGCTGCAGAAGCATATTTTCTGAGCATTGGTGCCCATGTCCATCTTCTATGAAAGAAAACACAGCACAGTATAAAACCAGGTTAGATGTTTAAGAACTTGAGCTATTATTCGTATCAAAATACAGTAAAACCTCATATAAAGAGTGCCTCGCTTAGAGACTAACTCGCTTAAAGAGCAGAATTTACTCTGAATGGTCACCTCGCTTAACAATTAAAACCAACCAAAAACTCGCTTAACAACTAAATCTGGGTTCGCAATCCCCCTACCAGAAGTCACAATTGGTCACTTACAATGGTGTTTCACTTAACGAGGAAACTTGCTTAAAGAGCAATCCCGTGGAACGCATTATAAGCGAGGTGCCACTGTATAATGGCCGGCCAAGTTGCTAAAGCCAGGACAACTTAGAAAACCTGACAGCTACAATGCATGGATATGGCCAATATTTGGGAATGATAGTATATATAATCTTAAATTACTAGAAATGAGATTAAAGGCCTATATGATGGTAGTTTTCCAACAGCTGAAGGACTATCATGCAGAAGACTTGTTTTTTCTGCTCTACTGAGTAGGACTAGAAACTGTGAGCAGAAACTGGATGGGATGTAGACTTCAGTTAAACATCAGAATAAACTATTAGTGCAAGCTCTTTGACAGTCTAACAAAGAAGGTGATTTACTTTCCTTCAGTAAAGTTATTTAACAGAAGCCTAACGGACATATTTTTATGATTTTATGTATATCTTTGTATATTTTTGTGTTGAAAATAACCCTGAATTGCACTATATATAAAATTGCAGTACATAACAGTTAAAATGAATAAACAAATGCTACAGCTGCATCCTGCATTCCTGGTTTTGCCTTAAGTGAGTATTAGACTAGAAAACTAATGATGGGCAGGAACTTGTTCACACACCCTGGGGGGGGGGAGCAAAATTGGGTGGCCTCTGGGCAGGGGGTGACAAAATTGGGTGACCTTCTTGCAGGGGGGTAGCAAAATTTGGTAGCCACACCCACCTCCCTGTCCTGCAAAGTCAGGTTTTGTCCCTGCAAGTGGTTCAAGGTCTCCCTTGCTCAAAAGCCAGTCATATTCAACTCTAGGGTGCAGTGCTCATCTCCATTTACAGCCCAAGAGCCAGTGCTGCCTGTGTTTGCAAATGTATACATGGCCATATGGCAGGCATGACTAGATCACCCATGATGTAGGCTCCGCCCATGATGTAGGCTCTGTCCATGACATATGCTCCACCCATGACACAGGCTCCACCCATGGTGTGGTAGTGAAATTTTTTGCTGTCCACTACTTTAGAAAACTATCAAAATCTCTTAAAACTGTATAAGGTGGCTTAGTAGTTAAGATGCTGAACTTGAAGACTGGAAGGCTGGCACTTCAGCAGTTTGAGACCTGAGTACTGTACGATTGGAGTGAGCTCCCATCTCTGTCCCAACTCCTACCAACCTATATGATTAAAGGCCTATATGATGGTAGTTTTCCAACAGCTGAAGAACTATCATGCAGAAGACTTGTTTTTTCTGCTCTACTGAGTAGGACTAGAAACTGTGAGCAGAAACTGGATGGGATGTAGACTTCAGTTAAACATCAGAATAAACTATTAGTGCAGCTCGAAAGCAAGAGATTAGATGTAAATAGGTACCACTTTGGTGGGAAGGTAACAGCGTTCCATGCACTCCGGTGTCTAGTCATGCCAGCCACATGTCCATGGAAACATCTGCAGATGCAGACAGCACTGTCTCTTTGGCTTTAAACAGAGATGAACACCAAACCCTTGAGTCGGATACGACTGGCTTTCGGGCAAGAGTGACCTATGAAGGGAGAAGTACCTATTGCTAAGCAATATTGACTGGTGTATGACACAACAATATTGTGGAGCAATATACCAAGTTATAATACTTCTTCCATGTCTAGGCTAGACGTGAAACTGCCAAAATGAAGGCACCCTTTGGCGAGTTCATTCTGCAATTCCTTTCCCCTTGACCTAGTGTGAAAAAGATTAGCCAGCAACACAAGATTGACGTTACCAAGGTATGCCCGATTGTGATTCAATGCCACAATCTTCAAGGAGGCTCTTTCTGTATACCACAGTTATAATACTAGCCCTCCTATGAGATGCAGTTGTCCATCCCTTCTTACTACAGTAAAACCTCATATAACACTAAAACCTGGTTCCACAAGTCTTCGTGTTATATGATTTTTCGTGTTATCTGATCCTCTATGGGATCCATAGAGATACATTGTAACCACACAGGCTTTCGCGGTTGTTATCTGAAGCATCCCATAGGATCTTAATGTTATCTGATGCAATTCTTCCCCCCAGATTCCTTGATGTTATGCGATTTTCGTGTTATTCGATACTAATGTTATATGAGGTATTACTGTACTTCCCTACCAGTCATTTTAGATCCATACAGGTATGACATAGCAAAGGTGCTGTTTTCCCACCACAACATGCCACTCCTTTAACTAGTATAAGGGCACAATGGCCACAAATATTATATAGGGTTTTTGTTGTTGTTGTTGTTTCCTTCCAGGTATCCAGCTGAACACCACTTCACTGTTCTATGGAGTGCCTTTCATGTCAAGCAGGTTCAGTCCAGGAATAATCCTCCAGCTATCTCAATCAGCAATTTTGAGAACAAGAAATAGGAACTTGGATTTTTAAAAATAAATTATTTTATGTTGTTAGATTGAGGACACTAGTTCATTTTTTATTTTATTTTTTGCCTCCGGTGGTCCCAAAACAAATTGACTGCATGTTTTGACACTTGAACAGCGGAGAGGGCACCTGTGTCTTTAGGCAGGACAATGTTTTGGGACAGTTTGGCATACAAGGTCCATTTCACAATCCTAATCTGCCAGGTGGTCCATGAAAAGAGAATCTTAAAGTACAATTTCGCCAAGGAAAGAGAGTTTCTGCCAAACAGCAACAGGGCTTTGTGGCAAGGTGGAAGCAACCTGCACCGTATGGCAGAGGTTGACTTCACAAGAATGTCATTCACAAAATCACTGATGCACTTTAAAGTATTTTCAACCAACTTCTGCATTCCTATTTGGTCTTGTGAAAGCTGCACCTGATACAATAGGACAAAACACCTCCCACCCTTTTTCAACTGTGGAACAAATTGGGGAGAACAGAGCACAAGGCATCTCAATTTAGAGCATGCAAACATTTTTGCCTAGGCTCAAACTTTCCTAAAGCCCGACACGCCAGGGTGGACTCCTGCAAGTGACTTGAGTGGAAAAGCTGCTCTCTGCATATGCCCAGAGGCATCGTCACAGTTCCACAGCAGGAGCCCTGGGAATCTGTTCCAGCATGACAGAGGAGGGAAATTAAAGGAAAAGTGGAGAGAGGAAAGGGCAGAAAGCGACAAATTCCGCAGCAAACTCAATTCTGCAAGCCTTGCTCTCCCTCTCTTTCCTTCTTCCTTTAAGGGGCGAATGTGATCAACCCAGACCGCCTTCCATCCCACACCGCCCCGCCCGGCCGGGCCGCACTCACGGGCACCAAAGTCGCCGCAGGCCGTGGCGCCGCCACTCTCCCACCATCACCGACCCCGCGGCCGCCATGGCTTTACTCGAGCAACGGGGCGGGGCGGCGCTTGGGCCTGGCAGGCGGACCTGGAAGTGGGCTGGTCCAGCGAAGGAGGAGACGGAGGCGAGGCCTCGGCAGTCGTTCCCTGGCAGAGGGAGGCGGTTCCTCCACCCTCCCTCAGCAGCTCAGGCGGAAGGGAGGCCGGCTTTGTTTTGTCATGAACCGAGAGGCCTTGTCGGGCTCTTTTTTTCCCCCTCAGGAGGACCCACCTTCCCAGGGACTCCGTCGCCCCCTTTCGGGGAGCCTTCCCCGGCCTTCATTCGTTCGTTAATTAAATGAGTCATTAATTGATAGAAGAGTCCGTGGCCTTCGGGGACGGTCTCCCGTCAGTCAGATCTCTGGGGCTTTTTCAAATACTGTACTGGACACGGAAAGGAGCCGGTTGTTTTCCAGGGGAAAAGCCGGGAAGTGTTTGCTGAGGGACCCAGAGGTTGTGGGGCCTTGTGGGGGGGGGGGGACCCACAGTCCAGGAGGGTCCCTGAGCGTTTTTCACAATTAACGCGGCGAAGGCCAAGTTTTAATGCAGTTGAACAGCGTTTAACTTTTAGGGTGCAATATAGTCAAAGCAATGGTATTCCCGGTGGCAATGTATGGTTGTGAGAGCTGGACCATTAGGAAAGCTGAGCGCAGAAGAATAGATGCCTTTGAGATGTGGTGTTGGAGGAGAGTTTTGAGAGTCCCCTGGACAGTGAGGAGAACAAATAGGTCAATCTTAGAAGAAATCAACCCTGACTGCTCCTTAGAAGGACAAATAGTAAAGATGAAGCTGAAGTACTTTGGACATCAAATGAGAAGAGAGAATTCACTTGAGAAGGCCTTGATGCTGGGAAGGGTGGAGGGCAAAAGAAGAAGGGCTTGGCCAAAAATGAGATGGCTAGATGGTATTGTGGACACAATGGGCACAGAGCTGAGTTAGTTGAGGGGGATGGTGGAGGACAGGAGTGCCTGGAGGACAGTGGTCCATGCATGGGGTCGCAGAGGGTCGGAATCGACTGTGCGACTGAACAACAAAAAAATTTCATGTCAGAAATTCTGGGTTGAAAGGATTTTTGCGGAAGAAACTCCGTTAAGGGGACGCTCAAATGAGGCTCCTTTCATGTCCCCAAGAGCTGGGACAGAGACTGCCGTTCAATCCGTCATGCAGCACCCGAGTCTCGAATTGCTGACTTGGCCGCCCTTCCGGGTAACAAGGAGGTCGTCTTAATCACTGAGCCACCACAGCCCAGGGTGAAATTAGAGGCTTGCTCAGGTGATTTCCACTGGAAAGAGCAGCCCTCCATCTCCTTCACCCGCTTATTATCTCCTGACAAATCACTTCCAGCTTGAAGGACTTCCTTGACCACAAAGGCTGTGAACACACAAGGAAATAAGATTACATTTTGGACTTTGCAGAGTAGCCTGGTGCCTTATATACTGTACTGGTGTAGAAAAAGACAAACCAGTTTATTATTGTTCATAATGGGGAGGATATTGGAGTTGAACTCCAAAACATCTAAAGGACCATAGTCTAATAATAATTATAATCATTGATATTATGTGAAAATTTGGTAGTGGCTTAAACTGAATGCAGTAGGGTATATTTTCATGGGTCATATTTAGAAATGAATCTTCATGTGCTTTATGATTTTCATGCATATGAGAAATATGTAGACCAAAAATAAATGTGATACAGGTAATTGTGAAAAAAGTCCTACAAATTCTGAAGAAAGAGGGCATGTCTTGTAATTCAGAGACCCTATGTGCTTTTTTAAAGTGTGCTTTGTGATTAATTTGAAGAAAAAATAATGATCAAGGCCAGATGTCACTAAGAAGACTTTTTAGTAATGCATTCATTCAGATTTCTTGGCTCCACCGCTTAACCCAATAGCATCATACCATATAATGAATTTAGTATGTTTAATTCGGAGGAGCATCATAGGATATTGGCTTTTTAGCTACACATTTCAGTAATAATTGACTGAGTACCCAAACATGTGTTTTCACAGTTGAGATGCGTCATTTGTTGGCCACCATTAGCAGCTCCAGTTTAACAGAAACTGCTCCAACGTTTCCATTTTCTCTTTTCAGTAGCATAAGGATTAGATGAGGGAATCAGCATGTTGCATAAAAAAATCCTTTACACATAATTAACTGCTAGTCCATGTATTGGAGTAGCATTTACTTTTTGCTGCTACTGTTGTGTACCATGATGAAAGTGGAAGGTTGGCTGGTATGGTACGAAAGTGAAGAATCAACTCCAACCCCATCCTTAAATCCCAGAGTGTCTCAAAATCCCACGTAAACCTCAGAGGAATTGTTGAAAAATAAAAATTCGGAATAGTTGCAACTTGGTGTTTTTTTCAAAGCATAGCCAGAAAAAAAGTGTGTGTGAGTTGTTTACATTAGCTCTAAATTTGTGTGTCTGTTTTGCACAAAGGGTATGAATCTGTGTCTCATGAGGTGTGTAACCTTTTTGTTTTGCATCTGTGTTTTCTTTTTTCTGAGTGTGTAATTCAGGTAGGCCTTTTACCAGTATGGATTCTCAGAGTACAGGTATCACCAATTTTTAAAGGGATTTTGTTGTGCTTTGGGAGTAACTATACGATAAATCAGGGATTCTCAACCTGTGGCCTGAAGGCTGAATGTAGCCCATGGTGCCATTTCATGTGGCCCACCACAGCCGGAAGTCCCATGTGGTGGAGGAAGGGCAAAATGGCCATCTGGCCCCCGAAGCTGTTTGACGGAGCATGACCCAGCCCCTGGTTTAAAAAGGCTGAGAACTCCTGTGATAAATCATAGCAGACTCAGGCCCCACCTCTGTGTTCACCAGCATCTTCACCAAGTTATTTCTTTTCAATCCTCATCAGATAGTACTCCTATGACAGTGATGGCGAACCTTTAAGAGACCGAGTGCCCAAACTGCAACCCAAAACCCATTTCTTTATCGCAAAGTGCCAAACAAGCAATAGGGGAGGAAGGAATCACTCCCATTGAGCTGTTGGGCTGAGGGACAGAGTGAACTCTGTGCTGGGGGAGGGAGGGAGTGCTCCCATTGGGCTACTGGGCAGAAGGGTGGGGCAAACTGTGCTGGGGTGACTGCACAGGTGCCTACAGAGAGGGGTCCGAGTGCCACCTCTAACATGCGTGCCATAGGTTCGCCACCACTGTCCTATGAAATGGGTATTTTGTGAAGAATATTTTCCCTTCCTCCAGCTGCCTGTAACTCTCTTCCAGGATCCAGTTTCTTCTTTTGTGTCCTGATAAAAATCTGGACTGCCAAAATGAAGCCACTTACTTGGCTTTGTTGTTGGCCAAACTGAAGTCCTAATTGGTGCATGTTTCTAGCAGTAATTGGCAGACCAATAAATGAGCCAGATTCTGTATCTCTCCACATTCACACAGCATGTTGTTGTTTGCCAGCAGCCCCCACTTGAGCATGTTGGTCTTACATTTAGGCATTCCAATTCTCAGCCTATTCGGAGTTCTCCAAATGACATAAGGGAGATTGCTGCTTCTCTTTCTACCTTCAGTTCACCCTTCTAATCCATTTGTTAGAGCAGGCATTCTCAACCTATGGCCCATGGGTCAGCCCCAGCCCCCGAAGCCATTTCATCCAGCCCATGATGCCGTCTCGTTCCTGTCACCCGGAAGCAATGAAAACGCACAAAAAACAACAACAGTATAAACAAACGTTTTTCTGCAAGATCTCACAAAAAAATTGTGAACTTGCCAAAACTGCGTTGTTGTACGAGAACCCAGGTGGAAACGTGACTGGTCCACATAGCCAATCTGAGGGGAGTGATATGGCCCATGCCCCGAAAAGGTTGAGAAAGCCTTTGTTAGAGCCTGAATTTCTCAGAGCTGGACAGCATTCCTTTGCATGTCTTGAAAACCCCTATTGCAAACATTTCCTTAGATGTAGCTATTTTTTTAGCCTGATGCAGAATAGGCAACATCAATTTTTGCCACAGATTAAAAACTAACAAATTTTAATTTAGCACAAAGTTTTATGTCCATTATGTCCATTTGTTCAGCTGCATAGATGCACGCATCTGAAGGAACAGCATTCATCCAAAAATGCTTGCCAAATAAAGCAATTTAGTCTTAAACTTGCCCCAAGACCCATTGCTCTTGTTTTCCCCCTAAAGAGCTCTGCATACTTATCTGTCATATTAATTAAACATTTGTGTGGTGAGGAGAGTACTTTTATATAGGCATCTTTGTCAAAAGGCATATTTAGAAATGTGAAACAAATTGGGTTTCATTCCTGTTATGATACAGTTTAATTCTCAGCAACATTTTTGTAAACTGCTTATATATGAAAGCAGCATTATAAAAATAATTATGAGGCAAATCACGCGGAACCTAGATTTTAAACCAGAGGAAGGAAGCTGTAACCAGTAGAAAACTGGAGCTTGAATGGGACAATATAAACTCTAGGTATGTTGCAATTAACTGGATTGTTGCAGGGATAGGGAGAAAAAAAGTTGCAGGTAGAGTCTAAGGATACTACCGTCAGGAATTTAGTGCGTGAATTCGATTTGTTGAATTATGCCCATTAGTTCTTTTATTTCTTTTATTTCATTCATTAGTTAAGGGTGTTGTTTCAAATGGGGGAAATAAAGACATTATGTTCATAAAATTAAGGTTTTCGCCACATGTTGTATGCGGACTGTATCCACCTCGGGAATTTGTCATATTCAATTTCTAAATTGGTTTCCCCTCCATTTATTGGGTTTTTGTGACCTCGCTTGAGTGATTTTTTGTAAAACGCTTCATAATTATGTTTTCAAAGTCCAATTCCAAATCTGAAAGTGTCCCCACAAAGGTTAATATTTCCTCTTTCAACTGCACTTTGGACCATCTGAATTGGTTGGGTAGTTGTTGTTTTTTTGCTGCCCCCCATCTACCAATCCCCCCCCCCAGCAAAACTGTCACTTTTCCGATTCTACTTCCAAAAGTGATGATGTCATTGATTTGCATTTTCAGCTTTTGTGTTCTACCAATTCTTAAAGTCGCTGAGACGATTTTTCAAATGACGTCATAACCTTTATTTTCGTGGGTGCCTTAGTTTTGGTGTTGTGCTGCAAAAGCTGCCAGACCACCCAACCAAAACATAAGACATTCATAGGATTCACATCAAAATGAGCTTTTACATATATCTATTTGTTTGAATAAATTGATCAATTTGTTTTAAGAAAACACATTCTTCCTATCATTGTGCTGTTTTACATCAATTGCATTTTATAGAACCTCAGAAATTAAAAGTGTATGTGGCTGCATAAGCTTGTAAATGTTAACACTTTGTTGTAACATACATACCTGAAGCTGAATCTCATTTTTTTAAACATTGTAGTGTTTTTTTAAAGTAGGTACAGTATAGTAAAACCTGCCTCAATCTGCTGTCCTCTAGAATTGAACAAATTCCCATGATTTCTCCTTGATTAACTATGTTAATTGAGGCCAATGGGAGTTGCAGTTCAAAACATCCAAAGACATCTAATTGGAGGAAAGAGGTGCGATACAGTTTTCTCAACCGTAGCACTCTAGATGTTCTTGGACTTCAATTCCCAAACGTCCTGATCAGCAGTGTACTGACTTTGGCTTCTGTTGACTGAAGTTCAAGGACACCCGGAGGCCCAATGTTGAGAAACTTATTTCCCAATTGTGTTTCTTCTTTGGTGGAATTACCATGACACAAAAATCCTAATGCATGAGATATATAATTGGATTTGTGAGTATGTGTATGTTCACTTTAAGAGATGAAGAATTGTAACTTGTCATACATTAAAAGAAAAGCTGATTAAATGATTATGGTACGTTTGCATAAGTCATCATATGAGTAAAAATAGTCTTTGTGATTTGACATTTGTGTGACATTAGACATCTTAGAAGCATTCTGACTTGTATGAGATAGAGGAGAAATATCTCTTTTAAGAGGGTGCCCTGCAATTTTTGTGGGTATATGTAATGAAAAATAATATTTTAACAGTCTGATCAACTTTTAATTAACTTGACTGATGGATGTAACAGCCCTAGATTTTGTATTGCTGTTCTCGTTCAAAGAGGAAGCAGTGTGTGAATATTCAAATTTCTGTACAACAAGATAAGAGTGTCAGTTTAGAAGTAGGCGTGGAGGAGAAAGTAAGGAAAAGAACAACACAATTTTATCATCACTGTAGCAGCCATGGTAGAACAAGCAGAGAACATATGAGTTGCCACTTTTTCCCGTCCTTTGATTTCCTGCTGTGCACATCTTGAAACAGAATTAGTCCAGAATTTCAGATACGACTGTATCCTGTTTCTGTCTTTCTTCTATAAATTACACAGGTGACGAGAAATATGATAATTAATCCTGCAAGGCTGAGACTCACAGCACCTGGAATTATTTTCTTGTTTCTGTCAAGAGCACAGACATCCCCTGCAGATGAAATAAGGATATTATGGAATAATAAATATCCAGTGCTTTCCCATTGGTTTACTGCTCAGAAGAGTACCACTACTGAGAATTATCTAAAATCACAGGTTTTCAAAAGTTATTTTCCTGTACTATGGCCCCATGCTGGCTAAGTATTCTGTTGTACTTCCTAATTAATTCATTACCATGTCTTTATGGAACCTTGTAAGAACCATTCAAGGAGCTGCCACTTTGCTTAGTTTTGTTGGCTAGCAACATGCACTTGCCCTAATAATAATACAGTAAGTGTAAGAAGTCAAGTCAGTTCTGAGTTGACTAGATAGAGAGTTCTCAGAAGTGGTTGACCATTCCCCGCTTCTGGCAATATGATGGGTTGCACAGCTTGCCCTTTTCTCTGGAGGTACACTGAGGAACTCCCAACCGCTGGCACCACGAGACCTAATTCACTGAGTTAGCTAGCCAGTTACCTTTGCTAGTACCTTTTAAAATTCCTTTTGAAATGTATTTCTTGTGCGGTAGTTTATAACTCCATGAAAATGTAAGCAAGAACTGAACTTGAGACCCCAGAGAAATAAAGGATCAAATTTCACTGTCAGATTATGATCCCTTTCTAATTATAGTTGGAGTCCCAGGTCAGGTCCTAGCTTATTACACTGCTAAGGGTGCTGGTCAGAACACAGTTATGGGTCATTCAATCTGAAAGCTGAAAGCCTATGGTCCTCCCAGTCTAGGAAATTAGGGAGAGCCAGAAACAGCTTGGAATTAAAAAAAGTTATAAGGAGCCAACATATGGAATATCACAGGTGCTTTAGTCCTGTTGTATGAAGTCTTTAACACAGGTACAATGATGGTATATTTACTGACCTTTTCCAAATTGGTTGCCAACTATATCAAAGGCTTGAAGTTGGGAATTGATGACCAACAGTTGCAAATCGTCAGCCATATTTATGGTTTGTTTGCTGGAACACTTAAAGGAATTCCCCAGTGGAGCTGAAAAGAGCTCGTTGCTTGTCATTCCACTATACTCTAAACCTGGAGTACACAAATTAGAAATGGTAAAAGATTTTACTGAGAGTTCTGTCTTTGGCTGAGGAGTGATCAGTGCATATTGGGCACTAAGAAATTTCAGCAACCCTCCTATAAGTCAAGCACTAGCCCTCTTTGCTTTGTCTGTTGTCTGAAGAATGAATTTCAGGCAACTAAAATTAGAATACACATATCTCAGGCTAGAACATTCCCATCCTCTAGAGTAGAGAATTCCCAAGAGTCAGTCCAATTTCTATCAGGTGGACACTCAAACCTCATGAGTGTTTACCTGTTGGTCAAGATGTCTTACACATGGCTGCCTGTCCATTTTTCTACCCACCACCCCTTTTCCTCTATATTTCTATTTTACATATGGCAGCTGGACTTTTCCAGCACTCTGGATTGGGCTGCTGCCAGCAAGACATGATTCTTCCACAATTTGCAATTTACAGATTACAGAATCTTTTCTTACTTTTCTAGAACTGTTTTTTTCCTTTTGCAGGCACCCTATCTAGCTGCAACTTCTAGAGCAGCATTTCCCAACCTTTGGTTTTTGGACTTCAATTCCCAGGAGCCTAAGTCAATTCCCCAAAGCACTGATCAGCTAATGTACTGACTTAGGCTTTCGGGAATTGAAGTCCCCTTGTGTGGCCTGGGCTCCACATTGGGAACCACTATTCTAGAGGGAAAAGTAGATCAGACCTTCTGTTGTTGGTTCACCTGGGATCAACTGAGGTTTTTATTTATTTATTTATTTATTTAGATTTATATTGCCGCCCACTCGCCGAGGCGACTCAGGGCAGCTTATAGTTTTGTTCTTACTTTCTAGATTGCCTTCGACAGTGTCCATTCCTCTGAGTCACTGAACACTTATCTAATTTTATGAAGAATTTGGGTCAAATTAGACACAGTACTAAGATGACTCAATGGTCATATATGTGGCTTCCTTCCTCTTCTAAATAATAGCTATCTGGATCAGTGCTCTGGAGCATGAGAAAGGGGATTAACCCTTTTCCTGTGGTGCTGATTTACCCTACCTCTAACTACTATTGCTTACTAACTACAAGGATAGAAGCTTCCACTGACTTAGTGAAAGCTTTTATCCAGCCTGTCAGTATTAGCAAAGCAAGTAGTAGCAATGAGCCAAAGTTGTGGATTTGCCCCAGAAAGCAAGAGCAGTTAGTAAAGCACAATCCCTTTTTAAAATATATATATATACAGTATATATATATATATCCATATTTTTTATTCTAGGAAAGCTAGTATTTATTAAAGATATACAGTGGCCAGAATCTAAATGGTGATTTACCCTTGCGGAATTGGTGTGAATCATGGCAATAATTTGCCAACAAACCCAGGAATGCAACTCAGTTTTCATTAATTAGCAACAATTTGCTGCTGTGATTTATGCCAGTGTTTCCCAAATGCTGGTGTTTGGACTTCAATTCCCAGAAGCCTAAGTCATTTCCCCAAAGCACTGATGAGCCAATGTACTGGCTTAGGCTTCTGGGAATTGACGTCCACTTGTGGGCTGTGTACCCCTTGTTGGGAACCCCTGTTTTATGGCATTTCTGAATTATAGCCATCGGGATAGAAAAGATAAATCCTTGTAATCTAGTCAGATGAGGTGGAGATGAAGTGAGCCATGACTGCCCTCTCTGGCACTAAAGCAACATGTGTCATATAAATTGCTGCATTGCATAGAACGGGATCCCCAACCTTTTTTACACCACAGACCAGTTTCATGCAGAGAGGTATCACACAGGCAGGGGGCCGAGCCCCATCGTAGTTAAGCAACATGGAGGAGGGGCCCAGCCACCTGCCAATCTGCTGTGTCTGAAGCCCATGCTCTTGCTCTGTTCACTGGGCAGACCTGGCAAAGCACATTGAGGGCAGAAGCCTGTTATTGGTGCTCCTAGTGCCACCCACCCCGCAGCCCAGTTCAGAACAGCCTGTGGCCCACTGTCCGGTGGTTGGGGACCCTGGGCTTAGAGAATGACAGCATAACAACAACAACAACAACTACAACTACTACAACTACTACTACAACTACTACTACTACTACTAACTGCTGCTGCTGCTGCTGCTGCTACTACTACTACTACTACTAGCTACTGCTACTACTACTACTAACAACTGCTACTGCTACTGCTACTGCTACTAACTACTACTACTGCTACTGCTACTACTAACTACTGCTACTGCTACTACTACTAACCACTGCTACTACTACTAACCACTGCTACTGCTGCTGCTGCTTCTTCTTCTTCTTCTACTACTACTACTACTACTACAACACAGCAGTTCAAAACCTTAGTGCTGTGCAACAGAGTGAATTCCCACCGTCTGTCCAAACGCCTGCCAACCTAGCAGTTCGGAAGCAAGAAATTGCAAATAGATAATCAGGTACCACTTTAGCACGAAAGGTAAAAGCATCCCATGCATTTCAGTGTCTAGTAATTGCTGCCACATGACCATGGAAACAGCTGCAGATACATGCAGTGCTGACTCTGGTTGTAAATGGAGATAACCACTGCTCTTAAGAGACAGACATGCCAGGCTTTTGAGCAAGAGAGACCTTTACCTTTGCCTTTGCCTTTACCTTTGCCTTTACCTTTACCTTTACCTTTACCTTAGCAATGGGTCCCAATAACAATCATTAACCCAATGTAAGAAAATAATGTCACTGCACCATAAGGGTCTGTGTGAACATGCTACTGATGTGATTGATTCAGTGCATCAGCAATGATATACTAGATACAATGAAATAATTTCACTTCCTCTGCCCCCTGCACACAAGCAGTAGAAATGTTCAGGTAACAGGGGAAGGAGTTAAAGAGGCATTTGAGGTTCATATGCCATTTGGAAAATAACTTCAAAAACACCAGACATCCAGTATGGACAGCAGCCAGTCTCTCAGTGCACTTTTGAAGGCCCTCTCTGTACCTGAAGCAGCGGTGAAGTGCGTATTACAAACTGTCAAAGAGAAAAATAACAATGGAACTTACCCTCAGAGAGTATTTCCAAAGCAGCTTCAATCACACTGAGATAATACACTTCTCTATCCTGAAAATAAAGATGGAAGACAATCTGATTTATCCAAAATTGATAGCAGTTAGAATCCATGTCATTTGATGCATAGATTGATTGTAACCAACAAGGCGTGTAGACAGTGGAAGAGAATCAAAATAAAAGCATTTCAATCAGTTGTTTAAAATGTTTCTTTACTACCCAGCAGAGAGCTTTCCTATGCTTTGTGAAGTGTCATTCACACCATAAGCATAGCTCCTGAATGTGTGATAGTTGTGGGAGGGAGGGATCTGCCCCTCAGGAGATGGGTGTAGGAAGGCCTGACATGTCAAGAACTGGTATCTTTGGCATATGGCAGCAAATACATTCTCCGCGGCAGCTCCAATCCTACCATTAGGTGAAATGAGGGAGGGAAGGTGGCCTCAGTTCATTACCAGAACGAGGCAAAAGTTTTCAATGAAATTTGCATACATACAATTCTAGATGCACATTCAGAGTCTAGTACCACCATCCAAACAGGAATTTAATACCTTTCACCCTAGTAGGGAGAGCTGTGACCTGGCGCTGCAAACATTTGATAGGCAACTTTAAGATCCATTTCTCCCAGCTTCTTTTTTTTAAATCAGACCATCTTTCAAAAGGGGAATATTGTCAAACAGGTTTCTGCCCTCTGTAAAGTAGGACACATACAGTATGCTACTTTAGAATTGAAACAGTCCAGGAGGCAGATTTAGATCACCATTAAATGTTAAGAGTCAATCATTTATTTAATTAGATTTTCTGGCTGAAATCCTCTTGTGCAGCTATGCAAATAGTGTAACTTTTAGAAGCACATTGCCCTAAGTTAATAATTCTCCATAGAATTATCTCTTGCATACTCAGTTGTGCTACTTGACATGCAACTGACAGTGCCTACAGAGGGCAATTTGCATCTAGAGGTTAATCCAGTTGCCTAACTATACAATATGAGATCAGCCTCTGTTTGTAATGATGTAGATCACTGCTTAGATTTTCAGTTTTTAGTACTGTAGTCCACTGTCAATTGCTGCCTCATAAACTGATGTCAAAGCTCTCTCTGTCTTGGCATTTGACAGTTCATGCAATGGTCTCTTTAAATAACCAAAGGAATAAACATGTTTCCTTAAATAATCTTCACTTATTTCCTCTCTTCCTCATTTGCTGCCACCAACCTATAGTTGTTTCTGTGTGCTTTTGTCTTTTCATTCGGGACCCTTACAACACCTTCCACATTGCCAGCCCTCTGATATTGAAATCAGCAGCACTCAGTTTGAACAGAACCAATAAGGTTGATTAAAATGTGCCTGAAACACATGACTGGCCTGCAGCCTGAAAAGTTTGGGCACCCCTGTCTTAGAGAGACAGTTGGGTGGTTGTATTGTACCATTTGGTATTCTGTTTTCAGAGAATGAGAGCCAATCCACATGAGTCTCAATTACACAATAGTTTTTAAGGACTCCATTTTAACTAAACAATTCTGCTCTGTTTGAAGTGGTAGCCATGTTAGTCTGTGCAAGCATATCTCGTTTTATTTACTCTCAGATAATTCTGCCCTGGTAAGAGTAAGAACAATCAGCCAAAGCAAATAATTGAAATGAACCTTTACTGAAAATTAGAGTGTTGGTTGGGTACAGCTCTCACAGAAGGAGAGTCAAGAACCCTTTTACTACAATGTGTTTTTGTATACTGTACATTTCCTCCTTAGTTTGTTTAGAAAATGGCATAGCACACTAGTCATTGTGTTCTACCTTATTTCTTCAGTCTTGAGCTTCTGTTGTGAAAATGGCAAGTTTTTCTAAGTCTGAAAAATGCGGCATTTCCTGCTTAATGAAGATTAAACCTCCTTCAAGTATTTAACCCACTTATTTATCAACCCACCTTTCCTTCAACGAACTTGATACAACATCCAGTATTCCCCTTGCCCCCATCTCAACTGCTGCATGCTTGTTTTAAGCTCACAACCACCCTCACATTAGCCTATGAGAGAACTGAGCCACTTTAAGGGGTCCTAAGTCTTCCTACGGTGGACTCAAGTGGGACTCGCGGTGGCTCAAGTGGTTAAGACACTGAACTCGCTGACTAGAAAATCGGACTTTGATTCCCAGGTACTGCATGACAGAGTGAGCTCCCATCTCTGTTCCAGCTCCTGCCAACCTAGCAGTTCGGAAGCAAGAAATTGCAAGTAGATAAATAGGGACCGCTTTGGTGGGAAGGTAAACAGCATTCCGTGCACTCCGATGTTGAGGCATGCCTGCCACATGTCCATGGAAACATCTGCAGACAAAGACAGTGCTGGCTCTTTGGCTATAAACAGAGATGAGCACTGAACCCTAGAGCCAGATATGACTGGCTTTTGAACAAGGGCAACCTTTACCTTCATCTTTACCTAAGTCTTCCTGATCCAAACAGTGATTCTGCCAGCTGCCTCGGCATAAAAGTTACTCTCTCCCACCCCAACTCTAGAAGTCTGCAGCACTATCCTGACCACAAACTGCAGCAGGAACCCTTTCATCTTCATAGCTGAATTTAAATCAAGATGGACTTAGTGGGGCTTACTTTGAACAGGCCCAACAAAGAGTCTTTTGCAGCTAACTGGGCCCATCAGATGTCAAGGTCACACTCCCTGCCTTAGACTCACAAATAGGCCTCCAGGAGAATTTTGTACAAACTGGGGCTAAGGCTGAATGTGTATTCAACTTCTCTTCAGTAAGAATTCTGAAACTGAGACATAACCAGCTGTGATGAAAGGCTTACCTTGGTAAAAGAAAAGCGTATGAAGCCACCTTCAAATGAGATTTGCAGAGTTGACAGCCATGGTCCACAGAGTCCCGTTGTCTGTGTGGTGTTTGGATCAATATTAAAATATTCTAAGTTGTTCTGTGAAAGGGCAGTGAAATCAGTAAATAAATTCCAGTGCAACCTGACGCAGCAGCAGCACCAAAAAGGCATTTGTGTGCATGGTATTTTACAAATCATAGGTACAGCAGGTCCCTGCTCACTGGATTTATAATCCAAAATGGACAAAAGAGAAAACCCGGGAGAGGCAAAAAAGAAGCAATTACCATATTTGCTGGCATATAAGACGCATCAGTGTATAAGATGCACCCCGTTAATACCAAAATAGACCACAAAATAGTACAAGATGCACTCTGTTTTTCCAGTATATTTTAAGAAGAAAAAAGTGGGTCTTATACGCCAGTAAATATGGTACTTCAGTGATATGTACTTTATCTTAAATATATTTTAATAAACTCTGAAGTGCAAAAAAAATCCTGTTGAAATGCATGTCCCCAAAAAGTAACTACCTGTCTGACCTGATCCTCCCAGGTCTGGTGATTACATCTACCTACATTGAGAGAGGCTAGAAAGGCAGTAACCAGAAATCAAGCTTTCTCGGTAGTGGCTCCTGGCCTGGGAAACGCCTTACCCATAGGAAATGTACCAGGTCTCCTCCTTCCCAGCTTATAAAAGACTCCTGAAGACAGAGTTGTTCAGAGATTCATTTGGAGACACCCTTCCCATTGGGGATTAATTTGTTCCTCCTGAATTAGGTCTTGCTACCTAATGTGTCCTGTTTTTATGAGTACTATGTTTTATTTGTTAATTTATTATGTATTGGAAGTGATCATTGTACATATTGCCTAGACTAGTGACTTTATCACTAGATATGTGGGATACAAGTTTAAATACAAATATAAATATAAATAAGTAAATAAATTGTAAGAACTAACACCAATGACCAGGGAAGAAGAAGCCAGGGCAGGTTGAGGACTTCGCTGCCCCTCCCCCTGCCCCCCATCAACATATTGCAATGTAATGTATTATTTGTAAGCCGCCCTGAGTGAACGGTGAGTGGGCGGCAATATAAATTTGAACTAATAAATAAATAAATAACTAGGGGGATAATCCAAAGATGTATCAGGAAACAGGCATTGAGATTAATTAAGAGAGAGGGGGCACACAAAACATTCTAGGCAGCACTTGTAGCCGTGATGGGCAGTGAGAAGAAATGGGTGGATTTAGTTTCACAGCTTGTGTTGTCTATCCACAAAACCTGGAATAGGAGACACACAGGTCACCTGTATGGTCATTATTCGTGCATTTGCATTTCTACGTAAAGATAGAGCTTAGCATATGCAAATGATGTCCAAATCTGTAATGTGAATTGGTGTCCTCTCTTGACTTCTCTTTCAGTGTTTTCTGTTTTTTGGTAATGCATCAGTATTCATACTAACAACTGTTCTTGTACCATTTCTTCTACACATTAAGGAATAAATGAGTTGGAAGGGACCTCGGAGACCATAGAGCGCAACCCCCTGCTCAATGCAAGAATCTAAATCAAGGCATAGAAAGCATTCTTGAAACACTAATCAAGCACTACTAAAGTTTAAAAACCCCAGAGTCAGATAAGACTGGCGTTTGAGAAAGTGTGACTTTTACCTTTACCTAAGGGTTAAGAGGTTAGAAATGGGATCAAACAGTCCTTTCACACAACCTTCCCCACACACCCATCTTTACTTTGGGTTAGTGTTGCATTTGACTAGCAGCCTAAACCTGACGCTAGCTAACATTTGCACTGTTCCCAATGTAGCTTTTAAACTCCAGAATTAAACATTAATCTGAATTGATTTTTGATATTTTTTAAAAGAGTATGAACAGAAGAAAGGGATGGGAGCAGGAAGAGAAGAAACTTACTATTTTTTTGTTTTTAACTATCATTGTCAAGCACATTGTGGCTTTAATGCAATCTGCCGTCCCATTGGAAACGCTGTATGTCCCGAGTGCAGCTGGTGATGGTTTGGGGGCAAGGGTTGGTCCAACAGGGGCTGTAGACCTGGGACTGGTGGTCGTGATAGTTGAGGTCACATTCTTGTGAGCTGTACTGTTTCCTCTTTCGCTCACTGTTTGTTGACTGAACAATAAGGTGTAGTTATTGGTGAATATGGATACTGTGTTATTCACATCTCCTGCAGTCTTTGGAAGGATAAGGGTTGTAGTTTTTGGACTGTTTGGGGGTTCCAGGTTTGATGTAGTCTTCTCAGTGACTATTATTGCTTTCATGCCTCTGTGAATATTATTAAATGGTTCCACTTCCCTTACTGATTTGGCAGCAATTGTTGGTTTTACCACCGTGCCCGTTGGTGCTTGGTCAGTTGCATACATGGGATTTCTAGTGGTTGCCTTAGAAACAGTTGTAGCTTTTGCCTGCATGTAGACTGCAGTTTTTTTGGCTGATGGCATTAATTCAGCTGGTAACACCATCTTTGCTTCTGGAATGGAATGAGTTGGTTGTCTACCCATTTGTCCAGTTCTCTCGCCAAACTCTCTGAATGAACTTTCACGTTGACTATGCAGATGTGTGGTGATAACAAGGTTGGAAGAAGGCAGAAATCCAACAGGTTGCTGAACTGCCGTGCTTTGCCATCCATTGCCTGAGGTTTCCCCACTGCAGATTAAATTTGCTGCAAATGAGCAAAGCATGGGTTTAATTTTGTTTCCAACGAACTACTTGCTATAATAGATCAGAGTGAAGGCACTTCTAGTCCATATTACATTTATTTTCTCAGAAGGAAAAAGCCAAGTGATACTACATCTTGAATATATCTATTAAAGTGGGGTCTTAAGATGTTCTGGGTGATCTCTGTGGACCCTTCTCTCCAGGAGGCATATTGGGGATTTGAACTCATGACTCATGTGCTCCAACCCCACCAAACTGTACCAGCTCATGATAAGCATGCACTTAACTTTACCTCATAAATAAATGGCATTGACAAAGTACTAAGCTTAGTTGGATCAGTCTTACTACGTATATCAATATCTCCCTGCTTTTATGATTAAAAGTTATCAGTGATATCTTGAGTACAGTAATTTGGGGGGGGGGGGATTGCCAATTAGTTAAAAAAACAACACTGTCCTAAAGATCTTAAACCATCTCTGCTTCCATGTTACCATCATAATGATTGTCTTCTGATAATCCCAGGCAAGCTCTTCTACATTTGATGTTTTTGGGGTCCTTCCAATATTTCTGAATGTGGAAGTCTTGCTGTCACTGACATTAATTTCATGCCCATCTTGAAATGTGTTTTTGATGCAAAATATGGGGTCTTACATATAACTTTCTGTCAAATAAGCTACCAAGTCTGATAGCTTCCCAAAGACCAGAGTGTTCCCAAAACATTTTGTTCTTTATTTCTCCTTGTATCTTTTAAATTGAGGTCTTTGCACCATATTGGAGGCTGAAGACCACCGTCCAAGAACTTTCTTCTTGTCAGATCTCCCCCCAAGCCTTCTCAATACAGAAAGCAAAGCACAGATGTGGTCTCAACATAGCTTTTTTGCTTATGCAACAGTTAGGAACAGAGCAAAATATGAAGATATTACCTTTTGGGAATCAACTTTCAGAATTAAAGTATTTTAAAAATAGTAACATTTCTGAGCCAGAGAGATGGTTAAAGCAGACCTGCTTGTCACAAAACCCAAGGGAGCAGAGAGTCTACAGCAGTGTTCCCCAACCTTTGGGTTTTGGATTTCAATTCCCAGAAGCCTAAGTCAGTAAATTGGGTGATCAGTGCTTTGGGGGATTGATTTAGGCTTCTGGGAATTGAAGTCCAAACCTCAAAGATTGGGGAACACTGGTCTACAGTATATGAGTTCAGTTTTAACTCTAGAGGTGATAAGATGGGTCCCAAAAGGGAAGTGTCTCCACCTTTTACAGCCATAAAACACACAGGTTTTCACCAGTTTGGACTTAATCCTATGCTAGTCTATACCTGCTGCACTCTGAGTCACCTCTTATGGAAAAGTTATGATGGCAGACAGGACTAAAAACGTGCTCTTTACAGGCTTCTGCTGCTTGCCTGCATAGGTCTAACATAAACTGGTAAAAATATACAGTTGTAATAGCAGGTCACTCTCTACTCACCACCAGTTGTGATTAGAAGAAATTCCACCATAAGCTTCAGCCTGGTCATCATTGACGAAGTCAAAAGATAACAAATAGTCTGGTGGCCAGAAGACTTATTAATGAACAAAATAGTGTGATTGAAGTTTTTGTCTTTGTTTCTTTTTTAAGACGTCACAGGGATTTTTTAAAGCTTTTCTTCTCTCTGAGGCACTCTCAACAACTTCTCTACAGAGAAGGCGTTTGTGGTTCTCTTCTGAAGAGCTCTGATCTGAACAAAAGGCAAGTAGAGTTGCAAGTATTTTGGACTCTGGGGGCAGCAGCTCCTACATCACATGCAAAACAGGAAAAAGTGTCAGGCAATTATAAATTAGACACTCTTGAACCACGTGAACAAGAGTAGCAAAGTTGGTGGTGCTGAAAATGGAAGCAAGAGCAATTCTGTCTTCTCCTGAGTGTGTAATTCTCTTTGGCCAGATTTATCTTGCTAGGTCCTACTACAGCAGAATCATTAAATCGCCTTCACTTTCATAAGTGCTGACTTATTATACAATAACTGATTCAATGGATCTTTTTAAAGTTGGGTCTTGCAAAAGAATTTGAATTAGTAGCTTTTGAGTAGACACATATTCAAAGCCTGGGCTATAAATGCTGTATAAAAGCAGAGATTTCAGCTGCAAACAGACTATCCATCCTGCTTGATTTGTAAAAGGCAAAAGGAAAGAGACCCCAAAGTACCCCAAAGCTTTAGGGAAGGGATGGTGAACCTATGGTACACATGCCAGAGGGGGCACTCAGAACCCTCTCTGTGGGAACACACACTGCTGTCCCAGCACATCATTCACCCCATCCCTCTGCCCAGCAGACCAATGTAAGCGCTTCCTCTCCCACCTGTTTGGGGCAAGGCAGGGCGACTCACATGTGGCATGAAGGTGCAGTGCAGATGACAGCCTGCTGAGTTTGCGGCAAAGGTGAGTTTGGGCACTCGGTCTCTAAAAGGTTCGTCATCACTGTTTTAGGATCATGGCCTTATACCCATCAGGCTTTGATAATGCAAAGTGGAGCCTATTCAAACTCGACTACGTGACTGAACAACAATTCAGAGAGTTTTCTCTTTCTCCATGATGAGTAAGATTATCAGTTCTCACTTAACCATAGGGCAAAAATTGTCCTGGCTAGTTTCTTTCACTTTCCAGCCAGTTTACTGAAAATGCAGGCAGGCACAGCTACTTTAATTTCAGCCACCTTTTTAAAATTAGCTGATCCTGGGTTTGGAATCCAGACTCAGCAAGAATTGTTAGAATTCCAGACAGATCAAAAGACTCCCCACCCACCCACACCCCGATCCTGGATTGTCCCAGATTATTGTGCCTTCTTGCACAATGACTGAGAGATTCTGGGAATTCTAGTCCAACAAGAAAGCTTTTTATTGGAACTATGTGGTAGGAATCACAGTGCAACACCTGTCCGGGGGGATAGAAAAGGGCCACTAGCAGGAGCCTTGGCCAAAGACGCTGCCCCAGCTGCAGGGCGGCCACTTCTGCTGCCCCAGCCATGCGGGCAGCCACGGACGCCTCCGCCCTCCTCCGGACTCTCAACACCTGTCCGAGGGGATAGAAAAGGGCCGCCGGCAGGAGACTCGGCTGAAGACACTGCCCCAGCTGCACGGGCAGCCAAGGATGCCTTTGCCCCATTATTCAAACTTTTGTATTCCCCCCCTCTTGGTGCTTGTTTTGTCTTTTTGTAGTCCTATATTTAATATGTAACCGCCCTGAGTCGCCACGATGTAGCAAGTGGGCGGCTATATAAATGTAAATTATAAATAAATAAATATGAATAAATCCAACTCTTCCCCAGAAATTTATTTTTTAGACTCACCAAAAAGAGGCTGAGAATTACTAGAACTCAAATGTATATACATATATGCACCCTAAAGGTAATGGTCACCCTTGCTCAAAAACCAGTCGTATTTGACTCTAGGGTTCAGTGCTCATCTCTGTATATAGCTGTCAGTGTCTACAGACATTTCTGTGGTCATGTGGCAGCCATGCCTAGACACTGAAGTGCAAAGAACTCTGTATACCTTCCCACCAAAGTAGTACCTATTTATCTACTTGCAATTTTTTGCTTTTGAACTGCTAGGTTGGCAGGAGCTGGGACAGAGATGGGAGTTTGCTGTGTCATGCAGCACTTCGGTCTCGAACTGCTGATCTGCCAACCTTCCAGTTGTCAAGTTCAGCATCTTAACCGTTAAGCCACCACAGTCCCTCATATGCACCCTAAGAAGATCTACATATGTATGCTATTATGTACCCCAAAAAGGAACAAGCCCATGTAACATCACAGCACTAGTCGCTTCTGTTTCTTTTATTGATTTTTTATGAACGGTAGTTCTTATTTTCTTGCTTCATTATAGTGGGGAGATGGTCCTTTACCACTCAAAGGCTGTACCAGTGAATGACAAGTGACACTGTTTAATGTACTCTAGTAGGTGGGGAAATAATAAAGACTGGGCTGTGCTTGGAGCTTTAGTTTTGAGGGGGAGAAATGGGAAAGCGGAAGAAGCCTCTGTCCTCCTCAAGAGAGCAGGATTAGGCCCTTATGACCTTCATTTAGAGAACAGTATCGTGAGATGTGTATGAGAGTATTGACGCAAAAGGAAATCCCTTGTACCAATAGTGTGTATTTCTCCCTATTTTTCTATTTTACTTAAGGGCTTTAAGAATTTGCTTTTGGAACTTGTTTTGCGTCATTGTACAAAAGGAGATGCTGCCAAAGAGCCAGTGCTCTATGCGTTTGCAGAAATTTTCATGGCCATGTGGCAGGTATGACTAGACACTGGAGTGCACAGAGCGCTGTTACCTTTCTTGCTGAAGTGGTACCTATTTATCTACTTGCAATTTCTTGCTTTTGAACTGCTAGGTTGGCAGGAACTGACACAGATGACAGGAGTTCACTCTGTCGTGCACCAAACTGTTGATCCTGTCTGTATTATTCTTATTGTTCCTTTGCTACCTGGTCTAAAATTGCCAATTCTTACACAGTTCATTCTGTTTTTCCACATTTGTAGTACATAGAACCGAGATAATAGTATACAAACACTGCCACCTTCAGGCTAATAAAGCTTTGGTGGCCATTTACAACTCTGTCATCTTAGCTAATTATGTAAAGGTTCACCTTTACCATTATCACCACAACTCCAATGCTGCTATGCAATTCTGAGTTAGTAGAAAGTGTATCTGCATTGGAGAAATGAAATCACAGATCTTTCCAATGCAGATAGTAGACTTGATGCATTATCTGAGTGGAATCTTGTTTCCCTCTGGTTTTTTATTTTCTATCCTCCACAAGAACTTGTATCAATTCTCACACTTGGAACAGTTGAAATATCTTTTTAAAAATAAAATAAGAACAACAATTTGCCAATAGAATTGTCACTGTAAACTAATTGGTCCTGGGGATTCTTTGCTAGACCTTTGCATGGAAATGTGAGTGACAGATGCTTCTGTTTGGGGTGGACGGTACACTCTGGATTCAAATGTATGCAGAGATATATATTTTTGAAAAGAGATATATGTCTTATAAGAAAGAACACTGTTGCCCTCTGGTGGACACTTTTATATTAGAGAAATACAAAACAATCCATAACACAGAATGGAGATTTCTATTTTGATGTGTAGATTTCTAGAGATTTGCAGCATGTTGGTGTTCAGTTTAGCCTTTGTCTCAACCTTCTTTCATGTGCCTAATATGAAAATCCTACTGAATCCACTTTGAAACCTGTTATTGTTCTTAGAACATTGTTGAAAGGTGTTTTAAAAAAACCCTCTGGTAGATGATGTTTCATTTCCCTTCACATTATCAGTTTTGTATCAGTCTTCTACTCTAAAGGGTGCTGCTAACTAATCATTTAAAATGCAAGTGGAAGGTTCTAATAAGACCTATCTGTCAAAGACAAGGAGGGGGGGAATAAACTTTATAAATTGCCTTCCGGTAATTGGGCTTCTAAGTGGTTCCCCAGAAATGACTTAAAAACCACCAACAAAAAACGGTAACAAAAAAAGTGCATCTAGGTTGGCCATTTGTCTTTACTGTAAAATGACTTTCAAGGAAGTTTAATTATTTCTTCTTCTTCTTCTACTAAGCTTCCTCTTTTACCCCTCTGGGTGTTGTTGTTGTTGTTCAGTCGCACAGCTGAGCCCAACCCTTTGCAACCCCATGGACCACCGCACGCCAGGCTCCTGTCATCTGCCATCCTCTGACCGTAGCCCGCCTAGATCTACACCCACTGTGACAATGATGCCATCTAGTCATCTCATCCTCTGTCACCTTCTTCTGCTTTTGCTTTTGATCTTTCCCAGCATCAGGGGCTTCTCCAGTGAGTCCTCTCTTCTCATTTGGTGGCCAAAATACTTGAGCTTCAGCTTCAGCATTTGTCTTTCCAAGGACCAGTCAGGGTTGATTTCCTTTAGGATTGACTGATTTGATCCGGGTGTTGAAAGACATACAAAGTTCTTCCTCTACTACTGCTGCTGCTGCTGCTACTGCTGCTAATAATAATAATAATAATGAACCAACTTGCTAGCAATTTTGTAATACAGTATTTATAATATTTTAAAAGGCAAAACAAAAGTTTGGTTTTACACAGTTCATAATGGTCTATTTACAGAAAGTCCAGTTTCTCTCTCACACACGTTTTGGAATACATTTGTACATTCAGTTCTGGCACAAGAAAGGAGGACAGACAATAAAGTATTTCTCTGAGTTGACCTCTGGGAACCCCAAACTATAAATAATGTAACCCTCAATATGGATAATGCATAAAAATGACACATCTCAGAAAAAACAGCAGCTGTAGAAGGAGGGATTTTAGCAGCAATTTTAGTCCTGTGGGTAGCTGCTGAAGAAAACACAAAAATGAATATTTTAAATCTTAAATTAGCTCAAAATAAATTTCTAATCTTAAATGTCTTTCGTAGTTTATTTATTTATTATATTTATACCCCGCCCATCTAGGAGATTTTCCTCCTCAGTATACCTTTTAAAATGCTCAGTGTATATTGATTTTAATGCTTAAATCAATTCAAAATAAAACCTACAATTAGTGATAAGAGACTAGGGGACAAACGGGAAACAGTTGTTTGTAACTGTAGTTCATCTATGAATTCACATTCATGCATTTTGTGCCCATGTGTATAAATTGTAGGATCAAATCATATATTAAGGGAGAATTATATGGTGGTTCTTATAGTTTGAACATTCTCCACCCTCAAGTCGGATGTCTTTTATTACTCCAGGGAGCATCTCTCCTGATGACACGGTAACTCGATCATCTAGTTTGCCCACAGAAAGAGGCTCCTCGAAGATTGTATTTATGAACCACAGCGTACCCTGGCAATGGCCACCTTGTGTTGCCTGCTAATCTTTCTCACACCAGGTCAGGCGAAAGGAACTGCAGAATGAACTCACCAAAAGGTGGCTTCATTTTGGCAGTTTCACGTCTGGCCTAGACACGGAGGAAGGAGAGGTTGCTTACCTGTAAGTGTGGCTCTTTGAGTAGTCATTGGTGAACATGCTTGGGAGGACACAACATCTAAATGTGTGAGGCACAGAGACCGTAAAGACTCAAATAACATTTTCCTGATAGTTTATTATCATATCTCTCTTCCGTTATATTTACAATGTAAAACTGGTCTACAGAAATAACAGGCTTGAAGCTGGTTCTTTTTTGTATGTATTCTAGAGAAATCCTATAACTTGCTACAAGGAATACTCCCTCGCTTGTCTTTAGATGTAGGTTTCTTAGAGGAATACAGGCAATGTTGGGTTGTTGTTCTGTTGAGGATCCATGATACAATTCTCTGCTTTTGTGGTTTTCTGAACATGTTCTGTTGAACTGAGGCATGATGTTTCTAGAAGCTTTTCATAGTTCTAGAAGCAACAGAACAATAATATCTACAGACGTTCCTCATTAGACACAGGCCTCTTGTAGCAAGAAATTAAAAACAGAGTGCGGTTGACTTTTATCATCCCAATACAGGCTATGCTATAGTTTCAGTCCCTTTAGACAATGTTTCCTAACCTTTGGTTTTTGGACTTCAATTCCCAGAAACCTAAGTCAATTCCCCCAAAGCACTGATCAGCCAATGTACTGACTTAGGCTTCTGGTAATTGTAGTCCCCCTGTGGGGCAGAGGCCCCATGTTGTGAACCACTGGTTAGAACAGGGGTTCTCAACCTATGGTCCAGAGATCGGATCCAGTCCATGGTAGCAAATAATCCGGCCCCTGCCTCGTTCCAGCTGGCAACGGAATAGGCTATGGACTCTTTTACGGCTGTGGTAAATGTGTTTACCACAGCCATAGATGAATTTGTACCCAATTCTGCTGGTAGTGGCAGCTGGAGCACCAGTCCGGCCCACCAACTGTTTGAGGGAGCATGACCCACCCCCCAACTTGAAAAGGTTGAGAACCCCTGGCTTAGAGCACGTCCTGCATGTTTTTGGCACTCTTAGTTGATATAAAAAAGACATTTTCTACATTCAATGGACCCTTCATGCAGGAGCAACTTGTGGGCTAGAAAGGGGGGGGGGGGCACCCAACCATTCTGATCCACAAGTTGCTCCTGCATGAAGGGTCCCGAATGTAGAAAATTTGAAAGTGAAAGTTTTAAGTGTGCTTGTCAAAGCAACCACTCCATACAGCTGCCTTGTCCAACTGAGAGCAATTATATACCGGTACACTACCTCAGTAGCAGTCAGAAGATAGAATGGCAGTTCCTGATACATCTCTGTATATTTGCAGTAGATCTTCAAGGGCTTATGGCTCCCGATGGTCTAACAATAGCAACAATTCAAAAAACTGCTCCCTGCCCTGCCAGCAAATATTCACCTGCTGAAAGAGAATGCATGAAGAAAGTTGGAGTACATTTTGTGTAAAGAGATTCATAAGTCTAATTCTAGTACCAATGACAAAAATCTGGACTAAGCATGTGATCAGAGGCACCTTCTTCCTTAATTCTGAGCAATTTTACACCCCCTAACTTGAACCTCTAGTCCAAAAGCAGATACAGGGGAACCTCGGTTAATAAACGGCTCGGTTAACATAAACATCGCATAACAAAAGAAAATCCTTAGAAAATAGTGGCTCAGTTTATGGAATTTTTTTTGGAATGGATTAATGGGTTTTCAATGCATTTCTATGAGAAAATGTCCTTCGGTTAATGTATTGTGGTTTTCAGTGCATTCCTATGGGAAATTGCATTCAGTGCATTCCCATGGTAAATTTGGTTAAAGTAATTTTCACCGTAAGAAACATTCTGGAGAATGCATTAATCACATTAACCAAGGTACCACTGTACTACAACCCTACACTCTGTCCCTCACTCCAACATGGCAATATGAAGCTAGAAATCAAATACCATATACTGTATATTATTTTACACATTGGGTAAATCTCGATACAGTATATTTCTTCAAACTGGGAATGATACAAGATTAAGGTCAAGCCTTTTTCCTGATTTGGAAAGGCCACTCTTAGTGGGGTAAAGCTATGCATTCCTTCCTTCCCAACAGTGATGGGATGTCAAAAAATTTACTACCCCACTGTGATATCATCACAGGGTGGGTGGAGCTAACATAATGATGTCATGATGTGGGTGGGGCCAAATAAAAAATAAAAAAATACAAAATAATAATAAAATAAAATAAAAATAAGCACACACAAACACACACACCTCAAACCAACCACCCACCCACCCATAACACAAACCCGTAAATAAAATAAATAAATAAATACATTAAAATACACCCACCCAGTGGGGGAACCAGTAAAAAGGTAAGCCCCAAAGGTGCTTCCCCACAAAAGCAGCTACCGGTTCTCTGGGACACTGGGGAAAGTTACTACCGGTTCTGGCGAACTGGTGAGAACCTGTTACATCCCATCACTGCTTCCCAAGTAAAACTGTTTGCAAAGCAGTGAAACTTCCTTAATGGGCTTACTTTGTTTTAATTCTAAATATAGAAGAGAACTCAGTCTGATCTAATGTTTTTGTGGTCATGACAGGCTCAAGACTTTTTGGTGCTTGAAGTGGTACAACAAATATCATGCTATCCCACCTCCAGACAGAAAGCATGATAATCAAGTGATTTTGGCACATGATTGCACAAAATAACTCTTTCCATCACTGCCTTTACCATAACTTAACATAAAAATAACATGGAGAGTCGCTTCACACTCTAGGGGTACAGGGATTCAGAAAACACAACAACTATACAAATTACGCTAAGAGTCACAGTTTTTTTATTGGAGTCTGTGCCATCCTGGGGACAATGAGAGAAATGGCAGAGAAACCCCCTCCCCACATGTACCATTTACATTTTTAAAAATACCATATATACTCAAGTATAAACCGAATTTTTTAGCCCCAAAAAATGAGGTCCAAAAAGGTGACTTGTCTTATACATGGGTCAACAACCACAAGGGACAAAAATGTTTTGGAGTGATTCCGCAGCTGAAAAGCTGTGATTCTGCAGGTTCTGCAAGGAAATCAAAAACAGTTGGTTGGCACGCCATTACCACAAATGGCCACAAGAGGGCACAAATCGCAATTTTCCATAAGATTGCATTGAAAATTAATTTCTTCTATTCTGAAGTTTAACTTCAATGCATTCCTATACAAAAAAGCAGATGGAGAAAGCTCTGCAAAGCGATCGTGTCCCCCTTCCATACTGGCGTGCAAAAAGAAAGGATTTCACTTACTTTCATGTCTTTGTCTCCAAGATGGAGGGGAAAGCCATACTTCTTGATTGCAGGGGGAACAAGAGGCTAGGCTAGAACAACATTTCCTGCCTCAGTGCAATTGACCTGCCCACCCACTTCCCCTGCAGTGCCACCACTGGTTGGGTGGTGCAAATACAGTTAAAATTGCACTAAATTAATTACTTTTATTGTATTTTCATGTATTTTAATTATTTAAACTTACTAGCAGCTGCTGCATTTCCCACCCTCAGCTTATACTCCGGTCAATCTATTTTCCTGGGTTTTCAGGTAAAAATTAGGTACCTCGGTTTATATTCAGGTCAGCTTATACTTGAGTATATACGCTATATTTTCCTACTAAGGCAGCGCTGTTCTAGACAAACAAGATATATTGTTGGTATTAAATGCAGGATGCTTGGTAGATACACTGCTGTTTCTCTATGTCATTTAGTATTTAACTAAAAAAGGGAAAGTTGCCACAGTCCACTGAATGACAGCCATGCAAAAAAAAGAGGAAGGGGGGATATATTGGAACAATCCAAAGACCAGTGTGGAGCTTTCTGACAGGAGGAAAAAATCAGATCATTGTGGATGGGAGGATGGCTCAAGTGAGAGATAAAATAGATTGCCCAAAAGAACCTTTAAGCACAAATTAGACTTCTCCAAATAATCCAGTCTAGACTGGCCCTAAATGCCATGTTAACACCAATAGGATCCTGGTCATTACCTTCTGATAGATTATGCACCGATGAGGACTTGCATTTGGCCAACGTCAAAGCCAAGAAAGTGGCTTCATTTTGGCAGTCCGAGGTTTGATTAGGACATGAAAGAAGAAGATAGATTATGAAATGATTTTAAATTCACTTTGCACACTTTGTTCCTCTTTTGTATATACACACCTCCCAGAAGAGACTATTGGAAGTGGTTAAAAATAATAAAGTATGATTGTCAGAAAGAAACATTTGTCTGCATAGTCTATCCAGAGAATCTCATAGCAAATGGCTGAAATCAAGGCCAAAAGAGCAAGAAATAGAGCCATGGAATTGTTCAAAGGCCTTCTTGAAATCTTCCTAGTGCAAGTGGGATTATATGAATGTTTATGTAGCAAACTTCCTAAAAGACACAAATGTGTCCCTAATTCTATTCCCAACATGGATCCACTTTTTGCTACATATAGGAAGTAACATAGATATGTAAGACTTCAGGTATTTTTAAAAATTAGTCAAGGTACCAAACATGTATACATATGACCCATAGCAAGAGGGATAAGAACTACAAACTGCTGCAGTTATGTGCAATGAATTATGTAATATGGCTTCATATATCATTGTAGAATGTATGGAAATACCATTGTTTGCTTGCAGTTCTGAAAAATCTCTGCTCAAGTTTCACATGTTCAGGTTCCTTGTTTGATCTATGAACAAAGGAACAGAAACTAGGAGGCACATGTTCAATATGTAACCATAACCCCTTCCACAAGATCAACTGCAATTTTGGGTGAGGAGCAATTAATTAAACATGATTGCTTGCCTAAACTTGTGAAATAACCCTTTCTTTGGCTCAGGGACTCCCCAAAGGCTAAGATAAATAGCATATTAAGTAGCTGTTAAGTGGAAGCACACAAATACCCATCTGCCTGTAGCTGTTGCTACTGGCCCTTGAAAACTGGACAGTTGCAATAACAGCAAATACAGAGATCAGTGTACTTATTTTCAGCCTACTATTTTCATTAAAAAAAATGAACAAGTGTCTGCTAACCATGTGTATAAAATTTCTTGCTGGTGTTACATGTATGATCCACCTATTTAAGTGTCTAGGGCAGTGATGGCGAAACTTTTAGAGATTGAGTGCCCAAACAGAGGGTGTGTGTATTAAACTCTGTGCTGGGGGAGGGAGGAAGTGTTCCTATTGGGCTGCTGGGCAAAGGGGCGGGGTGAACTTTGTGCTGGGGCAACAGCACACACGCCAAAAGCAAGGGTGCCCCTTCTGGCACATGTGCCATAGGTTCACCACCACTGATCTAGGGAATAAATCTGTAGAAGCATAAGGCTATAGAGATTTAACATTTCGAGCTCTTCCAACTCACTCCTTGGTTAGCTGTGGAAGACTCATGGATCAACATCCTTTTGGGGATTTTAACCTGCACAATAATAACTATACAAGTGACTACTTGATTTGTTGAGATGTTTGCTGCACAATCGGTAGAACAACCAACACCTCATCAAATAGTACACCCTATGTGTAATTTTAGTTGCATGCATGGAAATCCTCAACAAGATACAGTACTAGCTACTTTTTCTTGGAGCTGAAGCACATGGACAGCATTTTCAGTTAATATATTAGTGGAAAGAGTTTAAGCTGTACTCCTCCTTAATTCTGTTGATGGGGAATTCAGTTCTTTGCTAGCAGCAACAGACCATATGAATATACTGATAATATCTTAGCTTAACTCTTCCATTTACAAAACAGGATGGTGTATGAACTGCTGCACAAGAAAGATGGATTGTTATTGACTCAGTATATGAGATCTGTTTAACAGCTGATCAATTAATATGAATAAATATTGGGAAAATAAGAGACTTCAAATTAGAATGATCAGAAAACAAAACAAAACAAAATAAAATAAAAAACACTGTAGCACTTTAAAGACTAACTGCTTTATTCAAATTAGAATTAGTATATTAATTAATTGACTGGGGAACTGGCCTCCAATTTTAGCCATAGTACTGTATATAATGTTCTTGCAATGAACTCTACTGTTTTGACCAGAACGTGACCAGGAACACCCAGCTGCCCTAACACCCATTGATGGGTATTTTCAGCCAGGAAGCATACATTTTAAAAAATCTTTCCCCAGAATCCTTCGAATCACTAGAGAATTAGTCGGTTGCACAGAGTAGGGCGGCATATAAATTGAATAAATAAATAAATAAATAAGTTGGGTTTCAGCTTTCAGATTGTGTGGGACAACTTCTTGGAGGCAGCAAAATGCCAAACATTGGTGGCAGGATTGCTTTGTTTTTATACCTCTTTATTTAACAGCCTTATATACAAGATCCATTAAGCAATCCCGGTCATCGATCAAAATCTGTTCCAAACATTGCACTATTTGGCTGATTAATAGGATCTTTCTTTTCCTGTTTACCATCACAAAGTCGTCATGCAAAATACCCTTATATATTTCTCCCTTCCCTTGCCCCTGAAACATACAAGTGCCTCATATGCTGTAAATTGGCCATGATACTGATACAGTCTTTCTTAAAATATTATGGGATGGCACTGAACTAATACAACCTTATGTCCTTCTCAGCAGCAATTCCATTTCTTCTTCTTCTTCTTCTTCAAGTGCCATATCTGTTCCGGATATTGGCTATCATCATGGCGATGGTCTTCCTGTTCTCAACTTCTCGGAACAGTTCTTCCGAGCACATGTTACACCAATCTCTCAGGTTCTTCAGCCATGAAGTCCATCTATGTCCAGGGACTCTCTTCCCAGGGACCTTTCCTTGCAGAGCAAGTTGGAGTATTCTATACTTTATGTTGTTCCTCATGATATGGCCAAGGTATTGAAGCTTTCTTTGCTTAATGGTCTTAAAGAGTTCTTGTTCTTTATCCATCCGGTGCAGCACTTCTGCATTAGTCACATGGTCAACCCATGATATCCTTAGCAGCCATCTGTAGATCCACATTTCAAAAGCTTCAGAGTACCTAAATATACTGCTGACATAATATGGGAAGTGGTGGGAGAGGGACACTGTGTCTGGTTCTAGACCCAGTATATGAATAATGTCCAACATGCATTTTACTCAAATGAAAAATGCCAAATGGCAGCATCAGACAGAATTGGCAGCACCAAATGTGAAGCATAATGTCAGTTACATATGGGGAGGGAGACACCGTCATGATCCTCCAAACATACTACAGAATCACACAGCCTCTGTCACTTTTATTTAAAAGATGCCCATCTCTTTCCAGTGATCCCAAAACACACTACAGATGGAAGATCAAAATTAGGTCACTCTCTCAGCTTTTGAACAAAGGCATATTGGTTGGCTCAGGTTCAGCAACCGCATCTACTTGACCATCTCTCGACCAACGTTTGCTGTTCTCACCATTTGTGATTGTCTTGAGATAATCAATCGATCTAGCCATGGAAATCAAAGAGTGGCTAAACAGCAGAGTTAAATGGATGGAAAAATCTGAGGTGGCTTCTGCCACAGAATATTACCAGGGAGAATCCAAAAATCTCTCTTTGAAGAAATCCAGCATTCATTGAACATAGTCACAAGGTTAAGGACATAGTAACCTTTCACTGCTATTAGCCTAATTTAGGCAAGATCCTTTTTCAAATATTAAAAAAAATGCAGTGTACAAAAGGATACTCTAGTTTATCAAACACTACGACAGTTTGTTAGTTTAAATTATCCTTCCATTTTCCTAACTCTTCAAGTAGTGTGGGCTTTGTTGTGTGTGTGTTTTTTAAATGTAGTTCATCCTGTGTTGATCTTCACAAATTTCTGAAGTTCAGAGCTTGTTGAGGGAAGGCGATTTTGGTCCAACATCCACCAGTAAACAGAAAAGGAGATGGAGTCCTGAGAAAACACATACGTGGGTGTGTTCAACTCCCAGCTTTCTGTTCAGCTGTTAAGCCTCTAGTCAGCTCACTTTCCTTTGTTTCAGAGTTTGTGGATGCGGAGCTGTGGGTACCACTGTACATGTCTGAAAAAAGAACACAGCTGTATTGGCAATGAGGAACTTACTAGCATATAAGTAAAGGTTAAAGTCACCCTTAACTGAAATGAAGCCCAAATACAGTTTCTTTTTTTAAAAAACCCTTGAACTTTTCCATCCTTTCTTTGCAACTGAAGAGCATACAATTACTTCCTGGTGCTACTAAGGTGCATCATAATGATGAAAAATAGTTGTTTCCCTCATTTTGGAAGTAGCACTGCAGTTTTGGAATGTCCTCTGCTTTAAGGCCACATTTGAACAGTTGCTTCATCAGAATGCCAAAACAGCAGCTTCCCCCAATGGCTTAGTGGTTAAACGCTGAGCTGGAGACTGGAAGGTTGGGTTTCAATACCTGAGAGCTGCACTAGCAATCATGAAAGGAGCCTCATTTGGACATCCCCTAAAAATCCTTTCAACCCAACATAATCTCTGACATGAAATTATTATAATGCCAAATTCTAGGCATCATGAGTTGGATTGCAAGTTTTATTTTGATTTTTGTTGAACTGTAAAATATTTTCCATTGTTTCCAATTGTTATGAAGTTATTTTCTCGATCCCTTTGGCGAGGAGGGTGATAAACAAATTTAAATAAATAAATAAATAAATAAATAAATAGGAAAGAAATCTTTTAATTAATTAAATTCCTAAGGTATCTGTTTTAAAAAACCTTTTAGAGAAGGAACCTGAAAGTTTATCAGTCTGGGGGGTGGAAATCTCCCTTTGTCCTATTTTAGTTCAAGTAGTTAGGGAAGAAATATAGGTAAAGGTCTCCCTTGCTTGAAAGTCAGTCGGTATCCAATTCTAGGGTGTGGTGCTCATCTCCATTTATCGCCAAAGAGCAAGTACTATCTGTTCCTGCAGACAATTTTGTGATCACATAGCAGGCATGATTAGACACCAGAGTGCACGGAATGCCGAAGTGATCCCTAGTTATCTACTTGCAATTACTTGCTTTCAGACTTCTAGGTTGAAATATACCAGTTTGGAATTGGCTACATCCCAATATGCCAGAAAATTCACAAGGCTGAGCTGAGCAGAGCCACAGGCTTGGTAGAAGCATATGAAGAATGGAAAGAATTTACTGAAGAAAAGATGAATAAATAAATGTAGCTAATTAAGATGTAATAAGAAGCTGGGGGTAGAAATGAAGGCTAGAGCAAAGCCACAATGGTTATAGCAGTTAGAATGATGAATTGGGACTTTAGAAGTTTCAGGTTTGAGTCCCCTCTGAGTTGTAAAACAACTACTCATAAATAATGTTGCTTTTATGGATTGATGCTACTCTGGGACTAGCAGCCTGCATCTGGGATGTCCCACCTGTTTTCCCTCCATCCTGACTGTATATTTCTAAATAAATTGAGATTAGAAACCCATCATAGACTATAAAATCTTTTTCCTTCTTCACAATGAGGGTGATGCAGAATTTCTTATGGTTCAAGAAGAGAGTGGAAATTACCAAATAATACTTATAAAACGGAATAACGTTGTTACCAGCATTGCTGATTCTGTAGATAGTTTTGGCATCCCCCGCTGCTGGCTGTAGCAGGCTGGAAGGCACCCAGTCGATTTTCTCAGAAACCAGCTTCTTCACTAACCTGAATGTTCAAAGGAAATGGGAGTTAATTGCCTTTTCTTCGTTTTTGCTACCACTTCTGTGGCCTTAAAGGAAATCCGGCAATTCTGGTGTACACCTAACTGTATAATGCAGGAAAGGTCCCTCTACTGGTAGGTCTTCCTATGATATGTCCTCTCCTATTGGAACAATCATTGCTTTCTCATAGGCAGTAGCAGCAATGTAGGACTGCAAGCATTTTAAGAATGTCTAGTCCCCTCCCTATCATGTCTTTTGGGTCATATTAAAAAAAGGAGAGGGTTTATGTTGGTGTCAAAGTTTGCCTTTGTTGAATTACCCTAGCAACAGCTTTTTATCACACACAGGAAATACCCGTGGTTTTTTAGTTTCCTGTAATACATATTTGTTACTGTAGAGAAGTGTCTGAACAGATTGCAAGTATTCTCCTCTGGGGTTGGAGAAATTTAGAGAAGATGGTGACTCGATATGCAAGGAAATGAGGGAATGTGCAGGACAGGATAATGCTGCCAATAAGACATGCTTCTCCTTCCATAGGGATGGCGGCACTGGCATGAGAATGAGGATGATGATGCATAAGTGGCCTGGATTTGCGTTTTGCTGCTTCTGAATGGGGAGCATGATGGATCTTTAAGCCAAGAATGTATGATAAAACATGCAGTTAAAACTGTTTGCACCTGGGCATGAGAGGACATTGCCTGTTGGTCAGTGGGAATATCTGTGGGATAAAGGAACTGTTTTTGTCCCCCAACCCACTTTGATGTTTTTCATTCATACAGAGAAGCTCCGATCATTTACAATTCCTACTTTCTTAGAGGAAGATGTTTTCTACACAGACAAGGTATAGCCTTGAATCAGCTGCTTTTTGGAACACAGAGATAGGAAAAGTTGTGGAGGAGGCTATGGGGAATGCCAGATAAATACTTCCATTTTACTATTTCTGGAAATTTTTTATTTCTATTCATTACTTTTTATATACGTGGTACATATACTCACAACTTACATGGCAAATAGCTGAGCGCTGTCGCAACGTGCAAGAAAATCAGCAATAAGCATTACTGTGATGGAAGTGTTAAATTGGGCAATAACTGATAGTTCCACACATCTGCACTCCTCTGATCAGAGAACATACACACACCCTGGGAGGGGATTATTTCTTATCAATAAGTGAAAAATTGGTATTTGGAGTTTCAAGTAATGTGAATCTAAAGGTCAGACTAAAAAAGGTGAGTCTAAAGAAGACTCATTCAATAGCATCATTGCTATATCTGGGTCAAAGCATGGAAAATTACTTTTCTTGGACTATATTTCCTAGAATTCTCAAGCCAAGATGGTGACTAGTCAGGTTAGCTGTGAAATTCTACAAGCCATGGTCTTTTTGCAAAACTTTCTGGTATGGCTACAAATACTTTCTTACAGGTGTGCCAGTTTGTATGCTTTTCTCACTAGCTGCCATACTCACCATTGTCCATCTTCACCTTCCTGTATAAATTGCACTAAATCACCATCCTCGAGAGTGGAATCTGGGAAACAGGTGTCAAAATTGCCTTCTACCCTGTAAAGATTGGATCCCTAAAATGCACGAAACAAAAATGCACATATAGTTATTGTGGAAGGGAGGGATGTCAACACAGGCAGAGATAGGAAGAGAAAGCATTGCAGCCAGTGGTGAGATTCAGCAGGTTCACCCCAGTTCGCCTGAACCGGTAGCAGAAATTCTGGCTGGCCCCGCCCATCCAAGTTTTGAAATAACACAGGGGTTTTCCTCTGACTACGCCCACCATACCACGCACACAGAGTAGGTAGTAATTTTTTTTAATCCCACCACTGATTGCAGCATTGTGTTTCATACAGATGAAATATTAAAAATATCTGGCAAAGCCAAGCTTTTTGTTGCTGTTTTAATCTCTAATTTTCCTAATCTCCTGTGTTCAATAAATTTTCAAAAAAGTGTTGAATTTAGTAAAAGAATAAAAGGCTGAGTTTTCAATGGTTTTTTTTAAAGTCTGTGGCTATTTTCCCTTAAAACCCCACACAGGTTTATTACCTACACACTATTAGTTGTTGTTTTTCAGTTGCATAGTCAAGTCCAACCCTTTGCAACCCCATGGACTGTCCTAACCTAAGAATAAACCTCACTTGACCACATTGGGATTTATTTTAAGTAATCATGGCCAGGATTATATTGCATATCTCATTTTTGTATCTTTCTATATTTATTTTCTAAAAATAATTATAAAAAACCTTCAAAAGCCAGTGAATGTCACTGCATAGAATTCAGATGGGTAAACAGAAAGGTTCTTATCTGGTGGCAGAGCAATAAGGCTAAACCAGTGTTTCCCAACCTTTGGGCTTTGGGCTTCAATTCCCAGAAGCCTAAGTCTATTCCCCAAAGCACTGATCAGCCAATGTACGGACTTAGGCTTCTGGGAATTAAAGTCCCCCTGTGGGACGTGGGCACCCCTTTGGGAAACGCTGGGGTAAACTCTCAAGAGAAGGTACTGATACAAGAGATGGCCTCACTTTGCCACACCTCTCCACTGACAAGGCTGGTGGAGGGCCTACTGTGTAACACACATAAAGAGAAAGATACCACATATAACACATGAACTCTCCAAGGTAAACAGGCTTTCGATTAGGGGTGACCAACTTTTTTGTGCCGTGGACCTGATGACACCCCTGAAAAAGCTGAGTGGGCCAGACCACACACCTCAGAAGCGGATGCATTTATGGCTGTCATAAATGCACCTACTTCCAAGCTTATATCAGCCGGAGGAATATTTGTGCATGCACAGGCACATTTTACGGCTGATGTAAATGCACCCACTTTCACTTCCAGGTGCGTGGAAGACGGCGACGGGTTGGACTGAATGGTGTCAGGGGTTGGAGCCGGCCTGTGAGCCATTGGTTGGGAACCCCTGCTTTATTATATTATTATTATTATTATATTTGTATTTATATGCCGCTCTCCTTGCTGAAGCAACTCAGAGCGGCTTTAATTAATAAATGTGTTTACTGTACAGTAATACACCGGATAACGTTATGACTTGGTTCCACAAGTTATGATGTTATCTGATTTTTAGCGTTGTCCAATGCATGCATCGAACAACGCTATAAAAAAAGCCCTGCCTTCAGGGACAAACCGCTTTAAAGGCAGGCAGGGAAAGAAAGAGACCTCCCTGCCTTTACAGCCACCCCCCACCCACAGCGGTCTCTGCAACTACAGTAGGGTTGGGGAAAAGCACCCGCTTTCCCCCTGACCCTACTGCAGTCGCAGAGTCTCCTTGTCTCTTTCTTTCCCTCCCTGTATTTAAACTACAGGGAAGGGGAAGAGAGAGGCGATTGGTTCTCTAGAGAACCAATCACATCTCTCTCTTTTCCCCTCCCTGTAGTTTACATACAGAGAGGGAAAGACACAAGCCATTCTCTACCTGTATTTTTCCTCCCTGTATTTAAACTACAGGGAGAGAGAGAACGGCTTGTGTCTTTCTTTCCCTCTCTGTATGTAAACTACAGGGAGGGGGAAAGAGAGAGATGTGATTGGTTCTTTAGAGAACCAATCACCTCTCTATCTTTCCCCCTTCCCTGTAGTTTAAATACAGGGAGGGAAAGAAAGAGACAAGGAGTCTCTGTGGCTGCAGTAGGGTCGGGGAAAAGGTGGGTGCTTTTCCCCAACCCTACTGCAGTCGCAGAGACCGCTGCGGGTGGGGGGTGGATTGGGTAGTTCCAACCAAACCACCCCACACCCGCAGACCATTGCATCGGATAACGCTAAGAATCATTATCCAGAATCGTTATCCGATGCAAGTTTTTTCCAAAAAACTTGCATCGTTATCAGATTCTAGCGTTATCCGATGCAATCGTTATCCGGGGTATTACTGTACTTCTAAAGAGTGTACAGTATATGAGGACCATAGAGTGCTGATTCTACCCCACTTTGCATCAATTTCTCAATTTGCACCAACCCTAGAGTCAGATGCAACTGGCATTCAAGCAAGGGAAACCTCTAGTACCTTTATTTATTGCTTATCTCATTAGCAGCTCTGCTCCTGTGACACAAAGTACAAATTAAAATAAGAGATACTCTAGTTTACCTCGCTACTTGCCATTTAAATCTGTAGCTTTTGTGAAGATTTTAAAAAATAATATAAAATCACATATTTTAATTTTGCTGGAAGGTCAAGAAACCAACTCAATTCTACATTTTAAAACTTCTTGTAGTCTGAGAAAGCGGAGTTAACATCCAGCCTGTGAGACATTTCTGGTGATGGAAGAGATAGCAGCACAAAATTTTGATTGATGTTACGTACATTGCTAGGTTGGCTCTCCTCTTCCATATCTGAAGAATTAGAAAGTTCTTCAGCGCTGGATGGAATTGCTTCAAAATCCTCAAATGTATCTAGTGAAGGCATCTGTCTGGTGGGCCATCCTTAGCCAGAGAAAGAGAAAGATTGGTATTAAATTTTGCTTTACTTTGCAGAAAACAAATGGGAGCCTCATTACAGAATGTTGTAATATATAGTCAAACCTCGCACAACAAAATTAATTTATTCTGCGAGGCTGCTCGCTGTACGAGTTTTTCACTATACGAGTTTTTTTCCGTATAGTGAATATTCCTATGGAAAAACTCCCATAACGAAAAAATTTTGTTATGCAAGTTTTTCCCATAGAAGTGCTCATTATGCAATTTTTTCCATAGGAAAAGTCCGACTCGCATAGCGAAAATTTTTGTTATGCAAGTTGGATCGCTTTTTGAAAAACCCACTCGTTATGCGAGTTTTTCGCTCAGGGAATCGATCGTTAAGCGAGGTTTGACTGTACAGTGTTTATGTGCAAGGTCTGAATCACACAATTTCATTATCTCTCCTTCCACCTCATCCCAGTTTTCATCTCTCCAATTGTTAAGTCATCCAGACCAGGGTCCCTCAAACATGGCTCTCCACATGTTCTTGGACTTCAGTTCCCAGAAGTCTTGACCAGCAGGTGTGCTGATTTGGACTTCTGGTAACTGAAGTCCAAGAACATCTGGAGAACCAAGTCTGGGGTACCCTGATCCAGACAATTACCACAAATGTAGTTCTAGCTGTCTGTAGCACAAAAATAATAAAGAATGATATGGCAACTTTTAAGACCAAGTATATTGTTTTCGAAAGAGTGTTTGTGAACTGTATTTCAATGCAAACTCAATGTACAATAATTCAGTTAGTTTTAAAAGTTGACACACAGATCTTTGTTGCCATACAGACACTGAAATGGAAGGGTTACTTACCTATAACTGTAACTCCCTGAGTGGTGATCTGTGAATCATACATTTTGGGTTTTCTTTACACCTGCACAGAGGCCTTCAGAACATTCTAGAGCCTTAAACACTGTGTAAGTCATCTCTCTCTCCATTTCACATGGCTGGAACTGGACTCCGATGGCAAATTATCAGGCCCACAGCAACAACCCCGGAAGCAGATGTGTTTACGACCCTGCTGCGGTTTATGGCAGCATTTATGGGATGGGAAAACCACGTGTCTGGCCTGCTCAACAATTTAAGGGGCAAGGACAGGTTGCATGGCATCTATGGCTCTGTCCCCAAGTTCAAGTGGGAAATGTAGAAGCAACACTTAGGATCTCATAATCTGACAAACAGTAGAGCTGGGTTGGCATAGGACAGTGATGGCACTCCAGATGCCTCAGTGTGGAAATATCCTATGCCAATGATGGTGAACCTTGGCACTCTAGGTGTTCTTCAACTTCAATTCCCAGAAGCCCTGATCAGCAGGAATGCTGACTTGGGCTTCTGGTAATTGAAGTCCAAGAACACCTGGACTGCTAAGGTTCACTATCACTGGCATAGGATATTACCCTTTCCACACTGAGGCATCAGTGGGTGATTCTAAAGGAGCAGCACCAGCCAACATAATAGGAGACTTCCTCTTAAAATCCCAGCTACTCTTGATAAGCATAGAACAACATATGGTCTCTAGTCACAAAGTCCACTAAACTTGTGGAAGCCAGCAGAGTTGGGTGTAATTCATAAATATGTGAATGGAAGAATCCCTAGGGGGCCCATTAGAAATAGGGATGGTTCAAATCCCCACACCCCATCACACAGGACTGATGCTCCCTGCCCCATGGCTCCAAGGGATTATTTTCCTTTCTTTTGCTCAAACCACAATTTCCCCTTCAGTTCACTCAGACCACATTCTCTCTCTCTTTCCTTAGCAGACAGCTCCTTTGTACCAACTCCCTTCAGAGCCTGGCATTCAAGAAAAGAAATAGAGAGAGAAGGAAGAGATGCTACCAGCCTTCTGGCGTTGCTGTCTCCTCTTCTTCCACTAGTTCTGGCAGTGGCAAGAACTCTCTTCAGAGGAGTAATAGCAATGCCAACCCTTGGAGACTTATATTCAACTGCAAACTCAAAACAATAGCACCACTGAATCAATAGGATTTTTATAACCAATGACTTATGTCTGTATGTACATTGCTGTCGTTGATCCTTTCAAGGTTTTCTCGTTAGAGAATGTACAAAGGTAGTTTATCATTCCCTTCTTCTGGCAGCATCCTGGGACTGTCCAGCATGCCTACAACTACACAGACTGGTTTTTCTCCCAGAAGCCCCATGGGGAATCAAACTCCGATCCTCTGGCTCTTCTTCTTCCATGTCTAGGCCAGATGTGAAACTGGCAGAATGAGGACCCCTTTTGATGAGTTCATTCTGCAGTTCCCTTCACGGCGCCTGACCTAGTGTGAGAAAGACCTAGTGTGAGAAACAAGGGTACACCCGACTGTGGTTCAAAATACCACAATCTTCAAGGAGACTCTTTCTCTGGCTCTGCCAACATATACCTAAACTACTGAGCTATCTACCAGCTAAGTATTCGCTTACCATTGAGTAATTGATTCAATGGTTGTGTTGTAGCTGGGCTAGTAACTAGACCTAAACTGGAGAAGATATTACCAAAGGCAACTGCATAACATGTCAACATAGCCTCTACTGCTTTGCACTTCTAGCATCACAGGCAGATGTCTATACAGTCTGGCAAATATTTGCACCCCCAATGCATTTCTTAACATTGTCTTTTATTGGACCAAGCCAGATCTGACTCTCTGCATTTGGATAACAAAAGCTTAAACCTTCCTTCTAGCCTTTTTAATGAAAACTAAAATCACCTTTCTCCTTCATAGGAGGATTTTATTGCTACCAAATGATAAATCACAGAGTGGTAGGAGTCTAATTCTACTATATTGTGCAGAAAAAAAGATATTTGTCATACATTTTTGTGGACTAGAATAACCAAAAACGATCTGATTCAACATTACATGATATATAAAAATAGAAACTGGTATCTAAATATTGCAAAAGAATTGGAAGTAGAGTAGTCAATATCCATGGTTTCAGTTATCTGCACCCCATCAATATTAAATAAAATAATAAGAAATACCTATTTTCAAGATGTATTACCAGACCTGGCCATTAGAGGGGAACCAGAGACTATATAAGGCTCATGACTGTCCATATTTTCAGACAACCATGGCATGTCTTGGAATCTATCCCCTGTGGATATGGGAGTTCTACTATACTGGTTCGAGTGGAGTAGTAAGGTGCAACATGGGCTCTTTATCTGACAGTGAAAATGCCTTGGACCACCTCTGTACTAGAAGAAGCACCAAATCCACTTTAGGTCAAACTACACATTATATTTAGCATATGTTTTAAGGCAATCTTTGGTTTCTATCACTTCCATCATCCCTGATAACAAGACATGCTGGCAAGGATGTGAGTTGACGTCTACCAACCTCTAAATACTGTACCCAGATTTAGGTATCATCACTTATACACGTAGACTCACATCTGTCTGTTCTTTCTTTCACAAAAATCAACAGTATGGTGCTTTTTGAGGTGCATTATAGACATTGTAAGTTGCATATTGATTTGTCTGACTCAGCATGCAACGGATAACATCTATAGGGACTTAACTTGGGGCAATTTGTGTTCAAAAGTTATGACATTTGGCATTTGCCTTCAGAAACCAAACAGCAAATTCAGATTGTCAACATATCTGTGCAATTTTCAAAAAGGAAATTCAACAAGGACCTGCTCCATGTCCCCAATTGGCCTAGGTTGAAAAAGGTAACTTTTTTGGATGACAGTTCCAAGTACCAACTGTTCAGCATTACCGTACCTTGTTGTTCAGTCGCACAGTCAATTCTGACCCTTTGCGACCCCATGGACAACTGTCCGCCAGGCACTCCTGTCCTCCACCATCCCCCTCAACTCACTCAGCTCTGTGCACATTGTGTCCACAATGCCATCTAGCCATCTCATTTTTGGCCGCCTCCTTCTTCTTTTGCCCTGAATCTTTCCAAGCATCAAGGCTTTCTCAAGCGAATCCTCTCTTCTCATTTGATGTCCAAAGTACCGTACTTTAGCTTCATCTTCACTATTTGACCTTCTAAGGAGCAGTCAGGGTTGATTTCTTCTAAGATTGACCTATTTGTTCTCCTCGCTGTCCAGGGAACTCTCAAAACTCTCCTCCAACACCACATCTCAAAGGCATCTATTCTTCTGCGCTCAGCTTTCCTAATGGTCCAGTTCTCACAACCATACATTGCCACAGGGAATACCACTGCTTTGACTAGAAGTTTCTGGTCAGGTGATATTCTAGGAGTTGGACTCCCAAAAATTTCTAACCTATGATCTGGATCCAGAGTTCTACAGGTCCTTTTGTGAACAAGAGCAAACCACTGTAAGTATATGCTATGAAACTTCTGCAAAATATAATGTGTATTTGAGTCCTTTGTCAAATGTATTTGACAAGCTGGGGTCTTGGGCCCATGGAGACTAACACCACCATAAATATGTTGGCCCACAAGGAGCTACAGTACATTCAAACCTTTTGTGTTCAGTCCAAATGAGTGTCCACAAATGCTGCGGCTGAGGCACCTTCAGGACCATTTCCTCAGAAAATCATGCACTTAATTAATGTAAAAATTTCCTATTCTTCACCTTTATCTGGTTGGCCATAATAATCATTTAACCAAAATATGAATACAGTACACTGAAACAGTAACCTTGATTACAAAACTACGCAATAAAAGGCAGGAAAAATTATTCAAAACATCAAACAGACTGAGCTGTTCTTCAAACACTGCAAAGTTAGCGTAGTCTTTAGGGAAAGCATCCCAGACTCCTAATACTACCAAAGAAAAGTCCACCTTCTGAGTATATACCAGGGGTGGCGAACATATGGCACCCATGCTAGAGGTGGCTCTCAGAACTCTCTCTGTGGGCACCTGTGCAGTCACCCCAGCACAGAGTTTGCCCCACCCCTCTGCCCAATAGCCCAATGGGAGCACTTCCTCCCTCCCCCAGCACAGAGTTCGCTCTACCCCTCTGCCTAACAGCTCAATGGGAGCGATTCCTTCCTCACCTATTGCTTTGTTGGCACTTTGCGATAAAGAAGTGGGCATCTGGGTTGCAGTTTGCTAAGAGAAGGGCCTCTACTAATAGTCTTATAGAAAGGATCGACTGGAAGGAAGGCATTTCTGGAGATTCTGACCAATGTATGTACAGTAAAATCCCGACTTACATATGTCTCAAGTTACATAAAATTCAACTTACACAATGATTTTGTGCTAAAACCATGTCCCAATTTACATGATTTCCTATGGGTTTGCTTTGAGTGACATATAAATTTCATTTCTCCTATGGGTTTGATTCAAGTTATGTAAAAAAAAGGATTTAAGCAAAAGCCAATGGAATGGACGTTTTTCATAAGTAGGGGTCTTACTGTACTCACTTATCTTTAGGGCAATATCTCTTAGAACTCAGAAAACTTACTTTTTAGGTCTAATACTCTCAGAACTCACAAAGTACCTAGATTCACAAAAAGTAAGTTTTCCAAGTTTTGTTTTACAACCATTGAAGAAATACTTTTGCTTTTGGCCATTTTGGACACATGAATTGGGTTCTCCAATTTTGAGCTTTTGAACTATGTTCTTGGGGCAGGTTACGTTTTTGGCATATTCCATATCCTCTCACATGGGCAGCAGTGGCTCAAGTGGCTAAGACACTGACTGGAAGGCGGCAGGTCAGCAGTTTGATACCCGAATACTGCAGGACGAAATGAGCTCTCATCTCTGTCCTAGCTTCTGCCAACCTAGCAGTTTGAAAGCAAGAAATTGCAAGTACAGTAATACCTCGGATAACATTAGTATCGGATAACACTAAAATCGCATAACATTAAGCAATCTGGGGGGAAGAATTGCATCGGATAACATTAAGCTCCTATGGGATGCATCGGATAACAACCGCTAAAGCCTGTGTGGTTACAATGTATCTCTATGGATCCCATAGGATTTTAACATGCATCGGATAACACTAAAAATCGGATAACACCAAGACTTGTGGAACCAGGTTTTAGCGGTATCCGAGGTTTTACTGTAGATAAATAGGGACCATTTCGGTGGGAAGGTAAACAGCATTCTGTGCACTCCGGTGTCTAGTCATGCCTGCCATATGACCACGGAAATGTCTGCAGAAGCAGACAGCACTGGCTCTTTGGCTTTGGTACAGAGATGAGCACTGAAACCTAGAGTCAGATATGACTGGCTTTTGAGCAAGGGTGACCTTTACCTTTATCCTCTCACAATTAATACAGAGTCTCTTACACAGAGAGAAAGGCTGTATATAAATAAGCAGACAGACAGACAGACATGCAAATCATGACACAAGAAACCAAAGACTGTGATAATTCTATCCATAGTCTCCAAGTACCACTCTAAACAGTATATGCATCACACTGTAAATACATCATTTTAATTCCTTTTTACCTGTCTGTGAAGCAGATCTTGGCACGGATCTTGTAGTAGGAACAACAGCACTGCATTTAGCTTGAGCCAAGATGTTGCTTGCAAAGGCATCTGTGACAGGAAGGAGGGTTGTGTGGTGTATGTGCTAATTCAGACCGCTCTCAAAGTTGACAAGCTGAACATGCAAACCCCTCTAGGTGAAATTCTTTGCTAGCACCATTCTGTGCTGTCTGGATTTATTTTTCAATCCCCCAAGACTCTCCTAATGTAGTACAGATTAATTAACCTAAAACCAGGACTTGGTCTTCCATTCTGGCAGTCTAAGAGTGAAGAGAGATCTAATCTATGAGTACAGTAGTTACAGCAGATTGTTCACCCATGCTGTGGATCAAGCCTTGTAAGTCTCATTACTTCCATATGAAATAGGAAACGGAATGCTGGAGCAGCAACTTGTTTCTCTTGTCAACATTTATCTTGCAGCAGTTAAGAAGTTTATATCTTCATTTATGCTTTAAAGTGAACTTACCCATTTCTTATTACAAATGTTCATTATTTATCTTATAAAAATCAGAATTTTTTAAAAAAGCTAGTACAGTACATATCATAAGCACTTGCCAGTAACAGCTTACCACATCCTTCCTTTTCCACATTGACAGTGAACAGTTTTCTTCAGAAATTACCACGGGACATAAAAATATACCCGTGTTTAGTAGGCAGTCACTGCCTTGTCTATCATTCCTAAAATATTGTATCTGCCTCCGTCCTAATCAGCTGCCTCATTTAGCAGAATCTGATGGATTCCTGCTTTGCTAGGAGGTCTAAGCAGTTAAATTTGCACTATGTTCCTTGACTTATGTTCCTCCACTATGTCCCCCCTGACTCTCCTGACTTTACTGTATTTTCTGTGCTAGTGTATTGTATATTTTTGCTTTTTTGTATTGTATAACTGTGCTAGTATTTCGTAATAGTTCTCAGCAGGCGGGAGTTGTTTTTTTTTTATATGGAAAAATTGCTACAGGGATTGACTCTCCTGATTGTATTGCATTTTCATTTTTGTTAGATATATTGCCCGTGTCATGTTAGCTGCTCTGAGTTGCTTCGGCAAGTAGAGCGACATATAAGTCTAAATACAAACAAATACAAATACAGTCAAACCTCGCATAAAGAGCGTCTCGCATAAAGAGCAACTCGCTTAAAGAGCAGAATTTTCTCTGAATGTTCACTTCGCTTAATAAAACCAACCCAAAACTTGCTTAACAAATAAATCAGGGTTCAAAATCCCCCCTACAATGGGTCACTTACAATGGTGTTTCACTTAAAGAGCAAACTCGCTTAAAGAGCAATCCTGTGGAACCCATTGTGCTCTTTAAGCGAGGTACGACTGTACTTAGCACAAGTTTGGCATAATTTTTTGGAAGTGAATTGTGGCAAATTAAGAAATCTCAATAGACATTATGTTTTGCATACCGATTGCACAACTTGGTGCATAAAAGATAATGCCTCTGGAGATTTCTTAACTTTATAGCAATTAATATCTAAATGTTATACAGTTTATACAGCTCTGTAACAGGATTTCAGACTATTGTTTTAATCTGGGAGAATTGCGTTAACAACTGATAATGGAGAATTGAGGTTTTGTGGATGCTCACATGATGGGTATGTTGGGTTCATACCTGTGAACTTGTGGGGTTCCTGTGGTGGCTTAGTGGATAAAATGCTGAAATTGATGACTGGAAGGTCGGCAGGTCAGCAGTTTGAGACCTGAGTACTGCACGACAAAGTGAGCTCCTGTCTCTGTCCCAGCTCCTGCCAACCTAGCAGTTCAAAAGCAAGAAATTGGTGGGAAGGTAAATAGCATTCTGCTTGCTCTGGTGTCTAGTCATGCCTGCCACGTGTCTATGGAAACATCTGTAGATGCAGACAGCATTCCCTCTTTGGCTATAAACAGATATGGGCATTGATCCTTAGAGTCAAATACGACTGGCTTTTGAGCAAGAACAACCTTTACCTTTGATGAACTTTTTTTTTCATTCTTTCCCTTTAAACGCAGAAAGGGCTAAATGGGGTTTGTTGCGGTGCAAGGTGTGGCTGGTTTTTCTCCTGAAACCACCCAAGCTTAGCAAATGAATGCAAGGATTGCCTAAGATGACACAGTACACACCTCAAAGTGACCCAGTTTAGTATGACCCTGCCTGGGGTTAATTGGCCATCTAGTCACACCCTTAGTAAAAGAAACAAAATTGACAAAAATGGCAGCATAGTTACATGCAAACAAGAAAAGGATAAAAAAAATCTATATGTGCAGTTGGAAAACCTAAGAAACAAATAAATGGCATGTACACCAGAAAAGAGAATGGAAAAAATGAATAGGTCAAAAGGACAGAGACACAAACAGAAAGTGTCAACTCCCTAATCACAACCCATCACCTATATCTATGATGGCAAATCTTGGCACTCCAGCTGCTATTTGAATTTGAATTCCCAGAAGCCCAAGTCTCTGTGAATCCACGTGGATGGGTTTACTGCACGTTTGCACAGTAAACCCATTTGTGTGGATTCACAGGGACTTGGGCTTTTGGGAATTCAAGTTCAAGAACACGTGCGATAGACCCATCCATGTGGATTCACAGAAAATTGGGCTTCTGGGAACTGAAGTCCAAGAACACCTGGAGTGACAAAGTTCACCACCACTCACCTATATTATTGGTGCTTTAAAGTAGGATAATAGGGCTGTCTTCTAATGAGAATGCAACTTAGGAATGCAATGTAGAAGGTAGATATGGACTGTTTTTAAGTCAATTCACCCTAGTCTTTGCAAACTCCATATTTTTACACTGAAACTTTGCTTGGAAAGGTAGCGTTATAATTTCTGTGTGTGTAAGATTCATTTAAAATAGGTACACAAAAAGTGTTCCTGTTTCCCTGTGGAGGGAAATGCAAAATGGTGATTTAATAGAAGATCGCTGTTAGGGCTATGAAAATGTTCCAGTCTTGATTTTGTATGTTTTTCCAAATCCCATGTACATTATCTTGTCATCTTTTTTCATATATTGTTGTGAAACTTTGCAGTTTTCTTTTCCTTCACAGAGAAACTTGAACACATTTTCTGTATACTGTACATTTTCTGTACCATACAGAATTATGTACATACATTTTCCTACTTTGTATATCTTCCCCACTCATGAAGGTTTGTCGTCTGTATTTCTCAAATTTATGCATTCTTATCCGTTTGTATTTTTAAAATTAAAATTTAAAATTTTAAAAATTGAATACAAAAATCCATTTGTATTTTTAAAAATAACAGAATTCTAAAAACAGAGTTCAAGTCAACAAGCTGCTTTTCACTGTTGTTTTCTTTTTTGCTTTTAATCTTATTTTTATTCTCCCTGAACTGATTGGCAGTTTATTTATTTGTTGTCGAAAATCCTATTGTGTAAGTTACCCCTTTAGAGGCATTATGACATCAGCAGCAGTGGAAGATTTTTGGTGATTAAAGACTTTCTTCTTCCATCCTGCAGCTCTTGTGGATTTCATACAATGAAAAAATTACCCCAAGTTGGACAAGTTCTTATTATTACTCAGCCAATTGTTGATGTAAAAGCCAATGTGACAGCTTGATCTAAAGCAGAAAACAGATTCTGAAATTTCTACTCCCAACCTAAACAGTGTATAAATTTATCCTTCAATGGAACTTGGCAAGTAGATCGGATATAGGAGAACCAGGCAATGGAATAATCACACACTGAAAATAATCTGATATGCTCTTAACTCAGAAATTCTTTTGGACTCACTCACATATAAAATGGCTAATGATGATGAAGGAATGAGCATTCCATGAGTGACATCAAAAGACTATCACAAAACATCTTCATGCATCAAGTCAACAGCTGTACCTTCAAACCCCAAAGGAGTTGGGTCACTTTTGATTTCATGCCTCTTGACATTAACTGCACGAACAAGTGGACCTGTGTGAAGTTTGCAGACGTGAAGAATGGAAATACAGTTAAAGGATTGTCTTGTTCTCTTGGTTTGAAAAAGCAACAGGATCAGCAGTAGTTGGAAATGATGACCTTACTTCGGTGCATGGAATATTGATAAAACAATTCTAATATGCAGAAGAGTCGGTGTGTTAAAATTGAAGAAAAATATTGTGCGATTTGCAGTAGATCAGCACACATCCTACTTTTTAAATTTCTTACAAATACAGAGAAGGCAAAGAGCCTTCAGAAATACCCCGATATTATTAGTACAGTTAAGCTGTATTTGGTACTTCAAACAAAGAAAAAAATTCTAGCTGATAGCTGATATTTGAACAACCAAAAAAACAATTACAACACCCTATCTCATTGTAGTCAATTACTCAGCAATGGATGTGCTAGGTGAGAACATCCTGTAATATTTATATTGACTGTAGGAACTCACTTTCCTCTGGCAACCTGCTCAGCATGAAAGACCCATTTACTATCTTGCTACTGTAACCTTGTAGAATCATAGGCTGAAAACTGAAATTATTCACAGTCTGGCTTAGTGGTTAAGATGCTAAACTTGATGAGTGAAAGGTTGGCAGGTCATCAGTTTGAGACCTGAGTGCTGCACGATGGCGTGAGCTCCTGTCTCTGTCATAGCTCCTGCCAACCTAGCAGTTCGAAAGCAAGAAATTGCAAATAGAAAAATAGGTACCGCTTTAGTGAGAAAGGTAACAGTGTTCCATACGCTCCAATGTCTAGGCATGCCTGCCACATGACCACTGAAATATCTGCAGGTACAGACAGTGCTTCCTCTTTGGTAGTAAATGGAAATGAGCACTGAACTTTAAAGTCAGATACGAATGGCTTTTGAGCAAGGGTGACCTTTTTTACTTGGTACAGTAATTCTATACCTTTAATAATGAACCATTGTATCCATTATCTGAATCCTCATTTTGTCATGAACCCATGTACAAAAGTGACAGTCATATTGCCTCTCTCTAATATCTAAGAAAGACATGATCCACAAAAGTTCACGTTAAAATCTAGCAGTTTGTCACTAAAGTGCAACTATATTTTTATCTCTTACTTTGTTTTGCTTTGTTTTCTTATCCAGTATGCTAGCAAACACCAACACTTATTTGAAACCTTTTTAAAACTGGTTTATCTTAATGGAAAATCACACCAGAACAGCAATCTAACATAATAATCAAAGGGTTTAAGAACCCAGAACATACATCCTGTTCTCCTCTGTTTTCATTATATGTTCACACTTGTGTTTGCATACTTCATTTGACAGCTTTTTTACTCCCCTCCATCATTTTTGCTTTTGTACTTGACAATTGCTCCAAAAGAGATAATTAATCACCCAAACAAAGGAGAAGGAGTTGGCTCATAGAACAGCTAGTCAATCAGCATTGTTCAAATTCAGCTTGAGGTTTAAACCAGAAGAACAGCCCCATCCACCTGAAGCAAGTGTGCTTCTACTGCAGGCATTGAAATTTTACCATTAAGCTACCCAAACTGTGGGCAATGTCACGGTGATGCAACTCCACAGTCTGCAATGTTCTATCAGAACCATGTTGGAAATTAAAGGCACCAACATGTGTAACAATTAACCTACAGCATCAGTGGGTAGTAAAACAGACAGATAGATGGGCTCAGGTATCTTAGTTTACAGAATTTATTATCACCCTCTTGACTTATCTACTTAACCACACACTCATATGAAAACTGTTATACAGTACTGGGAATTTTCTTTCTCTTTCTTCAGAGTGGTAGTACTTAGAGAAAGATTGTGTTTGGTGTCACATTCACTAGTGGCTCCCAAGCTTTACTCCATTCATAGCTTTATGGCTTCTGCCTTAGTGGTCAAGATTCTGTTCCAAAATTTGAGGGCTACGCAATGGAGTGAGCTCCTGTCGTCTGTCTCAGCTCCTGTCAACCTAGCAGTTCAAAAGCAAGAAACTACAAGTCGATAAATAGGTGCTGCTTTGGGAAAGGTAACAGCATTGTGTGCACTTCAGCATCTAGTCATGACCAAATATAATAATAATAATAATAATAATAATAATAATAATAATAATAATAATAATAATAATAATAATAATAATAATAATAATAATAATAATAATAATAATAATGAAAATGTCTGCAGACAGCACTGTACTCTTAGCTGAAAACAGAAATGAGCCCTGCCATCTATAATGGCTTTTGAGCAAGGGAGACCTTTACCTTTTAATCATGTTTAGGGTTCTTCTCTCCTATACTATCCTTTAGCAGACTTCCTGAAGCAACAAACGTAAGTGTTCAATTTGTACCTCATCACAAGTTTCAGAATAGTTATCATGTTTAATAGCTTTAAGCTGAGCATGAGCTCAATGCATTCTTCCAACAGAAATATCAAATACTGTTATATATGGGAACCTTAGCACTCTAGCTGTTCTTGGACTTCAATTCCCAGAAGGCCAAGTCCCCATGAATCCACACAAATGGGTTTATTGTGGGTATGCACAGTTCTCCTTCGTGTTGTTTGTGAATGCACACTGATGGGTTCTGCGCTTGTGCGGGAGCCATGTCGGAGCTGGAAAGCTGATTGGATAAATTTGAATGGTTAGTACCACCCACCATCTCCACCCGCCCTTTGCGCCATTTCGCGCTTTCCGCCTCAGTTCTTGTTTTTCCGCTGCTACAGCAGGAGCCTGATCGAGAGCTCTCGCGTTTTTCCCTCGCTACCGAATTGCTCGGTTGTTTATCCGGGATAGCTTTCGGCACCTTCACTTCTGGCTTATCCAGTACCCCCTTTTCTTTGTTTTAAAAAAAAAAGAAGAAGAAGACAGAAGTTAGAAGAGCCGCGAAGAAGACCCCCCCCCTTCTAGCCCTTCGCCACCCCACTGTGGATGGCATCGTCGGCGGCCTTCAAAAAGTGCCTTTCATGCTCGGCCAAGATCCCGAGCACCGACAACCACTCTAAGTGCCTGATCTGCCTGGGCAAGGACCATCCTGTGCACTCGTGCTCAGCCTGTAAGAAATTCTCCAAGGTTGCCCTGAAGAACCGGAGGAACCGACTACAGGCCCACCTCATGGAGTCCGCCCTAGCACCACAAGGTCCAAGCCGCCCGACGGAGGCCCGCCAAGAGACGTCCTCTTCGGCCCCGCCAGCCACCAAGAAGCTCACCACCGTCGAGCTCTTCAGAAAGAAGAAGAACAAGGAGGAACGGAAGAAGGAGGAGAAGAAAAAACATATGAAACACTCTTCCTCTCTACCTCCCACACCTCAAGTGCGCCGGCCGTCTCCTTCTGCTTCCCCGGCCTCCGCAGTCTTCGTGGCTGCCATTACGTCGCCGCCACCATCTCCTCCACGTGCGTCGCAGGCGGAGTCAGAAGGCATCCCGCCGCACCAGGAGACCCCCCCCGCCACCAACTCCACGGGGAACATCTCTACTTCCCGACAGGAGAAGCGATGAACGGGGATCGGAGACCGCCGCACAGCCCTTCCTCACCCTGGAGATGCTGTCCCCGCTCTTGGAGGCCATGACGGAGAAAATCACCGACAAGGTACTCGCCACCATTGGTCCCCCGCCCAATCCTACATCGCGGGCTACCTCCAAACGGAAGGCCGATCACGCATCCGTGGCCTCCCAACCGCTGCCGCCACCACCGCCATCTGTATCCGGGGAGGAACCGAGTTCAGCCAGGCCTTACTGGTCTGATTCGGACCCCGAGGCCTCACTGCCACCCCCATCCCTTGCCGGGGTGTCTGGAGGCTCGGACGATTCGTCCGAGGGAGAAGGCGAGGAGGAAGACATGGACGATCTTCCTCCGGTCGATGCCGAAAAGTCCCCGGTGGAACAGATCGGCGCCAAGGAGCGCCTGCAGCCGGAGGATCAGAAATCCTTCACTGCCCTCCTGACCCGCATGGGCCCGATACTGAATATCAGGGCAGAACACCCACCGGCTCCATTCGTGGACGAGGTGTGCGGATTGGCGGACACCAAGAAGATCCTTCCGGTCCATCTGCCTTTCCTTCCGGCCGTCACCCATTCGGCCAAGACGGTTTGGAGCAGGCCGGTCTCATCCCACGTCGTCTCCAATCGGCTGGATGGGATCTACAAGCTCCTTGGGGAGGAGGGTGAGTTCCTCCATTCGCACCCCACGCCGAATTCGAGGGTAGTCAAAGCCACCCAACACCACACCGCCGTGCATAGCGTGCCTGTCCCATCCTCGAAGGAGGGAAAGAAACTAGACGCCATCGGAAGGAGGGTCTACGCCGCCTCATCCCTCTCTACCCGCGCGGCTAACTACGAGGCAGCCATGGCAGCCTATAACATCAAGCTGTGGGGCAAGGTGGAAGCCTCCCTGGACAGACTGCCACCCGATCTCCGCGCCGAGTTTGAGACCCTGTCCGAGGAAGGGATCCAACTCAGCCAACAACAGCTCCGAACCGCACGCCACATCTGCGACTCGGGGGCCAAAACCGTAGCGGCCGCGATACAGCTGCGTTGCCACGCATGGCTCAGATCGGCCGACTTACATGACGACACGAAGAGACTCATCGAAGAGCTCTCTTTCGACGGCAAGGGATTGTTCGCCGAAGACATGGACAATGCCCTTAACGAACTTCACAAGGACATCACAACGTCCAACAGACTTCGGCTTGGCTCGACCAGCGGATACCAACGCAGGTCCTCCTCGGGATACAGCCAGGACTACCGCAACCGCCAGTCCTTTCGATCCCAAGGCCAAGCCAAGCAACAATTCTTCAAACCGCGCAGACAATACAACCTCCCGCGCTTCCAGAACCAGGGCCAGAACACCAAGCGCTCTGACCGGAGGCAAAAACAACAACCTTGACTCCCTCCGAACCGAAGATCCTCCCTCGCCCCATCCGATGCTGTACATACCGCTCTGGAACTTCCTAGCCACTTGGAACGCAATAACTACCGATCGGTGGGTGCTTCGAATCTTAGACGTTGGCTACGCCATCGAATTCGAGAGATGGCCAACCTTAGGTCACATTCGCACCACCAACCCGTCCCCCCAGCTGCAAGAAGAACTCTCAGCACTTCTGCTCAAGGGGGCAATAGAACCAGTCGCTCCAACATCTCTCTGCGATGGATTCTATTCCAGGTATTTCATAGTCAGCAAGAAAGACGGAGGACTCAGACCCATCATGGACCTCCGTCGCCTCAACAAACACATCCGAGTGGCGAAGTTCCGCATGGTCACGCTCCAGACCATTCTCCCTCTCCTGAAGGCCGGAGACTGGTTTGCAGTAATCGACCTCAAGGATGCGTATTTCCACATCTCAATACGCCAAGATCACCGCAAATTCCTCAGATTTTGCATCGGGGAAAAAGCCTTCCAGTACACTTGCTTACCATTCGGCCTCTCCACCGCACCGAGGGTCTTCACAAAGTGCATGGCACCGGTAGCGGCATACCTACGGACCCGGGGCATCCAGGTATTTCCCTACACAGACGACTGGCTGATAACGGCGCCGTCTGCAGAACAAGCACGGAGGGACATGCGATTCACCCTCAAAACCATGGAGGATCTCGGTCTTCGGATCAATGTAAAGAAATCATGCCTGGAACCGGCCCAGGAGATGGATTACATCGGGGCGATCCTGGACGCCACGAAGGCAAGAGCATTCGCCCCTCCCCAGCGCCTAGCACACATCGCATCGCTGGTACACCAGTTCCAGAAAAACCGCACGGTGAGTGCCAAGTCGGCGCAGAGATTCCTAGGCCTCATGGCCTCCACCACGGCGGTCATACCGTTCGCCAAATTAAAGATGAGATCGCTCCAGTCTTGGTTCCTACACCTCTTCAACCCTGTGTTGGACGATCCGAGCAAACGGCTCATGCCAACCCGCGAACTCAAACAGCAACTACAATGGTGGACCAACCACGAATTCGTGGCCATCGGGAGACCCTTCCTACCTCCCACACCGTCAACCCAGATCTCCACGGATGCGAGCACACTCGGATGGGGAGCATGCTACGGATCCCTGGAGATAAGCGGCAAGTGGACTCAACAGGAACGAGCACACCACATAAACTTCCTAGAACTACTCGCGATTTGGAAGGCCATGAAAACCTTCCAATCCAGCCTCCGAGGAACGGCGGTTCAGGTCGCCTCGGACAACACCACAGCCCTATCCTATCTCAACCGGCAAGGAGGGACTCACTCACCATCCCTACTCTACCTGGCAGTCCAACTCTGGGAGTGGTGCCTCCAGAACCACGTCCTACCAATCGGAGTGCACATTCAAGGGACACTCAACACAACAGCGGACGGCCTCAGCCGCAGTACCTCGGACGTTCACGAATGGGAGCTCAACGCATCGGTCTTCGAGCTCCTGTGCAACAAATGGGGCCAACCACGAGTGGACCTCTTCGCGTCCCAGACCAACGCGAAGTGCAACCTGTTCTGCACGAGAGCCGGAGCGGGACAAGGATCCATGGGGGACGCCTTCATGATCCCCTGGCGAGGAGGTCTCCTCTACGCCTTTCCACCTTTCCCGCTCATCCAGAGGGTCCTAGTCCGCCTTCGCCAGGAGAAGGCCCGAGCCATTCTAATTGCACCAGCATGGCCCAGGCAACACTGGTACCCACTGCTCAGGGAACTAGCGACGGACTCAATCACCGTCCCAGACGACCCGTCGCTCCTCCACATGGAACGGGGCCAGATGTTCCACGCAGACCTACCGAGTCTCCACCTCACGGCTTGGCTCATAATCCCAGGATAAGCAGGATCCTGGAACAGAGCAGGAAACCCTCCACATCCAAGTCCTACAAGAACAAGATGGAGAGGTTTAACACATTCCTCAGGGACCGGGACAAGGAACTGACCACAGCCTCCCTAGAGGACCTGATGGACTACCTGCTCCACCTGGCTGAAACCGGCTTGGCACACTCCTCCATACGTGTGCACTTAGCTGCAGTTGTCGCCCATGCTTCACCTCGCTCTACCCTCTCCTCGGCCTTCCGAGACCACACCATGAAGAGGTTCCTCAAGGGCCTGAAGAATGTTTCCCCCCCCCCCACACGAATACCCACACCACAATGGTCACTGTCTACCGTCTTGGAAGCTCTGATGAGGCCACCCTTCGAGCCGATGGCAACAACCGAGATCCACCTGCTCTCGTGGAAGATCGCGTTCCTGGTGGCCATCACCTCAGCCCGCAGAGTAGGGGAACTGACAGCCCTCAGGAATGATCCCCCATTCCTCAAGTTTTTCCATGACAGAGTGGTCATGCACCCGGACCTCTCTTTCCTCCCTAAGGTGATCACAGAATTCCACCTATCCCAGGTCATCACCTTACCTGCTTTCTTTCCCAACCCTTCCAGTATCCAGGAAAGAAGTTGGCACTCCTTGGACGTACGAAGAGCACTGCTCTTTTACACACGACGTACCAGAGATTTTAGACAATCTAATAGACTATTTATCGCCTACGGCGGAAGATCCAAAGGCCACGCACTCTCTGCCCAACGCCTTTCCAAATGGATCTGCGAGGCAATCTACTTGGCCTACCGCCTGACGTCGAGGGAACCACCACCCCACGTCAGGGCTCACTCCACCAGATCCATGGCCACCTCCACGGCCTTCTTGGAGGGAATCCCCATGGAAGACATCTGCAAAGCCGCAACGTGGTCCAGGCCACTCACCTTTGTCAACCACTACAGACTGGACACCAGAGCCATCCCCGACTCCAGGCTGGGATGCTCGGTCTTGACAGCAGGTCTTCGCGCTTCAATGCCATGATGACCTCCTGACCTTTGAGTGTATCCTGAGACCAGACCACATCTCCACCAAGCGGCACATCTCACCACAGCACCAGCTACCCACCATCCAGGTAAAAGAGCTTGCTAGTCACCCATCAGTGTGCATTCACAAACAACACGAAGGAGAAGGACAGGTTGCACTTACCTGTAACTGTCGTTCTTCGAGTATGTTGTTTGTGAATTCACACAACCCACCCGTCCTTCCCCTCTTACTGCTGCAGGGATGAGATGCTTATCCTCTGTACAGCTTTAATATTAACTGAGGCGGAAAGTGCGAAATGGCGCAAAGGGCGGGTGGAGATGGTGGGTGGTACTAACCATTCAAATTTATCCAATCAGCTTTCCAGCTCCGACATGGCTCCCGCGCAAGCGCAGAACCCATCAGTGTGAATTCACAAACAACATACTCGAAGAACGACAGTTACAGGTAAGTGCAACCTGTCCTTCTTGGACTTGTATTCCCAGAAGGCCAAGTCCCCGTGAATCCACACAAATGGGTTTACTGCGTGTACGCAGGGACTTGGGCTTCTGGGAATTGAAGTCCAAGAACAGCTGGAGTGCCAAGGTTTGCCATCACTGTACTAGAGAGATGTTGCATCTGTTTTCACTCTCTGCAATGCAGGCCAGATTGAAAGGTCAGATTGTATGTTTCCAAGGACTGTGGCATTTATGCTAAGATCAGTAGAAGCAGCTAAAGGGGTTAGTGTGACTGACTGTACCTTTGGTTAGAGCAGATGTGTTAGCGGTGGTGCTGATGGAGGAAGCTAAGGAAAAGCGGCGGGTAACATCTCTCTCTTTAGGCTCAGGATCTGGCAGGACAGATATAGGTAAGTCAAGGAAGGATTAGAGGTAAGCAGGTAGATAAGCGAATAAGGTACAGGAAGGATAACAGCAGTAGATGATGATTTTAAAAGGTTAGTTGTTATCATTTAAGACTGTGATAAAAAATAATAACAGTTGTGAGTTGCAGTTCTATTTACATGTGTAGAAATGCTTTAGATGGTTTGACGTGTTTTGTATTGAAGCAAAACTTGTTTACATGAACAGAAAAATCCCTGTATATGTTAACAATATACTTATTGCAATGACATATTATCAACTTATAATATATGATTGTGCCTGATAAGTCTTTAGCAGCAATTCTTTTTTATTATCATACTTCTGATAAATTTTCAAAACATGGCAAATTTGTCTACACCATTTTTCAAGATAACAGAGATGGCTAGCTTATCATGCATTAAATGTGAAGAAGTATCACTTGGTAAATATAGGGCATGAATTCCCCTACTACAGGGGTTCCCAACCTTTTCAAGCCAGAGGTCATACTCTCTCAGTCATCTTTGAGGGCTGGATGGCCATGATGTCCCAACAGCTTCAACTAGGGTGGCCTTTTTGTTTCTTGAATGTCCTTTGAGGGGTGGGGGGCCACATTAAATAGCACTGCAGGCAGGATCAAGCCCACAGGCTGGGAACTCCTGCCCTACTACATCATGTAATTAGTATGTCCTTGATTGTTTATCTTGGATGCAGAATTATTCTAATCTTTTTATATCCCAAATAGTGACCTTTCTCTCCACCCCCTGAAGCAACACTTAAACTTACTTTTTAAAAATAATAATAATTGTGGGGCTCTACGGCTCCCTCTCAGACTTTGACATAAGGCTTGATTAGCTACCCAATTGGATACTTATATCAGGATTAACTGGTCATGAAAACAAGAATTAAGGGTGGTATTTATGGTGAAATATATTACTTATTAAAACAGTCACATCTGATGATAATCTCAAAGTAAAATGAAACAGGTAGTGCATTGGATTAAATATGAGTGATACCCTATAAAGAAAATGAAAATGAGTAAGTAGGATAATTAAAATGAAACATTTAGTTGCACAGTTATATAAATGCAAATTTCCATGTGCATTAAAAGGCATGTTGGTTGTCTGGTGTTTCCAGGGATGTAACGCAAAGATAAACTAAAATCCTACAAGATCTGGCTTGTATATTACATGGATTGTACAGATCCTGTTATGGGGTCAGCACAGTTTCAAACATTCAAACATTCATGCTAAATAGTATTGTTTTCTTCTTCTTCTGCCATATCTGATTCCAAATATTGGCAATCATCATGGCAATCAGCCATGAAGACTGTCCTGAGAATATAATGCAGTGGACTTTCATCTCCCTTCCACATTGCAACATGACCCCCATACCACTGATCCAGTTCCACAAGTCACTTTCTGGTCCTTAGCACACAAAGTCCTCCTCAGCCCCAGGCCAGTATTGATCAAGTTGCTCGATTCAAAGATGGAATCAAGTGGGATTTAATCCACTTGGGGACCATCACTCTTGCCTGTGGACTTTGGCATCCAAGGCCAAAGTTTTCAGGTTTAGTTAACCGCCGCCTGCCATTCAGCGTTGAGTCGCTGGCAGTAGGGTCTACTCTATTACCACAGCAGGATAACCCATCCAGACTGGGAGTATTGTCTTACATCAAATATATTATCCAATGTTATCCCATTGCATCCTGAAATTTGAGTTTGGAATCCTGTTGGGCTAGAAGCCTCTTCTAAAAACTGAACCTCTCCACCTCTCTCTTGTGTAGGAGAAAGAAAATTTCATGCTAGAATCCAGCAGGCCCTCAACAATAGATCTTGTTTACACAGACAGGTGTTTACACAGACTGGTGTTGTCTGAAAAATTATATTTGTATGTATTCTGTAGCACTAACTTAGATAAGCTTTATAGTGTTTTTAATAGTTATGACTTCCCATATGGGAATTGCAAAAAGCTAAATGTTTCTGGCTTTATAATATTATATTATATTATGGTGCATCATGGAAGTTACAGTCCAAAAAAGTAATGTTCAACTGTGGCAAATATGTGATATATTTGTATTTGCTGTATAGGTCGCCTTCTTCCCAATATCCATAGAGAATATGTTCTGAGACCTACCACAGATACCTGAAACAATGGATAACAGCAAACCCTATATTTTACATTGCAGACAGCGCCTGGCTCTGAGCAATGTCTCTGTTCCTTCAACAAGAATAGGAGTGAATTCACCAATTTCTTGTACAAGAAATTACCAGCTTCTGGGCAACCATCTAGAGAATTTTGTGGAAGAAATATGCCATGTTGCATACAAATTATAATCCCACTCAAACTGGTGCTTCTTCCAGGGGAAAAAGACCATACAGTATTAATAAAGACTCTAGAAAGGTTTTTTGAGGTGGAAAAAATTGCACAAATAAATGTCACTGTTCGGAAAAAAGAGGATTTTAACAATTCTGATCAATCATAAGAGGCTATGAAATTCACCCCCCCCCCCACTACAAATCCCAAGATTCTGAAAAGCATCACAATTAAAGTGCTATCAAGCTGCTATAACCATATCATGTGAATAGCCTCTAAACCAGGAGTCCCCAAACTTTTTAAGTTGGGGGCTGCTTCATGGTGCCTCAGACTGTTGAGAGGCCAGGCTGGTGGTCCTGCTGGTACACCACCACTGCCAGTGCCCACCCTGAGCCCCCCACCCTCCCTGAGCTCCCCAACCCCATCACTTTCCTGCTTACCAGCCTGGAGGAGCTGCATGGCATGGGTGAAGGAGTGGTCCAAGCTGCCCTTCTGGCCGTGAATTTGGGCAGGAAATGCCATGCTCGGCTGCCCTGGCCCCTGGGAAAGCCACATGTGGCTGCTTCTGCCACCGCCACCTCAATTCTTGTCCCCTCAGCTTTGCTTGGCGTGTTCCTAACAATGCTCCATGGCAGGGCGGATATTGTAAGCCTTACAACATCCGCCCTGATACGGAGTGCCATTAGGGACATGCCAAGCCAAGCAACCTGAGGCAGTGGCTGCAGCAAGGCAGCAGCTGCAGCAAGGGCATGAGCTGGATGATCTGATGCCAACAGGCTAGATCTGGCCCACAGGCTGTAGTTTGGAGATCCTGCTCTAAACCTTCAAACTGGTGAGAACCAAACCTTCATGAGATCTATTGGGTTGTTGTTCAGAAAGCTTCCAAGATCAATCCACAGGTTTTTGCAAAACAGAAGTCTCTGTAGGGGATGAAACACTAGGTCTACGCAGTACACCCCAGGGCTAGGATTCTCGGCATTCACACCACATCATCTATAAAACCACATGGTACCTAAGAGTCAGACCAAATCTGATGTGTAGATGGAGAGTGTCAGAGCCAATAAATTGCAGATCAGTCAGTCTGATATTAATGCCATAGCAAACATCTGGAACAAGTACTAAACAACCACTCTAAGAGAACCTTGAAACTATGTACCAGATTCTATAAAATGCCAAGTGGGTAACTGTGTTGGCAGCAAAGAATGTAGGTGTCTTATGGGAAGAAATGTTGAAGGTGCCCACATGAGGCACAGGCTTAAGTCCAAAATTGAAGCACAATTTTGTAAACATCACCAAGGGACTATTAAAAATAAAAGCTGGAGCACAACTACATCAGATGAGGAGATTGTGATGGAATGTGGCCACAGCTGCAGTGGAGTGATGAAGGACATGGTGGGATGGAAATATGACTCAAGAGTCAGGAGAGACATGGCAGTGACCAAATGCTGCAAGCATTGTTTTACCTTTGGGTGGAGCTCTACGGTTGGAAAGACCTTGCAAGGTAAACCGCTTCCTAGCAAGAGCTGAGCGCTCAAGATTAAGGCTGGCGGAAGAATCGGCTAGGAGAAAGAGGCAGAGAGGAGAGAGAAATAAGGCAGAAGGGATCATATCTTGCAGCGAAGGAAAGAAACAGAAATTAGGAGGTTGCAAGGAAACAGGGTAGGAAGTGAAAGATGAATTAAAACGTGAAACTTGAGGAGCTTGAGCCCATGAACATGCAGCAGTTAACCAGGCAGGAAGTTGACTCCAACTCTAAGTGGCGCATTGGTTAAATTGTTGTACTGCAACCAAAAGTTGTGAGTTTGATCCTGACCAAAGCACTAGGTTGACTCTGCCTTCCATCCTTCCGAGGTTGGTAAAATGAGTACCAAGCATGTTGGGGGCAAAATGCTAATTAATGTGTGAACCGCCCAGAGAGTGCACTAAGTGCTAGGAGGTGGCATATGTGTGATTGCTTTGCTTTGTAGAGTCAAGGAAGCTAAACTAGGTAAACCAAATGGATCTTTTTCAGGCAGAATCATTTTGACTAGTTAAATGTACAACTACTTAATGTAGTAAATGTAAATTAACTCAAATTTGCTCACTGTAAAGTTGCACCAGAGGATTTCGTCCTCTCCGATTTAAGTGGCCACACAAACAGAAGAGGGGAAAACACCCTTCTAATTGCAGTTCCACTTGAAGTGCCTGAATGTGGCACCATTCAAAAGAACTACCAATAATTGATTCCTTCATTAATCACCTCAGCTTATTTTACCAGATGTAGAGCTTGTGTGTGTGTGTGTGTGCTCATGCGCGTGCTTTCTCTACTCATCCCCTCATGAGCCAGGAGGCGAAGGACAAGGTGCTTTGCTAAAAAACCACTTTGTGTATGCATGTGTGTGCTGGTTGGTCTTTTTTCTCCTGCAAAAATATTCAGCTTAAAAAAATGTAAGAGGGTTTCTGGCAGAGAGAAAAACCTACCTGATGGTGGCTGTGGAACTCCAGGCTGATTCACATTTCCTATCGCCATCATGCAGTCAACAACAACAAAATGTGAATCAGCCTGCCCCTTAAACCTGTAGTATTTCCTGCATTTTTTTCCTGCTGTGTAGAGAAGGCTCCAAGTTTCATCCATGTACAAAATGGAACAGCAGGCTCATTGGGTGGGGAAATACACAGTTCTGGCAGGACATGTCAGCAACAGAGCAATTGGAAAATAAGAATTAAAAATCTAGTGCTCAGAAAACCTTTCAATACTGGAAATATAAGCAGTCAAACAAAATGCAACACATCATTTCATTATCAAGAGTGGGTTGAAGTAGGAGACTCTTAAAACTGGGCCTCCAATGAGAATGAGCAGTTCTTCGGTTATATGTGAATTTTACATTTACCATGAAAATACAACTCTTAGTGAGTCTAAGGTAGTCCATCATCTCTTTCCTCAAATGCAGCTATCTTTTTGCAACTATGAGTATGAAATTCTTCTTTCCAAATACTTGTGTGTGTGTTATGTGCCATCAAGTTGCAGCCAAGTGCAGTGACCCTCAATAATATTTCAAAATAAGTGAGATATTTAAGGAATAATTATCCCAGAACCACCATCCTCACCAATGAGCTTCTATTTCACAGGAGGGATTCAAAGCCAGGTTTCCTTAGTCTGTCACTCTATCCAGTATGCCATGCTATTTAGTACCCTATAAAAATGGCTCTCAACAAGATTTAAAGGTAAGAATGCTATATTAAAATTGTTTTATGAACAATAAATTGGGTTATAACCAATTTTAGACTGGTAGCAAAATGTACTGGCAGCTGGCACTAGGAAAACGGGCAATCAATCAAATTATTATTATTATTATTATTATTATTATTATTATTATTATTATTATTATTATTATTATTATTATTATTATTATTATTATTATTATACCCCACCCATCTGGGATGGACTCCCACTCTGGGTGGCTTACACTATTAAAGAAAAAGCAAACAAACACCTTTAAGGCAATAAAACAACCCCCACCCACCTAATCAAAATCTGAACTGAGGACCCCAAACTCTTGTGACAGAAAGGCAATGGGAAGGAAGGGTCTTCGACAAACTGCTAAAGGCCTCCTCAAACAGAAAGGTTTCCAGCTGTTTCTTAAAGGTCCCTAAGGAGTCAATCAAATGCAGCTCCGCTGGTAGTGCGTTCCATAGAGCAGGAGCTGCCACCGAGAAAGCCCTACGGTGGGTAATGGACTTTCTAGCCAACCTGGGAGTCAGAACTTGGAGTTAAGTTGTGTGAGAAGAACAGGTGAAGCGGGCCTCATTTCTGAGAGGAAGACACTCCGCCAAGTAGGAAGGTCCCAAACTGTTTAGGGAAGTGATGGTTAACCTTGGCACTCCAGCTGTTTTTGGACTTTAACTCCCAAGAACCCTGATCAGCAGGAGTACTGACTTGAGCTTCTGGTAATTGAAGTCCAAGAACAGCTAGAGTGCCAAAGTTAGCCACCAGGGATTTAGGGCTTTGAAAGTTAAGACACCCACCTTGAACCTGACATGTAACAAGCCGAGCAGCCAATGCAGTTCTGCCAGGACTGAGGAGACATGTGTGAATTTTCTCGCTCCAGTAACCAGCCTGACAGCCGCATTCTGCACCCGTTGAAGCTTCTGTATCAGGAATATGGGGAACCCTATGTAGAGAGCATTACAGTAATTGATACATGAGATTACCAGAGAGATAACTAGTGTTATGAGAGACCACTAGTCCAATTAGGAAGTTAAACTGAGATGTTCAAAAGCTTGGGACTGACTTGCTTTGCAACCAGTGGTGGGCAGTAACAGGTTCGCACCCCCCTACTGGGGGGAGGTGTAGCAAAATTGGGTGGCCTTTAGGGAGGGTGGTGGTGGCAAAATTGGGTGGCCATCAGGTGGGGTGGGGAGTGAAACTGAGTGGTCACGCCCATCTCCCTGCCCTGCCCAGACTAACACAGCTACCATTTAAAAAGTTTTATTCTGTGCAAGCATATCAGAAAGTAAACAAAACAAAAAGACAAAACTGTTGTGGCACCTTAAAGACTAATTGCTGTATTTTAATGTGAGCTTTTGTGGATCAAGTCCACTGGCTCTTTGGCTATAAACAGAGATGAGCACTGAACCCTAGAGTTGGTAATGACTGGCTTTCGAGCAAGGGCAACCTTTACCTAATAACAGAAGATCCCTGATTGGTATTCAAATTTGACATCAGGTTTTGTCCCTGCAAGTGGTTCAAGGTCTCCCTTGATCAAAAGCCTCTAGGGCGCAGTGCTCATCTCCATTTACAGCCAAAGAGCCAGTGTTGCCTGTGTTTGCAATGTATGTATGTATTTATTTATTTAATTTGTTCAGATTTATATTGCCACCCACTCGCCGAGGCGACTCAGGACAGCTTACAGTCAAAACAGCAACAGTACAGTAACAATCATAAAATACAACCTCACAAAACAACCAAAGCAGGACACAAACTAACTCCCCTTTGGCCCTTGATGGGGGTTTGGAGGTGGGGGCAAGGTCCTCAGCCACCTGCCAGGCCATGGCGTCTTTTCCCTCAGGCTGCTGGTGTGGGGCCAGAGGAGGGGGGCGATGTTCTCAGCCGCCTGCCAGGCCATGGTGTCTTTTCCCTCAGGCCGTTGGTGTGGGACCAGAGGCGGGGGCAAGGTCCTCAGCTGCCTGCCAGGCCATGTATACATGGCCATATGGCAGGCATGACTAGATGTAGGCTCCACCCATGATGTAGGTTCCACCCACAATGTAGGCTCTGGTCACGACGTAGGATCTGCCCACAACATAGGCTCCACCCACGATGTAGGCTCCGCCCATGGTGTGGTAGTGAAATTTTTTGCTGCCCACCATTGTTTGCAATGACTTGGACAAGAGGAATCAAAGCATGGCTTTTGATATTTGCACAAGGACAGGAAAAGGTCTCCACAAACAGGAAGCTCTATGCTTGCAATAGGATACCATGGTATACCACCTACTCTTACAACATTTATTAGTCTATTTATTTGATTTATATGCGATCTCTATTTTACAAGTGGAATTCAAGGTGACTTAAAGTAAAATAATATAAATTAATAGGGCAAATAAAAGCTAAACAATTGAAAAACACATCAAAATAAGAATAATAGAGCACCTATCCGGTTAAAAGCCTCTTCCACAGCAAATGAGACCCATTGCCAAAAAGCCTCCCAGGACAAAAAAGAAATTTGTTTGCCAGTAGAAAGACAATTGTTGTACTGTGGTACAGTGGCCTAGTGGTTAAAATGCTGAGTTTGATGACTAGAAGGCCATCGGGTCAGCAGTTTGAGACCAGAGTGCTGTGCAATGGAGTGAGCCCCTGTGGTCTGCCCCAGTTCCTGCCAACCTAGCCGTTTGAAAGTAAGAAATTGCAAGAACATAAATAGGTAACACCTCAGTGGAAATAGTAACAGCGTTCTGTGCACTCTGGTATCTAGTCAGGCCTACCACATGGCCATGGAAACATCTGCAGACGCAGATAACTCTGTCTCTTTGGCTGTAAACAGAGATGAGCCTCCTTGAGTTGGATATGACTGGCTTTTGAGCACAGGAGACTTTTACCTTTAGATAAACAGGGAAGGAGCTAGCCTAGCCTATCTAGGTTAGGGAATTCAAGAAGCTGAGATTAGTGCCAATTAAAAATGTATTTGATAAAATCAAGATTCTAAAACGAGCAAATATAAGAAGGACATTAACCTTATAAGCTGAGAAAAGCATCTGTACATGTGGAGGCTGCCTCTGACTTTTGTTTTAAGAAGAACACCCTGGTTATTATACCTTCCTTGTTCATTCAAGACACAAGGCATGTGGAGTAGCTACAACGTTTTTGTTTTGTTTATTCTGTGATATGGAGGGACTTGATGTCTTCACCCACTGTCCCAGACCTCCTAAGATGCCCTGAGGTTAGCTGGAAATAAACATATCCAACAAGGACAACAACAGAATCCAGGATACATAGACACACTAGCCTCAGAGTCAGAATAACCTTCTCAATGCTCGAGACTTGGGCGTTCAGCCATGAAGACTGTCCTGGGAACAATATAATGCAGAGGTCTTCCATTTGCCTTCTGCATCACAGCCTGACACCCATATCACTGATCCAGTTCTGTAAGTCACTTTTTGGTCCTCAGCCCTTTGGGCACACAAAGTCCTCATCAGCTCCAGACTGAAGCTGCTGTCCTCCATCAAGATGGATTTAAGTGGGATTTAATCAATTTGGGGACCATCACCCTTCCCTGTGGACTTTGCCACCCTGGTTGTCAGGTTTGTTAACCACTACCTGATGAGTTGCTGGCAGTATGATCTACTCTATTACCATAGCAGGATAACCTGGCCAGATTAGCTCTATTCTTTCATGGAACCCAAAACTTGCTAGCCAGAGTGGTTGCTTCTTTCTGCCTAAAGGAAATTACTTTACCAGTCTTTGATACTGGAACTGCCCCCTGCATTTTAGAATAAGAATTACTCTGCAGTGGCTCAAGTGGCTAAGATACTGACTGGAAGGCAGGAGGTCAGCAGTTCAATTCCTGAGTACTGTAGGAGGGAATAAGCTCCTGTCTTTGTCCCAGTTCCTGCCAACCTAGCAGTTCAAAAGCAAGAAATTGCAAGTAGATAAATAGGGACCACTTCGGTGAGAAGGTAAATAGCGTTCTCTGTACTCCAGTGTCTAGTCATACCTGTCACATGACCATGGAAACATCTGCAGAAGCAGATAGTACTGGCCCTTCAGCTTTGAAACAGAGATGAGCACTGAACCCTAGAGTCGGATATGACTGGCTTTTGAGCAAGGGAAACCTTTACCTTTATAATTACTCTAGAGGAAGACCTACATCTTCAGTCAACTTACTGGTTTTACTTATTTAGCACCAAGAGGAATGTCAGAGGAATGTTCTTTCCAGTTCTTATAACATTTTCTGCAGTAATGTGACCTGCATTTTTATGCATCACTCAGGAATGAGACATCTAAAGGAAACTGTTGACATTCTCTAGATATAATTCAAGTGGCACCTGTGCTTCTCCTTTTATAGTTATACTTCTTTTTTTGCTTCTTGAGCAAGCATCCTTTTAGAAATGGATTTCTCTGAACATTTCTTTTTGCCCTGAATTAAAAAGTTGATGCATAAACAACAAAAAGTCTTGTGGCACTTTGAAGACAAACACATTTTATGTTGCATGGTTTTTTGTGGACTGTAGACCAATTCTTTAGACATTATCAGTGGATCATTATGTCAAGTAAAATTTGAGGTGCTAGTAAGACTCTTAGATGTTTTTGGCTCAAAAGGCAATAGATTGTTATCCCTCTATAAATACATTTAGAAAGAATTAAGTGAGCCTATGTACTAAATGAAGGATGCCACCGGCATGGCATTTTAAAACTGGGGTGATTACGGCTCACCTTTGGGCTGAAATGAAATGATAATATAATGGTTGTTGCTCTTTAATAAAAAGTACAACATTCAAAATACAGTAATACCTCGGATAAAGTTTACCTCGGATAACACTAAAATCGCATAACGTTAAGTAATCGGGGGGGGGGGAGAATTGCATCGAATAACGTTAAGGTCCTATGGGATGCATTGGATAACAACCGCTAAAGTCTGTGCAGTTACAATGTATCTCTATGGAGCTTTAAAGTTATCCGATGCATCCCATAGGCATAGGATTTTAACATGCATCAGATAACACTAAAAATCGGATAACACCAAGACTTGTGGAACCAAGTTTTAGCGTTATCCGAGGTTTTACTGAACTGTTAAAATACAGTCAAACCTTGCATAAAGAGTGCCTCGCTTAAAGAGTAACTCGCTTAAAGAGCAGAATTTTCTCTGAATGTTCGCTTCGCTTAACAAATAAACCAAACCAAAAACTCGCTTAACAAATAAACCGGGGTTCACAATCCCCCCAACTAGAAGTCACAATGAGTCATTTACAATGGTGTTTTGTTTAAAGAGCAAACTCACTTATTTATTCATTTTATTCATTCATTCATTTATTTATTTAGATTTATATTGCTGCCCAATTGCCGAGGCGACTCAGGGCGGCTTACAGTCAATACAACAACAGTACAATAAAAATTATAAAATGCTTAAAGAGCAATCATGTGGAACGCATTATGCTCTTTAAGCAAGGTACAACTGTATACTGTAGTCTTACTGACTTTGTCCAGGACCGTGTTGAGCTTCTCCTCACTCTCCCAAAGAAATGTCATTATTTAAATATGGAAAAGCAATGTGTGGTCCCATGTGTTGTTTAAAAATGTGAAGCACCATTCATGGGGAGCTGATTTGCCTTTTTATTTTTATTTTTTCAGTTAGGAGACTAGAGGTAGAGTCTGGCAGTGAAAGACATGGGTCACAGGGAAACCAATCTACATGCCTTTTTAAAATTTCTCTAGAATAAATGTACCAGTTTATATCAGTTATTAATTTTCTCATATGTTTGTGTTTGCATTTGTGTATATTTGCTATGTCTTTTTAAAAAGGCTGGCCCTTCTGACACATGTGTGAAAGAGACTGTTGTTGCTATATGCTCAGTGGTGGGCATCAGCAGGTTCGTACCAGTTTGCCATAACTGGCAGCAGAAATTCTGGCTGGCCCTGCCCATCCAAGTTTTGAAATAAAGTAGTCCTAATTTGGGTGCAACGCAGGGCTTTCCCCCTGGCCACGCCCACCATACCACACCCACAGTGTGGTAGTAATTTTTTTTGGAGCCCACCACTGTATATGCTTTTAAGTAGTTTCCAACTTATGGTGCCCCTCCTTAATAATATATACTAAGGACCTCCAAAATGTCATGTTGTCAATAGCCCTGCACAGCAAACTCAATGCCATGGCTTCCTTTATTCAGTCACTCAATCTTATATTTGGCCTTTCTCCTTTTTTGCCATCTTCAATTTTTCCAGCATTGTATACTTTTCCAAGGGACTGCAGTGGCTCAAGTGGCTAAGACGCTGACTGGGAGGCAGCAGGTTAGCAGTTCAATTCCTGAGTACTGCAGGACGGAATGAGCTCCCGTCGGCCCGGGATACCACCTCGGCCCGGGATACCTGTGGCTGGATGAGGAGACTGCCGCGGACGCCGCCACAGACATTGCGGACAGCTGCGTCCAAGCCCCGCCTCGGTGGGAGACTTAAAAGCAGGCGAGCGGCAGGGCTGGCGGGCTCCCCAAATACCACCTCGGCCCGGGATACCTGTGGCTGGACGAGGAGACCGCTGCGGACGCCGCCACAGACATTGCAGACAGCTGTGCCCAAGCCCCGCCTCGGCGGGAGACTTAAAAGCAGGCGAGCGGCAGGGCTGGCGGGCTCCCCAAATACCACCTTGGCCCGGGATACCTGTGGCTGGACGAGGAGACCGCCGCGGATGCCGTCACAGATTTCAGCTGAACTGTGGACAGCCGCGCTCAAGCCCCGCCTCGGCGGGAGACTTGAAAAGGGGAGAGGATTTGGACCGCTTGACCCCACCACCACCACCGCGGCTTGGAGCACCTGCAGCCGGGCAGGGAAACTGCCATGGCCACCGTTACATCTGGCGCTCAAGCTGTCGGCACCTCCCCTCCAGCCCTGCTCTGACGGAAGATACGAAAGCGGGAGAGGTCTGTATGGCCCCTCCATCATGGCCGCAGTTTGGACTATCTGTAGCCGGCCAGTGTCACAACAGGAGCTGGGAGAAGGGATATAGGGGGAGAGAAGGAAGAGTTGGCCAGCCAGGAAGTAAGGGCTGGACTCTGTCTGTTGGCCCCGGGGGGGTTCCGGGGGGGGGGGCAAAATCGGTGTGGTGACGGGCATGGGGTGTTACAGCGGGAGCCGAGGGGCGGGACGCACTCGGAGAACGCGGGCCAGATGTTTGGTTGCTGTCCCGTGTTCTAGCCCCTCGGCTGCACCTCTGGGACCTGAGCAGCCAGTCAAGAGTGACCCCTCCCTTAGGCTGCTGCTGGTGAATGCCAGATCAGTCTGCAACAAGGCTCCTCTGCTTGCAGATACCATTGCGGGGGAGCGGGCTGATCTGGCATGCATCACTGAGACCTGGCTGGTCCCGGAGGATGGGGTTCCTCTGTCGGAATTGTGCCCAGCCGGGTTCGGTATTTGGCACCAGCCTAGGGAGAGGGGAAGGGGCGGTGGAGTCGCCGTAGTAGCCAGTGAGTCGTTAGGAGTCGCCAGGGCCGCAGCTCCGCAAATTCCGGGCTGTGAGGCTCTGTTCCTGCGTGTGGGCCCTAAAGGTCAGTCGGGAATCCTACTCGTGTACCTGCCTCCCTGCAGGGTAGTGGATTCCCTGCCTGAGCTCCTTGAGGCGGTCTCCGTGCTGGCGTTGGAGACTCCCAGGTTAATGGTCCTGGGGGACTTCAATTTGCCGTCATTGGGGACCGGCTCCGAGGTAGCTCGGGAGTTCATGGTTTCCATGGCAACCATGGGCCTGACCCAGGTAATTCAGGGTCCTACCAGGAGCAGCGGCCACACCCCGGATTTAATCTTTTTGTCGGAGCTGTGGCAAAGTGATCTGAAAATACAGAAATTAGACATCACTCCTGTGCCATGGTCAGATCACTGTCTGGTGACTCTGGACTTTCTGGGGGCGAGACTCCACTGCAGGAAGGCAGGGCCGATTAAATGGGCCCGCCCCCGGCGACTAATGGATCCAGTAGGATTCCAAAGGGAACTGGGGTGTTGTCCTCTTGACCTGCAAAGCAGTTCGTCCGAAGCACTTGTCGACTCTTGGAACAGAAGAGCGACCGCGGCTCTGGATGTAATTGCTCCACTACGGCCTCTCCGAGCCCGTGGGGATCGATCTGCCCCTTGGTTCACAGAGGAGCTAAGGGAGCTGAAACGAGCTAAGAGACGCCGAGAGCGCCGCTGGGTGAAGACTCGGAGTGAGTCTGATCGAACAGGGTTAGAGCTACTATTAAAGACTACCTCGTGGCGATGGGGGCGGTGAAATGCCAATATTTCACCGCCCTTATTGCCTCCGCAGATAATCGCCCAGCCACCCTGTTCCGGGTGACCAGGTCCCTCCTTGGTAGAGGGGGGTCTGGCCCGGGTTGGCAGGGATCGGATGAGGCTTTTGCTGATTTTCTGACGGGGAAAATCGCTCAGATCCGCTCAAAGCTTGATCCCGGCGTGGAAGGTATGGAACTGGGGTTGACTGAAGCCCAGTCTAGCCATGTTATCTGGGATCGGTTCGATCCAGTTGGCCCTGAGGAAGTGGACAGGCTTCTTGGATCTGTCCGCGCCACGACCTGTGCACTGGACCCATGTCCTGCCTGGCTGATAAAAGCCTCTAAGACCGTGACAGCTGGGTGGGTCGAGGCAATAATTAACTCATCGTTAAAGGAGGGGCTTTTTCCAACATCTCTTAAACACGCCATTGTGCGCCCCCTCCTAAAAAAACCATCCCTCGACCCCATGGAAATTACTAACTATCGTCCAGTGTCCAACCTACCCTTTTTGGGTAAGGTTTTGGAAAAGGCAGTGGCGTGGCAGCTACAGGATGCCCTGGATGAAGCGGATTATCTGGACCCTTTTCAGTCAGGATTCAGGCCCGGACATGGGACTGAAACTGCACTAGTCGCACTGGTGGATGATCTCTGGAGAGAGCGGGATGGAGGGGACCCGTCTGTCCTTGCTCTTCTCGATCTTTCAGCGGCCTTTGATACCATCGATCACCGCATCCTTCTGGGAAGGCTCCAAGGGTTGGGAATCCAGGGCACTGTGTTGTCCTGGTTTTCCTCATTCCTGAGGGGCAGAACCCAGTCGGTGTGGTTGGAGAAGGAGGAGTCCAGCCCCAGGCCCCTACAATATGGGGTGCCCCAGGGCTCGGTGCTCTCTCCTCTCCTATTTAACATCTATATGAGGCCACTGGGTGAGATCATCCGTTCCCACGGGGTAAGGTATCATCAATATGCTGATGATACCCAGCTGTACATCTCGGCCCGTGGGGACCCAGGCGGTGCAGTGGAAGTCCTCTCCAGGTGTCTGGAGGCTGTTAGGGTCTGGATGGGGGCAAACGGGCTACAACTGAATCCCGGCAAGACTGAGTGGCTGTGGGTGAGGGGCCCTGTGTTATCACGGGAGTTGCCAACTTTGGTTCTGGATGGGGCAGTTTTGCCCCAAACAGACCCGGTGCGTAATCTGGGGGTCCTCCTGGACTCACCACTACTGTTCGAAGAACAGGTGGCAGTCGTGGCTAGGAGGGCTTTTGCACAACTTCGTGTAATACGCCAGTTGCGCCCGCTCCTAGACCGGGATGCCTTGCTCATGGTCACACATGCTTTGGTCACCTCCAGGCTTGATTACTGTAACACGCTCTACATGGGGCTGCCCTTGGTGACCATTCGGAGACTCCAGCTGGTCCAAAACGCGACGGCCCGAGTAGTGACGGGGCGCGGGCGTTATGCTCATGCTATGCCGCTGCTTCGGGAGTTGCATTGGTTGCCAGTATGTCTCCGGGTGCAATTCAAGGTGCTGGTTATTACCTTTAAAGCCCTATATGGTAGTGGGCCAGGATACCTAAGAGACCGCGTCACCCTGAGAACATCTGTCCGCCCCACCAGGGCGGACCGGAGGGGCTCTCTTGTTGTCCCATCAGCTAGAGAGGCACACCTCTCTAGCACTAGGAGGAGGGCCTTCTCCGTGTCCGCCCCAGCCCTTTGGAACCTCCTGCCAATCGAGCTGCACCTACAGACAGAGCTCCTACCCTTCCGGAAAGGCCTAAAAACCTGGCTGGCTAAGCAAGTGTGGGGAAATAGGGTCGTGGGGTCTCATATAGGGTGGCTGATTTAGTGACAGCCACCCTTCAGTTCATTTGGTGTGATTTTTATGCTTTTATGAATTTTTAAAGTTTTAACATCGAGTCTTAGGATATCGATATTTTAGTCTGTAATTGCCGCTCAGAGTCGGGCTTGCCCGATTGGAGCGGGGTAGCAAGTACGAATAAATAAATAAATAAATAATTTGTCCCAGCTCCTGCCAACCTAGCAGTTCGAAAGCAAGAAATCGCAAATAGATAAATAGGGACCACTTCGGTGGGAAGGTAAACAGCGTTCCGTGCGCTCTGGTGTCTAGTCATGCCTGCCACATGACCACGGAAATGTCTGCAGAAGCAGACAGTGCTGGCTCTTTGGCTTTGAAACAGAGATGAGCACTGATCCCTAGAGTTGGATACAACTGGCTTTCAAGCAAGGGAAACCTTTACCTTTACTATACTTTTTCATGGAGTCTTGTGTTTGCAGGTTGCCCACAGTATGATAACCTCTAGGTTAGCCTTTCTATTATCTTATTCTTGTGCCTATAACTTGTTTGGTGCTTTTCTTGAAATCTTTGCCTCAAAATGTCTGAACTCTGAACATTAACGTTAAATTAAATCCCCAACAGTCAAGCAGTTATATAACCGTGATAGCAAACCTTGGCGCTCCAGGTGTTCTTGGAATTTAATTCCCAGAAGCCCAAGTCTCTGTGTATCCACATGAATGGGTTTACTAAAGCCCTGGTTATTAAACTTTCCAGACTCATAGATTTAGTGCAGTCATAGTGAACCTTGGCAATCCAGGTGTTCTTGGACTTCGATTTCCAGAAGCCCAAGTCTCTGTTAATCCACACAAATTGATTCACAGAATATATGCAGTAAACCCATTCGTGTGGATTCACAGAGACTTGGGCTTTTGTAAATCAAAGTCCAAGAACACCTGGAGTGCCAAGGTACATCATGACTGGTATATGAGAAGTACCACATACACTTCTGAAAATAAGGACTATAGAATGTCTCTCTTGCCATTCTGCTACTTAGGATTTCTGGAATATACAACTTGGGAAAGCTTCCAAAACCTCAAATAGCTGAAGTCACAGGTTTTAAAAACGCATGATGTATAGACTCATAACCTGTCTAAGGCAATAGACCGCTTGTTTTACAAACCTTCCATAACCAAAATGTTCCAACAGCACAGAATTTCCTTGTCTATCTATCAACTGTTGGGGAATCAATGTAGATTATTTTTCCACATACTGGGTGGTTTTATTCCACATCATCTGCAACAAGAGTCTTTTCCACATCATCTGCAACAAGAGTCTTTTATGGGTGGACCACCCTCTAAACTAGCTATAATTGGATCTGAGGGTATATTTTGTTCTCCCCTAGAATGACTACCAGTAGCTGGAAAGATGTAGAGATGTCAGAGAATTATTTGGAATCAAGGAAATGATGTTATTAACATTGCAGCTACTTTGGAAAACTGCAGAATTCAATTACAGCCAAACCTTGCATAAAGAGTGCCTCGCTTAAAGAGTAACTCGCTTAAAGAGCAGAATTTTCTCGGAATCCTCGCTTCGCTTAACAAATAAAACCAACCAAAAAACTCGCTTAACAAATGAATTGGGGCTCACAATTCCCCCCACAAATGGTGTTTCACTTAAAGAGCAAACTCGCTTAAAGACCAATCCTGTGGAACGCATTATGCTCTTTAAGCGAGGTACAACTGTACGTTTGACATCCTAATCAATGCTTCACATTGGGCTTGAAGATTAAATCACACTTGATGGAATGTTATTGTCATTCCAGTCCATAGCCTCCCTCCCTCCTTTCTTTCTTTCCATCTTCTGGACCCGCCTTTGCCAGTCCTTTTGTGGTTGTCTGACTTATTGTTTGTTTGTTTTTTGGTGGAACTAGAGAAAACAATAAAACAACAACAGGAAACCTCCTTAGCAATCTTATAAGTACCAGTCTGAGCATGTTAAAAAAAAAGTCCCACTAAGAGAAAACAGTCCAGGCTGTGATGTGCACACACACATACATAATAAGATCAAAGACTGCTCTAGCTCTAATGATCCATCTTCCTCCCATCTTGGCTCCAGCAGAGGAAAACGATAGGGCTTTAAAATGCACAAATATACCAAATACTATAGGGATCTCCTCTGTGTTTCTTCTTAATTGCAGGCTGTGTGCTTTGGCTCTCTTTCCATCTACAGACATTTCTTTTGATAAAGAGAGAAGTCCCTGAAAAACATCTTTTCCCATTTCTTGTGCCTTCCCAGCCTGCTTAGTTACTGATCTAGCAATAAGGTGAAAGGCTGCTCTAGTGCTAATCTCAAATTTATTTAAAAATATACAAAAGGCATGCATGGAGAGGAAAGAATGTGGGTTGTGTTCTCTCAGTCCTGAACATCACAATCAATAGCCTATGTCACAAAAACACCACCTACAGACACACACCCCATTGTTACAGCAACTAATCACAACTGATCAGATCTTTTTTACATTAAAAAGTAGAAGGCTACCCAATAGCAGAGGGGGGAAAGATGGGTTGAAAGCAAAAAAAAAAAAAAGCCTTTGCATTATATTGCCAGTAAAAATATACATATCCAATTCACCTGTTTTATAAGTGGAGCAAATCTTGCGGTTTTTGATGGTGTAGTCGGGCATTGACTTAAATTGGAATGAAAAATTGTATTGTTCCTGGCAACTAAATTTCCCTTCCCAATCTGGATGATTGGGGCAGAGGTCTGCTTTTAAATCCTGCCAATTCCCACTTCCTTTCTTTTGTGCAGAGAGGGGCATCCGTGTGTCTTTCTGCATAGAGAAAATACTGTCCTGCCCCCACTTGCAATGAGATGTCAAATTTACTCTGCAAATAAGGAGATGCTTGCCTTGTCCATGAAATGTTCCTGCAGACAGAAAACGCCTCCCTTTTCCTAGATTGGATAATATAGACCTATATAGACCTCCCTTCTCCTATATTAGATAATATAGACCAGGGGTGGCCAATCTTGATGCCCCAGGTGTTATTGGACTTCAATTACCAGAAGTCCAAGTAAGCACACCTGCTGACCAGGACTTCTGGGAACTGAAGTCCAAAACTATCTGGGGAACCAAGGTTGGCTATGCCTGATATAGACCCCAGCTAGTCAGAAACATACAAGCAAAGAGAGTGTTCTGTCACCAGTTCTATCACCCTTGCATGTGTGGAGAGTGACCATTTGAAGAAGGAGAACTTCCACTATTTCTGGGGGCCTCTGAAAATCAGGACCCCAACTCATGCAGAGAGCTACCACAGATCATATACATTTTCTTCGGGGCAACCAGGAAGAGAAAGAGAGGAGCCAAGTTGAAACACTCCTTTTGTGTTGTGATTACTGCCTGTGCAGCTAAAGACCAAATAGGGGATACTGTGAACCCCTTATACATTGTGATTGGCATATCCATGTAGAGCACAACTGTCAGAAGCCAAAAGAACACAGAGAGGGAAGTGACCAGGGTTTAGTAGTAAAGCTCACTCTTTAAATGCAAGGTATTAGATCCAATCCACAATGTGCACAGTGCATTGCATTCAGCTCCCCCAGGGCCCTCATGTGACATACCCACAGCCCCCAATATACCCATTTAATTAGCTCAAACTGTCCCTTGTGCCCTCTAGGGGACACAGAAGGCACGTTTTCTACAATTGCCCGCCCCCCATCATCCCAGTGCTGTGGTTAAACAACAACAACGTGCCAAACTGAGCACTAGAGGGCATAAAAGGGCTGTTCTAGTTTAACAATGTTTCGGTTGGAGGTCTTGAGTTCTTGATTTCTAGGTTATTTCAGGAGATAAATACATTATTTCAATGCCAAAGAAAGAAAGAGAGAAAGAAAGCCCCCCCCCCTTTGGCCACAGACTTTCCCCCATGGGGGGGATGATGGGGTAGAGTTACAACTCTGGACTGACAGCTAATCTGATAAAATAGTCCTTGTTCCATACCCCACACCCCTCAGCAAAGCTGCCCACCTCTAATATAACACGTTGGAGCCCTAATTTGGTTATCCTGGACTCCTGAGATTTTCTTCCTTCTAGTGCAGGGGTGCCAAAACTTCTTGGGCCACAGGCCAGTCACGTGGTTCAGTGGGCCGAAAATGTGGTTCCTCACAAAGGAAGCGGAAGTAAAATGCACCTTGCAATATGCTTTGCAACAGGATGAGATAGATTTTAGGCTGCCATTTTCTCTGCTTAAACCATGGGTGCCCAAACTATGACCCATGGGCTGGTGCTGATCCCAAACCCAATTCACCCGCCCCACGCCACTCTCATTGCTCCTGAAAGCGGAAGTAAACTGTGCCAGTACGGGCATGCTTTACTTCCTCTTCCAGGAGCAACAAGGGCAGAACAGGCCAGATGAATTGGGGTGGGGGCCTGATCTGGCCCATGGGCCGTAGTTTGAGCACCCATGTTCTAGTGAAACTGGTTGCCACAAAACAGTATTTTTTTTTAAAGAGCTGTTGTCCTCCAGCCTCAGTCAGACTCTGCCTGTAAGTCACATTTATCTGTGGCTTACCTCTTTTTTGCCTGGCATTGGGGTAGATGCTCCTGTCCTGGAAGTTGGACATCTCTCGGCTTGAGAATTCAGATTTGTTTTCACATAAACTCAATGACTTTCTGCCGTATCTTTAATAGCAAAAATGAACAAACAAACATGCAACAACTGAGTGTTAGGTGGTAATTAAAAGGTGCATAAAATGTGTGTGTGTTGCAATAGTATCCTTTTCTCATCTCCTCGTTATTCAAAGAATTGCCCTAGTGAATTGTGTCAAAGGACTATATACAGTAGTACCCCATATAACGAAAAAGCTAGGTTCCACAGAGCTCTTAGTTAAATGCATTTTTGTTATGCAAATCAGATTGGCAATACTCTGCATAAAGAGAGAAAATAATTCGTTATATGGGGTATACCCCATATAATGGGAGGGGGGATGTTCGTAATATGGGGTATACCCCGTATAATGAAAAAAAATCCTCTTCTTCATCAGCTGGTACTAAAGGAATTGCCTCAATGTGCATGTGATACTGTTTGTCAGAATGATGTAACAAGCTCTCATAGCTGTGTCAGGTATCACATTGGCAATGCAAACCCCAAGTTAAGAGCAATCCTTAAAACTTAGTCACTCTAGCATGGAATCTTGCCATCATTTGTTTATTTTGATTCCAGCCTGAACTAGGGTATTAATAGCACATTTAAAAGAAACAACTGTGTCATAACCAAATATTCATTCACAAGGTGCACAAGATTTGGTCAAAGATAGAAAAGCTACAACTTAATATCTGATGGTATAAATCACAGATTTGTAGAGTTAGATGAGTCATCTACCTCATGCCCTGCCCTGTTGAAAGTTGACAGCTAAATCATTCCTGACTAGTATCTGGCTAACCAACGTTTGTTTTGAGAACCCTTTTTTTGGGTTCAGTTGCACAGTCGATTCCGACCCTTTGCGACCCCATGGACCACTGTCCACCAGGCACTTCTGTCCTCCACTATCCTCCTCAACTTCCTCAGTTCTGTGCCCATTGTGTCTACAATCCCATCTAGCCATCTCATTTTGGGCCGCCCCTTCTTCTTTTGCCCTCCACCCTTCCCAGCATCAAGGCTTTCTCAAGAGAATCCTCTCTTCTCATTTGATGTCCAAAGTACTTTAGCTTCATCTTCACTATTTGACCTTTTAAGGAGCAGTCAGGCTTTCTGATATAATCCATTTCACTGTCAAACAGCTTTTATCCTTAAGACGTTCTTTGTAATATTTAGTCTATGTCACTTTTCTTGTCATTTGAACCCACTGGTACAAATCCTACAGTCTGAAGAAGCAAAATACAAGCTTGCTTCATCTTTTTTTGTGACAGTCCTTCAAATTTTTGAGAATGGCTATCACATTGACCCTTCTCTCATTTCCTCATGTTGCAAACTGCTTGTTTTTTGTTTTTGTTTGTGATTGGTTCAGTGGTGGGCAGCCAAAATTTTTACTACCACATTTTGGGCAGAGCCGACGTTGTGGGCAGAGCCAACATCATGACATCATGACATCGTGGGCAGAGCCGACGTCATGGCGATGTGGACAGAGCCAACAATGTAGGCAGAGCCAAAGTAAAAAAATAAAATAAAAATACAGTACACATAAAAATAGAAATAAAAAACACATAAAAATACAAATTAAAATAGCAATTAAATAGAAATAAAAAAACATAAAAATACAAATTAAAATAGACATTAAATAGAAATAAAAGCACACTACATAAAACACCCACCTACCCACCCACCCCATACACAAACCCTAGTCACTTACCCTGGCTGGAGTCGGGGAGCAGCAGGCAGGCAGCAACAGCAGCGGTGCAGCGGCACGGTGGTGTGACAATGAAGCAAAGCGGTGATGAGGCGGACCGGTGGCGCGGCGCGGCCTAGCCCAGCCTGGCCTGGCCCAGCCTGGCAGCGTGGCCTGGCCTGGCAATGCGCCGAGGGAAGGCTGCCACCGCTGCCGCTCCTCCAAAGAGGCCGCTGAGGGCCTCAACAGCCAGCCGCTGCACCCTTCCTTGCAGCCCAAAATGGCTGCTCGTAAGTGCACATGCGTCAAAATACCATTTGACGCATGCGCGCCTCCAGTATTCAGCGTGTATGTGTCAAATGGTGTTTTGACGCATGCACACTAACAAGCAGCCATTTTGGGCTGCAAGGAAGGGCGGCCATAGAGGCAACCAAACCAGGCACCTCCAAAAAAAGTAAATATCCTGGGTGGTCTCCTGGGAGGGTTACTATCCCCCCCCCCCCCCCCAGGGAGACCACCCAGGTTTTTTACTACCGGTTCGGTAGAACTGGTCCGAACTGGCTGCTGCCCACCACTGGATTGGTTACTGGGAAGTAAACAGGGGCTTTATTTATAAGTATGATTGCTCAGACACAAAGCTTTGAAGGACTTGTCTGCCCCAAGAGAAAAACAATGATGTAGCAGGAAGCACACAGTTCGCTTAATGTGGGATCCGACTGTTTCTGCAAGATAAAATCAGACCCATAGTAGCCCCATTCCTCTGCTATGTCCTGTAGTGAAGGCAGAATGCATTTGATCCCGTGTTCCTTCATAAAGCCCAGCATAACCATACAGAACACACCAGCTCTTACTGAATTCCTTACTTGGAGGAAGTGGATGAATTCATGGGTGCATGATACACACTCTCAGTGATTCTTTGGTGTAGCTGGCTTGCTTCTGTTAAAGAAAAGAAAGGGGTGACATGGTATATGTGAAATAGTTCTTTCCAAATATCAAGACATGCTCAGTCACTTGCAGCTAATAAGATGTACTCTTCATTCGGTGAGGTTTCATGGGGTACACAGAAAGAGCCTCCTTGAAGATTGTGGTATTTTTGAGCCATAATCTGGCATACCCTGGTAATGGCAACCTTGTGCTGTCAAGCTTAATCTTTCTTGCACTAAATCAGGCGAAAAGAACTGCAGAATGAACTCACCAAAAGGTGCCATCATTTTGACAGTTTCACATTTGGCCTAGACACGGAAGAAGAAGTAAGGATTCATTTGTTTGCTTTGAGAAGCAGTAGCCAGCAACTGGATCTATTTCCCAATAATTACATGATGCACAGAGAAATGCACTCAGTCCAACCTACATCTTTAGGGGTTCTACATGTGGCGGTCAGGTTGTTCACCAACAGAGCAATCCTTCCCAGTGCACGTAGGCATGCGCCTTTCAAGCTGTTTGATCACACTCCCTGTATTTCCTCCTACCTGCATCTCCTGGCTTGCTTACATTAAAGTCATTTAAATCTACTTATTTGTTTTCAAGGTTTGGTGTTTGTTCTTTTGAGCCTTTAGCAGTATAAAGACATATGTAGCAATCTAATGTGTTTCCCTACTTTTCCAATGTCATGATTATATCCAGTACCAACATTGCAGCTGGAGAATTTATGCCTTTCATCAGGGAAGCCATGCAACTAATGGAGGGGCATTACTCTCCCAATGGGAAGAGAGGGAGAGAGAGCAATAGTATTCTGTATGTACGCTCAGGGCCTGGAGCCAATGACTGTATTTTATTTTATTTATTCATGGAAGCAACTGCACAAAGTGGATCATTTATCTGTTGGATTTTTTGTGTGTAGTTACACCTTGCATAAGCAACCAGAGATAAGATAGGCATTCTGAGTAAAAACTAAGTATTTATAGGAATTGGAAATAAGACAGTGCCCTACACAACTGACAGCAGCTCTTGCTATCTAGTGCCATACCTCTGCAAGCTTCCAACTGTCCGGTCAGGACTTTTCTAATCTCGGAAACCCAGATGTTCTTCAATTCCACAGACGAAGCCTGCAAACACAGGGCAGATGGAAATTACAAGGGATAGAGGAAGCCACTTTAAATCTCTTGTGATGATGTGCCTGTACCATTAAACCTCTAGCCTTAGATGTACAATTCATTCCTTTTAAATCAGAGCTTAGACAATTCTTTTACATTTTGTTTTAAATATAACATAAACCATATAAAAACATAGAAATGCAAAATATAAAAAAATACACAAAATCTTAATAACCAATAACAACAAAAATAACTTATATAAACTACTAAGCGTACCTACCACCAATGGAACACTATACTGATTCATCTAAGTATTTTCTATATAGTAGTTTACTCAGTCTTTTTAACAATTTCCTTTTTTTTAATTTTAATTAACATGTCAATCTATCATGTGTTGCCATATTCCATATCTCTTTAAACCAATCGTGCAATTCATACTTTTTCTAGAATGCAATTCTCACAATCCTCTGGCTGCTCTAATATTTACTAAACCTGTCAGGCCAAGGTGAAGGGTTTGGACAGAGGAAGGAAGGGCTGGCTTGTTTCACCTGTGGGGAATATCGTGGATTAAGATGAGCTGATTTTCCACTCAGAAATACTACGACTACGACTACTACTACTTCATGTCAGAAATTATTCTGAGTTGAAAGGAGTTTTGCGGAATAAACTCCACTCAGGGAACGCCCAAATGAGGCTCCTTTCATGTCCCCAAGAGCTGGGACAGAGATGGGCGCTCAATCCATCATGCAGTACCTGGTTCTTGAACTGCCGACTTGCCAGCCTTCCAGATAACAAGGCGAGGTTCTTAACCACTGAGCCACCACAGCCCCTCCAATCAGAAATGATAGAGGTGAAAGCAATGGTGGGCAACTGCTCCAGTTATCTAATAATAATGGGATGCCCTTCCTTGAATTCAAGAGTCAGAATTCATGCCTTTTTTTTCTTTTAGTGGGCAAAATATTTTGGCACCTCCATTTATAGCACTGTTCTCACCAAGCTCATATTCCATGCTGTTTTACTGACAGCACCCATGACGTAAGTAAATTTTTTCCATGCTGCTTCCCAGGATGGCAGAATGCTCACCGCCAGCCCCACAGAGGATTCCCACCCCTAGGCCCTGTGCCAGGGCTGACACAGCTTGGGCAACGAGGAAGCTCTCAAGACACAAGGCTAAATTTCCCTTCTCTGTCTTGCTCCAAAAGGCAGGACAAGCCAGGTCTTGATGTGGTTCAAATGCAACATGCATACAATCACCCTCAGGCTGAGCCAGTGATTCCTGGCGGCCCATGAATGCCCTGACATTGAAGTTATTTCACACACTAAAATCAGACTTTCTCCTCCTTAAGTTCTCAGCTTTGTCCTCCTCTGGCCTGTACTTCATCTGCCTGCCCAAGACCTCACAAATCTCTAGGGATTTCATATTATGGGCAGATTTGTTGTTCTATTCTAAGAGAATGGGCACTCCACAGGCCTGGCCCTACCATTAGATGTAGTGAAACAGCTGCCTCACAGAAGAGATTTTCTGGGGGGGGGGGGGGAAGGTCGTAGGTCATGAAAAAGCAGCAAGTAGCTAATTGATTAACTTCCTATTATTGGCTGAAGCAGTACTCATGTAAATAATTCTGCATATGGCTGATAATGTAATTAGCTAGGATGACTTTGTGTACACGGGGTGAAACCAGTGGTGGGCTGCTACTGGTTCAGACTGGTTCGGCTGAACCGGTAGTGGAAATCCAGAGGGGTTCGCCGGGGGGGGGAGTAAACCCCTGGGCGACCAGTTCAGTCGCCTCTCTGGCCGCTCTCCGGATTCCTTTTCTGGGCAGCCCAAAATGGCTGCTCGGAAGTGCACATGCATCAAAACACCATTTGACGCAAGCACACTGAAAAATAGAAGTGTGCATGCGTCAAATGGTATTTTGATGCATGCGCACTTCTGAGCAGCCATTTTCCGCTGCCCAGAAAGGGTACAGTAACGTCCTTGGAGCAGTGGTGGCGGCTTTTCCTTCACCGCCGACCGCCAACACTGCTCCCTCGGCGGCACCGCCAGGCCTGGCTAGGCCAGGACAGGCCGCACCGCCGCCACCTAACTGCTGCTCCCCAAGTCCCCGACCCCAGCAAAGGTAAGGAACTAGGATTTGTTTTCTTTGTGTTTCGGGTGGTGGTGGGGGTATTTTATGTAGTGTGTTTTTATTTTATTTTTATGTATACTGATTCTTTTTTTTTCTTTGGCTCCGCCCACAACATCATGATGTCATGATGTTGGCTCCGCCTATGATGTCATGATGATGGCTCCGCCCATGACATCACGATGTCATGACATTGGCTCCACCCATGATGTCGGCCCCGCTCACAGTGTGGTAGTAAAAATTTTGGCTGCCCACCACTGGGTGAAACTAAACATTTTCCACTTACGTTCTGAGGCACCATAGGATCAGTATAACCTGTTTCATCATCCAAAACTTGTGGGGGCCCACAGGAAAAAAGAAGGAAGTCCTTAATTACTGAAAATCACCATTACCATGAAAGTGATTCTGGTGCCAGTGATTTTCAGCAATTAAAGTTTCTTCCTATCTCCATGGGTTCCCAAATAAGGAAAGGGGTTACATGCAAACCATGGGTGCCCTGGGAAAGAAGTAGGAAATGATACATTTCTGAACAAATCATCTTGGCTGATGTCAGTTTTATACAGTGTGATCTACAGGAACAGGATTCTAGCTGCTGCATTTTTACCAGTAGAGAAGAGAAGAAGTGCTTGTTGCATTTTGCATCTTACGTATGCCAAAATAGCTTGGCTTTGTGCAGAGCATCTCCGTTAGATTGTTTCAGCAACAACAAAACTGAACATAACAAAAATAAAAGCAACGTGGGAACTTTCAGACTAACAAACGTATTTTGGCATGACCTGAGGATTACAATCAATTTCTTAGCCTTATAGGGTAAAACATCTGGGCTTAGACTGTATGAAGTGTCTACTGTGATATCATATATAACTTTTATAACTCCACCTTGGACAGCAAAATGTCTTAAAATGGAGCTATCAATACACTTAAGGCTACCTATTGAGCAAGTAGCAGTAGCAGTGTTGAATCTAACACCAATATGTCTTTGGGAGCCTTGATGGAAGGAAGAAATAAATCTTTGTTGCCTTTGAAGTTTGTCTATCACCCACATGTGACTGCAAATCAATTTAATAGCAAGGATATGAGGAAGCAAGGCAACTAGAAAAGAAAAAAAAAGTTGTGTCATACAATACCTGAATAATATAGACTTCTTCTCGGCCATTGTACCAAATTTCAAATTTTTTATTATCACCTTTGACGTTTTCAGTAATGCCAACAGTGCTCATCTGTGGGAAGAAAATCTTTGAATAGCTAAGAAAAAGCAATCACACGTATATACCACTCCATAGTGCTTTGTGCATTCTCATGACGGTTCACAAATTAATAAGCATTTTGTCCCCAAAATACTGGGTACTCATTTTACCAACCTTGGAAAGATGGAAGGCTGAGTCTACCTTAAGTCCTTGTCAGGATCACCTTGTCAGGATCAAACTCACAACCTTTTGGTTTCAGGACAGCAGCTTAACCAATGCACCACCATTACATTTTAACTTTATGATGTAGAGCTCACACCTTCAGTTCACATATGAAATGAAAACAATACAACAGTTTCTTATTAGGAAATGCCTAAGCTTTAGATACTGTGAGAACCAAATTGATTTACTACTTGGAAGTTAGGCTCCTGTATACCATACTGGCAATCGCCTGCTTGTTAACACCCTGTGTTTCATCACAGATCCAAGTGTTATGATACAGTGGGATGTTTACAGATAGGACAGTTTCTTCTACGAAAGTGAAAGATTGATGTAGTAAGAGATAACCTTGACAGGCAGATCTGAGTGTTAATGGTAGGAATTTAAAATAAAAGGAACGACTGCTGAATAAGCAGGAAAACTGAGAACTGGAACTGTAAACCAGTCTTTATAGGCTACAGTACTGTATTGTATTGTATTGTTCGACTTATATGCCGCCCCACTCACTTGTAGTGACTCTGGGCGGCTCACAGCAAAACAATGTTTCATAACTACAAATATTACATCACAAAAATCAGATATCAAAAGTACATAAAAACATTACAAGAAATCACCCATCCCGATTACAAAATTAAAAATTCATAAACATTTCATTTCATTACAAAAACACATCAAAACACTTTAAACAGTTCACACAAGTCTCAAACTCTACCCCACTTACTAAGCCCACTACGTCCCTTTTCCTGCGGCTTCTTTCCCCTCAGCCGAACTTGGCTGAGAGAGCAGCCAAATTTGGGGTGGAGGGGGAAAGACCCACATAGCTCTCCTTGGTCCGAGGCCGGGGGAGAGCAGCATCAATGTTCGGTAGGGGTGGCGGCAGTTCTTCTTAAAACCGCCAGCCCCGGACGCAGCTGTCCTTGCTCTCCCTGGTCCGAAACCGGGGGAGAGCGGCGTCAATGTCCCAGTAGGTACGTGACCTAATGGGGGCTATTTGTAAAGCCCACGGCAGGGCAGGGCTCCGGGGCCAAGTGGCATGAATCCCCGGGCTGGACGCTGTGTCGGCTTCTCCGCCCCGCCGCAGATGTTCCAGCGAGAGCGGCGGCGGTGCGAGGGTCCCGGCGTCGGCGTCTCTCTTTTAAAGCCCACGGCAGGGCAGGGCTCCGGGGCCAGGTGGCGCGAATCCCCGGGCTGGACGCCGTGTCTGCTTCTCCGCCCCGCCGCAGATGTTCCAGCGAGAGCGGTGGCAGTGTGTGGGTCCTGGCATCGGCGTCTCTCTTTTAAAGCCCACGGCAGGGCAGGGCTCCAGGGCCAGGTGGTGCGAATCCCCGGGCTGGACGCCGTGTCGGCTTCTCCGCCCCGCCGCAGATGATCCAGCGAGAGCGGCGGCGGTGCGAGGGTCCCGGCGTCGGCGTCTCTCTTTTAAAGCCCATGGCAGGGCAAGGCTCTGGGGCCAGGTGGCGCAAATCCCCGGGCTGGACGCCGTGTCGGCTTCTCCGCCCCGCCGCAGATGTTCCAGCAAGAGCAGCGGCGGTGCGACGGTCCCGGCGTCGGCGTCTCTCTTTTAAAGCCTACGGCAGGGCAGGGCTCTGGTGCCAGGTGGCGCGAATCCCCGGGCTGGACGCCGTGCTTGCTCATGGCATAAACCATAGCATGGCTTAAAGCAGTGATCATTAACCTTGGCATTCCAGATGTTCTTGGACTTCAATTCTCAGAAGCCCTGATCAGCAGGAGTGACTTGGGTTTCTGGCATGCCAAGGTTGGCCATCACTGATTTAAAGAATACCTACCTCCAGATCAACCAACCTACCTCCAGATCAACAGAACTGCCATGGGTACTCGCATGGCTCCACAGTATGCTAATATATTCATGGCTGATCTAGAACAACATTTTCTTAACTGCTGTGCCTATAATCCACTTGTCTATTTGAGATACATTGATGACATATTCTTGATCTAATTATTAAATTAAATTAAATTAATAAACAAATAGAAGCTGAGAAACAACCAGCAGAATGTTTAAATTCTAGGACAATGGGTTAGAGCAGTGTTTCCCAATGTTTGGTTTTTGGACTACACTTCCCAGAAACATAAGTCAATTCCCCAAAGCACTAATCATCCAATGTACTGACTCGGGTTTCTCAGAATTGAAGTCCAAGAACACCTGGAGAGTCAAGTTTGCTGACCCCTGGGTTAGATGGAAGCAGAAATTTGCAAATTTCCTAGCCAGATTGGAAGCAACCTGGTGAACTGGGCTGGGGTGATTCTGTGATCTTACTCTGGGGAGTCTGACAAGGGATTAGCAAATTTGCTGCCTATCATAGTGGTCTTGCCACTATGTTTTAATCACACATAAATCAAATCAAAGAAACTGCAAGCATCCATTGCTGCCCCATCCAAAGTAACTTGCTTTTCCACCCAGAACTTTCTACAAGGAGAAAATCAATGAAGATTTTCCCTAGCTTGTTTGTTTTCAGTTTTTGTCTGAAATGTACTTGGTGGCCCACAGATGCCTATGTTTCTTCCACCATAACTAAATGACTATTGCTTACCTTTAAAGAATTCTTAAAGCTGTATGAAGGAGACTTCTCATGGCCATCTGTGTTTTCTTCCCGTTTCTTGCAGAAGAGGAGAATTTTTGCATAGAGGAAGAGATGTCTCTGCATGGGCTTGAACCTGGCCAGATCTTTCACTTTGTTGTGTCCCTTCTTATGGTCTGTCCAAACATTAAAGGATCCCTGCAGGAGCAATTTGCCAAGCTCATGTACATCTCCCTGCAGAAAAACACAAGTAGTGGGGGGAGTAAAGCAAAATTCTAGTCCTCATAGCTCCATTTATACATCATTTTCTTCATATTAATCTTAGCTTCAATTCTTCCCTTGCTGCTTACATTCAGTTTCCAGAGGATGGCTTCTTCGTCTGCAAAAATTAGCTATCCTATGGGAACTGAATGTAATCATAGTTGAATTTTCTTGAATAGTATCCATGTTAGTCTATGTTTCAAGCATATCAGAGAATAAACACTTTAGAAGTATGGAAGGCAAGCAAGGATAACTGGACAGAAACTCATGACTCTCAACTGCCTGGCCAAGAACAACCATGGCCTGTGTGGAAAGCTTTAAAGAGACTGCATGCAGGAGTAGGAGGATCAAGGGCTAATCTGAGAAAATGGATTTTCCCTGTAGATGACAGCCTGTGTGAATGTGGAGAAGTGCAAACTATCTCCCATATGGTACAATGCACATGATGCCTCTCAACATGCACTGAGGAGGACCTTATGTTGGCATGAGGAAATGGTGTTGAAGTGGCCTGATATTGGGCAGATATCATCTAGCCCTTTTTAATTCTTTTTTGTTTTTAGATGTGTTAATTTTACCTTTGTATGTTATTATATGCTGGTGGCGCATCTGATATGAATAAAGAACAAAACAAAACAAAAACATCGTAGCACTCTGAAGACTAACTGTTATATTTTAATGTTAGTTTTTGTGGCTCAAGTCCACTTCGTCAGACATGGGAAGGAGCCTTCACAATTTAGGCTGTCTGGCAAAACAAAGGATGAACTCATACAATTGTCAATAGATGCTGAAGGTTAAACTCATTAGCAAATGTTCAATGCCAGGTGTTTGTTTTGTATCCTCCTACTATTTGAAATTGAAAAAAAGGGGGGAATTTACAACTAATCTGAATAACAACCAGAGATCATCTGCCATTACAGTTGTATAAAGCTACATTGATTTGTATACTTATCTGTTATGCTAACCAATCACTCTGTACCTGATATGTATAAACTGATGTCTCACTGCCATGTCTGAGGAAGTGAACTTGACCCACAAAAGCTAACATTAAAATATAATTAAGTTAGTCTTCAAAGTGCTACATTTTTGTTTTTTCTCTGATATGCTTGAATGTAATCAGCGAGGGGGAATTGAAGTGTTACGGGTCAGACAAGATGACCTCACAAATCCCCTTCCAGTGATGTAGGTAAGTGATCTGCAAGCAGAGATATTAAGGTAGGCATCTGAAGACAGAATGTGCTAGTTTGCTCATGTGATCAAATGACAGTTTGATACCCTCCCTTTTTCTCAGAATGGCTTACAGAACATTTAAACTAATTGTGAGATTAAACCAGATAACAGTAGAAAAGTACAAATAAAAACATGCAAAGGCTATGGCTTGGGAAAAAGATAAGTGTGTTAGCCTTCCAGATCACACAGGACTTTTGGCTGTTTATATTCAGAAGCACCCATTCCTCTCTGCCAGGTTGATCCTGGTTCCTCTTTCTATTTATCTCCCAAGTTGTACCTTCAACAGTAATTGCTTCCTTTTTTTGCCACACAGCATAAGTGAAATGTTGAATTGATCCAGGATGTGTCCGTTATCAAAATGGCCAGTTTATGTGAACTACTGCCTACAAATGTGGAATTTCCATTACATAACTTAAACGTATATTCACTTGGGTTAGCTTTCCTGATAAAAAAGATTTAAAAGCAAGAGAGAAGAAGCTTTTTAATGCAGATGGCGTACGATCCACTGAGATAAAACAGCTGTCACATAAACAGGATAAATTCTTAATTAAGTTGTGCTAAACTATAAATAGATACCCAGCATAAGTAATGGACAGAGTAAAAGACTAGGAATTCTGGATTAAAATCCCTGCTCAGCCATGGAAACTCAGTGGGAGCATGGAACTAGTAAAGCCACTCCTTAAATGCCTCACTTACCTTGAAAACCCTATTAGGGTCATTGTAAATTGGTTTTGTATCCATGACAGATAGCAACAACAAACTATAAATAGTTTAAATGAAGGTTACTGCTATATGTGAAGGCTTCTTGCCCCCCCCCCCCCCCCCGGTTGTGTGAAGAAGTGATGTGCAATCACACAATATCTGCTGTCATTCAAACTAATGAAAAAACGCCAGGTGAATCACAGAATTTTAGAAGATAATTACTGTAAGTCAATTTGGTGGAAGGAAAATGTAACGTTTGTGACTGGCATGGAGCATTCAGGAAACTGTCAGAGGAGAAGTATGAAAAACAGTGGGTTTATGGGCAGGGAAAAATTAATGTTAGAGACTGAATCTCTTTTTCTTTTTTTAAATCAGAAGAGCACTTTCAATCTAGTCTAATGAAGAACTTCATTAACTTCAACCAGAACTCAAATCCAGACTAATTTATCTCTTTTAGAGGTGTATATGATTCTGATTTCCTTTTGACTTTATGTCTTCTTCTTCCATTTCCAGGCCAGACGTGAAACTGCCAAAATGAAGGCACCTTTAGGTGAGTTCATTCTGCAGTTCCTTTCACCTGACCTAGCGGGAGAAAGATGAGCTGGCAGCACAAGGTTGCCTTTACCAGAGTACACCTGATTGTGGTTCAAAAATATCACAATCTTCGAGGAGATTCTGTATTCTGTATGTTGAATAGGCAGGAAAAGCCCTGGTGGTGCAGTGGTTAAACTGTTAAGTTTAAGTGGTTAAGCCTTCCATCCTTCCAAGATCAGTTAAAATGAGTACCAGAGAGTGCACTAAGCGCTATGGGGTGGTATAGAAGTGTGATTGCTTTGCTTTGCTTTACTGAAAGCTAAAGAGCCCCCCCCTTCAAACCCCCACCACCAACCATACATTCTGCCACCTCCTACATTTTCAGTCTCCCTACAAAATTCTTGTATTTTTATAATAGGCAAATATCTTCCATGTAGCTCACATAACCTAATTATCCAACCCATTCCTCATATTACTTTGTTTTCATACCATTACCATGTCATGTTGCCTTCCTTAGATGCTGAGATGTAGACGTTGCATTCCTGGCGAGATCAGACCAATGCCACACAGAGTAGCTGGCACATAATCCTTGTGTACCAAAACCCTTAGATCAGGGGTGCCCAAACTTTTCAGGCCAGTCATGTGGTTCAGAGGGCTGGTCACTATGGCCCGGGGGCTGGATTCAGCTCCTGACACCAATTCATCCGGCCCACTATGCCCTTGTCGCTCCCGAAAGCAGAATTAAAATGTGCCTGTATGAGCACGTTTTATGTCTGCTTCTGGGAGCAATGAGGGCATCAAAGACTGGATGAATTGGCATCGGGGACAGATGCGACCCCCAGGCCGTAGTATGGGCACCCCTGCCTTAGATCCTTTTCACAAAATTATGCCAAACCAGATATCATGTGTTCGACATGTCTGCATCTGTTTTTTCCATCTAAACAAAGATGTTTAAGTCTTTTCTTGACAAAATTCATTTTCCTGGTCTTGGCTGTTCACTCTGTTAAAGTCACTTTAAATCCTGATTATGTCTTCTGGAGTTTTAACTACTCATATCAGTTTAGTGTGATCCACAAATTTGATAAGCTTCATGTCTGTGCTTAGATCCAAGTAATTTATAAAGATTATTAATACTACCAGGAGCAAGAAAGAACCTTGTGACACCCAACTTGCTATGCCTTTCCATCACCATTTAGGAACTTAAGAGTTTTCTAGTAGTTGAGAACACATGCAGCTCTCCAAGGCACTCCTAGGATTTAAAAAAACTAGTGGACTTAATACAATTTGATTTGCTTAATACATACCTCATAACCTGTAATTGCTATCTGGTGCATGGAGTCATTAGCTGACTTGATGATATCGAGGACTGTGGCTAGAGCTTCTTCTAGTTCAGCAGTACCTTCTGAATTCTTGCTGCATTTTAACATTTCCTAATATGGAAAAAAATGGAAACTAGATTTGAAGGCCTTTCAAAACATTTTTCATCACAGAAAGTTCCTTAATAACAAATGTGTAGCAAAGAAAAAAACCCCACACATACACTTTTCATTTGAATTCAAGGAGCTAATTATTTCCCAAATTAGAATGCACCACAATGCACGGAAAGCTGCTTGCTAAAGCTGCTAATCTGTATCCTTTCATGAAAAATAGGGACATCACTAGCATGGGAAACTGGGCTACCAGTTTTAAATGGCACACCCTTTATCCAGCCGTATGTGGCAGCACTCTCTGAAATAGACTTAGTGGTGGCTGTTCTACTACTATAGAAAAATATGAAGTCTGACAATGACTCTGAGACAGGCCAGACTTTCAACAGGCTGCAAGAGAAAGTGGCCGAGTTTACCAGGCCTTGGGACTGTGGTGGCTTAGTGGTTAAGACAGTCAGCAGGTAAGCAATTCTAGAGCCAAGTACTATATGATGGAGTGAGTTTCCATCTCTGTCCCAGATCCTGCCAACCTAGCAGTTCAAAAGCAAGAAATTGCAAGTAGATAAATAGGTACCACTTTGGTGGGAAGGTAACAGCATTCCATGTTTCAGGATGCCTGCCACATTTTCATGAAAATGTCTACTGATGCAGACAGCACTGGTTATTTGGCTAAAAACTGAGATGAGCACCGAACCCTAGAGTTGAATACAACTGGCTTTCGAGCAAGGGCAACCTTACTAGGCCTTACTAAGACAGCAGAAGGCAGGAGTTTTGTAGATCAGCCTCTCCCTATCACAGCATGATGTGTTCGGGACAACATCCAAGAGAATCCCTCAAGTTGTCCTGGATTCTGAGTAGACCAGGCCTCTCCTGTTGAGGGTTGGCCTGGGATTCTGACACGGATGTAGAGAAACAGGAGTTGACAACATCCACCCCAAGGGCTGCTCAAACTGCAAGTTGATTGGGTGACCTGGGTGCCACAACTGCTAGTCTCCATATTTCTCCATCTGCCCAGGAATTAAGTGATGAAAGTCAGTACCAAGATTTTCTTCATTGCTTAGCAAGACACTAAAGGCAATCAATTGTTGTGTTACACTACGTGGGAAATGGGATGCCTTGTTGCTCCTGGAATGGAAAAATTCTTAATACTGTAGTATACTTACTGACTTCTCACAAGATGGGACATGGCCCACACATGGATTGTAAAATGGAACCAACTGTAGCAGATTTTATTTGATATGGGCTTTTTGGGGACCGTAGCCCAGCACAGTTTTGTTCTACAAGAACATAGAAAGCACAGCTTGTGTGCCACATTTACAACATCCTGGGTGACTTCAAATCAGGACTTGGAAAAGTTACTTTTCCTCATTCCTCATAGGGCAGGGTACAAGTGAAATGAAATGAAATGAATAAATAAATTCTTTTAATCTTAGTAGCATTTTAATTGGGTTTTTTAAATAGGTTTTTAATGTTTTGGACTGCTGTGCTGTTTTAATGTTGTGAGCCGCCCAGAGTTGTTTTGAGTTGGGCGGCTATACAAATTGGAAAAATAAAAAAATAAAATAAAAAGCTAGTTGAAGCATTCTGGGAATTGTATTTCAAAAAGCAATTCTTCTAAATTCTATTTTTGACTTAGTGGTTTGTAATAGGGGATTGACTATGAAGCAAAACACCTCCTTGTCAGCTAGTACAAAATTACAGACATTTCTTGCCTACATGTTTTTTCCCCAAATTATATTTTTCTGTAATTGAATTAAACATCTAGTTAGGAGATGGTTCAGTGATTAAACTGCATCCCATCCAAACCATGGGTTTCTTTTGTTCTTGAAACTTGACTCTTACTCGGAATTTCTTTTAACCAAATGCTTCCAACAGCAAAACTCCTAACATCTGGCATTTGTTTTATGACAAGATGAAAGAAACAATAGAAGGATTCCTTTTTGGTGATGCTGGTTCTAGTCTAGATTATAATTTTGAATTGATAGCCTCAGACAACTTGACAAATATTCTATAATATTGGTTATTAAACTTGGTTTAGTTATTTATTGGCAATAAATAACCAATTGGCTAATCACAAGTTGGGATCAAAATTGCTGGGAGAAACATCAACAATTTGAGATACGCAGATGATACCACCCTAATGGCAGAAAGTGAGAAAGACTTAAAAAAGCTCCTGAATAGGTTGAAAGAAGAAAGTGCAAAAGCTGGCTTGAGACTCAACATCAAGAAAACCAAGATAATGGCAACAGGCCCGGCCTATCAGTCCCTGAAAAATAGATGGGGAAGTGACAGATTTCACTTTCTTAGGATCCAAGATCACTGCAGATGGAGATTGCAGCCATGAAATAAAAAGGCGATTCATTCGTGGAAGACAAGCAATGAGAGACCTGGGGAACATAGTGAAAAGTAGAGACATCACCTTGCAAACAAAAATTCATATAGTCAGAGCAATGGTATTCCTGGTGGTAATGTATGGTTGTGAGAGCTGGACCATCAGGAAAGCTGAGCACAGAAGAATAGATGCCTTTGAAATGTGGTGTTGGAGGAGAGTTATGAGAGTCCCCTGGACAGCAAGGAAAACAAATCTTAGAAGAAATCAACCCTGACTGCTCCTCAGAAGGTCAAATAGTAAAGATGAAGCTAAAGTACTTTGGACACCAAATGAGAAGAGAGGATTCACTTGAGAAAGCCTTGATGCTGGGAAAGGTGGAGGGCAAAAGAAGAAGGGGGCAGCTAAAAATGAGATGGATAGAAGGTATTGTAGATGCAATGCACACAGAGCTGGGTGGGCTTAGGAGAATGGTGGAAGACAGAGGTGCCTGGTGCGCAATGGTCCATAGGGTGCAACTGAACAACAAAATAGCTCCCACATTTCCCTTGTCCATGATAGCTAGGGGTTGGAAGGAAGGAAGGAAGGAAGGAAGGAAGAAAATCTTTTAACCTCTTAACCTTTTAATCTTTTTAAATCTTCCAACCTTGAAATTGTTTAGATTTTTTTTTATTGTTAGGTCTTGTTGTTATTGGTTTTAATTGTTGTTAGCTGCCCTGAGTCACTTTGAGGAGGACGGCATACAAATATGGTTATAAATAAATAAATAAATAAGAGTTCTGTTTGACATTAACCATGTTGTTCCATGTTGGTAAAATTTGTTGTGCTGTTGCAAAGAAAGCTCATTAAAGGTCACAAGCCTGTCTGTGAACTTCCTGTGATGAGCTCACCTCAATGTCACTGGGAATTCTATCTTCCTACCTCCAATTTCTGCAGTTGTCAGCATTAAGACAGGCCACCAAGGTACAACTATGTGACTTTTCACTTCTATGTCTCACAAACAAGTTGCTTGCTGGCCTTTGGGCAGAATGAGTTTGGGTTTCAGAACAGAAAGAAGAGTTTAAACAAGAGTTGAATTTTCAGTACAGGTATATATTTATTTATTGATTTAAATTTCTATACTGCCCTCCTCGCCGAAGGCAAAACAGAATGCATTTTACACTTGAAATCCAGGTTAACAAGGTGAGCTTATTATGACATCTTTTTCTCTCTGAGATCTATATCATTTTATCACAAGCTAGAATTGACTTTTTATTTCTGAGCAGATGGTTTAGAGTTAGACTACTATCCAGTGTCTACTTTGGGTGAAATGCCAGGAAGAAAGGTCAAAATAATGACATATTGACTCTGCTTTGAATATAATGACAAAGCATATTGTAACTGGATGAAACCTATATCATATACTCTCATCACTTGGGAAAGCTATTTTTTTAAAACTAGAAACCATCTGACTCCAAAGCCCATGCCCATGCTAGCTAGGAGAGTTTGGCAAACAAGTAGGTTTTTAAAGCTGTGCTCCCTGCTCCTCTTCATGGGTAGCTGATTAATCGAAGAGAGAGAAAGCATTTGGAGACATCTCATATGCATAAGACATTCCTTGCCAATAAGAAACTTTGAATAATGTTAGTTTTAGAAAACCCAGAGACAAGGATAGAACAGAGCTCCCCATCACAGAAATGTACACTATTAAGTCCAGAAGCTGATGAGAAAAGAAGTAGCAGGATTCAAAAATAGGCTGTGATCAAGACAAGAGGTTTAATGTTAGGAATCATTAAGTATAGCAGGAAATTATTTATTTATTAGTTCAAATTTATATTGCCGCCCACTCGCCGTGGCGACTCAGGGCGGCTTACATATAATACATTATATTACAATACAGTACAATGCAATATGTTGGGGTGGGCACAGGGCGGCAAGGTCCTCATCCTGCCCTGGCTTCTTCCCCTGGCAGTTGGTATAGGCACAGGGGGAGGGGCGGTAAGGTCCTCATCCTGCCCTGGCTTCTTCTTCCCCTGGCAGTTGGTATATTCAAAATTTCATTCTTTTAGAAGGTATGTTCAAAGTATAAAGAGAGACTGGAAAATGGACCTTTTTGGTGGATACTGGATACTCCAAAAGCTGGTCTGAAACTCAACATTTAAAAAAAAATCAAGATCATGGCATCCGGTCCCATCACTCCCATGCAAATTGAAGGGGAAGAATGGAAGCAGTGACAGACTTCCTTGGGATCTAAGATAACTGCAGATGGTCACTGCAGCCATGAAATAAAAAGTCACTTACTCATTGGAAGACAAGCTTTGGCAAACGTAGGCAGCATAATAAAAAGTAGAAACATCCCCTTGTCAACAAAAGTCCACATAGTTAAACTGATGGTCTTCCTAGTAGTAATGTATGTCTGTGAGAGCAAGAGCATAAGAAAGGCTTAGAACAGAAAACTAGATGCCTTTGAATTGTGGTGCTGGAGAAGACTTTTGAGAGCCCCCTGGACTGCAAGGAGATCAAATTAATTGATCCTAAAGAAAATCAACCCTGACTGCTCCTTGAAAGGACAGATACTGAAGCTCAAGTACTATGGCCACCAAATGAGAAGAGAGGACTCACTAGAGAAGGCTCTGATGCTAGGAAAGATTGAAGACAAAAGGAGGAGGCAGAGGATGAGATGGTTAGATAATATTGTTGACCCAGTGGACGTAGATCTCGGCAGAGTCCAGAGGATGGAAGATGAAAGAGGAGCCAGGCATGCTGTGGTCCATGGAGTTGCAAAGGGTCAGACTTGACTGTGCAAATGAACAACAAACACAACAAGGATGCTCCAACCTCCAGCCCCTCCCCCTCAATCCCCTGATTGGCATAGCCCATGACCATGTGGGCTGGGGGTTTCTCAGCACTGTAATCCAGGAAAACAGACACTTTCCCAAGCCCTGGGTGTTGCCAGGCTGGCCTGAAAGTGTTTGTACTGAGCAAAGGTCAGAGAAAGCCAATCCTTGGCGGGATTGTATGACCCTGTGGAAATCTGGCTGCAGCAATGCAGCTGGAGCATTAGTTTAGCACCCCTGGTGTGTTCACAGCCTCTTCATGCCACAAACACCTCTTCTTCTCCACAGTTTATATTCTCCCACACACACACACACATACACCTCCTTAGTGTTCTCACCGTGTTCCTGTGACGTTTGTTTCAAAATCATTCCAGAGTGCAGCCAAATAAGTGCAGAACTGGTCAAACTTGCTTATGTCCCATTGAGCTCACTGGCTTGGCTGGAAGATTTTAAGGGCTTGAGATCTAATCTCACACCTGTTTACTAGTAACATTTAAATAATCAGAACAGGAAGAGTCAGCACAGTAAAACCTGAAATTTTGCTTCCAGTTATACTTTCCCAGGTTTGGCAATGATATGACTAACCGAAAGCTCTCTTTGCTATTAATCACACTCAGTTCAGAATGCAGTGAGGACTGGGGATCCCTCCCTGTGCCAAATCCTGTTAAAATGTATATTAGGAGAGAACACAAGACTTTCACCCAGCACATCCTAAAACATCCTAGGGGGTCACCACGCCAACACGTCTGTTATGTTATTATATTTTTCTCAGGGAGGGGGAGGAGCAGTGATGGGATGTAACAGGTTCTCACCAGCTCGCCAGAACTGGTAGTAACTTTTCCCAGAGTCCCAGAGAACCGGTAGCAGCTTTTGGGGGAAACTACCTTCGGGGCTTACCTTTTCACTGGTTCCCCCACTGTGCATGCGCACCAAGCACTTGGTGTGCATGCATGCCTACAGTCCTTGGCATGTATGCATGGCCTCCTTGCTGTCCTCCCAAGCGGGGAGGAGGAAGAGAAGCTGCTAGCCTGAAACTCCCTATAGCCTGCTCCCCAGGGTAAGTGATTCACCTTTGGATGTGGTGTGTCTGTGTGTATTTTAATGTGTATTTAATACCTTTACCTATATTGACGTACTATCACAGTTCCTAAAAAGGCATGGCAGCCGGCTGCCAGGCCTGCCGGCAGCCTGGCTTGGGGTTTTTAAGCAAAGTCTTAGAGTTACCTCATCAATAAGCTATACCTGTGCTGTTCCAATTGCTGTTCCAATTGGAGAACCCTTAAGGAGGTACAGCTGTTTTACATTTACATTATGGCATATTATCCTAGAGAACCGGTACAATGACCATATCCATCTTGCAACATGGTGCTGCCTAGGCACTTATACTAACAGGTAAGTGACGGGTTTGTGCTTGGGGTGGGTGGGTTGATTTCTGTTTGGGTGTTTGGGTGGGTGTATTTTAATGTAATTTTTATTTATTTGTTTAACTTATTTACGGGTTTGTGTTGTGGGTGGGTGGGTGGGTTGAGCGGTGTGAGTGTACCTGTGTGTGTGCTTATTTTTATTTTATTATTTTATTTATTTTTTAGTTTTTTCTTTGGCCCCGCCCATGACATCATGATGTTAGCTCTGCCCACACTGCAGGAGGCTTACGATCTTTAAGAGATAGGGCAAGGGGTGCCCAAACTGTTTGTGCTGGGGGCCTGACCATGCACCTGGGACAGCTGAGTGGGCCTGACCACACCCCTGTATGTGGATGTATTCGCGCATGTGCGTCCGGAACCACTTCCAGTAGTGGTGTGGACGTGTTTGTGCATGTGTAAACATGTCTGCACCATTCCTGGAAGTGGTTCCAAATGTCCCCACACATACATCCACACCACTCCCGGAAATGGTTCCAGATGTCCCCATGCATGCACAAATGCGCCCGTCCTACTCTCGGAAGTGGTTCCTGATGCACATGCGCATTGGTGGGCACATCCCCCATCCACTTCCAGGAACAGTGTGAGGGCATCATGGGCCAGATGAATTAGCATCAGTGGTTGGATGCACCCTCCGGGCCGTAGTTTGGGCGGCCCTGGGATAGGATAAGCAAGAGAATGACCCTTGACATCCTCAGAAAAGAGATGAGCCTCAGATCCGCCGACTCAGATCCAGGAAGAGCTCTATGGCAAGAGCAAACATTCTTGAGGGTACGCAAGAGCAAAACCAAATTAAAAGATGGAGGAAGGAGCTCACTGGGCAAAGAACATCATTAAAGGAGGCCCTCCAAGGTCATTCAAGAAACAAAATGGCTATCCCTTTGAAGCTGTTGGGACAAAGTGGCTGGTCTCATTGTGCAGGCAGGGCAAAATGTCCATCCGGCCCTTGAAGCTAACTGAAAGAGCATGACCCAGCCCCAGGCTTGAAAAGGTTGGGAACCCCTGTCTTTAATGAATAATAGGAATAATTTATTTCATAATACATTTTCTGTTTGGAAGAATGAAGTACCTCATTTATACTGGCCCAATTAGCCCTAGCCATGGTGTCAATTCTGATCGCCAGTTTATTCCTTACTTCGTTGCCCCAATTCTGAAATCTGGATTCAGCGGGGGAATTTTGTATTTTGCTGTTTGTGGAATGTAATGCTGAATTAAAGGTTTGGGAATCACTACAATGATGAGGCGGCTGGATGGCATCATTGACATGATGGGCATAGACCTGTGTGGGCTGCAGAGAATGGCAGAGGACAGGGGAGCCTGGCGTGGGGTCACAAAGAGTCGGACATGACTGTGGGACTGAACAACAACAACAAGGCAACCCTTGAATAGTTTTTATCTCTCACCTGACACACATTCTTTCACAGGGAATCACTTCACAAATGGAAGTACCTGGTTGCTTAATTACTTTACCTTTGTACTGGGTTTAGTGGGATGTATTAGGATAATGGGCAGGAGGTTGGGAGGACCTTACTCTGGTTCCTAGTGACTCATGAAACTCACTAATGATCTGGGACCACTCACTCTCCCTGTGTTATGCATTTATTGTGATGATAGATAGAGGGTGGGAGGAGAGAGAGGGAAAGAGATGGAGATACGTAGAGACAGAGAGAGAACCATGTATCTCATGTGAAAAAAGTGAAATAGAATTGTAATTACTCAACTGATAAATAAAAACAGGACTGGCTGTGGAGCCACTGTGGCTTAGAGGTTGAAATTTTGCCTTTTAAGCAGAAGGTACGAGTTCGATTCCCCAGGAAGGATGGTGGGAGCATGTATAATGGCCAGAGACAAGGCGGGAGGAAGGCGCCCATCCTGCCGGTGTTGCCACCACACCTACTTCCCCTTGAGTTAAGCCCTGTGCAGCACTGGCTTGGCTTCTCCCTTCCCGCCCTTTAGTTAAGAAAAATAAATAAAAATAAAAAAACTCCACCAGCAGGGGCGGAGATTGCTGGGGCAGAGTGGGACATTGCCCAATTGCCTGATACCCCAGCATGCCACTGCTTCTGAGTCTCAGTCATCTTCTGACTTCTTGATGACCAAACCATATTTGAAAATGCTTGTGCAAATGGGTGCTAGAAATCTCATTGCATGAGCTGTGAAAATTAATACAGTTAATTAATATTAGTACCCTGGACAGTGAGGAGAACAAATAGAGTGATCTTAGAAGAAACCAAACCTGACTGCTCTTTGGAAGGTCAAATAGTGAAGATGAAGCTAAAGTACTTTGGTCATCAATTGAGAAGAGAGGATTTACTTGAGAAGGCCTTGATGCTGGGAAAGGTTGAGAGCAAAAAAAGAAGGGGGTGGCAGAAAATGAGATGGCTAAATGGTGTTGTGGATGCAGTGGGCACAGAGTTATACAGGTTGAGAGAGATGGTGGAGGATAGAGGTGCCTGGCATGCGGTGGTCCATGGGGTCGCAAAGGATTGGAACCGACTGTGCGACTTAACAACAACAAAATTAATACAACAAAGCATTGCATTAGTGGAGCACGTAAAGAGGATTCTAGCCCTTTCAACCAAACATTTGTCGATCCACTCTTCACTGTTACACATGAGATGTCAAATCACGAATCAGTTAATATTTATTTTGTACTGGAAGTATAGATTCAAATAATTTAGTTCAGGAAAGAACACATTGGCAAAATGGTGGCAATCAGAAAGTCAGAAAGGCTTTTTTTTTTTTTTGAAAAAGCATTAGAGTGCTACAGTTCTTTAAAAAGCATATTTGGCTATTTTTTTCTCCCAAAATATAGCTAGAAACCTGTTTAAACTCTATAAATACATTTTTTAAAACTTAACATGGCTATAAAATGGGAATAGGGAGAGAGAGGTGGTCTCCTAGGTGAGTTTTTTAGTTGTGTAATCACAGTGCCTTATTCACGAGCTTTACCAGAGAAGGGATGGGTGGCGAAACCTGATGTTGTAGATCTCAATTAATTGCCAAATAATGTTTTCCTGTCATCTCTTCTGTCTTATTCATAGCAGAAACAAAGAGTAATACACAAAATATAGAACACCTTTGGAATGTGAGCATTGGCACAAAATGGAACATATACAGCATGATGATAGGTGTGTGAGGTTAATACACCAGAAATACGGTACCTCTCTTTTTACCAGAAATACTTCATCAGGAGTTTTCAACCTTTTTAAGCTAGAGGCTGGATCATGCTCCCTCAGACAGCTTTAGGGGCCAGATGGCCATTTTGCCCTTCCTCCACCACATGGAACTTCCTGGTGTGGTGGAGGTGGTGGTGGTGCCACTTGAAATGGTGCCATGGGCTGCATGTTGAGAACCCCTGATCTATATCTTTGCCTGTCTGTGTTTTAAGCCAGTGGAGGCTGATCCATTAAGGCTCAGGCTACTCCTAGCCTGTCCACTCATGCCTTACTAGAGGTCAGGGCTCTGCCTGCAACCCCAAGCTATTTAACTCCCTACATTGTCACACTCTGCTGTTAAGTGCATATGAGAAAAATGGAAGAAGAGAGGAGAGAAAAAGAAATGGAGAAGATGAAGATGAGTGGGATAATTCAGCATCCAGCTTTGAAAGCATACATGAAAGGAAGCAGCAATAGGTAGGAAAAATTCTAATTTGGGTACAAAGAGTATTGTTCTGTGTTGTGGCTATGGTGTGGATTGAATGAAAGAGTCAATAGGGTTGCTTGTTTGCCTCTCTATGTATGTGAATGCATGTCTGTATTAATACCCCCATTTACTCTTACTTTTGTTTGTTACCCTGACTCCTTCCATCGCTGGCTGCCTTTTACTCCACCAACCACAAAAAGCAGCAATCACCCACTGTTAACTCTCTTGCAGAAAGTGGCCTTTTGGATTCATTTACTACCTTTAAAAGCAACTGGTACTTGGTAATCCTCTGGACTGGCTTTAAAAGATAAGCATCAAGGGAAAGTTTGTGGTCCAGTTTCCGCTGACATTCCTGGAAAAGAAGGAGAAAAGGTGGGAATGAAGCGCTGATAGTTTAAAAAACCAACACAGCATGAAAGAACATCAAGGAAGGAAGTAAACAACAGTATCCTTTCATGCTGAGGAAGTGGCTGCTTTTAAAACTGAATATGATTCCAAGTCCACAAACATGGATATCCTCTGGCAGTTCAGAAAAGGTGCTTTCATGCAGCTATCAATTAACACAAATTACATCCCCACATCTTTGAAGCCTAACCAGAAAGGAGGATTTACTCTAGCTTCTTGTGGAGTCATGTTGAGATCTCTATGGCAATGGACTAATTGCTCCACCATAGTTGATGATTTCCTCTCTGAATCATGACTTCAGCGGTATAACCCAGGAGGGAAATTCTAATAATGTTGAAATAGCTCTGGATGTTCATACATGAACATCAATGAAGTACAGTATATCATAGGGACATGGTATACATAATATGGTATTCTTTCCCACCTCAATACATCACAATCTTTGCCAGTTGACTGATGTCATTAGGTTCATTGGGCAAAATCCTGCTGTGTAAAGTTACACTGGCATAAACTATACCTGGTGATAGAATTAGTAATTTAAACAAACTGAAAGCTTCCTATCAGACTGCACAGGTTATTCTGCTATGGTAATATCATGTATTGATCTATTATGTGTATTGATCTATTATATTGTAACTACAAATATAAATATAAATATAAATATAAATAAATATAAATAAATACTGTATTTATTGTTTTGTTATATTGAATGCCACTGTATTTTTCCTGTATTGTAACTTTGATATTGATGGATTCTGTGAGCCACCCTGAGTCAGGTTTTACCGAGTAGGGCAGCTAATAATAATAACAATAATAACAACAGCAGCAGCAGCTGCAGCAACAACAACAACGACAACAATAATAATAATAGACACTCATCGCCATGTATCAGGCAGCAGTTAACTAACCTGACAACCCTGAGGACTAACAGCTTGGATGCTGAAGTCCACAGAGAAGGGTGTTGGCCCCCAAGTGGATTAAATCCCAACTGAATCCATCTTAATGAAGGGCAGCAGCTTCATCAATACAGTACTGGCCTGGGACTGAGGAGGACTTTTCATGCCAAGAGCTCGTGACCAGAAAGTGACTTGCAGAACTAGATCGCCCCCTCCTCTGGGCCCACAAAAACGGCCTGAGGAGAAGACTCCATGGCCTAGCAGTGGCTGAGGACCTTGCCCACTCCTCTGGGCCAACAACAACGGCTTGAGGGGAGTTAGTCTGTGTTCTGGTTTGGTTGTATTTTGAATTTTGTGAGGTTATATTTTATAATTTTTATTGTACTGTTGCTGTTTTGACTGTAAGCCGCCCTAAGTCGCTTCAGTGAGTGGGCAGCAATATAAATCTAAATAAATAAGTGGCACGGGTGTCATGCTGTAATGCAGAAGGCAGATGAAAGGCCACTGCATTATATTGCTCCCAGGACAATCTTCATGGCTGATCACCATGAGGATCGCCAATATTCGGAATTAGATATGGAAGAAGAAAGCTTCCTATTTTCACAACTGCTATTACCCTCAGGTTCTGATGCTCTTTAGGGCTCACTCCTCTGGAAGGCTTTTTCTAATGGTCTACATAATTTATTGGAGGATCAGTTAAGCTGTTTGCTTAAGAAAGTTATTCTTCATTCAATTCCAGTAAAATCCATCCTGAGAGTTCATTATCAGGATTTTAGTAACATAAAGGAGAGACACATAGCTTGTTTTAAATAGCAAGTCTTAGGGGATACCCAAAGAGGAAAAACACTTAGAAAATGAAATATCCCTATTTTTATAGGTTTTCTCTCCTCCTTTCAAGCTTTGATAGAGTTCCATCCAACAGATATAAGCCTGTGATGGCAAACCTTAGCACGCCAGATGTTCTTGGACTTCAATTCCCAGAAGCCCCTGTGAATCCACACAAATGGGTTTACTGCGATTCATCCGGCCCATGCCGCCCTCGTCCGTCATGGAAGCGGAAGTAAAACACAGCGGTGCATTTTACTTACACTTCCAGGAGCGATGAGAGTGGCATGGGCCGAATGAATTGCAATAAACCCATTTGTGTAGATTCATGGGGGCTTCTGGGAATTGAAGTACAAGAACATCTGGAGTGCCACGGTTTGCCATCATGGATATAAGCCATCTGCAAGACAAAAATCCTGATCTAATTTCTGTTTCTCTGTTTATGAAAAACTGATGATGTAATAAAATAAGGTTAACTAAGGTAAAATAAATGGCTGAATCCAAAATCACAACATGTTTTGATCAGAAGAACTCTCTCTAATGGACAGCCAATTTAGTACATTCTGCTGTCCAAGAAACTGACCCTCCACTCATCCATCCTGGTCCAGTCATGTAGTACATAGCCTGTTATTTTGATTTATGAAGCAGAAAAATCCTTTGCTGAGAGTAAAAATGCAGTAACAACAATTTAACAAACAGTTTCATATCTCTTGCAGGGCACTCAAAATCTGCCATTTGTGACTTCTCAGAAACATCTGGTCAATCACTATGATAAAAGAATACTTTATTGGTCTGATTCAGCCAATATTTTTTATGTTCATTACATGAAACAGATAATTGGCCGGACTTCCCATTGTGGTAATGGAGTAGACCAGTGGTTCCCAACAAGGGGTACACAGCCCACTAGTGGACTTCAATTCCCAGAAGCCTAAGTCAGTACATTGGCTGATCAGTGCTTTGGGGAAATGACTTAGGCTTCTGGGAATTGAAGTCCAAAAACCAGCATTTGGGAAACACTGGAGTAGACCATACAGCCAGCGACACAACCGACTCTCTACAGCGGTCAACGGTTATGGGCGGATGAGCTCCTTTAGGTAGGGTGGTGGTCCCCCTCAGTGCCACTGGAAACCATCATATTGGGTCCAATGGCAAAATGAGTGGAGGATGAACTCTGATTCCAAATGGTCATGGAGGTGGAAGAGGCCGTGCCAGATGGACTGGCTGTGAAGGCGCACCTTGTGAATATCCTTAATGCTGCACAAGTTCATTGCACTCCCGGTGTCGAATCCTGCATATCTCAATTCATACATGCCGCAGGAGATGACTCCATGATCACTTCATGGCAAGTTGGGATCCACCTTAAACAAATTCATTCCAATAGCATTTTTCCTTAAAATGATTTTCATGGGGGGAAATGTATACTCAGATACGAGTAGCAGCTAATGATGATGATAATTGGCTAGAATCCTCTTGCTGATTTACACGTGCAAATGTTAAATGCTATTAACTCACCACAGCAGATTGCTGCCAAAGCATTGTCGTGTTACTAAGTGCACACCTGGTCCACAACAGGGCAACCACTTCTTCATGCAGAAACTACCTCATCAGTTAGCATCAGTTTGCCACAGTGAATTATGCAACTTGATGTGTACCTGTAATCCACCAAATCACTAATTTTTGAGGAGGAAGAGATAGGCAACAGAAGATGTCAAAGATCAACAGTAACCCTTTGTTGTTGTTCAGTCGCACAGTCAATTCCGACCCTTTGCGACCCTATGGACCATTGTCTGCCAGGCACCTCTGTCCTCCACCATCTTCCTCAACCTGTCCAGCTCTGTGCCCATTGTGTCTACAATACCAGTTAGCAATCTCATCTTTGGCCACTCCCTTCTTCTTTTGCCTTCCACCTTTCCCAGCATCAAGGCTTTCTCAAGTGAATCCTCTCTTCTCATTTGATGTCCAAAGTACTTCATCTTCATCTTTACTATTTGATCTTCTAAGGAGCAGTCAGGGTTGATTTCTTCTAAGATTGACCTATTTGTTCTCCTGCTGTCCAGGGGACTCTTAAAACTCTCCTCCAACACCACATTTCAAAGGCGTCTATTCTTTTGCACTCAGCTTTCCTAATGGTCCAGCTCTCACAACCACACATTACAACAGGGGATACCATTGCTTTGACTATACGAATTTTTGTTTGCAAGGTGATGTCTCTACTTTTAACCTTGTTCCCCAGGTTTCTCATTGCTTGCCTCCCAAGAATCAGTCGCCTTTCTATTTCATGGCTGCAATCTCCATCTGCAGTGATCTTGGATCCTAAGAAAGTAAAATCTGTCACTGCTTCTACTTCTTCCCCATCTATTTTCCAGGGACTGATAGGGCCTGTTGCCATGATCTTGGTTTTCTTGATGTTGAGTCTCAAGCTAGCTTTTGCACTTTCTTCTTTCTATCTAAGCAGCAGCTTCTTTAGGTCTTCCTCATTTTCTGCCATTAGGGTGGTATCATCTGCGTATCTCAAGCTGTTGATGTTTCTCCCTGCAATTTTGATCCCATATTGCGATTCTTCCATCCCTGCATTGAGCATTATGTGCTCTGTGTATAAGTTGAATAAGCAGCGTGATAAAATGCAGCCTTGTCTTACTCTTTTTCCTATTCCAAACCACTCCATCATTCCGTATTCTGTCCTAACTGTTGCCTCTTGACTCTTGTACAGATTTCTCATGAGGCATATAAGGTGTTCTGGTATTCCCATCTCTTTAATTACTTGCCACATTTTGTTGTGGTCCACACAGTCAAAGGCCTTGGTGTAGTCAATGAAACAGAAGTAGACTTGTTTCTGATATTCCTTTGTTTTTTCCATGATCCACTGTTATGTTGGTAATGTGGTCTCTAGTTCCCCTGCCCCTTCTAAACCCACCCTGCACTTCTGGTAATTCTCTCTCCACGTGTTGCTGCAGTCTATCCTGTATTATCTTGAGCATAACCTTGCTAGCATGTGGGTTGAGCGCAATTGTTCGAGAGTTTGAACATTCTTTGGCATTACCCTTTTTTGGGATTGGAACGTATACTGATCTTTTCCAATCCTGTGGTCATTGTTGTGTTTTCTAAAGCTGCTGGCATATAGAATGCAATAATTTGATTCCATCATCTTTTATGGCTTTGAAAATTTTTGCTGGGGTACCATCATCTCCATAGGCTTTGTTGTTTGCAGTGCTTCTTATGGCCTTTCTGACTTCACTCTCTAGGATGTCTGGCTCAAGTTCAATGTTCTCATCATTATGATTATCAGGGGTGGTGAGGTCCCTTTTGTAGAGTTCCTCTGTGTACACTTGCCACATTTCTTAATCTCTTCCGCCTCAGCTAACTCCTTGCCATTTTTGTCCCTTAGTTTGGCCATTTTTGCTTTAAATGTTCCCTTGATTTCCCCATTTAAATATATATATATATATATATCTGTAGTCCTGCTTCCTGTGTTGTAACCCTTAGAAAGCAACAAAGTTGGCTAACTGTGTTATTTATTTAGGTGACAGGAGGCTGAGTTCGAATATACATACACTATGCCAGCATTTCCCAAACTTTGGTTTTTAGACTTCAATTCCCAGAAGCCTAAATCAGTTCCCCAAAACACTGATCAACCAGTGTAGTAACTTAAGTTTTTGGGAAGTGATGTACACCAGTGTTCCACGGAACATAGTTTGGGAAACGCTGCACTATGTATTAACTGTTGGAAATACGTTAGTGCAGGGATCCCAACCTTTTTATGCCGCAGGCCTGACCATAGCCCTGGACAGATGAGTGGGCCAGACCGGAAGTGGAAATAAATGAGGCCGCTTCCACATTTACGACAGCCATGGGCACATTTACAGCTGATGTAACTGCATTTACGCATGCACTGTCGTGTTTTACCACTTCCGTGTGCAGCGGTAGGCCACATGAAATGGTGCCACATGCTGTGTCCAGCCTGTGGGCCATAGGTTGGGAACCCCCTGTGTTAGAGCTTCCATTGATACCAAATTAATTTGGAATATTCCTCAATATGCTGTAGAAAAAAACTGAGCAGCAACACCGATGGCTGCAAAACTCACCATTCGTTACATCTAGTGACTCTCCAACCAGTTAATCTCTTTGCTGAAGGTGACAGAGTTTGAGAAGGGAAGCTTTAAACACTTAAATTGCCAATTAAATTGTTACTATGTACTTTCAAGTTGCTTCTGCATTATAGCAATCCCAATAGGCTTTTTGAAGTTTATAAGATGTTGAAGGACAGCTTTACCATTTTTACTCTCTATTGTGAATTTCCATGACTAAGAAAGGATGTCACCTATATTGACTCCCCCTTTGTGTATCAAAGCCCAAATCAGAGCTGGATTGCAGGTGACATCCACTTCCTCTTATCTCCTTCCTTGGGAGGTGAGCTTCCTAGGAGAAAGAAGGGGGTGAGTCTGCCTGTAACCTTTGCTTCTCCAACTTAAACTTGACTGAAACAGGTTTTTGGACTCACTAGCAGTTAACTGAACTGTTACCGTACATATTTGAGTATAAGCCGAGTATTTTAGCCCCAAAAAGGGCTTATACTCAGGTCAATGACCATGAGGGTCCTAAGACTGTGCCAGATTGAGATGTGCTGACAATTTATTTAATTTAACCTTACTTTCATGTATTATGATTACTGAAACTCACTAGGAGCCGCTGCACTTCCCACCCTCAGCTTACACTCGGGTCAATCTATTTTCCTGGGTTTTCAGGTCAAAATTAGGTACTTTGATTTATATTCAGGTCAGCTTATACTTGAGTATATATGGTATCTCTTTTCTCCTAGCTTTTCCATCTCTGAAAGAAGGCATGCTCTGACACATGTTTACTTTGGAGTCCATAAACTTATGAAGCCTAGTAAATGATGATCTAAAATTGGAAGGGTAGATGTTTGAATAAGCAGTCAGTTCTGAGGTGAAAAAGTCATTTTTAAGAGAAAAATTGATGTGTGAAGGGGGGGGGGGATACACATACTGAAGCACTTAGCAAATGTATTTATTTATTTTATTTATTTATAATTCACATTTATATAGCTGCCCACTCACCACATCGTGGCAACTCAGGGCGGCTTACAAGATTAATACAAAACTACAGAGTAACAAGACAAAAATAGCAGGAGGGGAAAAGCTCACAAAAATTCAAATGTTCAGGTGCCCACATGGCAGGGGAAGCAGAAATGGCCGCCCACACAGGTGGGCAAACGTCTTTGGCCGAGGCTCCTGCTGGCAGCCCTTTTATCCCCCTGGGCACGTGGAGTGAGTCCCGGGCAGGGCGGAGACGTCCTCAGGTGCTCGCACAGCCAGTGCAATGTCTTCATTCAGTGTGGTTTACAAATTTATTATATTGGTTGAAGAGGACAAACCTAACCCATATGAAAGATGTTAGTGTGTGTTTCAAGCATATCAGAGAGTATATAAAACAAAACAAAAAAAACCTTAAAGATTAACTGCTGCATTTTAATGTGAGCTTTCATGGATCAAGTCTACTTCGTCAGACATAAGGGTAAGTTTTCATGGTATCAATTTATACATATTTATTTATTTTTCTTATTTATATACCACCCTATTCACAGAATGACACAGGGCAGATTAACAGGAATAACAGCACATTAAAATAATAACCCCACAGTAAAAAAAATTCATCAGTGGCCATAAACCCCATAAAATTTAGGTTAAAAGAATTTTAAAAGAATTTTAAAATTCAACAAGTTAAAAGATCAAAATTATAAGATTAAGGTTAAAGGAGGGGGGGAACCCGTCAGCCAACAGACTGGGGTCATTGAGTGACCAGAACTACATACACCCATGTATTTACACCCTTCCTAAAGGGGATCAACTCTGTCTGGAGACATAACTCCATTGGCAGGAGGTTGCAAAAGGCCTGAGTGGACACAGAGAAGGCCCTCCTCTTGTTGCTAGAGAGATGCGCCACTCTATCCGATGAAACCACAAGGGCGTCACTCCGGTCCACTATGGTGGGATGGACAGATGTTCTTGGGGTGATGCGGTCTCTGAATTATCCTGGCCCACTACCATGTAAGGCTTTAAAGGTAATTACCAGCACCTTGAATTATACCCGGAGGGACACTGTCAACCAGTGACGCTCCCAAAGTAGTGGTGAGGCACGTGCATAACACCCGCAAACCATCAGCACCTGGGCAGCTGCATTCTGGACCAATTGCAGCCTCCGAATGGTCATCAAGGGCAGCCCCATGTAGAGCGCATTACAATAGTCAAGTCTGGAGGTGACCAGAGCATGTGTGATCATGAGCAAGGAGTCTCGATCTAGGAGCAGGCATAACTGGTGAATGACACAAAGTAGACAAAAGCCCCCCTGGCCAAGACTGCCACCTGCTCTTCAAGCAGGAGTCACAAGTCCAGGAGGACCCCAGGTTACACACCAGGTCTGTTTGGAGCAAAGAAGCCCCATCCAGAACCAAAGATGGTAGCTCCCGAGATAATGCAGGACCCCCTACCCACAGCCACTCAGTCTTGCCAGGATTCAGCTGAAGCCCGTTGTCCCCCATCCAAACCCTGACAGCCTCCAGACACCTGGATAGGACTTCCACTGCATCACTTGGGTCACCACGGGCTGAGATATATAACTGGGTATCATCTGCGTATTGATGATACCTCACCCCATGGAAACGTATGACCTCACTCAGCGGTTTATATCAGATACAGAGGTACACAATGGTTGTCTGACGAAGTGAACTTGATCCAGGAAACTCAACATTAAAATACAGCAGCTAGTCTTTAAAGTGCCCCCTCCTCTGGGCCCACAACAATGGCCTGAGGGGAGTTAGTCTGTGTTCTGCTTTGGTTGTTTTGTGAGGTTGTATTTTATGATTTTTACTGTACTGTTGCTGTTTTGACTGTAAGCTGCCCTGAGTCACCTCAGCGAGTGGGTGGCAATATAAATCTGAACAAATAAATAAATAAATAATAAACATTTTTGCCTTTTTGTTCTGTTTACTCTCCAATATGGAACAGGATTATACTGAGCAATCCAAACTAACAAGAACCCACCTGAAAGAAGAGGCTGTCTCCATACTGTCTCCAGAGAGCTTCTGACCTTGGCTTATTTTGGCAATATTTTTCATATATTTGGAGGTCTTCTTTCTGAAACAAAAAGAAAGTTAATGTTAAATAATGGAAGTTCTAAGAAGTGGAGTGAGAAATACCCTCCCATTTGGCCAAAAGGAGCAAGACAAAATTGCAAAAAGAGACACAGGTGGCTGGAAAATGGAATGGCTTTTCTCTCTAGTCAGCCAACTTATCAAAAGCAGTTTGTGTGTGTGTGAGAGAGAGAGAGAAGGGGGGAGGGGGGATGGCCTTCACAGGGAAAGGACATAACCTGTGATTGACAGAAGGGGGTGATGGAAATGGTATAAAATGATGCAACATAATGCCACAGTGTGGAGGTGAGGGTGTTAGTCTTGTATTGTAAGAAGACACCCAGTTGGCCTTAGGTTGTTGTTTTTTTGGCACCCCTTTGCAGGAGAAATGTTTGTTTGCACTGCAATAAATCACTTGGACTGCAGAAGAAACTGTGTTTATGTTCTCATGTTGGGAGAAGTGAGTAGCTGAGGAATGGGCAAAGGGGCCACACAGAAATGCTACCAGCTCAGCTACCAGCTCAGCTACCAGTCAGCATTAGCAATAGAATATTTTCCTTCTCTGATAAATGAGATGCATGGTTATACACCACAATGGGACATTTCAGATGTAATTCTGGGAAGCCATGGTGGAAAAGGCATCTTTTCTAAGCTCTGTGCTTCCTTTCTAACCAACCAGAAGCCTGTCTTAGGAAAATGCAAGTCCTTTCCACTGTCTTCTTTTCCCTAGAGCAGTGATGGCCAACCTTGGCACTCCAGGTGTTCTAGGACTTCATTTCCCAGAAGCCAAGGTCAGATCTCCTGCTGATCAGGGCTTCTGGGAATTGAAGTTCCAAAACACCTGGAGTGAAGGATCATCATCACTGCCCTTGAGCAAACATTCTTCCTCAATTGCAATTATACAGTTCAAAATTAAGGTTCAAAAGCTCTTTATCCAGAGCTCCATATTTAAAAAAAAAAACCTTATTGTATTTCCTTTATTTTGAAGTAGCCAGGATGGAAAGCTGGAGATGGCTTGTAGCAACAACGAATTCCTTTCTTGGTCCCTCTAATGGCCAATTGTGATATTGCATCTTGGAAATATTTATACAAGATTAACCAAAATAGTTCTTTCCTTGTCATATGGGACTGGTAATTGAATAGTATCGAACACTGTTTCCCAACCTTTGTTTTTTGGACTTCATTTCCCCTAAGTCAATTCCCCAAACTACTGATCAGACAATGGACTGACTGAGGCTTCTGGGAATTTTGGTCCCCCTGTGGGGCCCACATTGGAAACCACTGGTATAGAGCTTGGGAAATTCCTGTCAAAACACATCTAAAATACCCCTTGAAAACAACTTTTAAGTAACTCAAACATTCCTTGTTACTTCCAAAATGTAACTTCAAATGATTATGTTGCTTCTGAAATGTAATTTACTTGCATTCTCATTATTTATTTATTATATTTATACCTCACCCTTTTCCAAGGACTCATGGCGGCTTACAGTCAAATGAGTTAAAACACATCACTTACAATTCAAGATTTAAAATCATAACACCCAGCTTACATGTTAATAGCTCTCCTTCAAAAATTGTTTTTGCCAGCTGGGGGAAGAGCATAAGAAAATGATAAATATTGCATTTCCTTATGGAGAAACTTAAACATGTGCCAAAACATGAGCTATTGTACCTATCTTGCAATCAGGAAGTTTCCAGCTTGTAAATGCCTGTGCCAACCAGCTTGCTCACGCTGTCACTTGCTCTAGCAAATCACCTATTTCTGGCTTTCACAAATGGGGAAATCCTCAGCAGAATGAATGCCTGCGTTCTGCTGAATTAGCAGGAACACACTGGAACTATCTCACTTCAATGAAACAATGGTTCTTTGCAATGATCTGCTATTCTGCGTTCATCTCGTTTTGCTTTCTTTTCAAGTTTGCCTATTCAAAGTGTCGGTATTCTCTCTCTCTCTCTCTCTCTTTTTACATTCATTTCTAAGCACACGCAGGGGAAAATAAGAGAATAAGGCGGAGGAAGATGGAAGGAGGCTCCAAACACAGATAGAATGTATTCATGCAACCAAAAGCGTTACCAACAGAAAAAACATCTTTGGCTAGATCAGGAGTGCCCAAACTATGGCCTGTGGGCCAGATCCGGCCCTAACACTGTTACTTCTGCTTCCAGGAGTGACAAGGGTGGCGTGGGCCAAATGAATTTGTTTTCCAGGGCAAAATCTGGCCCGTGGGCCATAGTCTGGGCACCCCAGGTTTAAACAGAGAAAATGGCAGCTTAAAATCTATCTCGTCCTGTTGCTTAACAGGATGCAAGGCACGTTTTACTTCTGCTTCCGGTGGGAGGAACCACGTGACTGGCCCGCTGAACCATGTGACCGGCCCGCAGCCTGAAAAGCTTGGGCACCTGACCCTAATTTGTTTGAATTAAAAGTTCTGTTTAAAAAGCAAACTATAGCACACAATTGAAATCTATCAGCAATAGGTCTTATTTTTTCAATGCACCAAGACTGCGATTCTATACATGTGTAAGTATTTTTATGCCCATATTCACTGCCCTGATACACTTTTTAAAAATGTTCACCTCCTTGAAACATTTCCAATGCATAATTTGCCAATATCCTGAAATGGTTCTCTTCTTAAGCCATTTAACAATAGTGACAATTTGAGCAAGCTTTTTGGCTCATTTCAAGTTATCATGCGTAGTGGAAACACACCAACATACACCTATCTACCCATCCAACAAATTAAAACAAGTGCCATAAAAGTGCAGATAGCATTGCTCTGGGCATTGACAGGTTTGCTTCAGGAAGGATGTTGTTTAATTGCTGGCGTTAGAAGTGAACCGGTCCGTCACTAGAACAGGCCAAACAGCAGGCTAAATGCCATTCTCTTACTTGTGGAGAAATAAGTTGCACTGAACTCAAAGGGGTTTGTTTCTCAGCAGATGTGTATAAGGACAGCATCAGTGATGGGCAGCAACAGGTTCGCACCAGTTTGCCAGAACCAGTAGTAACGTTTCCCGGTGTCCCGGAGAACCAGTAGTGGCATTTGGGGGTAACCACCTTGGAGATTTACTTTTTTACTGTGCATGGGCGCCAAGCGCTTGGTGTGCATGCGTGCCTACAGTGCTTGGCGCGCATGAGTGGCCTCCTTGCTGTCCTCTCAAGCGGGGAGGAGGAAAAGAAGCTGCTAGCCTGAAGCTACCTATAACCTGCTCCCCAGGGTAAATGACTCACCTTTGGGTGTGGGGTGGGTGGGTGTATTTTAATGTGTATTTAATGTGTATTTATTTTTAATGTTTAATTATTCACGCTTGTTTATCGCCCTCCTCCCTGAAGCAACTCAGGGCGACTTACAACACGTCATCAATAACAATCAAACAGTTTAAAACCAATTAAAAATTAAAAGTTAAAAAAGGTTAAAAGATTAAAACTAGGAGTTGCAGCTAAGAGGTACGGGGGTCAAATCATCCAACTGGCTGGGGATATTGTTCCATCCATTCCCCAAACCTGTCCTGCCAGACAGGTTTTCACACATTTCCTAAAGGACAGCAGCTCTGTCTGCATGCGTAATTCTATTGGAAGGAGGCTCCATAGAGCCGGAGTGGACACAGAGAAGGCCCTCCTTCTAGTGCCAGAGAAGTGCGCTTCTCTGGCCAATGGCACAACCACAGAGCCTCTCCGGTCCGCTCTGGTGGGACAGACAGATGTCCTTGGGGCGATGCGGTCTCTTAAGTATCCTGGTCCACTACCATGTAGGGGTTTAAAGGTAATAGCCAGCACCTTGAATTGCACCCGGAGACAAACTGGAAGCCAGTGCAGCTCCCTCAGCAGCGGTGAGGCACAGGAATAAAGCCCGCATCCCATCACTACCCGTGCAGCCACATTCTGGACCAGCTGTAGCCTCCGAATGGTCACCAAGGGCAGCCCCATGTAGAGCGCATTACAATAATCAATTCTGGAGGTGACCAAGGCATTTGTGACCATGAGCAGGGAGTCCCGGTCTAGGAACCGGTGTAATTGGCGAATAACATGGAGTTGTGCAAAGTTGTGCAAAAATGTGTATTTTTATATGTTTTATGTGTATTTAATTTGTATTTTATGTGTTTTTATGTCTATTTAATGTGTATTTATTTTAATGTGTATTTTATGTGTTTTATGTGTATTTTTATGTATTTTTGTCTATTTAATTTGTATTTTTATGTGTATTTATTTTTATGGGTTTTTTTACGTTGGCTCCGCCCACATCATTGGTTCCAACCATGTCATGATATTGGCTCCGCCCACAGCATGGTAGTAAAAATTTTGGCTGCCCACCACTGGATAGCATTGTAAACAACATTACCAGTCTGGAAGTCTAAGGGTGTCTTTGTATGGCACTGAAAAGTCAGAGCTTTTGGATCTAGACCAGTGTTTCCCAACCTTTGTTTTTTGGACTTCAATTCCTAGAAGTCAATTCACCAAAGCGTTGATCAGCCAATGTACTGACTTAGGCTTCTGGGAATTGAGGTCCCACTGTGAGCTGTGGACCCGATATTGGGAAACACTGAGCTAGACAGAGAGATGGAAAGTACAGTAATACCCCGGGTAACACGAGTACTGTATAGCGTGAAAACCGCATAACGTGACAAGATTTTCGGGAAAATCTTGTATCGAATAATGCGATTTTCACGTTATTCGGAACAAGCGTATGCGTGGGGGGGGGGAGTTGGATTGGGTAGAACATCTACCCAATCCAACCCCCCCCCCCGTGCCTGCCCCCACGATGTTTGGAAAGGGTACGGGGATCCTTACCCTTTTGAAACTTCAAGTTGCGAAAAGGTAAAGATCCTTACCCTTTCGCAACTTCAGGCGGCTTGGAGGCTTGTGCGCGCCGTCGGCGGTTAGGGCAGGAGACGGGTGTCTTTCCCGTATCCTGCCCTAACCCCGAACGACACGCGATCACGTGCCTGCTGGGGGGGGGGATTTCGGACAAGCCGAGCCTTGCCTCGGCGTGGTTTGTCCCTGACGTCAGGGCTTTTTTTTAGCATTGTTCGATCAATGTATCGAACAACGTTAAAAACCGGACAACGTCATGACTCGTGGAACCATGTCATAACGTTGTCTGGGGTTCTATTGTACTGCTTTTTTGACTATGTGTGATCATTCTTGTAATGACTGGGTGTGTGTTCTTACATGCCGTTTCGATTATGGGGGACGTCAAGGGTGTGAAATTTACAGCCAGGAGAACTTGCGTTCTTTCCTCTTCCCAAATTCTTGCCAAGAATCTCCACCCAACCCAAGTGTCAAGCAAAGGAAACTGCTGCCCAGAAGGAAGGAGAAGGAAAACTAAACATTAAGTACAGTAAAACTGCATATAAAGAGCGCCTCGCTTAAAGAGTAATTCGCTTAAAGAGCAGAATTTTCTCTGAATGTTCGCTTTGCTTAACAACTAAAATCAACCAAAAAGTCTCTTAACAAATAAATTGAGGTTCGCAATCTCCCCCACCAGAAGTCACAATTGGTCACTTAAAATGGTGTTTCGCTTAAAGAGCAAACTTGCCTAAAGAGCAATCCTATGGAACGCATTATACTCTTTAAGTGAGGTACAACTTGGCAGATGTTCGGATCCAAGACACTCAGCCTTCAAATAGGGAGAAGAATTAAATCCAGTTGGAATTGAATAATTTCTCAGTCCCTCTGTGACTACTGACTGTGATTTCAAATGTAATAGTGGCAGCAAATGAAACCCGGTATAGTTGTACCCATAATCTGACGTACTGTATATTACCCTGTATTATTAATTATCTCTTTATCAGTCTTTCCAAATCGTTCCATCTCTGGACCACCAGAGATCCAGAAAAGGAATGGAGCTAACACTCATCTTTTGCAGGTTTGTGTCGTTAGGGTGGTAGGTTATTACGGTACATGCAGCATTTCTCAAACTATGTTCCGTGGGCTTCAGTTCCCAGAAGCCTAATTCAGTACATTGACTGATCAGTGCTTTGGAGAAATGACTTAGGGCAGTGTTTCCCAAATGCTGGTGTTTGGACTTCAATTCCCAGAAGCCTAAGTTATTTCCCCAAAGCACTGATCAGCCAATGTACTGACTTAGGCTTCTGGGAATTGAAGTCCACCTGTGGGCCGTGTACCCCTTGTTGGGAACCACTGACTTAGGGAATTGAAGTCCAAAAACCAAAGATTGGGAAACACTGTATTACAGCAACCTGCAACCTACCCATCACCCATATTGAAAATGAATCCCTTACTTCTTAATCTGGGGATGGATAGTTTCAACCATGTTAGCACACTAATACGGCAGCACGTCGTGGGAACAACAGATGTTACAAAGGAGAATCAAGCAACATAAAGGGACACTGATTTACAGAGATGCAAAGGTCAGTACATTGTGGGACACAGGATCACTAAGAAAAACAGCTCCTACATTGCTACATTATACTACACTTTGTCAGGGAGCAACACCAGTTCTACCTGCTACTCCTGCAGTCAGGAACTGAATATATTTCATGGGTGAGAAACATGAAGGCTGTTGGCATGGAATTTCCAGGAAAATATCACCCCGCTCCTACTATGTCAAGACAGAACTCCCACCTAGTGTGAATGGATAGTTGCCTGGCATATTGCAAAAACAGAAAGGGTGAAAAAGCCATCCATTTGGAAGCCAAAGATACTTAATTGACCTAATGTAGAACAATAAGGGAAAGTATTGAAGTTGGATAAGGAGCACTATCTAGATCAGTGGCAGTGAACCTGTGCATGCATGCCAGAGGAGGCACTCAGAGCCCTCTCTGTGGTCACATGCACCATCACCCCAGCAGAACTTGCCCCACCCCTCTACCCAGCAGTCCAATAGGAGTGCTTCCTCCAGTGATGGGATGTAACAGGTTCGCACCAGTTCGCCAGAACCCGTAGTAACTTTTCCCAGTGTCCCGGAGAACCAGTAGCAGCTTTTGGGGGGAACCACCTTCAGGGCTTACCTTTTCACTGGTTCCCCCCACTGCGCATGCACACCAAGCACTTGGTGTGCATACATGCCTACAGTGCTTGGCACCTATGCACGGCCTCCTTGCTGTCCTCCCAAGTGGGGAGGAGGAAGAGAAGCTACTAGCCTGAAGCTCCCTATAGCCTGTTCCCCAGGGTAAGTGACTCACCTTTGGATGTGGTGTGTCTGTGTATTTTAATGTGTATTTAATACCTTTACCTATATTGATGTACTACCACAGTCCCTAAAAAAGCCTGGCGGCCTGGCTTGGGGTTTTTAAGCAAAGTCTTGGAGTTACCTCATCAATAAGCTACACCTGTGCTGTTCCAATTGCTGTTCTAATTGGAGAACCCTTAAGGAGGTACAGCAGCTTTACATTTACATTAAGGCATATTATCCTAGAGAACTGGTTAAGCAAATACTTAGTACCTAACTTCTTTAACTGTTGAAAAGTTGAAAAGTGCCAAAATGAAGCCATCTTGTGGTGAGTTCATTCTGTAGTTCCTTCCATCTGACCTAGTGTGAGAAAGATTAGCCAGAATAAGCTTTAAGCTCTGCTTGATTTGTGTTTTTTTGGCTGTATTTTAATGTATTTATTTATTTATTTTGTTTATGTATGGGTTTGTGTTGTGGTTGGGTGGGTTGAAGTGTGTGTGCTTATTTTTATTTATTTTTAAGTTTTTTCTTTGGCCCCGCCCACGTCGTCATGACGTCGGCTCCGCCCATGATGTCATGACATCACAATGTTAGCTCCACCCACACTGTGATGACATCACGGTGGGGTAGTACAAATTTTGACATCCCACCACTGGCTTCCACCCTCCCCCTAGCACAGAGTTCACCCCACCCCTCTGCCCAGCAACCCAATGGGACTGCTTCCTCCCTCCTCTGTCTGGGGCAAGGCAGGCAGCTCACATGCACCATGAGGGTGTGGTGCGGACAGCATTTTGGGCACTCAGTCTCTAAAAGGTTTACCATCACTGATCTAGATTATCCTAGTTTTCTCAACTCCAGCCAGCCAAATCTTTCTAGTGGAAGGAATTCCACGGATGGGGTTCTAACCATAAGAAACCTTTGGAAAGAGATGGTGAATCTGCAGAACAGCAGCGTGATCTGCAGAGAATAGCAAGACTGACACATGCTGGAGAATATCAACTCCTTCCTTGACTTTCTGCTCAGCTTCAGGGCTCCCATGTTCAACCTGGCTGGCCACTGAATACAGAGCTCTACCGAATATCGAGAGCAACTGGTCTGCTAACCAGATCAAACAGACAAGTTTTATTCACTTACTCTTTTTAAAAAACATCTACCGAGAAGCTCTGGATTCTCGATGCAGTTTTCCAACTCTTTGAGGAAGATTCTAGGACGGAGACAGAAGAAAAACAAGAGAGATCAGAAAAGATTTTTGATTTGTCATACTATATATTGCAGATGCATCTTCATTTTGACTTAGAATGGAAAGTCCCTAAGCAAACAATACCAATGGGAAAACAATGGTACATTCATAGTCCTTTATGGTAAATTTTGAAAGTATACTGGCATTTCTTGCCTGGAACTGGGGACAATTATCAGAAGAGGATAACCAGGTGAGAAATGTTTGGGTTTCTTGGGGACTAGGGTACCAAGAATCCCATAATTACCATGTCTTGAAGTAATACTAGTTGTGGGATTTTGGAACTGTAGCCTCCCCAAAGGTCCAAAACCACCAAAACTTTGACTCTTTTGACCATACAGTGATTTTGACAACACTCTGTAAATACAAGGCTCAGACATGCCACCGTTATGTCCAAGGTGGAGGTGCTGGGCTGATAAAGGCTGCTGGGCAGAAGGGCATCCTTCATGTGCACCCCAGCATGGTCCTGAAAACAGGGGGAGATTCACTGCCTCAGCATCCTTCCTGTCAGCTCCTCATTGGCTGGAGGGACTGAGAGAACCAAAAGTGCCAGAGCAAAAACCTTGCATCTCCCTCAACATCTGATGGGGCAAAAGATGATGCAAAGAAGAAGAAGAAGCCCTCCCTCCCATTTGCTCCTGGACCTGGGCATGCTGGCGAATGCATATATATAATTTGTGATAATTCTGCCATGAATAATATTTTTATTAACACAATTCTTGTCACACTTATGGGCACTAGGATGGGTGCAAAGTGGAACTGTGTGTGCAGACCCAACCCTCCGGACATTGGAGGAATGTTCTTAAGGGAGAAAGGGGAAAGGGGGGGGCAAAGGCATGGTTTGAAAAGTGCCGCCAGCAGGAGCCTCGGCCGAAGACTGCCCCGGCTGCGCAGGTGGCTGCTTTCGCCGCCCCGGCCGTGCGGCCAGCCACGGACATCTTTGCCCTCCCCCGGACTCACAACACCTGTCCGGGGGGGTTGAAAAGGGCCGCTGGCAGGAGCCTTGGCCAAAGACGCTGCCCCGGCTGCGCGGGTGGCCACTTTCACCGTCCCAGCCATGCAGGCAGCCACGGACGTCTCTGCCTTCCCCCGGACTCAGAACACCTGTCCTCAGTCCTATTTGAACTTTGTATTCTCCCCCTCTTGGCGTTCTTCCTTTGTCTTTTTGTGGTCTTATATTTAATATGTAAGCTGCCTTGAGTCGCCACAAAGTGGTGAGTGGGCGGCTATATAAATCAAACTATAAATAAAATAAAACAAATGGTCAGGATTAGCTTGGAAGGTAAAGGCCCTGCCTTGCATCTGTTCATAGGGAGTCACAGAGTGTCAGTGTGACTGTGTTGTCTCCAGCACTGTCACTTTGGGTTAAACCCCCATCAGTGGCTGGGATTGAGTCCGATAACACTGGGCTGACACCCATGTCTACTGATGCTTTAGATCCACTCCCCCCGTGTGTATGTGTGTTTGTTCACAAGCCGGCTTTTGCATGGCAGAGTACAATATTAGCATTTGCTGCTGCTATATTTAGAAACTGCCAGAAGAGACTGAAAGACTGCGCTCCTACAGAGAAACAGATTGCAATTTGGATCGCTTGTGGACAGGCCTGCTGTGATCTTTTCCTGCAGATTATACGATGCACAGGCAAAGGTGTTCCAGCCTGACCTTGATCTGTGCCTAAGAGGAACTTTTCCCAGTACCCACCTTTTATCATTATACTGCGTGATCTAGATCCTTGCTTTAAGGCCTTAGTTTAGTTCAAGAGTTCTCAACTTTTTTCTCTAGAAAGGAAATGCAGAAGAACTGTGTACCTGAAGCTTTTCTCATGGACTTATCTAAACAACAACAACATCCTGGAGCAGTCCAGTGCATTGTTTCCCAGCACACAAATGTAGAACAGGCCATAGTTTTCCTGCCTGACCTGACTCTGTGACCCCTTCTAATTTGGGGGACTGGGCCAGAGCAATTCCCCAGCAGGCAGAAGGATCACTTTAATAGATCCCCGCCCCCTCCAAATTAAAGCAACTGTTTCTGGTGTGATTAGATGTGCTTGGTTTCACTAGAATGAATTAATTGAGCTTTGGTTAACCGTGTGCAACTGTCACTACAACTTCTTCTTTGCTTCCTCTTTTATTCTGTTGTGTGGCCACAACATGTCTAAACCCCCAGGTTTCTGTTACCCTTCCTCTCAGCTTCTTCCTTCTAGGTACCAATTCACTGAACATCTCCTATCATTATATTGGAGAAAAGCAAGTTACCAGTGATATTTAAGCCTTCTTAGGAGATATCTAAGAGGAGGGACTCATGAACACCACTTCACTAGCTAGCATTGTTCTGCATATTCACATTTTAAGAAATGATCACATCCTAATTAATTATGGGGACCCTTTCCAGGGTTCTCTAGGAACAGATTATTCAGAAGTGGATTGTTAGCCCCTCCTTCTGATAGTAATATGAACAACAGATGGAAGAAGCATTTGGAGAAAGCACGGGACTGTTATAAATATAACATAATAGTGTATGGGTCCAACACACTCCAGTGGAAGTTCCTGTTTGAGATAGGTGAATTGCATAATGAAAGTACAGTCTAGCCCAGGGTTTCCCAAACTATGTCCTATGGGCCAGATCTGGCCCATGCTGCCCTTGTTGCTCCCAGAAGCAGAAGTTAAATGCATCCACACATGCACAAAACGCTGATGTAAAGCACCTGTGGCTGTCATAAATGTGTTTACAACAGACACAGGTGCATTTATGGCAGTGTTTTGAGAACACATGGGTGGCCTGCTCAACCAAATGACCGGCCCGTGCCCCAAAAAATTTGGCCACCCCAGTCTAGCCCATGTTTTGCCCATGATCAGCAGAAGTGCATGGACTGATGCTTGCAATTCAGTGTTTGCAAGGCACGGAGAAACTATATTAAAGGCTGAGGACAAAATAATTCGTAGTGGTCTACAATTTCACTTTTAAAAGTTTATATACAACAATGTACAGGATGCCAGCCAACCTGTTGTGAAATTCATAGATTTCCGAGAGGTTTCCAAAAAGAACTTCCTTCTTGTTCAAAATTGCTGTAGGGATCAAGTGGATTAAATCAGGATTGTCCATTTCTGATGCATAACCCTGTTTTAAAAAAGAGAATAGCATGGAAAGACTTAAAATATAATTTTGTTACTGGTTTATTTCCTTCTTTGGAGTATTAAAAAACAACTAACAACAGGGGGAATGAGAAGTTCATTTTCTTGGTCTACTTATTTTATTTCCTTTTACAACAATCCATTACAAAATTAAGTTTTTATTTAGTGTTCAGCCTAGATCCATGATGGGGAACCTTGGCACTCCAGATGTTCTTAGACTTCAATTCCCAGAAGCCCTAGTGAATCCACACGAATGGGTTTACTGTGATTCATCCGGCCCAAGCTGCCCTCGTCGCTCCCGTACAGGCGCATTTTACTTCCGCTTCCAGGAGCGATGAAGGCAGCGCAGGCCAAATGAATTGCAGTAAACCCATTCATGCAGATTCATAGGGGCTTGGGCTTCTAGCAACTGAAGTCCAAGAATATCTGGAGTGCCAAGGTTCACCATCACGGTTACAGACTTTTGCCACCATATGGTAAGAGAGACCTGCTGCCATCCTTCCACTTAGTGCCCAAAGCATTCATTACCCAAATCATGACCTGTTGATCTAGGACTGATTTAACAAGAGGGTTACCTCACGGCTTAAGTTTGAATGCACTTCCATTTGTGTGGATTCACTGGGGCTTGGGCTTCTGGGAATTGAAGTCCAAGAACATCTGGAGTGCCAAGGTTTACCATCACGAGCCTAGATCATACTATAGGGCAGTGGTGGCAAACTTATGGCATGCATGCACGAGGGCACTCAAAGACCTCTCTGTGGGCATGTGCACCATCTCCCCAGCACAGAATTTTCCCCACCCTTCTGTCCAGCAGCCCAATGGGAGTGCTCCCCCCCCCCCAGCACGGAGTTCACCTGCCTCTCTGTCCAGCAGCTTGGTTGTAAAAGCCAGAGTGATTTGTAGACTCATCTATTATACTAACCAACCATTGTATACCTCTGTACCTGATATGTATACATTAATGCCATGAATTCTCACTCTTATGTCTGACAAAGTGGATTTGATCCACAAAAGCTAATTAAAATACAGTAGTTAAACTTTAAGGTGCCACAGCATTTGTTTTGTTTACTCTCTGATATGCTTGCACAGACTAAAATGCCTACCACTTCAAACATTTCTAGACCTGACATGGGATCATAGGAAGCTTCCTAAAAGCACTGAGTTTAAATGCAGCTAGCCCTCTCAAAGGTCAAGTTTTGAAACAATTCTGCAGAGGCCTCATGTGCCCCCTGTATCCCACCATATAACAACAACAATAAATGTCCCAACAAGTTAGTTTCAAGGTTTTTTAGGTAGAGAATACCTTCTTCTGAGGACAGTCTGGAACTCTGCAGCTTGCACAAGGCTACACAGGCTGGTTCTACTCACCGGAGTAACAGTGGGGACTCAAACTCCAAACCATATCTAAACCTTTGAGATACCAACCAGCATCATCATGTACTCCCCTCCAGTCCTTAGAATAATTCATTATACTTGTGTGTGTGGATTTTTAAAAAGTATTTGCACAAAATAATTTATTATGGCAATAAATTAGTGGATAAGATCACAAACAACCATGCATCTGTTGTTTTTATAAATAAAAATACTGGACAACTGGACTGAAGCCAGGGTTAGTAAGAGCATGAATGGGCAACTTCTTATCCAAGATTCAATTTGTAAGTTTGCACTTACATCATTTCAGTTATAGAGCTTTTGTTGTAGTTCAGTCACACAGTCGATTCCGACCCTTAGCAACCCCATGGACCATTGCCCTCTAGGAACCTCTGCCCTCCACCATCCTCCTCAACCCGTCCAGCTCTGTGCCCTTTGCATCTACAATACCATCTAGCCATCTCATTTTTGGCCTCCCTTCTTCTTTTGTTCTCCACCTTTCCCAGCATCAAGGCTTTCTCAAGTTAATCCTCTCTTCTCATTAGATGTCCAAAGTACTTTAGCTTCATCTTTACTATTTGACCTTCTAAGGAGCAGTCAGGGTTGATTTCTTCTAAGATTGACCTATTTGTTCTCCTCACTATCCAGGGGACTCTCAAAACTCTCCTCCAACACCACATCTCAAAGGCCTCTATTCTTCTGCTGTTAGCTTATAAATCAGTTACAGAGGGGGTGGAATCAAATGCAGCTGAGAGATGTGTTGAAAGTGCTACCATTATGTCTGTTGATCACTGTTTCGACGTACACGTAACTTACCTCTATTATGCTTTGAAGTTCCTCTACGTAAACCCTTTCTGTTTCTATCAGTTCATTGATTATATGGCTAAAAGAAAGAAAGAGACATATGTAGCACTTTCTGCTGCAAAATTGGATATTTTTTTCAATTTTATTTATTTGTTTTATTTATACCTCACCCATCAGGGATATTCTCCCACTCTGCGTGGCTAACAACACATTTAAAATAATAATTAAAAACTCTACAGTAAAACCATTAAACAAAAGGAATAAACAAACTAAGTAAATCATAAGTAACAAACAAAAATAATACCACCACCACCACCCCAATTAAAAATAACCATCGACAGGTGCCTAAAAGAGTCTATCAAAGCCTTCAACATGTTGCTTTGGAGGGGAAAACATTAAACTGAAGATTAATCGGAAGGTATCAATACTACTTGTTAGTCAATGTATCAGAACACGTTTGTACTATTTCCCTACAGGGAAAAGTTGAACATACTGATTTAATCAATACATCATATGCACAACGCATAGGCAACACCTTTTAAATCCTTCTCACAAACCTTTTTGGAATAGTCTTCTTGAAAAAGTGACTGTTGTTACTATTAACCAATTAGTAGTTCAATGTATTTGATACTTCCCAGTTCACATACAAAGACAACCTCTGCTCAGAAAATTAATGACATAAATAAAGTATCAGAAATGGCAACACACAAAAACTTCAGTCTGCCAGGACACTCTGGACCTCAAAGTTACAGTTGTTGAAAAAGTAACTACAAAACAAGATTAGAAAAAGGGACAGCTGGATCCAGAGTGTGTCAAAAGGATTTAAGTATTGACCAGTGTTTCTTCTCTCATCATGTACATTATGATTAATCCCCCCTCCTCCTGTATTCTTGCGGGACTGCAGTGGCTCAAGTGGCAGTAGGAAGGCAACAGGTCAGCAGTTCGATACCTGAATACTGCAGGACAGAATGAGCTCCTGTCTTTGTCCCAGCTCTTGCCAACCTAACAGTTTGAAAGAAATTGCAATATAGGGACAACTTTGGTGGGAAGGTAAACAGTGCTCTGTGCACTCCGGTGTCTAGTCATGCCTGCCACATGACCACAGAAATGTCTGCAGAAGCAGACAGTGCTGGCTCTTCAGCTATGAAACAGAGATGAGCACTGAACCTTAGAGTTGGATACCACTGGCTTTCGAGCAAGGGTGACCTTTACCTTTACTGTATTCTGCAAACCACCCAAAGCCAAGGACGAGTGATACTTTTATTAGGCAACTGTCAGGAGGAATCCGGAGGGCTAGTGGCCCATCACCCTCAATGAGCCCCATTTTGGAGTTTCCAACTTTGAGTTCGTCCATAGATTTGTGTGCTGGTGATCTGAAGACAAAGAGGTGGCAGAAGCCTTCCTTGAGAGAAAAATGTTTCTGGAAGGATCACAAGGATGGAGAAGGAAAGACCTTGGGGTTTAGAGGGTACAAAAGAGGCTGAGGGGGAGATTGGACAGAGAGAGATTTGAGGTAAAGGACATCTGGTAGGAGACACTGGAGACAGATACAGAGGAGGGGGAGCAGGACATACTGAAAGAACAACAGAGCCCGGGGGAGGGGGGCATCGTGGTTAAACTGCTGTACTGCAGCCAGAACATTGTGAGTTTGATGTTGATGGGGAATCACAGACTTCCATCCTTCCAAGGTCAGTAAAATGAGTACCCAGCATGTTGAAGGCAAAATGCTAATTAACTTGTGAACTGCTCAGAGAATGCACTAAGCGCTATGGGGCGGTATATAAGTGTGATTGCTATTGGTAATTGCTAACTTGAGGAAGTGTATCATGAGGATGTTGACAAACCAGAAGAGAATTTCCCTATTGGCCCCAAGCTGGACCTGCGCTTGCAGAGAAGACCCATGGTGGGAGTCTGGGTCCAAATTCAGGTTTCTGTAGAAGAGACCAAGAGGTAGGTGTGGGAGCGCAAGGTAGTAAAGTCCCCTTATTTTGGGAAGAGCAGAGGAAGTATAAGAAGGGTCAGCATTGCCAGGAGTGTAAACGAAATGAAAAACAAGAGGAGGCTGGCCCAATGACCTCCATTCAACAGGTACAAGTACTTGTTGCCACCAAGACATTGCACTGGTTTAAGAGAGTGTGGACTTTGGTGCTGGTTCTACGGACCTAGCCATAAAGACTTTGGATGGAGAGAAGGTCAGTGACGTGAACTTGAACCTCCAAAATACGTTGTTTCAGATTGTTCCTGGTGGTGCAATGGTTAAACTAGCTGTACTGTAGCCAAAATGTTGTGAGTTCAATCCTGACGAGCATCAAAGTTGACTCAGCTTTCCATCTTTCTGACGTCGATAAAATGATTACCCAGCATGTTGGGGGCAAAATGCTAATTACCTGTAAACCGCTCAAAGAGTGCACTAAACACTATTGGTGTGTGTGTGTATGAGTGTAATTGGTATTTCTCATTGGCTTTGTTTACAATAAAAGCTGTTTGGGCAGCACACCGTCTTGGTACATCATGTTTGGAAAGATGTTTGGACAGGTCCACAACCACTAAAACAATCAACCGCTGCTGCAAGAACTGACCCTAGAAAGAAGCTTCTGCTGTTTTTGCACCTCACAGCCAAGTGCGAGACTAGCCATTTAAACTAGAAAACATGTGCAATCAACGTACTTAATGCTAATTTCTTCTGTCAATAATGCCATTATCACCTCCCTGTGCCTGCCCTCTATATGCACAACTGGAGTAGATCCACTGAATAGAGTAAGGAGGGAGAGTTGGCAAGTCATTTCCTCCACAATTCCTACTGATTCAATGGGCTTACTCTCATTACAAGTTATTACGCTAAGCAACAGAATTTCAGTCCATAAGTCATTTGTCTTAGGCAGGAAGACGGAACCTAATCCAGCCTGCCAAGTTTCTTATCTTTATTACAAAAGTCTGGAATGTTAAGGACGCAGATTCTTGGCAAGAAATAACGTCAAGAAGTATGGCATCACAAAGGTTTCCCAGGGGTGGATGTTTGATGAAAATTGCATATACTGGCAACACAACCAAAGCTTGTTTTTTTTAAAAAAAAAAAGCCCCATTGATCATTCTTCTAAATCAGGGGTGTCCAAACTACGGCCTGTGGGCTGGATGCAGCCCACAGCACCAAATCATCCAGCTCACTCCGCCTGTGCTGCTCCTGGAAGCAGAAGTAAAATATGTGCAAAACTCTCCCATAATTGCACCCATGGCTGTCATAAATACATTTACAACAGCCGTGGGTCCAATATGGCAGCGTTTTGTGCAGCCGCGGGCACATTTTACTTCTGCTGGTGGTGACCATTCTGCCGAACCACATGATCAGCCCGCAACCCAAAAAGTTTGGGCACCCCTGTGCTAAGCTCTCTTTCCCAGTGGTGATATTTTTAGCTTTTATTTTAGTGGTGATATTATGCTTTTATGATGTTGTAAACCGCTCTGGGTCACCCCGGCGAGAAGGGCGGTATAAAAATGTAAATAAATAAATAAATAAATAAATAAAGCAGGGAATTCTGAGAATCTCAAAGTAGCTGCAGCATTTCTTACTCAGATCTGATCAAACTGTTTAGACAGGTTCTGTGTGTGTGAGAGAGCAGGCCTTCTGCAAATAATTAAAAAGATTTTCAACTTCAGAATGGTTTCATAAGCATCTTATTATGCCTTCTAAGACCCCTCCCAGGGCAGAATTACTGGCTTAGAGTTTTGTACTCTGTTTGTACGCAGTCTGGCATGCCTTCCAGACTGAGAACTAAAATTCTAGTGAATATAACAAAAAACAAAATCCACATTATGGACTTATACAAACCCATGCTGATGTACTGTATTTTTTGAAAGTGCTGGGCTGACAGTCCTGCTTTACTATATGAAAAAGATGGTTGATATGGAGACAACCAGGCAAACAAGACTGTGAATTTCTGCATACACACTTGCATGCAAACAAGACACACCTGTACATAGATACCTGACACATAATTGGGCAATAATATAATTGCTATTATATAATAAATAGATTAGAATAAATAGTTGCTATTTTCACAAGCAATATAAGTAGCAACTCTGAACTCCTAACAATAATATTGACATGCGAACAAAAGTTCTAGGCATTCACTGTGTAAGCTCAGCATTCTTGGAAAAAGGATTAAAATAGTAAAACCTATTGATGTGTCTGAAAGACCAGCATTATTGAACTACTGTGTTCTTTCAGTTCTTCTTCTTCAGGTGCCTTATTCATTCCGGATATTGGCTGTCATTGCTAGATGGTATTGTAGATGCAATTGGCACAAAGCTGGGTGGGCTGAGGAAGATGGTAGACAGAAGTGCCTGGTGGGCAATGGTCCATAGGGTCACAAAGGGTCGGAATCGACTGTGCGACTGAACAACAACAAAATGGCAACTCTCTTCCTCACTCCTCAGAACAGTTCTTCTGAGGATGTGTCACATCAGTCTCTCAGGTTCTTCAGTCACTGAAGTGGTACCTATTTATCTACTTGCAATTTCTTGCTTATGAAATGCTTGGTTGGTGGGAACTAGGACAGATGACAGGAACTCACTCCATCGGGTCTTGAACTACTGACCTTCCAGTCGTCAAGTTCAGCATTTTAACCACTAAACGGGCTGTGGTCGCTCAGTGGTTAAGAAGCTTTTCTTGTTAGCTGGAAGGCTGGCAAGTCAGCAGTTCAAGACCTGGGTACTGCATGACGGAATTGAACGCCTGTCTCTGTCCCGGTTCTTGGGGACATGAAAGGAGCCTTGGGCGGTCCATGAGAGGAGTTTTTTCCACAAAAATCCTTTCAACACAGAATAATTGCTGACACAAAATTATTATTATTCACTTTTTTAAAAATGAGGAAGAGTATTGGAACATCCCTTTAATTACCTGATAATTGAACACATCCCACAAATAATACTCTATGAAAAGATTCCTCAGATTCTTCAGGATCCAGCAATCACCTGTCAGTATCTGCACCCGCTTATTAACATCAGGGTACCATGAAAACATCTGCAAATGCAGATGAGCACTGAACCCTAGACTCGGATATGACTGGCTAACGAGCAAGAGTGACCTTTACAGGGTGGCAATCTGCAGTTTGTCTAGTTTTTTAAAAGGTTGGAAGCGACTGTGCGACTGAACAACAACAACAACAAACAATGGTTTATTTTTTTTCTTTTGATGTTTGCTGCTAAAAACCAGAAGTTTCTTCTGGAACCCTTAACCAGTAGTAATTCAGTCCTAAAGCAAGATGCTGCTCATCTCTGTTTATAGCCAAAGAGGCAATGCTGTCTGCATCTGCAGGTGTTTCTGTGGACATGTGGCAGGTATAACTAGACACCGGAATGCATGGAATGCTGTTTACCTTCTCACCGAAGTGGTACCTATTTATCTCCTTGCAATTTCTTGCTTTCAAACTGCTAGGTTGGCAGGAGCTGGGACACAGACAGGCGCTCACTACATCATGCAGCACTTGGGTCTCAAACTGCTAACCTGCTGACCTTTCAGTTGTCAAGTTCAGGATCTTAACCACTAAGCCACCACATCAAGGAAATTCCTCCATACATTTCATTGATTCAAAGGACCTACTCTAACTACAACTTACTAAGCTGAAATAAATCAGTTAGCATTTAAATCAACAGAACTGGTATACTCCCCACTCTTCACTAATTTACTGGGACTACTCTAATACTCTATGTCAGGGATTCTCAACCTACGGCCCGTGGCGCCATTTCATGTGCCCCCCATTGCCTCCACCACGTCCAGAAGTGGCATGTGGGGGAGGCAGGGCAAAATCTTTAAATTTTAATTTTTGTCTTGAGATTGGTTGCTATCTTATTGTTAGGTTTTTATTGATGATTATGTTTTAGTTGTTGTTAGCCACCCTGAGGGCAGCATATAAATAAAATAAAATAAAATAAAATAATAAATAAATAAAATGGCTGTCCAGCCCCTGAAGCTATCTGAGGAAGCGTGACCCAGCCCTTGGCTAAAAAAGGTTGAGAACTCCTGGTGTATGTTAAACAATAGGACTTTGACAATTGTTGATGGAAGTGTCACTTAAACTCTCAAAAAGCTGAACAGCTTTTAGGTAAATAAATCAGCCAGTGAGGTTTTGAAATGGAAAAAGAGAATTTTATCTAAAAAAATTCAATCACAGCATAACATTACACAATAACACATGATCATAGTACATAATGCATGCATTCATGGTCTCGGATCCATATTTAGATCAAAGGACCCCCATAAATGATTTAGCCAGCCTTTTATACCCTTTACGAAGCTTCGCATATGTGTTCTTCAGTCCAGAGGGGCCCCCCATGGGTGGTAGGTGTTTTAGACTTTATCTTGATGTTACATACATTCTAACATGTTCAGTGGTAAACATGTCTGCTTACTTCAGTTAGGACCCTTTGGGGTGTGTTCCTCAGAAAGCTGGCTGTAAACAACTCTTTAACTAGAGAGGGTTTCATAATTCCAAGAAGGCTCTGCTCATGTTACAACCTTATTCTAATTGCATACATTGCTTTGTAAAGGGAACATGTCAACATACTAAAAATATGCTAATTAATTCACATAGGGTATCAGAAGTTTGTTCCCTTGTGCATTCAAGAAAAGGATCACAAAATGGCTTCCCCTATTAGGGAAGCTCTAAAATTGCCCAACCAGTTTCAGGAGATAGACTGTTGTCATTCATTGTGTCCCTCGTTTTAAAGTTTGTCAGATTTCCTCAATTTTAGTGCATCTGCCCTTCAAAAAAGAAAAAGGAAAACGTAGTTCTGGAAGCACCAAGATAAAAAAGGTACGTTCAAAAGACACGTCCTGCTTGATAAGCACTGTAGACAAAGACAATTACGTATTCACAGCTCAGCTGTGGATTAGTTGTATTGCCCTGTGAAAGCAAAGCAGCACCAAAATCCACATAAGGACAAAATCTTTATTAGGATAACTAACATTCTACAAAAGTGTTCAAACTTTTATGTCATCCAGAAGATAGGTGTAATAAAAAAAAATAATAATAAAAGAGAGAGGAAAAGAAGTTTTCTGTAGCAACAACATTAGCATACTTTTGTGGAATTTTAGTTGACCCTAATAAAGGTATTGTCAGTTGATTATGATTTTGTTCTGACAATTTCATTCAATAAGATCATCCTACATTTCTTCCAATAAGTTCAAAATCACAGACCTGACTTTCTTCTTCCCCACTTTATAAGCCCAATTCACAGAACATGATTGATAAAGATCATTCAGTGGGTTTCAGGGCTCAGCAGGGACTGGAACCTGGATCTTACTCCTGTCCTCCAACGTCTACACCACAGTTTCAGTCATATTTATAAGGTCACGTGTTATAAGCAGATGAAGAATTCCTCCTAAGTTATGTGGTTATTCATACGGAGCATCTGAAGCTGTCCCTTTAAAAAAAAAAACCCAATCCTGTACATCTCTACCAGAACCCTACAAATTTTAAACTATACATTTGGTTGAGCTCTCAGGTAAATGTGCAACTGAAGCCTTAATAAATATGCATTTGTTTATGGCATTGGTTGCTGTTGTACCTAGTTAATAATGTTCCAGAGTGGATTTGCCCCTGCCACACCCCTGCCTTCAGTGTTGAATTGTGGCTTGGGAGCCCAGAAAAAACACAGGCAAACAGTTCATGTGAGGCAACAGAAAAACTTTACTCATGAGGTGAGATGCAGGGAAAATATTTACAGTGATAACAAAAATAACAAGCTTAGCTTCAGCATTCAGGAACGACATATATACAAGAGTTCACAATCCTTAGAGAGTTTCAGCTCTCACTCTCTGTGCTTACCCAGTAAACTTATCATGGAGTCCTTGCTGGTTCCTTACAGACGCTTGCAGACCTTGAGATGAACAGCTGTTATGCTAATTCCTCCTCTTCAGTACGCCTTTGGAAAATCCTTGGTAGAAGCAAGCTCCAAGACAAAATACCAGCTAACCAAGCTGTTTTGTATCCACTGACACAAAAGTCACTACCACGAAGTGGCAAAGTCACAAAATCACTGGTCCATAAAGTTACCTCCAATATGAGTACTCCAGCATGATGACCACTCCATTAAGGCGAGGGGGTGTGCCCCTTCTTATGCACAAGAGGCTCCCTCATTAGCTGCTGAACCTGAGCAGCTGGCCATTCTCTAGAATAGGCCTTAAAAATATACACAACCATTTATCCATGTGCCACGCCCAGGCACTGTTACTAACAAGTCACACAGTCGATTCTGACCCTTTGTGACCCCATGGACCATTGTCCTCCAAGCACCCTGACCTCCACCATCCTCCTCAACCCACCCAGCTCTGTGTCCATTGCGTCTACAATATCATCTAACCATCTCATTTTTGGCCACCTACTTCCTCTTTTACCCTCCACCTTTCCCAGCATCGAGGTTTTCTCAAGTGAATCCTCTCTTCTCATTTGATGTCCAAAGTATTTTAGCTTCATCTTGACTATTTGACCTTCTAAGGAGCAGTTAGGGTTGATTTTTTCTAAGACTGACCTATTTGTTCTCCTCGCTATCCAGGGGATTCTCAAAACTCTCCTCCAACACCACATTTCAAAGGTGTCTATTCTTCTGTGATCAGCTTTCCTAATTGTCCAGCTTTCACAACCATACATTACAACAGAGAATACCATTGCTTTGACTATACGAATTTTTGTTTGCAAGGTGATGTCTCTACTTTTAACTATGTTCCCCAGGTTTCTCATTGCTTGCCTCCTAAGAATCAGTCACCCTTTTATTTCATGGCTGCAATCTCCATCTGCAGTGATCTTGGATCCTAAGAAAGTTATAACTGTCACTGCTTCTACTTCTTCCCCATCTATTTTCCAGGGACTGATGGCCTGTTGCCATTATCTTGGTATTCTTGATGTTGAGTCTCAAGCCAGCTTTTGCACTCTCTTCTTTCAACCTAAGCAGCAGCTTCTTTAGATCTTCCTCACTTTCTGCCATTAGGGTGGTATCATCTGCATATCTCAAATTGTTGATGTTTCTCCCAGCAATTTTGATTCCAAATTGTGATTCCTCCATCCCTGCATTACGCATTATGTGCTCTGTGTATAAGTTGAATAAGTAGGGTGATAAAATTCAGCTTTGTCTTACTCCTTTTCCTATTCCAAACCACTCCGTCATTCCGTATTCTGTCCTAACTGTTGCCTCAACTCATGTACACATTTCTCATGAGGCATGTAAGGCGTCCTGTTATTCCCATCTCTTTAACTACTTGCCACATTTTGTTGTGGTTCACACAGTCAAAGGTCTTGGTGTAGTCAATGAAACCTAAGTAGACTTGTTTCTGATATTCCTTTGTTTTCTCCGTGATCCACCATATCTTGGCAATATGGTCTCTAGTTCCCCTGCCTCTTCGGAACCCAGCCTGCACTTCTGGTAATTCTCTCTCCATGTGTTCCTGCTGTCTATCCTGTATTATCTTGAGCATAACCTTGCTAGCATGTGGGATGAGTGCAATTTTTTGATAATTTGAACATTCTTTGGCATTACCCTTTTTTGGGATTGGAACGTATATTGATCTTTTCCAATCCTGTGCCCATTGGTGTGTTTTCCAAATCTGCTAGCATATAGAATGCAATAATTTTATTCCATCATCTTTTAGGGCTTTGAAAAATTGAACTGGGATACCATCATCTCCCCTAGCTTTGTTGTTTGCAGTGCTTTTTGGGGCCTTTCTGACTTCACTCTCTAGGATGTCTGGCTCAAGTTTAACGTTCTCATCATTGTGATTATCAGGAGTGGTGAGGTCCTTTTTGTATAGTTCCTCTGTGTACTCTTTCCATCTTTTCTTAATCTCTTCTGCATAAGCTAACTCCTTGCCATTTTTGTCCCTTATCATGGTCATTTTTGCTTTAACCGTTCCCTTGATTTCCCCAATTTTTTGAAAAGATCTCTAGTCCTTATGTTGTTTTCCTCTATTTCTTTGTACTGTTCATCTAGTTAGGTTTCCTTATCTCTCCTTGCTTTTCTTTGAAATTCTGTATTCAATTGAAAATTTTCCTTTCTCCTTTGCCTTTTGCATTCCTTCTTTCCTCTGCTATTTTAAGAGCCTCATCAGACAATAACTTTGCTTTCTTATGCTTCTTTTCTTTTGGCATGGTTTTCCTTGCTGCCTCCTGTATGATGTCCCGTGCCTCTGTCCATAATTCTTCTGGCACTGTTTATCAAGTATAAGCCATTAAATCTGTTCCACACCTCCACTGTGTTTTCCTTAGGGCTGTTGTCTAGGTCATACCTGTCTGGCCTAATTGTTTTCCCTATTTTCTTTAGTCTAAGCCTGAATTTTGCAATCAGGATTATGATCTGAGCCACAGTCTGCTCCAGGTCTCATTTTTGCTGACTATATGGCATCTTTGGCTGCAGAGTTTGTAATCAATCTGGTTTCGATGTTGGCCATCTGGTGATGTCCATGTGTAAAGTTTTCTACTTTGGCATTCCAATCTCCTATGATAATGTGGACATCATTTCTTGGTGTCTGTTCTATGAGGTGTTGTAGGCCTTCATAGTACTGGTCAACTTTGGCTTCATCTGCACCAGTGGTTGGTGCATAGACTTGAATTACAGTGATATTGAATAGTTTTCCTTGGATTCGGACTGAAATCATTCTGTCATTTTTAAGACTGTATCTCGTTACTGCTTTTCTCACTCTTTTATTAACTATTATTGCCACTCCATTTCTTCTAACATTTTCTTGTCCACAGTAGTAGATATGATGGTTTCCAGAGCTGAATTCGCATAATTGCCTAGACAAGGTCTCCTTGTTTGTTTGCTTGCTTGGAGTATCTATGCCTCGATTCTGTTTGTGTGCAAACAAACATTCCAGGGCTATCTGACAAGATACAGGAGCCTCTTATAGCAGCAAACTTAGGCTTCTTTGTGTGATTCCCACAAGCAAACAGATTTTTTTGATAGCCTTAGAAAAGGCTACCTTTGTGAAATCAGACCACATACCAGGTACAGGGAAAGATCTGTCACTTGCAACTAAGATAAAGGTTAGGCAATTGAATTGCCCACTGGAGGTAAGAAAACATTGAGAGTCTGACCAGCTTATCCTGCTATGGTAATAGAATAGACCAGTGATTGTGAACCTTGGGACTCCAGGTGTTCTTGAACTTCAATTCCCAGAAGCCCTGATCAGCAGGAGTGACAAACTCCCTTGGCCATGTCTTCCTGAGGGTGAAGGAGGAGTACCCCTAAATAGGACATCCCAGCCCCCCAAACATAAATGGTTATTCATGTTTAAAATCTGTGACTTCTATACTTTTGCTTCATTGTCCCTGCCCCAACTACTAGGTGTACATCTTGTGACCAAAACTGCTGATGTAAGTTCAATCCTAACAGGCCCAGGTTGACTCAAGACTTCCATCCTTCTGAGGTAGGTAAAATGACCACCTAGCATGTTGGGGGGAGGAATGCTAATTACTTTATAAACCTCCTAGAGCATGCTCTAAGTCAGGGGTCCCCAAACTATGGCCCACGGGTTGGATACGGCCCACAGCATCAAGTCATCCGGCCTATGCTCTCGCTCCGACTGATGAAGGGCCACTGCATTAAATTCTCAGGACAGTCTTAATGGCTGATCGCCATGATGATTTCCTATACAGTAATACCCCGTATAACGCGAGTACCGTATATCGTTAAAACCGCATAACGTTACAAGATTTTCGGAAACATCTTGTATCGAGTAACGCGATTTTAACGTTACACGATACAGTCGTTCTTAGCAGCAGGGTGGGTGGAAAGCTGAACGGGGTTCTCCGTTCAGCTTCCCAGCCACCCTGCAGCTACGGAGGCAGGGGTGGGGAGGCTGGAAAGCTGACGGGGGGCTCCCCCATCGGCTTACCCAGCCACCCCACAGCTGCGGATGCATGGGCGGGTGGCTAGGGAAGCCGACAGGGAGTCCCCGTCAGCTTCCCCAGCCACCCTGCAGCTGTAGATCGGGTCCTATGATCTCTCTGGAGGTGTTTCTGGGCTTCCCCGATGTCCAGAGCCGGTGCAGCAAGCCAGAATGTCAGAGTTCGAATCCCGACGTTCTGGCTTCTTGCACTGGCTCAGGACGTTGGGGAAGCCCAGAAACACCTTGGATCGGGTCCCCACACCTCCCTGGACCCGGCGGGGGGGTCAGACCCCCCAAAATTGGTAAAAAAAAGGACGTTTTTTTTACCAATTTTGGGGTTTCTGACCCCCCCGCCGGGTCCAGGGAGGTGGGCAGACACGATCCAAGCTTTTTCTGAGCTTCCCCGACGTCCTGAGCCAGTGTAGCAAGCCAGGATGTCAGAGTTCGAATCCCGACGTTCTGGGTTGCTGCACTGGCTCAGGACGTCGGGGAAGCCCAGAAACACCTTGGATCGGGTCCCCACACCTCCCAGGACCCAGCGGGGGGGTCAGAAACCCCAAAATTGGTTAAAAAAACGGACGTTTTTTTTTACCAATTTTGGGGTCTCTGACCCCCCCGCCGGGTCCAGGGAGGTGGGCAGACACGATCCAAGCTTTTTCTGGGCTTCCCCGATGTCCTGAGCCAGTGCAGCGACCCAGAATGTCAGGATTCGAATCCCGACATTCTGGCTTCCTGCAGCATAAAAGAGGGTGGGGGAAGTTCAAAATTAGCGCGCATTGGGTCTCCCGACCTCCCTAGAGCTGATGTGCGCTAATTTTGAACTTCCCCCACCCTCTTTTATACTGCAGGAAGCGAGAACGTCGGGATTCGAACTCTGACATTCTGGCTTGCTGCACTGGCTCAGGACGTCGGGGAAGCCCAGAAACACCTTGGATCGGGTCCCCACACCTCCCTGGACCCGGCGGGGGGGTCAGAGCCCCTAAAATTGGTAAAAAAAACAATTTTGGGGTCTCTGACCCCCCCGCCGGGTCCAGGGAGGTGGGGAAACCCGCTCCAAGCTGTTTCCAAAGTTCTCCCACCTCCCTGGAGGCAGCAGCAAGCCAAAATGTCAGGATTCAAATCCCGATGTTCTCGCTTCCTGCAGCCTCCAGAGAAACAGGGCTTTTTTTAACATTGTGTGTTCAATGTATCGCACAACGTTAAAAACCGAATAACGACGGGACTTGTGGAACCAAGTCATAACGTTATTCGGGGTACTAGTGTATTTGGATTCAGGTATGGCAGAACAAGAAGACAAGAACTATGTGGGCAGAGGCTTCTATACAAGGTGACTAGAAATGATGGCACTGCTCAGACAGTATATGTGCTGACCCACCCGAGCAAGCATGGTCGCCGCATGACGGTGCTACACAGAAAGTCTATTCAAGGAGAGTCCAGATATCAAAGTCCAAAAAGCAAGCCAAGGTCTGCTTACCAGTAGTCCAAGAAAGCGTCTAATCTAAAAGGTGTCCAGGGGCATTGTCAGGGTTGGCAGAGAAGTCAGGGTCACAGTAAGCAAGTTAGGGTCTAGGCAGGCAGTCTGGAGTCAAGCAGGGTGTTGGTCTTCGCACGAGAATTATACTGACACTGGCAGATCAGCTGCAGGGGGAAACAGACTTGGGCCAGGTGCAGGCTGAGATCCCTGTCTCAGGACATCCAGTTTTGGGTACAGGCAGAACTGGGCTGGGCATAGGAAGTGCCCTCTGATCCAGGCCATCCTCAGTTTCTGACAATGACTACATCACAACAGTATGATGTCCTACAGCTCTGTAACTAAGAATCCAACCCATGATTAATCAGAAAGATGCCAGTTTTACTTCCCACCTTTTCCTGGAACTCACTTGACCTTTAGGTGAAACACTCTGCTTTTCCAATTTCATCTTCAATGCCTGATACATATTACCTAATTGTTTTAAACACTTGGCTGCAAAGGCATTTTTCAAAGCATCCTTATCGGATGAGATCTTGGAGATTATTAGGTGAATAGGACGAAATAGGTTTTGGCACTAAATTCTAAGTCAAGAAAGAGATTTCTTATTCAAATTTCCAGAGTTTGTTTTTTGTTTTTTAAATTATTTTTAAATCTGCCACAATTAATTGAGATAGTAGAGCAATATTAATTAATTAGAATATTTTAAAATTTGTTTAAGTGACAAAACTTTCAAATCCTCCTTCCTACTAAATGTCAATATAAACATTACAAAAATAGCCATTTAATTTAATCTGGCCCTAGAATTAATCAAGTAGAGAAGGCTTGAAATAGCACTTCTTTAATTTAACTGTGTGCAGTTTGTCTTTGCTTTTAAATGTGGCAGTCACAGAGTCTCTCAATACTCTTCTTTCTTACATCTTACATTCTGCAATCTTCAGTAGACTGCAAAAGATACCTAAGGCTAGAATGGCTACATCCACCTGCCTGAAAAGAAGTGATACTGAACACAGTTCAATTTCCGAATACTGTATATATGTAATGAACACCACTATAAAAGTCACACTGTGCTTTTATAGAAAATAAAAAAACAAAGAACTACCTGGATAAAACTTACAGAATCCAAGCATAACGAAAGTTGTTTTAAGAAAGGAATAAATAATCTAACAGACACATGTTATGCTTACAAGCTTTTCTTCAGCTAAACTGTATTTCTTGATTCAGAGAAGAAATGCCTCCATAATTTGTAAATGACTTTTGAATGCAACACAATGGGGATACCATGGGGTGCTGTGTTATCTTTCTTGAAATGTTTTTGGCAGTTTTATCCAGCAAATACCCTCTACAACCTTAGGAATATTTCCTTTTCTGCTGTATAAAGAAAAAAAAAGCAAAATATAATATCTTCTTTACAGTATTCACCGTCAAAAGATGCTTTTCATGTTCACTGCAATACATAAAACTAAGTAAACTCGGATCCTGCTGGGTGCTGTTACCTGTGGTTTTTCTTTTGCTACTAAATAGAGAATTGACTATCTCACTGCTGTAGATATATGAAAGTCTGTGGATATTATTCAAATATAGCCTCTCTGTCACATTGAATATACCTTTCAGAAACAGATTGTTAACCATGCATTTGCATGTACACTACTAATGAATCTCAGATTTCAAAGCACTGTAGTATTAATTTGTCTAACAAAGCAAAAAGGTTTTTAAAGACAACTGTACAGTGGACACAAATTTCAGTACTGCTATTTAATTTATGTGCTGTCAGGCCTTAAAAAAAACCACAGTCATATACTGTAGGATATGTTGCACAAAAAGAGAAATCAAACATGGCCTTGGGGATATATGTAAGCAGAAACCAGCTTCAACTGAACAACACCCAAATGCAAATACAGTATATAGCTTTTCAAATATTTGAATGGGCTTTGTTATTCGATGCATCTGGCAACTTTAGCAAATGATGGAGTCACTGGAGTTGGTAAAAGCCTTTCTTCACACATGTCAAGAATAGTTTGCTATTACCCAATGCTATGACAATGAAATTACAGGGTGTTTCAAATATGCAATGCAATCTTTTGCATTTTTACTCAGAAGTAAGCCCTTTTGAGAGGTTTGTTCAAGTAAGGCTGCATAAGATCCTGTTGGAAAGCTAGGAACTCTCTTTTGGTTCTAATGCAAGTAGACAGGAGAAGGATCAAAGAAAGTCTATGGCAGTGATAGCAAATGTTGGCACTTCAGTTGTTCTTGGACTTCAATTACCAGAAGCCCAAGACAGCACTTCTACTGATCAGGGCTTCTGGCAATTGAAGTTCAAGAACACTTGGAGTGCCAAGGTTTGCTATGATGGCTATGGCAATCAGCCTTTCAGTGCACACAATTTGCACTTACCTAATCCCAGGTTTCTCAACCTTGGGCCTTTAGATGTTATTGAACTTCAATTACCAAAAGCCTTACGTAAGCACACCTGCTGATCAGAGCTTCTGGGAATTGATGTGATTATTTTGTACCCACTAAACATTTACAATTTAACAGAACTAATTTGCCCCAATCAAGGATCTTCTGTTATTACTGTTGATGTTTATTACATGTTACTGGTTGTAAATAGCACACTGATTTGCATATATATGTTACGCCAACCAACTACTGTGTGCCTCTGTACCTGATAACTATAAACTGAGACCATGAAAACTCACTCTTATGTCTGACAAACTAGATTTGATCCACAAAAGCGAACATTAAAATACAGGAGTTAGTCTTTAAGGTGCCACAATGTTGTTGTTTTTTTTGGTCTTTTTTGTTTTGTTTATTCTCTGATAATTCTGGGGAATACAACATACTTCCTGAAAATGTTTTCCATCAACCAAGGTGTTCACATTCCCAGACAGGGGGGATTTGCATTGTTTTTGATAGAGCAACTAAAGTTTCCCTTTGGTTTACAGACTACAGTATTCTAGATAAATGTAACATGATCATCTCCCTGGTAAGACCTGTGCTATTCTTTGCAGCATCCTTTGTCCATTATATCCTGTAACAACTTGCAAACAATTCATAGGATCTCTGTACATTGGAAGCTCCCTGACAGCACATAGCAACAACACTGTTGAACTCAACTTAGTGAAACATTTCAGCCTTCTGTGAAAAGCATTAGAATGGAATTCCCCCCCTTCCCACTTTATTCTACTTACAGCACCAGCCTAAAACCTATTAGGCAGGAAATAATGCAAATAAAAGAAAAATAAAGACAAAAACATTGTGTCACCTTAAAGACTAACTGCCAAAAAAAGTTTACTACTTGAAGTACAGTCCGGATGGCAATGTTGCTGCGCCATCTCACTGCAAGGGTTACAACTTTAAAATATTGCTATCAAATAAAGCATATCAAATCAAACATATGTTATTTTCTAGATCTCTTCACAGGTAGTCTAACCAGGTTATCCTACTATGGTAATAGAGTAGACCATACTGCCAGCGACTCAATGCAGAGTGTCAGATGGCAGTTAATTAACCTGACCACCCTGAGGACTAATGGACTTGGGTGCCAAAGTCCACAGGGAAGGGTGATGGTCCCCAAGTGGATTAAATCTCACTTAAATCCATCTTGATGGAGGACAGAAGCTTCATCAATATTGGCCTGGGGCTGATGTGGACTCTGCATGCCAAAAGGGCTCAGGACCAGAAAGTGACTCACGTAACTGGATCAGTGGTATGGGGGTCATGCTGCAACGCAAAAGGCAGATGTAAGGCCACTGAATTATATTCTCAGGACAGTCTTCATGGCTGATCGCCATGCGGCTCGCCAATATTCGGACTCAAATATGGCAGAAGAAGAAGATCCCTCCACGGTGCTGCCCAGAGCAAATAGTTTAGGTGACCATCCTAAATTAAAATGATGTGTCAAGATCGGTGGGCATGATGTCTAAGTGTAGAAATCTCAGTACCCTGAACCTGTCAGATCCATAACCTTGCTTTGTAGCATTAATTGCCTCTATTGCAAAGAAATGTAACTGGGATAGCAAAATAAGGGTGCAAGATATAAAAGATGCAAAGAATGAAGAGAAATCATTTTGTTGTCTCCAGTAAGTACCGTTGAAAATTGTCTCTTGGTTTATCCGTATTTAATTTCCCTGAAATCTCACCACCTACAATCCCACCCTAACCATGCCTATTATGCTAATCTCCCAGTGACACAAAACATTTTAGTGGGGTAAGTAAATATCATGTGGCAAGAGCTTTTTTGGAGCAAGGCCATTACATCAAATGAATATGGGTGTGGTGAACAGATCAGAGAATAGGACAGAAGAGAATAGGCAACAAGCCAAAAGAAATAATATTTGTATTCCAAAATCTATATATTTTGTTTCAAAGACAATGTCATGGCAGATTGGGTGAGGATTACTGAGCCTTTTACTTCAACATGATATCCATAATTGTAATAAGTGACTACTCTTTAATTTCCAAAGAAGTAGCCATGTCAATCTACCTCATTAGGTTTCCATGTTGATAAAAGGCAAAAGAATATTGTGGCATCTTAACAATGAATGGTTTTATTTCACTACGAGCTTTCATGGATCCAGATCTACTACTTCAGATACTCTGCGGAAACTCACAATGGAATAAATACTGTATGTTAGTTTTTAAAGTGTTCCAACATCTTAGCTTTTATTCTTCTCTCATTTTTGCTAACATATTTTAAAATGCACTTAACTGAAAAACACCAGCTTTATAAAATATTACATATTTAGGGCTTGGAGCATTTCACATATATCTGTATTTTTTGTCATTTTTTCATGGCAGAACTGGAAATATACAATCCATTTTGGATAAAAATAAAACTGCAAACTGCATAGATATGCAGAAATATTGCAAGAACATGGTAGAACAATACTAATGCTCTTGGATAGTGAGGTCCTGTTTCGCTGGTGAAGAGAAGGCTTGCCCAAAAGAGGTAGATGCCCACTCTGAAGGCTCCATATGTGCCAGTGAAATATACACAGGCATATTTCTGATTTCCCTGTTCTCCCCAAAACACAAAGGTAGAGATGATTGTAGAGTCCCCGATGGGGCCTTTTATCTTTGCCAATGAACAGATACTGACTTTCTCTCTCCACACATTCAGTGGGTCACATATGCTTTTTATTATTATTATTATTATTATTATTATTATTATTATTATTATTATTATTATTATTATTATTATTATTAGTTCGATTTATATGCCGCCCTACTTGGTGAAAACCAACTCAGGGCGGCTTACAACATAAAAACGAATACAACACAATATAACAGATCAACAATACAAAATCATAGCATCCCAAAATGCAGTGCAACAACATAAATATAAATACTATACTGTATAACCAAAATACTGTCCATAAACAGTATACAATACCGAATGGACAATAAACAATATATTCACAATACAGTTCATATCCAATACAAAAAATAAATAAAAATAACCATACAGTAATCAATTCAATATTGTACAATACAAAACACCATCCTACTACCCATACATATCCCCCCCCCCAACACACCTGCCATCCAGTCCTAGTACGGTTGGGGCGAACACCCACCCCCTACCCCAGGTAGACTCTAGGCGCCGGCAGGGCAAAGTCAACTCCCCCGGACAGGGGTTCGAGTCCGGGGGAGGGTGAGACGTCTGGGCGGGCTGGCTCCGGGCCGATGGAATGGATGGAATGGATCTAACAGGATGAAAAGTGGAGCATACCAAAGACATACTGCCTACCCTGATCATTATCAACCAAGAAAGCATTGTCAGCAAAAGAAGAACCATTACTTAGGTCCTCCTTTGCCCTAATTCTACACTGGATCCCTCTGTCAGTCTGCAAAGATTAATTAATTAACCAGTTAGAGCAGTGGTGGGATTCAAATTGTTTCATTACTTACTCTGTGGGTGTGATATGGTGGGTGTGGCCAGAGGAAAGCCCTGTGTTATTTCAAAACTTGGATGGGTGAGGCCAGCCAGAATTTCTGCTACCAGTTCTGGCAAACTGGGGCGAACCTGCTGAATCCCACCACTGAGTTAGGGTTAGATAATGTGCATCATATCAGCTGAGCAGATTTTGCAAAACATTGGTAAGAATCCTACTGTCAATTTATGCATTCACGAGGGAAATTGTGCAGCAGCTAACTATCCCCCATTAATAAGGTCCTAGTTGTATTCCTGGGCATAGGCCCATTTGCACACCAAACCCAGGAATGCAATCAGTACCTCATTAACAGATAGCAACTTGCTGCCAAGAGTTGGTGCCTGTGACTATATTTCTGTTCAGCTTAAAAATGGGTAAATTTGAAGTTTCTTTACTGACTGCGCAAAGGCTTAATCAAATCCTTCTGGCTTTTTAAATGTGCTGCTAGGGGATGTCTACTATTTCATTTGGAAATATTTCGAACAACTTTTCCCCATGTGGTCAGTTGCGTTTCCTGTTGGGAGGAGGGATGATTCTGTAGAGGTCATGTTTCAGTGATGTAGGCAGTTGGGATATAATGTTATACAATATGAGCTCTTCAAAGGGCAGGCAACAGGCAGAAAGATGGAGGGGGCAGGGCATGCTTTTCATCTCCTTTTGTGTGTGTAAATAAGCCGTTTTGCTTATCTAGAACAGGGATGCCCGAACTTTTTGGGCCAGGGGCCTGACTATGCCCCTGGAACAGCTGAGCGGACCAGACCACATCCCCAGAACAGTGTGTGTTTGCATATACACGTCCTTATTCACTTCCTGGTTCAGCACAGATGTTTCTGTGCATGCCCGAAAGCATCCATATTCACTTCCTGGTTCAGCGCAGACCCTTCTGCACATGCATGAAAGTGTCCATATTCTCTTCCTAGTTCAGCGAGGACCCTTGGGTGCCCAAACTTTTCGTGCTGCGGGCCAGTCACGTGGTTCAAGAGGACAGTTGCTATGGCCCGGAGGCAGGATCTGCCACCCGATTCAAATTCATTTGACCTTGTTCGTAACTCAAATTTGTTCATAATTTGAGGCATTCCCATTGGGGTAAAGAAAAAGGCCCCACCCCACTCTCCAAAAATAAAAAAAAATCCCCCTGACCCTCCAAAAATCAATCAAACCACCCAAAAACAACAGCAGCATTGAAAGGAAAGCATGCATAATGTTCGTAACTCAAGGCATGGATTTCAGTGCAGAACCAGTTCGTTAGTCGAATTATTCGTATGTAGGGGCATTTGTAAATCGGGGTTTTACTGTACTTACTTCTTCTCAACATTCTTCCATTGTCCCAAAATTAGAGATAACAGTGTTTGTGAATTCCACTACCAACTGGCCTGATCTGCGCATTTTTGATTGATACACATCGTGGACCAGAGACCTCTGTGGTTCTTTGAATGTCACAATGTAATTCTTGGAAGGGTGATGGCCACCAAATGGATTAAACTCCATAAGTCATAATGCTATCCGGTTTTAAATGTTACGCGATGCATTGATCGCACAACCTTTTAAAAAAAGCCCTGTTCCCTTTCCGAAGAGGTGTTCCCTCCTCAAGCAAACTGGCGGTCCCAACATGGGATTCCCTTTGCTGGCATCGGCGCTGGGGTTGGGGGAAAGAAGGTGCACGCACAGCAGTTCTTTCCCCCAATCCCAGCATGGGATTCCCTTTGCTGGCATCGGCGCTGGGGTTGGGGGAAAGAACACGCAAACGCAGCAGTTCTTTCCCCCAACCCCAGGGCTGATCCCAAGCTGGCATTGGCTCTGAGGTTGGGGGAAAGAACAGGCTTAGTGGTCGGGGGGGGGGGGAGGGTGTTCTGAAGAGAGGCTGGGGACCCCTTTTCTAGCCTCTCTTCAGAAGGTCCCCCCTCCCATGGCTAAGCCCCTTAGAAAATCCAGGCCTGGGGGGCGGTTTGAATAGAAGCTGGGAAAATGTTTCCCAGCCTCTGTTCAGAAACCTCCACCTGGATTGCTAAGGAATTTAGTGATCCGGGGTGGGGGGCATTCTGAAGAGAGGCTAGGGACCTTTTCCCCAGCCTCTACAGAAGCCCCCCCCCCTCTTTAATTACTTGCCACATTTTATTGTGGTCTACACAGTCAAAGACCTTAGTGTAATCAATGAAACAGAAGTAGACTTGTTTCTGATATTCCTTTGTTTTTTCCATGATCCAACATATTTTGGCAATGTGGTTTCTAGTTCCCCTGCCTCTTCTGAACCCTGCCTGCACTTTAAGTAATTCTCTCTCCACATGCTGTTGCAGTCTATCCTGTATTATCTTGAGCATCACCTTGCTAGCGTGTGGGATGAGCGCAATTGTTCGATAATTCGAATATTCTTTGGCATTACCCTTTTTGGGGATTGGAACGAATACTGATCTTTTCCAATCCTGTGGCCATTGTTGTGTTTTCCAAATCTGCTGTTGTTTGCAGTGCTTTTTAGGGCCTTTCTGACTTCACTCTCTAGGATGTCTGGCTCAAGTTCAATTTCCTCATCTTTGCAATTATCAGAGGTGTTGAGGTCCTTTTTGTAGAGTTCCTCTGTGTACTCTTTCCATCTTTTCTTAATCTCTTCTGCATCAGCTAACTCCTTGCCATCTTTGTCCTTTATCATGGTCATTTTTGCTTTAAACGTTCCCTTGATTTCACCAATTTTTTTTTGAAAAGATCTCTAGTCCTACCCCTGATATTGTTTTCCTCTACTTCTTTGCACTGTTCATTCTAGTAGGTTTCCTTATCTCTCCTTGCTTTTCTTTGAAATTCTGTATTCAAGTGATTGTATTTAATCCTTTCTCCTTTGCCTTTTGCATTCCTTCTGTCCTCTGCTATTTTAAGAGCCTCATCGGACAACCACTTAGTTTTCTTATGCTTCTTTTCTTTTGGTATGGTTTTCCTTGCTGCCTCCTGCAGGATGTCCCACATCTCTGTCCATAATTCTTCTGGCTCTCTGTCTATCTGGTCCAAGCCATTAAATCTGTTCCACACCTCCACTGTGTATTCCTTAGGGATGTTGTCTAGTTCATATCTGTCTGGCCTAATTGTTTTTCCTATTTTCTTTAGTCTAAGCCTGAATTTTGGGATCAATAGGTTGTGATCTGAGCCACAATCTGCCCCTGGTCTTGTTTTTGCTGACTGTATAGAGGTTTTCCATCTTTGGCTGCAGATTATGTAATCAATCTGGTTTCAATGTTGGCCATCTGGTGATGTCCATGTGTAAAGTCTCCGTTTATGTTGCTGGAAAAGAGTGTTTGCTATGACCAGTGCATTATCCTGGCAGAACTCTACCAGTTTTTGGCCTGTTTCATTCTGTGTTCCAAAACCAAATTTGCCTCTTATACCATTTACTTTTTGATTTCCTACTTTGGCATTCCAGACTCCTATGATAATGTGTACATCATTTCTTGGTATCTGTTCTATGAGGTGTTCTAGGTCCTCATAGAAATGGTCAATTGTGTCTTCATGTGCACACTAATAGTGGTTGGAGCGTATACAGTATTTGGATTACAGTGATATTGAATGGTTTGCCTTGTATTCCGACTGACATCATTCTATCATTTTTGAGATTATATCCCATTACTGCTTTTCTTACCCTTTTATTGACAATTATGGCTATTCCGTTATTGTTGAGGGTTTTTTTGAGGTTTTCTTGTCCACAGTAGTAGATATGATGGTTTCCAGAGCTGAATTCACCCATCCCTGTCCATTTTAACTCACTGATTCCCAAGAAGTCAATCCACAACTGCAAGCCCATGCAAGTTTACTCAGGTCAGTGAAATCAACGCAGCTTGGTCCCAGTTACACTCTGCCTCAAGTCATTGTATTACATTCTGCCTCAAATCACTAAGCCCAGTCAGTGTGGTTGGAGGGGGAGGTCCAGCCCTAGGCACCTCCAATATGGGGTACCTCAGGGCTCGGTTCTCTCACCCCTCCTATTTAATATCTACATGAAGCCTCTGGGGGAGATCATCCGTACCCATGAACTGAAGTATCATCAATATGTGGATGTTACTCAACTATATATCTCAGCTTGTGGTGATCCAACCAGGTGTTTGGAGGCTGTCAAGGTCTGTATAGGAAACAATGGGCTACAACTGAATCCTGGCAAGACTGAGTGGCTGTGGGTTAGGGGCTCTGTGTTATCCTGGGAGTTACCATCTTTGGTACTGGATGGGATTCTGTTTCCTCAGACAGACCCGGTGCATGATTTGGGGGTACGGTTGCCATATACAGTAATACCTCGGATAACATTAAGACTTGGTTCCACAAGTCTTAACGTTATCCGATTTTTTAGCCTTATCCGATGCATGCACCAGATAACGTTAAAATCCTAACTCCATAGAGATAAGCAACAGAGGCTTCAAGGGAAAGTCAAGGAAACATGCTGGAAACTTAAAGAACTTTAAGAAATAATTGTCTAAAGGGTAAATACATTACAAAAACATGCCAGACCACCCTGACTTTAGGAGAACAAAGCCATACAACATTTTTAAATTTTCAAAAATTTTATAAAGTGCTGTTTTAAAAGATCTGAACAGAAGCTAGGAAAATGTTTTCCTTTAGAATCAGCCCACCTACCATTGCTGTAATAAAGGAAGTTCCCTCAGGGCTTTGCAGGGTGTGAAAAGCTTAATTGCTTTGTAGGTGAAAGGTTTCAGTCTGCTTGTTTTCCATTGACAATGCATGAGGCTTGTGGAGCTACAATCTTGGATTCAGGCTGTTTAGAATTTAAAGGGGAAACTTCATAAAGGTAATTGGGTCAAATTGTCTCTTTGCAATTATTTTTCTGCAAAGTGTTCTGGGTTACACTGGGGAAAGGGTCCTAAGCCTTTGCTTTGCTAAACTAGTCAGACTGGTTTTTGCAAGCCTTTGTTATTCAAATGTGGCAAGCTTGAGAGCAAGCAGCCCCTCCCTTTCTCCCAAGAGAAACTGGTGAGTCACAGCCACACCTCAGGGAATTTGAGGCAAAGGTTATCTGATGGATCAGATAACGTTAACATAATGGTTAACATAATGGTTAACATAATGGTTAACATAATGTTATCCGATCCAAATGTTTGCCTCAAATTCCCCAACGTTATACGATTTTAGCGTTATCCGATCCAGTCATTATCCGGTGTTTTACTGTATCCCAGTTTTCCAGGATTTCCCCAGATTCAAGATGCCCCAGCTCGTTCAAGAAAAAACATGTAAAAGTCCCAGATTTTTAAATTTGAACAAAGGAAGTAAGATTACCCCTCACCAAGGGATTTTTGCAAAGAGTTAATTGACTGCCTACCTGCCTTTCTTTCAATTATCCTGCTTGAAAGCAGTAGAGGTAAAACAGCACCCTAAGAAGCCCGCCGGGGAGGGGCGACACTTGCAAGCAAGATAAGAAAGACACAGAGGCAGTGAAATAACTCTTTGCAAAAATCCCTTGGCTCACCTTGAAGTTTGGGGGACAAGTAGTCCTCAGCCCTTTTCCTTGAAAGCCAGAAGGGAGCAAGAAATACCCATATCTAAGAAACCAAACCACCACCATACACTAGGACAGAGGATTCCTTCTTCACGTGACTGCAAAGGGTTAATTGCATAGAGTCGGTATTCCTAAAGAAAGGGAACAGGGTGGACAGAAAGTGAAGAGTCTCCATCGCAAAAGTTCTCCTCCAAAATAACTCCTTTCCTGTCTCCTGCTTTTCTCCTTCCAAAGGAAACAAAGGCGTCAATAGAAATAGAACCATCAAGAACAGTCTTTTACAAGAAGAATTACACAAAATAGTCTTTTGCAAGAAGAATCACGAAGGCTGTCCGCCCTGGATGGGGATTCCGCGGGGTCTTAGAGCTACGGTCTCCTTGACAGCCCCGTCCGATGCATGCACAGTTTGAAGAATGCAATGACATCACGTGGCTGTCCAAGTTTGGTGGGAGAGAATTATGGCAACCCTATTTGGGGGTCCTCCTGTACTTATAACTCATGCTCAATGAGCAGGTGGCAGTTGTGGCCAGGAGGGCTTTTGCACAACTTCGGGTCATTCTCCAATTATGCCTGCTTCTGGACTGGGACTCCTTGCTTGCGGTCACAAATGCTCTGGTCACCTCCAGACTGGATTATTGTAATGTGCTCTACATGGGGTTGCCCTTGACCATTCAGAGGCTGCAGCTCGTACAAAATGTGGCTGCTCATGTGGTGATGCGGTGTGGACATTATGCGCATGCCTCACCCCTACTATGGGAGCTGCATTGGTTGCCAGTGTATCTCCAGATGCAATTTAAGGTCCTGGTGATGACTTTTAAAGCCCTACATGGTAGTGGGTCCAGGATACTTAAGAGACTGCATCATCCCAAGGTCATCTGTCTGACCCACTAGAGCGGACCGGAGGGGCTCCTTAAAAACACCATCAGCTAGAGAGGCTCGTCTCTCTAGCACCAGAAGGAGGGCCTTTTTGGCTTCTGCTCCAGCCCTGTGGATCCTCTTACAAACTGAGCTATGTCTCCAGAGTTGCTGCCCTTCAGGAAAGAGCTCAAAATGTGGCTGACAAAACAGGTGTGGGGAAGTGGTGATAGGTTAAACCTCCCCCCAAGCTGTTTTATATAAGGGGGCCATTCTCATTTTAATTAGATTTGTAATTGGTGGGGGCTTGGGAGTAGGTTTAGTGTTTTTGACAGAGTGTTTAAGCAGCGAAGTGTGCTCCTGCCATGCCCTTGCCTTATGTGTTTGTGACTAGCAGAATGCATGTCCAAGAAAACACAAGCATACAGTTGTGAGGCAAAACTGAAAAGAACCTTTACTCTCGAGGTGAGGTGCAAGTAGAAAAACTATTTACAATGGTGGCAAAACGTAACTGGCTTTTCTTCAGCAAAAATAGCAAGGGAATATTTACACAAAGAGTCACAGAGTTTATAGAGAGTTCCCAACTTACTCTCTTCTGCTCACCCTAGTGAGCAGAGCACAAAGTCCTCATTGGTTTTCTGGCAGATGCTTCCACACCTTTGGAACAGCTGTTAGGCAAAGTTCTTTGGCAGAAGCAGTAACTCCAGATGAAAGCACCAACAGACTATGATGCTGATAAGTTACTCATACAAGCAGTCCTTACTTCCACGATGTGGCAAGGGTCCCAAAACTCACAGGCCCATAAGGTCAGCTCCATGATGAGTGACAAACACTCCAGCATGAGTAGTCCAGCAAGATAACCAGCAGGAACAACAGGAAGCAAAAATGGCACAAGAAACAGCCAGGCATTGAAGCAAGTTGACTTTGGTTTTTGCCTCCTCTTGTGCAAAAGAAGGGTTCCTTGTTAGCAGCTGATCCAGTGCAGCTGGCTACTGTTCCAGAACGAGCCTTAAAGGCACAGTCTACCATTTGTCCATGTTGCAACCAGTGCCACGCCCAGGCACAGTCACTGACAGTTTTTAAGGGTTTTTAAGGGTTCTTATAGTTTTAAAGTGGGTGTTTTTATACATTTTATGATGGAAATGTTGTATGCTGCCCAGTTGCTTGCAATACAAATGTGACCAATAAATAAATAAATTACCTCACAATGAAGTAAGTCACACTATACTTAGTGGGAGTTAATTCTCAGTACTGTATAGTCAATATGATTGCACTGCAAGAAAATTTGCCTGCCTCTGTCATGTTGTTTGTAAATGTTACAAACATGAATCTTAAAGCTGAAATGGCTCTTCAGATTAATCTATATTCTAGCCAACAGATATGAAAAGTAGTAACTAGACAGGCTTACAACTGGCAAACCCAGATAAAATTTCAATACAAACATTATTTGTATTAAATATATGAGAAAATAACAAGCATAACCAAATGGGACACAAATTAAAAAAATGTCCTGTGTTACTGGGAAAACAAACAGCTCTTGTTAAATATTTTCATTGCTTAATATGCTAATTTTGTGTTTGTCTATAGCACACTTTTTAGGCTAAAATTACATGAAAAGCTTCACTTTTATCTATCTGGACAGCAACTTGGTGAGTGTAACATGGCTGAAATTGATTCCTAGTTTCCTGACATTTGGGGTTTTTTTCTAGGATGGTTCTATAATACAGTGATACTGCGAGATACAAATTTAATTTGTACCTCGAGGTTATTCATATCTCAAAAAATTTCTATCGCGAAACACAATGCAAAAACATTGCACTACCAGAAATGGCCACTAGAGGCCACTGTGCAGTTTTCATATCTCAAAAAATCCCATTAAAAATTCCTATGTCAAAGCAAATTTTTCCAAGATTTCCGTTCATATCTGGAGCTTTTTTATAAGTCGAGGCGTTCATAAGTCAAGGTTTTACTGTATATTAACCAGCCTGTTGCGCCAAAAGAACCTGCAGGAAAACATTCTTCAGGTCACAATCTTAAAAACACTTCTTAACAGCTATCCTCCACTGAACACAGTGGCACATATTTTCAAAGTGGTCAGGATCATGTTATATCAAACAACAAACTTTGATTAACTGAATACTCCATTGGGTTGCGAGGAGGCTGCAGGTCTTACCACCCATGATTATTTGGAAAGAAAGTGGCAACTGCTATATTTTTAGGGAAATTTTTCCATGCATAATTTTGGGAGAGTGCCCAACTGTATGGCTCCTGATTCCACAAATCTAAAAGCACTGTGTAGCTATTCCATCTCTCTCACTCAAGACCAAATGTTCTAGGGTTCTTCAAGATGAAAGGTCAATCTGAAACTGCCACTCTTTATTTACTTAAAAATGACAAAAGAGAGACAGAAGTAGCATGGAAACGCAAAGGGGTGACTAATCAAGAGTGACAAGACCTGGATTCCCCATGACATTCCAAGAATGAGGCATGATAATTGCACAATAAAAGTCTCACCTTGAATAGCCATGGGGTGAGTCATAGCAATTTTGCTCTTCTTTTTTCCTAATATTTTACCGATTAGTCTCCAAAGTATAGATCCTAACATACATACTGAATACATACAAATAACTTATCTAGGGTTTTTGAAGGATTGCATCACTCCATATGAGCCTACTTAACTTTTAAAATCTTCTGGGGAGGCTCATCTCTTAGTTTCACCAACATCTCAAACTTGTTTGGTGAGGACATTATTAGAACCTTCTCAATGGCTACTTTCAGGCTTTGGAATATGTTGCTCCAAAAAGCCAGACACCCTTCCTCTTTGTCACCCTTTCGTTGACAGGCCGGTTTTTTAAGGAATCGGTGATTACCTAGGCCAGTGATGGAGAACCTTGGCACTCCAGGTGTTCTTGAACTTCAATTCCTAGGAGTGCTGACTTGGCTACTGGTAATTGAAGTCCAAGAACACCTGGAGTGCCAAGGTTCACCATTAATGATCTAGGCTAGGGAATACTCAATTTATGAAGCATAGATGTTTTTAAATTTTGATCAATGTTTATTTTTTAGATATATGCTTTTGTACAGCATTTTAACTTATTATAGTATAATTTAAATTACCGTGAGCTACCTTGGATCTGCTATGGGAAGAATGGCAGCACATACGTACAAACTGCATATACTTATAGAATACAAGTGTTTCATGCTATGTTGCAATTATCACAAGAGGTCTGCTCTCTGTATCTTCTCCCAACATGTTATAGATGAAAAGATTGCCTGTTTCCTTAAAACAGAGCACTGCTGTCTCACCTAATCTCCCCATTCCCACCCCAAAGGAGAGGCTCTGCTTTAAGAAGCTGCCTTGATCATATCACACTGTGATGAATCTCTTCGAGCCTACTATCAGTCATGATTAAGACCAGGTGCATGCTGGTATATCTGGTTTTGTCCCACCCTGCCCTTGCCTCTGGCACCCTGGGGCGCCAATAGCAATGTATGGGATTTCCCCCCCCCCATCCCTTAGGCACCCCCCCCTCCCTGTCCAGCACCTTCCCATGGTGCCCTGTACACCCTTGATTGAGACATGGACTTGAACACATTTTGGATTTATCTCCTAGGTGTTCTGTCTTGGCCAATGCTAAAGGATTTTATTTTTGGGAGATGTGACAAAAATTGAGATAATAGCAATCGTGCATGCACTAACACAGAGTATCAATGGGAGAGGAGATTGTAGCCTAATATGATTGTCCTTCGACATTAACATGATAGGGAAAGGTCTTTTTCTAACTCTAGGAGTGGAGGGAAGTCCCTACCTTCTCTTCCTTTCTTCTTCCAATGTTTGTTTGATAGTTTTCTTCTTCCTCTAATCTCCAACCAAACAACAAGGAAGGTCTCTCTACATGCTGGAGACCTTGGGCTCTTTTTTAAATCTTTCTGGCCATAACTACTTGTGGTAAGTAAGTAACTTATTTTTCCTACTTGAAATGCTTCTAGAGTGATTTTTATCATACAAAGTACTAGTCAGTGTGGGTGGGTTTACTGAGACTGAGCTGATCTCTCCACATTTCCTCTATGTTGTTTTCCCCCATTACCTCATAACTCTGTCACCTAACATGAATAATAAAAAAGTTCAAAAACATGTGGAATCCGTTTTTTCCCATTTTCCACCTATTTAAAAGTCAGAAAGGAAAGAAAACAACCCACAACTTTACAGCAGCTCAAAATATACGGCAGTATTTATAGCAGAACTGACATGCTCTTGGGCATGCATGCATGGACACATGGAATTCCACACCGGTTCAAAAGTGCAGAGGCCACAACAAAATTAGCAACTCACACACTTGAAAGAGGAAGAGGTTCCCAAAAAGTGTGATATATATTCCTTAGACAAAACAGCGTCAAAATCAGAATCGACCCTGCCTAACACAAAATAAGTGATCCCAAAGCATGACTGAGCGCCTTTCGGCCCCCGAGGTCGATCTCCTGGAGATCTTCCTTGCGTCTAGATAAATATGCACAGCCGTTTTGAAAGGGGCCGGCTACGCACTACAAAAAGAGGCGCTCCCCGCCCCGCCCAACCAGCGTGTTCCCCCGCCATAGAATTGAATGAAACGCATTTGGTGCTCCGTCCGGACCCCGAGTAGGCAGTGCTCCTTCTTCTTTCCGGGGCTATTTGGGGCTTGACTTCGCCGTGGAGGCAAAAACTGCCGCTCCGCTTTGCTGGCCGATAGTCTCAAGAAGGTAAGCCTCGACATGGACGTGTGTTTGTGTATATAGGGAGAGCCAGGTGTTGCTCGTTTCGTGAGGGTCTGCTGTGCCCTAAAAGGCAGAGGGGGAGGGCGGGAGCCTGAGCTGAAAAAGTGGCGAGAGATTACCCCCCCTTTAAGGCGAGGCACATCTTCCAGGCCGAGGCATCTTCTTGGCGCTTTGTTTTAATGTCTTTAGGCAAGTTTCTCTCTCTGTCCCGGCTTCCCATTAAGATGGAGAAAATGTCGTAAAGGGTTAAATGGAGAGCTCGCTCTTTTCGATAAGTTCCCCCGCCATGCCTTCTTTAAGTGGGGATTCACTTTATTGCCTCTTCCCCCGGCTAACTTCGCTTTTAGATACTGACCCTAATTAACTGGAAGGTCTTCAAAGGAGGGGCGCTAATTGACTCTCTGCCACAAGTCCCGAAGTGATGCCTGAAACTTAACTCGGTGGGTTTGGTCTCCCCCCCCCCTTTCAGCCCTTGTTCTGCACGAGGGTCGGAAATCTATTTTTTGTGGGTGGGTTTTCTAAGGGGGGGATGTCAGTCGGAGCGTAACTGTAATACATTTGTTAACGATATACAATGGACTAACATGGCCACGGGATAAATCTTCCATTCGCTTGCTTGCCTTGCCCAGGCTGAGCCAAAAGCCCACCCCCTCCCGCCGCCTCTTTCCTGTGTGCGGTTGCTCCCACCCGGCAAAACTAGCCGATCCAGCTCGGCGTTACTTTGCTGGTAGCTAAAATTGCAACATCACTTAGCGAGTTTTGACTTTGAGACATTCCTAAAAAGCCGCCTTCTTTTCCCCCGTGGTGGGTGAGTCTGAGTACCGAAACCTTTTCTTTCTTATCTCCCCGGCGGCTCTCTTTCCCTCCCCGCCCTTTCCTTTTCCCTGGCGCTGGCAGATAAAGCTACTTTCCTTTCCCACCCTCCGAAATTGTAAAAGGAGAGGGCGGTCGCCCAGGAAAGGGGGGGGGGGAGAGAAATCCGCCCCAGTCGGAGCCATTTAGACCTTCAGTTGCCTGGGCGCTCCGAGCAGGATATTTCTTTGTAACGGAGACCCCGTGCAATGCTACTCAGACACGAATCACATTAATTGATCAACAGCCTTACCCAACCCCAAAAGACGTGTCTCCCGCGCTTCCCCAGCTGGGGAAGATTAATGAATGGTGGGTCGGTGGGAGGGGGTGTAGTGGTGTGGATTGTTTATTTGTAACTGTTGGGGGCGAAAGGAGTTCTTTCTTTGGCAGTAAGGTTGGGCTGGGGGGGGGGAGAGGAGTTCCCCCAGCAGTCTCTGGTTGGGGAGATGGAAGGGCCCACGAATGGATCGGGTCCCGCTCCAAGACTCTGCTGCCTCCTTTAGGTGGGATCCTGCGCACACCTTTGTAAAGACCGTGTGTATTTCCCAGAACAGGGTTGCTCAAGTTGCATCTGAAGAGGCAGTAACTTCTGAAGAAGTGACCGTGTTGGCTCTTAAAATTTAAAAAGGAGACAAAGAGGACGGAATAGGCTACCTATTGGAGCGCTTTAAAGACTGTCAGAGTTATTTCAGTATGAGCTTTTGTGACTGCAGTGGCTAAGATGCTGACTGGAAGGTGGAAGGTCAGCAGTTTGGTTCCAGAGTACTGCAGGACGGAATAAGCTCCTGCTTTGTCCCAGTTCCTGCCAACCTAGCAAATCGAAAGCAAGAAATTGCAAGGAGATAAATAGGGACCACTTCGGTGGGAAGGTAAACAGCGTTCTGTGCACTCCGGTGTCTAGTCATGCCTGACATATGACCACAGAAATAAATAAATTGGGGTTCACAGTCCCCCAGCCAGAAGTCACAATCGGTTACTTAAAATGGTGTTTCGCTTAAAGAGCAAGCTCGCTTAAAGTGCAATCCCATGGAACGCATTATGCTCTTTAAGCAAGGTACAACTGTATCTTGGTTTTCTTGATGTTGAGTCTCAGGCCAGTTTTTTCACTCTCTTCCTTCAACCTAAGCAAGAGATTCTTTAGATCTTCTTCACTTTCTGCCATTAGGGTAGTATCATCTGCATATCTCAAATTGTTGTTTCTCCCAGTGATTTTGATTCCAACTTTTGATTCATCCAGCCCTGCATTGCACGTTATGTGCTCTGTGTATAAGTTAAATGAGCAGGGTAACAAAATGCAGCCTTGTCTTACTCCTTTTCCTATTCCAAACCACTCCATCATTCCGTATCCTGTCCTAACTGTTGCTTCGTGACTCATGTACAGATTTCTCATGAGACATATAAAGTGTTCTGGTATTCCCATCTCTTTAATTACCTGCCACATTTTATCGTGGTCCATTTTACAAGAGGTTAAAAAAATATTTACAACAAATTAATGTGGCATTTTAATGTGGCAAATTAAAGATGGCAGAAATTGCTTATGGGAACAAGTTCTACTGCATCTCTAAGGGTCTAAGTTAAGATCAAGGCTTCTGAAGACTTCTGTGTATGTTACAATTTTTGAAGTGGTAGGCATGTTAGTCTGCAAGCATATCATACAGTAAACAAAACAACAAAAAATGACCAAAAAATTGTGGCACTTTAAAAATTAACTCCTGTATTTAGATGTGAACTTTTGTGGATCAAGTCCACTTTGTCAGTCATGTATATTAATAAGTCTGCAGTCTGCCTTATTTGAAGTGTATTATCTCGTTGTCTCCTTTGATAGACTCTGAATGCAATCCCAGAAACAATTCCCTTCATTTTCTGTGATAGCAGCATCTACCTGACATATAGGTTGTTGCCTAACTAGGGCTTGCAACCTCAAGAACAGTAATACCTCGGATAACGATTGCCTCAAATCGGATAACGTCAGGGAATTTGAGGCAAATATTTGCATTGCACAACGTTAAGATAATGTTGTGCGATGCAACTGTTTGCCTCAATTTCCCCAATGTTGATCTCTGCCCCAAAGCCCGCAGGGCTAGAGACGAGCCCTGTGGACTTTGGGGCAGAGATCTACCGAGGCTTAGATTGCCGGTTTGGTTGGGGTGGGTGGGTAATTGGGTGCACCTGTTCTCCCGCCAAATCAGCGCTACGGGCTCAATGCTTTGGAATTGGGGGTGGGTGGGGGTGGAAGGTACCCCCAGCCCCCCTGATCCTAAAGCAGGCAGCCCACCCAGGCTCTCTTGCTTTGGAATCGGGCTGGATGGGGCTGATCCTAAAGTATTTTATTATTTATTATTATTTTATAGACTTATATGCTGCTCTCCTCAAAGAGACTCAGGGCAACTAACAAAAGTTTTAAATAGATACATAAAAACACAATATAAAATCCAATTTAAAAAATTATTAAAATATTAAAGCTAAACAAGTTAAAAAGATTTAAAAATTCATACAATAAGAGGGAGGGGTCAAATGAGGCAACAAGCCGATGCAAATGTATGACCCAGAGGCAGCCTGTTCAGGCTCCCCACTTTGGGATTGGGGTGGGTGGAAGAGATGGGGGCGGCCTGCCTGCTTTGGGATCGGGGAGGCTGGAGGTGCCTTCCACCCTGATTCCAAAGCAGAGAGCCCGAGCAGGCTTCCTGCTTTACAATCGGAGTAGGTGGGGGTGGAAGCCCAGGGAGTTCGGGGAGACATGTGCGTGCCCATGCGGTTTGTCCCCGAACTCCCCCACAGCCCCAGTGATTGATTGCTTGGGAGAGTTCCAGGCCTGGATTGCTAAGGGGCTTAGCCATCCAGGCTGGGGGAAGGGGCTTCTAAAGATAGGCTGGGGAAAGGGTCCCAAGCCTTTCTACACACACACACACACACACACACACACACACACACACACACACACACACACACACACACACACACACACACACACACACACACACACACACACACACACACACACACACACACACACACACGTACACGTACGTCCTGGATCACTAAGCCCCTCAGCAATTCAGAAAGGTTTCTGAAAAGCAAAAGTTTTCCCAGCTTCTTTTCAGAAACACACACACCACCTGGCTTGCTAAGGGGTTTAGCCATCCGTGGGGGGGGGGGGGGCTTCTGATGAGAGGCTGGGAAAAGGGTCCCAAGCCTCTCTTCAGGCCGCCCCACCCTGATGGCTAAGCGTATTCTTTTTCCCAACCCCAGCGCTGATGACAGCGTGGGATCAGCGTTTGGGTTGGGGGAAAGAACAGGGCGTGTGCCCCTTCTTTTCCCCAACCCCACGCTGGTGTCAGCACGGGTTCAGCGCTTGGGTTGGGGCACTGATCGCCCTTTGCTTGCGAAGGGAACACATGTTCCCTTCGGAAGCAAAGGCCGATCCTACGCTGGGACCACTGGTTTGCTTGGGGAGGGATCATACATTCCCTCCCCAAGCAAACTGGATTGCCCTCCTGTTCCCTTTCCTCTTCGGGAAGGGAACAGGGCTGTTTTTAAACATTGTACGATCAATGCATCGCACAACTTTAAAAACCGGATAACGTTATGACTTGTGGAACCAAGTCATAATGTTATCCTAGGTACTATTGTACTTAGCAACTTGATGGTCCCATTCTTGTGTTAACAAGCCATTGTAACTGCCAGCTATCTGTATCCTCACATAAGCTCATAAAGCTAATATGGATACCTCCACTGTGGAGATACATATAAATCTAAGTGGGGTAAGTATTTCCATTCCTTGTATCTGAAGAAGTGGATTTGATCCTTTAAATCTCACACAGAAATAAATGTATTCTTTACAATACCACATTATTTTGTGATTTCCCATTTAGTTTTGCCAGTATCTTCACACATGACTGCACTTTCAAGAATGTATGAACAACTTTTTGTATAACAAGATATAATATCTAGCTCACAGATAATATAGGGCTGAGCAGTTTTTTAAAAAGTCTTCATATTTACAATTTAAGCAAAAGTAAACAGCTGTCTTTCAGCTGGAACTGCTGAGAAAGGAGTTTGCATTTCATATTGTATTAGACTGTTTATACAACTGTGTATATGATGGAAGGGGGGGTTGTCCTTCCATACTTGTAATTCAAATGCTAATTGGATGAAGTACATTTGTTGGCTTCAGTAAGAGACTTGCTGGTTTCGTGGAGGCGTTTAAAGCACTCCTAGGCCTCTGCTAACTGTGTCTTTCAGAGCTGCCTAGAGGACTTTTTTAAATCATTGAAGCAATTACGGGTAGTGAAACATGCTTAACTTTCTTTTCTTGCCAGTGGGGCCACACACCTTGAAAATGTTTTTTCTCTTCATTTTAATCCTAAGAACAGGGATATCTGAAGAACTTAATGGATACAGTGTGTCTAAGAAATTGGCAGTCGGGTTGCAGGACAGCTGGCTTAAGAGCTGGACTTGCAGCTTCTTATTGGATAAACATTACCCTGGTGAAGGCCTTTATGTGCTAAAAGCTAGCATTTATCTCAAATATTTAAGTAGTTAATAGACCACCACTCCTTGCCTCTGGATTGTGCACAAAGACCACATAGCATTTCTACATTTGCCTCCATACAGTCAGCAAAAACAAGACCAGGGGCAGATTGTGGCTCAGATCACAACCTATTAATCGCAAAATTCAGGCTCAGACTAAAGAAAATAGGAAAAACAATTAGGCCAGACAGATATGACCTAGACAACATCCCTATGGAATACACAGTGGAGGTGCGGAACAGATTTAATGGCTTGGACCAGATAGACAGAGTGCCAGAAGAATTATGGAAAGACATGCGGGACATCATGCAGGAGGCAGCAAGGAAAACCATACCAAAAGAAAAGAAGCATAAGAAAACTAAGTGGTTGTCCGATGAGGCTCTTAAAATAGCAGAGGACAGAAGGAATGCAAAAGGCAAAGCAGAAAGGATTGAATACAATCACTTGAACACAGAATTTCAAAGAAAACCAAGGAGAGATAAGGAAACCTACCTGAATGAACAGTGCAAAGAAGTAGAGGAAAACAGTATCAGGGGTAGGACTAGAGATCTTTTTTAAAAAATTGGTGAAATCAAAGGAACATTTAAAGCAAAAATGACCATGATAAAGGACAAAGATGGCAAGGAGTTAGCTGATGCAGAAGAGATTAAGAAAAGATGGAAAGAGTACACAGAGGAACTATACAAAAAGGACCTCGACACCCCTGATAATTTCAATGATGAGGAAATTGAATTTGAGCCAGACATCCTAGAGAGTGAAGTCAGAAAGGCCCTAAAAAGCACTGCAAACCACAAAGCCAGTGGAGATGATGGTATCCAAGTTGAACTTTTCAAAGCCCTGAAAGATGATGGAATCAAATTATTGCATTCTATATGCCAACATATTTGGAAAACACACCAATGGCCACAGGATTGGAAAAGATCAGTATACGTTCCAATCCCCAAAAAGGGTAATGCCAAAGAATGTTCAAATTATCGAACAATTGCGCTCATCCCACACGCTACCAAGGTGATGCTCAAGATAATACAGGATAGACTGTAACAGCATGTGGAGAGAGAATTACCAGAAGTGCAGGCAGGGTTCAGAAGAGGCAGGGGGACTAGAGACCACATCGCCAACATAAGATGGATCATGGAAAAAACAGGAATATCAGAAACAAGTCCACTTCTGTTTCATTGACTACACTATTGCCTTTGACTGTGTAGACCACAACAAAATGTGGCAAATAATTAAGGAGATGGGAATACCAGAACACCTTATATGCCTCATGAGAAATCTGTACATGAATCAAGAAGCAACAGTTAGGACAGAATATGGAATGGCGGAGTGGTTTGGAATAGGAAAAGGAGTAAGACAAGGCTGCATTTTGTTACCCTGCTTATTCAACTTATACACAGAGCACATAATGCGCAATGCAGGGATGGAGGAATCACAATTTGGGATCAAAATTGCTGGGAGAAACATCAATAATTTGAGATATGCAGATGATACGACCCTGATGGCATAAAGTGAGGAGGACCTAAAGAATCTCCTGATTAAGTTGAAAGAAGAAAGTGCAAAAGCTGGTTTGAGGCTCAATATAAAGAAGACCAAGATCATGGCAACAGGCCCTATCAGTCCCTGGAAAATAGATGGGGAAGAAGAAGAAGCAGTGACAGATTTTACTTTCTTAGGATCAAAGCTCACTGAAGATGGTGATTGCAGCCATGAAATAAAAAGGCGACTGATTCTTGGGAGACAAGCTATGAGAAACCTGGGGAGCATAGTGAAAAGCAGAGACATCAAATTGCAAACAAAAATTCGTATAGTCAAAGCAATGGTATTCCCAGTGGCAATGTATGGTTGTGAGAGCTGGACCATTAAGAAAGCAGAGTGCAGAAGAATATATGCCTTTTAGATGTGATGTTGGAGGAGAGTTTTGAGAGTCCCCTGGACAGCAAGGAGAACAAACAGGTCAATCTTAGAAGAAATCAAACCTGACTGCTCCTTGGAAGGTCAAATAGTATAGATGAAGCTAAGGTACTTTGGACATCAAATGAGAAGAGAGGACTCACTGGAGAAAGCCTTGATGCTTGGAAAGGTCGAGGGCAAAAGAAGGGGGTGGCCAAAAATGAGATGGCTAGATGGTATTGTGGACACAATGGGCACAGAGCTGAGCGAGTTGAGGGGGATGGTGAAGGACAGGGGTGCCTGGCGGACAGTGGTCCATGGGGTCACAAAGGGTCGGAATCAACTGTGCGACTGAACAACAAAAAAAGGCTGAGAAAGACTCCTGTCTGGAGCTCTCAAGAGCTACTTCTAGTTAATGTCCAATACCCTTCCAAAACATGGTGCCTTTCCATTCTGGGGGCTCCCATGTTAGTGATCTTGCTGGATAGACAGTAGTTCAACATACCGTATTTGTAGGATACTTGCTTGGGAATGGCTGGTCTGTACAGAGCTAGGTCGATGTCAACACTAAATATAATAGAGGGAGAAATAATTCAGATCCCATCTTGTTTGGATCACTATTAAGCTACAGTATTTTTTTTCCTGGCTGCTAAAAAGTTGAATGCCATTTTAGGCTACATTAACAGAAGTGTCTCCAAATCATGTGAGGTACAGTGATACCTCGCTTAAAGAGCATAATGCGTTCCACAAGATTGATCTTTAAGTGAGTTTGCTCTTTAAGTGAAACACCATTGTAAATGACCAATTGTGGGAGGGATTGTGAACTCTGATTTATTTGTTAAGCGAGTTTTTGGTTGGTTTTATTTGTTAAGCGAAGCGAACATTCAGAGAAAATTCTGCTCTTTAAGCGAGTTATTCTTTAAGCGAAGCGCTCTTTATGCGAGGTTTGACTGTACTGTACTAATTTCTCTATTTGGCACTGGTTAGGTCTCATTTTGAGTACCATGTCCAATTTTGGACACCACATTTAAGAAGGATGCAGACAAACTGGAACAGGTTCAGAGGGGAAAAACAAGATAATCAGGTGTCCAGAAACCATGCCCTATGAGAACTAGAAATGTTAAGCATTGAGAAAAGAAGACAAAGCAGAAATATGATAGCATTCTTTAAATATCTGAAAGGTTGGCATACAGAGAAGGGGCAGGATCTGTTCTCAGTCATTCCAGAGTGCAGGACATGTAATAATGGTCTCAAATTACAAGAAGCCAGATTTCAGTCAAATAATGGGAAAATCTCCCTAACCATTAGAGTAGTACCATGATGGCGAATCTTGGCACTCCAGATGTTCTTGGACTTCAATTCCCAGAAGCCCAAGCACCCTGTATAGGTGCATTTTACTTCTGCTTCTGGGAGCGACGGATGAATCGCAGTAAACCCAGTTGTGTGGATTCACAGGGTGCTTGGGCTTCTGGGAATTGAAGTCCAAGAACATCTGGAGTGCCAAGGTTCACCATCACGGTAGTATAACAATAGAACCAGTTACCTCAGGAAGTGGTGAGCATTCAAAAGAAAGTTACAGCCATCTGTCAGATAGACTTTAACTTTGATTATTGCTTTGAGCAGGGGGTGGACCTGATAACCTTACAGGCCCCTTCCAATCCCATTTCTGTATTCTATAATTCTGCAGTTGCTATAATTCTCAGTTCTTTGGCTGTAAAGCAAAGCTTTTCTAATCTTGAATAAAACAGAATGACTGCTATTCTAGTTTATCCAGTGTGATGGGCTTTTACTGTGTATTTGGTAAAGTCTTGTATTTCTGATGCTTACCAATTACTATAGCAGTAATACTAGTGCAATATTGGGGTACACAGAAAGAGCCTCCCCAATATTGTGGTATTTTTGAACCGCAGTCAGGTGTACCCTGGTAACAGCAAGCTTATGTTGCCGGCTAATCTTGCTCACACTGGGTCAGGCAAAAGGAACTGCAGAATGAATTCACCAAAAGGTGACTTCATTTTGTTAGTTTCACGTCTTGCCTAGACATAGAAGAAGTGCAATATTAGTATGAAGAAGCAAACTTGTGTATAATTCTGAGGGCCTGCCTTTATCCTGAACTATAAGGAGCAGCAGAAAATGCCAGGATGAACTATCGCTCTCTTAAAATGGATGGAAGACCAAGAAAACATAGCCCAATGATGGTGAACCTTGGCATTCCAGGTGTTCTTGGACTTCAATCACCAGAAGCCCAAGTTAGCATTCCTGCTGATCAGGGCTTCTGGGAACTGAAGTTCAAAAACACCTGGAATGCCAAGGTTCGCCATCACTGCCCTAGCCCCTGCTCACATGGAGAATTGGTTTACAGTAAAACCTCAGATAACACTAAAACCTGGTTCCACAAGTCTTGGTGTTATACGATTTTTAGTGTTATCTGATGCATGTTAAAATCCTATGGGATCCATAGAGATACATTGTAACCACACAGGCTTTAGCGGTTGTTATCTGAAGCATCCCATAGGATCTTAATGTTATCCGATGCAATTCTTCCCCCCAGATTCCTTAATGTTATGCGATTTTCATGTTATTCGATACTAATGTTATATGAGGTATTACTTGTATTTGCAAGTTACTTGATAGGCTAGAACCATCATGAACCTAACAAAATCAGGGATCTGCACCTTTCCAAGTATAAAGATGAACTTCCTAGGGCAACTTCATGTCTATATCAGTGTACTGTACGGCTTTCAACATGTTCTAGGAGGCAAACTTGATGTTAGCTACCCCAAATGCTCTTAATGTTGCCCATTATTCAGTAAAATGTGCCTGATATATTAACTGTATTGTGATGTCTCTGATGTGAACAAAGAAAAGATAAAACACAGATTTCTGTCTCCTAATCATCTATGAACAGCATCAAGAAAATGACTTCCTAAATTGTATTGCTGAGAAGAAGGGTGGTTAGAAATAAACAGGATGGGATTTTTGTATGGAAGGGCTGTGAAATATGCTTATTTTGGATGCTTTACAGAGCTCCGAGTACTCTCTAGATTCAGACTTATTTTCATTTCAGGGGTATGATTTTTACACCAAGCTCCAGTTGGTAGATCTCAAGGTTGGTTTTTTTTTTTAAAAAAAAAGACAAGGTGGAGGGCAGGGAGCAGATTCCACAAGTCCATTGTTATCAAGGAAGTGGCCTTGATTCTACTGTAAGGATTGAGGAAGTGAAACTGATGCACTTCCTGTGTTGGCTGTCCATTCATGTCATGAGATCCTCCTTCTCATCCCTTTTTCTGATATTTTCTGTTTAAGTTTCCCTGCATAATACTAATTCAATTGGCCTGGTTAGTTATATACGTATCTCAAAGATGGAGAGAAGCACATGGAGAATTTTAAAGGTCATGGTCTTTTGTCTGAAATGCTATAAATATGATCTCCATTGTATAAAAGTGTTGTAAAAATACCTGGTTTTTTTTTTAAATAACCTAATGGCCTGTTACAGAATATTTCCTTTTTTTGCAGCAATCATACATTTCTTTGACATTTTCATAAACTGATTCATTATAACTGTTTTCTTGTTAGAAATATATAAGGCAACTTATGCTAAAGAAGTATAACAAACTGTCCTTGCCTTGCTATATTTATGCTGCTGACGTTTCTAAACCTGTTGGACATTCTGCATTACTCATGGATCTCTATGTGATCCCCTTAATACTATGCTATCATCATTATAATCTTACTTGAATTTATACTAATTTAATGAACCCTAGTGATCATTAAAGTGGTGCAATGGTTAAACTGCTGTACTGGAACCAAAAGGCTGTGAATTTGATTCTGACCAGGGCTCAAGGTTGACTCATCCTTCCATCCTTCCAAGGTTGGTAAAATGAGTACCTAGGTTGCTGGGAGCAAAATGCTAATTATCCTGTTAACTGCTCAGAGTGCACTAAGCGCTATGGGGTGGTATATAAGTGTGATTGCTTTGCTTTATGATACGGTTTGACTGCCAAGAATGGTGAGAAATTGCTATAGTTCTGAGGATTTGCTAGAGATGACACTAACCTCTTAGTCCATGACTATAGTGTAGGTACGCTTTGGCTGTAGCACAATGGCATCTCTGAATGGACATTTCTGATCTTAAAAAGAATTTTCCCTAAATTAAAAATACATTTCCTTTACACTGGGCAGGAAACATCTCCAGTAATCACATGCCATAGAATCCCTAGGTTCTCAGAAACCCAAAGGAGGGAAAATCAGTATCTAAAATATCAAACTTCCAGAGGTTTTTGTGAAGCATAATTCTCCACTTTGCTGTACAGTACAGTACTTCATTTCCATAGGCTTATTTTTGTTAGCCCACTCACTTCCTGTTTCTTCTTTTTAAAGATATTTTCTGGTCAAAAACAGATGTGGAGATGAGAATAATTGAATTTACACAAGAAACCACACGAGAAACCAGACCTCTGCAAGTCCTGTTCTGGGGATTAATTTATTTTCCTAGTAAGTGGGAGAATATTACTTTCCTCCCCTTCCAAGACATTCCACTGTAACCAGATTCTGTAGCAAGGATTACATCTTCTAGCCCTCTTCTGCTTTTTGAATACACCAAAAAGAGCAGGAAGAAACTTCATGGCTATCTGGGTTCCCAGCACAAACTTTTCCAGTGATGAGACAATTAGTGTATCAATAATTAAATCCTTTCTCAGCCACAAATTATTTAGGTTGTTTTATAAACACACTATCTTTTGGTTGCAATTTTTAATGTATAATAGTAACCTCCTACCTATCTCATTCAGATAAGTTAAAAGCCATCCTGCTTGTAATGAGCATGACATGAGAAAGAAATTTATATACAATAATACCTCGCATAGCGAGCATCTCACATAGTGAGTAACTCACTTAACGAGTGGACCTTCCCCCAAAAGGTCTGCTTCATTGAACGAGCAAAAACTTGCTTAACGAGAAGCTTCACACCTGCCTGTGTCTGTGGGGTGTTTTGGAACATGGTGGGCGAATTTTAGGCAAAGGGTGGGGATATGCAGGAATACAAATTAGGAGATTTAGAGGTATATGATTTAAAAAAAAAATAATGGCAGAAAAAGGCATATACATCAACAGACTCTACACGCATAACTGGATTTCTTGGGAGATTTCTATGGCTTTGCAGAGAAGACAGATTGGTATGTGACTGTGCAAAGCACAAAGAGACGGAACAGATATGTTACATATTGGCATTCAGACAAAACGTGCATGAGAGCTTCCAGACAAGCATCTTTCTACAACCCTCCACAGGTTGGTTCAGTCCATCTCCAGAAGAGGGTCTGATAGGGCAACATTGTGCCCTCCCCATTATTTTGATAAAAGAAGTGGGTGGGGAAGGAGACAGGCTGGGCTAGCCATTTACAGTTACAACATATGCATTCGAAATAGTGGCAATGATATTAACAAGCATTTTGCTATATGGTGGGTAATTTATGGAAGAGCTGCCAAGGAGTACATAAGAGAAAAAAGGTTGGGAACTACTCCATTAGATGCTTTTAATCAGGCATTCTCAACCTCTGGTCCGTGAGCCAAACCATCAGGCCCACAATGCCTTGGCCAAATCTGGAAGCAGAAAAAACTGTTGTGCATGCACATTGCTAAATACGTTCTGTGCATGCACGGTGCGTGTTTAATGCCACTTCCAGGTGGGCGGAACCACATGTCTGGCCCAATCAGTTGCCTAGGAGGCATGGTCAGGCCTGCGACCTGAAAGGGTTGAGAAAGCCTGCTTTTTATCATTGCTCTCTAGGGGGGTACTTGCAGTTACAGCCGACATCCTGAAACACAAATTTCAGTGTAAAGTCTTAAATTTCAGTTAATGGGAACTTTGGGGAGACGAAGAGTTCAGGGAATATCCCACTTGGGGGAGAGGAGTAGGGATTGCAAAAGATCAAGCTGCTTTTGTATTTTTGCCAATGCAGGGTGTCCCACAAGTCACCATACATAGGCAAAATTGTGTAACAACAGATGTCTTGGGGGAGAAGACTGTGAGTATGGGGAAAGAAAATGCCCCCTCACTTGCAAACTGCAATGTTTTTACTGAGTAGAGAGGCATACAAGTCTAAATAATAATAATAATAATAATAATAATAATAATAATAATAATAATAATAATAATAATAATAATAATAATAATAATAATAATAATAATATCAGATCCAGCCTGTTTTTCCCAGTTCACCTCTAAGACACAAAACCTTGCACAATATCTTGCCATGAAGTTTTGGGACCCTCATTGATAATTTTCTTGCACTATCCTGAAGAAACTGTGCATGCCTGAAAAAATGATCTTGAATTAGGAAAGCTCGATTAATGTGTGATTCCCCCCCCTTTCTAGGTCCAATTAAGCACCACCTCCCTCCTGCAGTTGTATTGTGTAAGGATCACATGGATGTCTTTGTTTATTTTCACAACAAACCAAAATGGCTGAGTGGATGTAGGAGAAAATAATCACAAAGGGCAGGGCAAAGAGCATCAACCAAGGTCTCCTCTGTGCCTTCTCCTCTGACTTTATATTTCAAAAGAGGCCTTTTGGGGGAGGGAATGGTAATCTCCGAGTGAAGAAAGGAGGAATGTGGGGAAGCCTCTATTCTGGTGCTGCTGAGGAGCTGTAGGGCCCTTGCCTCCATTTTGGCTAATTGTCCACTTGAAAAGGGATCCAGTCAGTATGAATGTGGAGAAAAGCCAATCCCAGAACTGAAACTGAGGGGATCGCTTTCCTGAGGCAAGGGGGAGGTGCTTTTATGGGTCATCTTGTGGTAACAATCAATTTCTCAAGCAGTACTTCTTGCCTGCCTCTCACTTTCACTGGCTCAGAGAGCTTCTGCAGAGACATCTTGTTGAGTTTTCTGAGGCAAATCCTCCTCCCTTTATTCCAAAAGAGGTGCTTTAATATACAAAGCTTCTTTCCACCACATTTTCTCATTTCCTCCACACTGGATTACACACACGAGTTCTTTCCTTATGCTTGGCATCCTTCCCTCAGACATTCAAGCGCCGCTTCCCTCAGAGGGCAACAAGCAGCCCTCACACAGATTCAGCCCTCTTTTAGACATCCCAGTATTGGTAACAAAATGGACTCTGCTCAGAACAGAGCTGTGGTCTTGGCAAAGAAGCCTTAGTTATTTTATGAGGACTGTATTGTGTGAGAGAAACTTCTGGCCGGCCATGCCTTCCCCTCAGCATTGGTAAACAACAACCTGAATCTAAATCTTACAAAAACGTACAGTTGTTATTCAGTAAGATAAATAGGATAACTTTTCTTGGCATACATTGTTACTCAGTAGAGCTGAGCTCCCCTCCTGAGGAATCCGTAACACCCCGTTTTAAGCAGAGGGTTGTGGGGTGGCATATGGGGAGGTGTGTTTCCCTTTCCTTCTGGCTGCTGCATGCATATACATATCATATTCATCATTAGATCTTCCTCCTGAGGTAAAAGGTCTGTGTACATGCCATCTTTTTAAATAAACAAAATCCTAGCCAGAGCACAAACATAACTAGGGCGTTTCTCTGAGAGAAAATTGATACTTTAGAAATGTTTTCTGACTAGAAACGAAGTACACATGGCCTTACACTTACAAAAATCTGAAAACTTTAGAAGAGGTAAGTGTATAAATAGGGCAACTTTGGCCTTTCCAGATGTTGTCAGACTCTAGCTCCCATTAGCCACAGCTTAGCAAATGTGAGGGAAGTGTAGTCCTGTATCTGGAGAGCTTAAATTGTTTTAGCATGTAGTAATCCAGCCCTCACATAATTTTTTAAAAATCCTATAATAAAAGGCTGTTTCTTTTTTCTTTTTTGCCAAGGAGCTGTTTTTGACTTCCTCTTTTGAGTTCCATAGATGTATAAAGGCTTTGTGGTTGAACACTAAATATGTTGCCATGGATACTAAACATGAATATTTTAATTTGAAAGGTACTGTAAGTATCTTATTGAGAAGATAACATTTTTGTTTTTCCTTTTTGTAGTCAGTCTTTTTTCAAGCACCAAGTAGGCAGAGTTCTTAATAGCACAGAAAGGCATGCCTCAGGAAAATGTTTTAAATTGCCCTAAGCCATTCCCTCCTTTTAATAGGGCAATCACTAATGGGCTTTTGTAGGCACTGACAAAGATCAGGGCCCCAGACAACAGCTTTGTGGTGGCCATGAGTGGGAATTTTTGTTGCATTCTGATATCTTGACAAATTCCTTTCCAGAACACATCAGAATAAAGATACAGTACTGGAAGTGAGTGGGCAATGGAGGCAGAACAAGGAGCGAACAGTATTGAAGTGCTGAGCTGAGCAGCAGGTCTCAGGCAGCCTACATTGCAGCCCTTCTATTAGGTTGCCTGGGGGAGGGAGGAATTCGGAAATACCGACCCTTGTTTAGGCGCTTTGCGATGGGAGTTTGGGCACCCAAACTCCCATCGCAAAGCGCCTAAACGGGGATCGCACTTCAAGGCAATGGATCAAAGCGGGGGGAGCCACCGCTTCGATCTGTTGCTATACCCGTTTGGTAAAAGAGGCTCCCGCTGGCGCGGCTTTTCGCGCACGTACAAGCGCCTCTTCTCAGGTTTTTTTTTAGCATTGATCGGACAACGTGAAAAACCGGACAACGTCATGACTTGTGGAACCATGTCATAACGTTGTCTGGGGTACTAGTGTACTTGTAATCCATTTAGAGAATCTTTGGGTTGACAAAGGATTCCCCTTTGATTTTCCTCCCTATTGTATGAATAAATGATTTGGCTTTCTGAACTCAGCTGTCCTTTTTGTGCAAAACAGTAGAGCCCTTCTGACATCTAGGAAATGCCCATGCCCTTTCTGTGCCGACGTTGTAGCAGGAAAAAAGGTTGGTATAGTTAAAGCCTGAGCCAGATGGAAATCCGATATAATCTTCCATAGAAACATGACATCTAGGGTGTAAACAGCCCTGTCCGCATAAAACTTTAGAAACGGTGAGTTGGAATGGAGTGCAGTTAACTCACTTGCCCTTCTGGCTGAAGTTATTGCCACCCAGAAAGCTGTTTTCCAGGAAAGAAATCTGGCATCCGTTGTTAACTAAGGTTCAAATGGAGGCTTCATTAGAGCACTCAATACTACAGTCAATGACTACTGTGGTGGGGGAACCCTGGCTCATGGGAAATAATTATTCAGACCCATAAGAAATCATTTCATAGCCCTGTCATGAAAAGCAGATGAGAGGATTGAAGTGGGTGGTGAATAGGTCATCACTTCAACTAGATGTACTCTGATGGATGAAATCAAGAGACCCGTTGCAGCAAGATGAATCGAATTATGAGAAGTTCTAAAGACACTTCTGGCAAACTCATCCCTTTGTTTGATATGGAAGTACAAAAACGGGTGAACTTGGTGGAGTACAATTTTGTGTTAGAGTCCTTTCTACTCCTCTTGATGTCTAAAAGCTTTTCACTATAAACTATGCCGTCAGGTGGAGGCTGGGCAGCTCAGTGAGGAGGAGAAGTCCTTCCTCCACCTGGAGGAGTGATGGTTTGGTGAGCAGAGTCATTGAGTCTGTAGTTAGGTCTCTGAGTGTCGTGTACCAAGGCTGTCTCGGCCATGCTCGAGCAGTCAAGATCCTTTGTGCTCTCTGTTGTCGAAAGTGAAGTAGGATTTAAAATGATGAGACATTAAAGATTGATGACTGGTATAAAGATATGTGGGGGCTAGCCTTGAATGATAAGCTAACGTGGGAGTTGAATGTGGTAAAAGGAATAGCCCAAGAAAACAAATTTTCAAAAATTTGGAACTTATTTGTAGAGGTGACATTGAAAGGGGAAGAACGAGGGAGGCCACCACCAGAGCAAATGAGTTTTTGGAATTAAAAAGAGGCTGATCCCCCATTATCTTCTGGGCAATGTAAATAGCACAGTGGTGATTGTTACAAATTAAGTAATAACTGTGTTTATACAAGAAAGTTTTATTCTTACTTTAGTATATTGTTAAAAGATTGTCAGTTATGTAATGTATTGTATGTCATTTTTATTTTTTGTCATTTTATACATAGACGAGATAATGTAAAATCAAATGGTTATTTTCTGCAAGATATATTTGTATTTTTGTGTTGTTTGAAAAACCCAATAAAAATTAATAAAAAAGAAGGAAAAAAAGAAAGTGAAGTAGGATTTGCTGTATTAGAGGGAATGGTGGAAACGCATACACCAAACTGTAAATCTAGAGTGTCATGAATGCATCCTCTTCCGATGCTTGTCTTATGCCCACTCTCGAGCAAAACCTCTTGCATTTGGTGTTCTTCAGGATGCAAAGAGGTCTATGTCCAGAAAACCCCACCTCTAACATAAGTCGTGGAACATGACCTCGTCCAGTTCCCATTTGTGGGTAGACAGCCTCCTCCTGCTGAGGAAATTGGTGGTGGTGTTCAGTTTTCCCTGTATGTGTACTCCAATCAGAAATATATGGAAATGGAGGCAGCATTCCCATACAGTAATACCTCGGATAACGTTTACCTCGGATAACGCTAAAATCGCATAACGTTAAGTAATCTGGGGAGGAGAATTGGATCGAATAACGTTAATGTCCTGTGGGATGTATCGGATAACAACTGCTAAAGCCTGTGCGGTTACAATGTATCTCTATGGAGCTTTAACGTTATCCGATCCATCCCATAGGATTTTAACGTGCATCGGGTAACATTAAAAATCGGATAACACCAAGACTTGTGGAACCAAGTCTTAGAGTTATCCGAGGTATTACTGTATCTGAATGGCGAGATGAAGAAGAGTGTGTGATCTGGTGCCCCCCTGTTTGTTCAAATATGCAATCGCTGCACCGTTTGTCCTGCTATTACCAGGTGGAAGGTTTTAATGACCTTCCAAATGGCCAGGAGCTCAGGATAATCGATGTGGGATCAAAATTGGTGAGAGAAACATCAACAATTTGAGATATCCAGATGATACCACCCTAACGGCAGAAAGTGAGGAGGACTTAAAAAAGCTCCTGATTAGGTTGAAAGAAGAAAGTGCAAAAGCTGGCTTGAGACTCAATATAAAGAAAACTAAGATAATGGCAACAGGCCCTATCAGTCCCTGGAAAATAGATGGGGAAGAAGTAGAAGCAGTGACAGATTTTACATTCTTAGGATCCAAGATCACTGCAGATGGTGATTGCAGCCATGAAATAAAAAGGCGACTGATTCTTGAGAGGCAAGCTATGAGAAACCTGGGGAACATAGTGAAAAGTAGAGACATCACATTGCAAACAAAAATTCGTCTAGTCAAAGCAATGGTATTCCCGGTGGCAATGTATGGTTGTGAGCGGAGAGGTGGTGACAGAGCATCTTGACTTTTTGTTGGCTGAGGCAGAAGCCATAGTCTGGCTCTGTGTTGGAACCTGGCCATCTGCAAAACAACCGTATTTCAAGTGTTTGTCCACAGTTTGAACAAAATGCTGGCCTTATTATGCCTCTGGCACTTTGAACCACATGAAAGCTTATTCCTACAGAAGCCTTATAAATGTTATCTTCTTGATATGTTTGCATGTTTATAAATAACTCTGCCTTTGGTATTGGCACTGATGCATAGAAATATTTACCTAATATGGTTCTTATTGATATAGTGCTACTATTTAATAAAGTATTCATATATTGACTTTTTACGAGAGATCTCACTTCTGAAGTGAAAGTGTAAGATCTAGTCTTTAGAAAAGCAGCAACAGTAATAGTTCTTGTTACATACAAATCATATCTAAAATTGGTTCTAGTATACAAATCAGTTGTAAGATTAGGTTTCCCAATAGGGGAAATAATTGTTCTACTCTTCTTCTGTATTACATGTCTTATCAGAGTAATGTAAGGATTCTGTCCCTCTGGGAAAAGATGATGGGGAATCCTTGGGTTGCTACCCAGTAGAAATAGTAGCAGCCTAAGAGTACATGGATTTCCTTTTATGTATCTTATTATCCAGTTGGATAGCAAGAAGGCATAAATAGACCTTTACAGTGCAAGGAGAGATAAAGACTTCCGTGCCTTTTTCTGCAGGGAAAAACTAGAAATGGGCATTTGGACATGAAGGTGGTGATGCTGTAATATGTGTGTGAAAGAAAAATACTGGAAATCTTTGTAAGTGAACAGCAGGGAGGTCATTGACTTGTCATTATTTCTCATCTCATTTGGTCTACAGCACCACTTACCAGTCTGTTTTAGAAGATTATAAACTGTACCTGAAGAAGGAAAAAACCAGTAAGTTCTTCTTTCCTTTATTTTGCAGATCATTGTCTTGAAACCATCTGAAACTGTAAGACCATCAATTTTGAGATGATCTTTAGATCAACCGAGGATGTAGCACCAGGAGTATATACAGCTATTGTGAAGACTTCTATGTACATTATCTGGGCTAACCAAACAACTTTTGAAGTGAGATCTCTCATATAAAGTCAATGTATGAATATTTTATTAAATCTGTTGTTCCAAAGAAGGATGCATCTACAATGAACTCTTATTCTGAAGGGCAGACTGTGACCTCTTTCACAAGAACTCCGGTTACAGAATACATATCCTTAACTGGAACCAGACGTAAATGAGCGCATCAGAATGTATGTTAATCCTAGAAGAATTAGAAAATGCCAATTTGTGCATTTATTTGCCACTTGCTTTGTATTATGCCTCATGATTTTCTGGGAACCACTTGATGACAACAAGATTGTGAGCCACATGAAATCTTATTCCTATAGATACCTCATAAATAGCTACAGTTTTGTGAATGAAAGCCTCTCTCTTAACAGAGATGACTTGGACAGAGTGGTAGGCCATCAATACTTGATCAATCACGAGGAGAAATGTCAACAACAGGATGTTCTCCTTTTGTTGTTTGTGAAGACTGCACCTGAAAATTTTCACCGGAGGGATGCAATTCGACAAACATGGGGTAATGAAAAGTACGTTTATTACTATCTTAACACCAATATCAAGACCCTGTTTGTTTTAGGGCAACCAAACAACCTTACACACAGAGACCACATGCAAAGCAAACTCCAAACAGAAGATAAGTTGTATGGTGATCTTATTCAACAAGACTTTCTGGATACTTTTTACAATCTTACTCATAAATTACTCTTGCAGTTCAGCTGGGTAAATAAGTTCTGCCCACATGCCAAGTTTGTTATGTCTGCAGATGATGACATTTTTATCCATATGCCAAATCTTGTGGCTTACCTCCAGAACTTAGCACAAATAGGTGCCCAGAATCTTTGGATTGGGCGTGTCCATCGTGGAGCACCTCCCGTAAGATATAAAAAAAGCAAATACTATGTTCCCTACGACATGTATCCATGGCCTGCTTATCCTGACTATACAGCTGGAGCTGCTTATGTAATATCGAGTGATGTAGCAGCTAAAGTATATGCCGCCTCGCAAACTCTTAATTCGAGCCTGTATATAGATGATGTTTTCATGGGTCTCTGTGCCAACAAAATGGGAATTGTACCGCAGTATCATCTTTTTTTTTCTGGGGAAGGCAAGGCTCCGTATCATCCTTGCATTTACAACAGAATGATGACCTCTCATGGACACATAGAAGACCTCCATTATCTTTGGAAGCAGGCTACAGATCCAAAAGTGAAAAATATTTCCTCTGGTGTTTGGGGTGGAATATATTGCAGAATAGTCAATATAATGCTTCTGTGCAGATTATTTTATCAAGATACATATCCCTGTTCAGCTGCATTGTCCTAAAACTTGAATATCAAAATAGACTTACTGAGCCAAAAGTGAATAAGAAATCTCACCTGTCACCTGTTTTGTACTAGATATATACAACACAAGTATAAAAGATTAGATTAAAATGTGAATGCTCGTTTATGTTCCAATTTACTCTTAATAGTTTCACCAAACTGTCCTGAGAGCTATAAGGAAGCATTTGTTTCAATGTATTATGATTTGCCTTCAAGTAGTTTTTAAAATTGCCTAGATTTTACAGAAAACTAAAAAGCTTAAACTTCTATATATGAATTATTTAATAATAAAAAGGAGCTGCATTTTGGTAAGCAGGTAATTAATGGATAAGCTAGGCAGGTCAAATAAACCTAACAACAATGAAAATGCCTGATGAAATATTTTCTCCTAACCCCCTAGACACTATCACGCCCAAATTTTGACTAAGACCATCAACCATCCTATTGGCATATCTGCATGGATAAGGCAGCTGATATCATCAGCCACAGACTTCTTTAATTAAAAAAATTCACATTCTCCAGGCTCAGCTTCCAAGATTCCCTATGAATCCCTTTCATCCTAGGGAAGCCTTTGAGAAATTGGGATGGTGGGGGAGACTTTAATGTCCAAACAGCACCATAACCGGCAGCAATGTTGGCAACGTAAAGTCCCTCCACTGCATTCAAAGGCCCTAAAAGGCTTTCCCAGGTCAAAAGAGCCTTGAAACCTCAGGAGGTAGGGATGGGAATAGGAAACCTAATTAAAGATATAAGGCTGGGGCTGATGACATCATCAATCTTAGGCACCCAGAGCTGTACCAACAGGATTCTGGTCATTGTCATAAAAAACTGAACAGCTCTATTATAACACTATGTTAGCGTGATTATTCAAAAATAATTTCAGAAACTTTGACCCAGTTCAAGTTATGTTAACTTTGGGTTTAAACATTTGTTCAACAAATCTTGCAAAAGCGCTGACTCACTAAGAATGAATTTGAGAAAAACGTGCTGCTGCTTCCAGAATTTTCCAAAGTAAACTTACACCCATAAGCACCTTGTGGCCAAAATGAGGGCAGATCCACCTCACACAGGGCGAGATGAAGCAACCATAGGTTGCTTTCACTTATACCACCATAAATTTAGAAATCATAAAATCTTGTGTATTTTTCTTGCTGGGAACAATTCTAGACACTCCAGACCAGCTTTGGTCAAAGAGGACAATTATCCATAATCTCTCAGGTGGCATTCACTGCAGATATATTGACCTACCCACCCATTTGTGTTAAACTGGGGATGCAGGATATTTTTTAAAACAACTACTGAATGAAAGTTTCAAAGGAATATAATTTGGTCACATTCCCTGTATAGGTTTAATAAACAGTACATGAAGCTACTATTTAAAAGGTTATACAACTGAAAGTGCAAAATTATACAACATAAATAATATACTTTTCAAGTTTTAGAAAGGTGTAAAAACATTGTGCCAACTTCATATGCAAATTGAAAATGCTTTCCAAGTAAACTTTGGATTACTATATTATGCATTATCTTAGAAAATATCTTCCCCCTCCCATATTTATCATATTAACAATATAAACAAAATGACCTTTTTTTGGTTTCTCAAACAAAATTAACAGTACTGTATAAGTAGATTAGGTCATACCACATTGTCTAACATGTATGCCTCTAGGTATACATTTTTGTCATAACTGGAGGGTGTCAAGATAATGGAATCTTAATTGTTTTCTCCTGTTGCTCTATTGTTAGCTTTTAAAACCTGAGTGACACAGAATGCAATGAACATGATTCTGTAGCTGCTTTGACTTTCACATTAATATAAGCATTTTCAAAATAACACAGTTACAGGAATTCCATTAATAGTTTAAAAATTTCTGATCTTTAAGAAACCTGATCTTGCAAGCAAACATTTTATTTGTCTATATCATCAGCAAGATTAAGTGCACAAGTGGTTCTGCAAGATTTAAAGACTAAACTATTATCTTATCGATTACTTGTGTTGACTCCTTGAAATAGTTGTGTTTCTGTTTTACAGCAGGTCTGTGTTTAAAAGTATTTATTAGTTACCTATAAAGGAACAGATACATTAGTTCTGTACTACTTAACATAGGGAAGAATGTTTAGTAGTTTAAAGAAATTATGAAAGCTCTCTTCTTTAATGAAAGCCGAGCTAGATAATTTCTTTATTTTTTGGATTCTGAACACTGTCTACATTTGTAAAACTGGAAAACCTTCAGTTTGCCAGATGCAGGGCTGTTACACAAGGGTGTGTTTTTTTTAAAAAAAAAAACTTCACAAATAAAGTTCCATCAGCCTAAATGGTCACTTCAAGTACCAGTTTTGACACTGTTGTATAAAAGTGTTTATTTCTTAAGTTAGTTTTTACTTGTTTGGTCACAGGTATATAGTTTTTATTTTTTACAAAAATTGTAGTTATTTATTCTTGACTTTTTGTTCTGTACCACATGTTTTGTAAAATACCTGTTTTCAATAAACAGTGTTGTGTATTTTGTAAACGTGTTCTCTGATTTCTGCACAGTGACATCATTTTGAAGTTTTAAAACTGAAATCCCTTAAACTGAGACTTTGTGTTTCTTTTCTACTGAAGATGATATTTCATCATGCTTATGCTTTTATGTGGGAACTTCAAATAATGATATTGTGTTACACCCAAGCTGGTCTCAAAGGTTCGTCAGCTAAAGAGTACCACCATCTTCCTATACTTCCTTTTCTGTATATTTTGCCTGGAATAGCCTATCTGTGTCTTGTTTCTTATTAATCCATTTGAGGGAACCACAGGAACCACAAAGAAGTAGTATTCTAGGTTACTATATTTTATATGCTTTATATATTTGGTCTTTTGCCTTAGTTCTTCACTGGTCACCCTCTTAATCTCAAAAATTATTAGCATCCTGCAATAATGTGTACAGTAATACCTCGGATAACGTTAAGACTTGGTTCCACAAGTCTTAATGTTATCTGATTTTTATCCTTATCTGATGCATGCAGGGGTGCCCAAACGTTTTGGGCCGTGGGCCGATCATGTGGTTCAGGGAGTCGGTCACTAAGGCCCAGGGCCCGGGTGTGGCCCCCGACACCAATTCATCCAGCCCACAAAGCCCTCGTCATTCCTGGAAGTGGAAGTAAAATGTGCCTGTACGGATGAATTGGCATTGGGGCCCGCACCTGGGCCTTAGTTTGGGCACCACTGCTTTAGGGGAACAAAACCATACAGCATTTTAAAACTTTATAAAGTGCTTGTTTAAAAGGTAAAAACACAACTCTGCATTGCAAAAACATGACAAACCACCCTGACTTTAGGGGAACAAAACCATACAGCATTTTAAAACTTTTGAAAACTTTATAAAGTGCTTGTTTTAAAAGATCTGCTACCTCTCTTTGCTGACAGATGTTTTTTCCAATGATGTCATGGCACACCAGAAAAACTAGGTGATTTTGTTAATTTGTCATTGAGTGCTAGACGCCATGCCATATTATACCATTTTCCTTTATCAATAATAAACTTGTTTTTCCATTCACAAGCAATTAATTGTCTCGCCACAGATAGTAAAGTAATCATTAACTCTTTCTTATTTTCGCTTATCTTCACTTCATCAAATTAACAAATGAAACAAAGATTAGAAGAGGTTTAAATATTAAGAATTTATTTTGGAAAATCTGGGAACCATTTGTTATATTTGGTATGACTAGTAATGATGGTAATAAACCAAGTCAAGAAATGTTGAAGTTTTAGCAGAATTAAGACACCAACATCTATGAGCTATTTAACCTATCTGGGACCATTTTGTACAGCACTAGTTGGAATGATTTGAGTGCTTTGTTTATAAGTTAGTGTGTGAATGGGTGTATGTATCCGCATATGTCAATATATGAATATTTTTGGTTTATCTGTTCGCTGTTTATTTTACTTAGATAATTTTGTTATATTATTGTTTTACATTTTTGTTGTAATATATATGTGATAATAAATAAAAAAATATAATTGCAGAAAAGAAAAGAAAAACTAGGTGAGCAGAAGAAATTTTAGTTTGTTTACTGTGCTGTAGTGCACTGACCTTCCAAGATTATCAAGACATGGGGAGGAAACTCTTTCAATATGTCCTGACTCCATTTTAAAAGCTAAGAGGGATAGAAGCAAGCCCCAAATGGATGACAACATTTACCATCATGCAGAGTGGCCATATGGAGCCATGTGCACAGAAATCAATTTTAAAAGCGAACAGCATGGGTGCCCAAACCTTTCAGGCCACAGGCCAGTCACGTGGTTCATGGATGCCCAAACTATGGCCCGTGAGCCAGATCAGGCCATGACGCCAATTCATCGAACCCGCTCCACCTTTGTTGCTCCCAGAAGCTGAAGTAAAACTCACCCAACTTCAGCTTCTGGGATCAACAAGCGTGGCGTGGACTGGATGAATGCCCAAACTATTGCCTATGGGCCGGATCCAGCCAATGACACCAGAAGCGGAAGTAAAACTCACCCAGTTTCTGCTTCTGGGAGTGACAAGGGTGGAACGGGCCAGATGAATTGGGTGTCCTAAAGAAGCCATCCCTTGACCCTGCGGTTATGACCAACTACCGGCCTGTCTCCAACCTTCCATTCCTGAGTAAGGTTTTGGTGAAGGCAGTGGCATGGCAGTCACGAGATCCTGGATGAAGCGGATTATCCGGACCCTTTTCAGTCAGGATTCAGGCCCAGCTATGGTACGGAAACTGCATTGGTCGCACTTGTGGATGATCTCTGGAGAGAGAGGGATGGTGGACATCCAACTGTCCTGGCTCTTCTTTATCTCAGCGGCTTTTGATACTGTCAATCACGGTATCCTTCTGGGAAGGCTACAAGGATTGGGGATCCAGGGCACTGTGTGGTCCTGGTTTTCCTCATTCCTGAAGAACCAGACCCAGTCGGTGTGGTTGGAGAGTGAGAAATCCAGCCCTAGGCTGCTCCAATATGGGGTGGCTCAGGGCTCGGTGCTCTCGCCTCTCCTTTTTAACATCTACATGAAACCGCTGGGTGAGATCATCCGTTCCCACGGGGTAAGGTATCATCAATTTGCAGATAATACTCAACTGTATATCTTGGCCCGTGGAGATCCAAGCGATGCAGTGGAAGTCCTTTCCAGGTGCCTGGAGGCTGTGAGGGTCTGGATGGGGGACAACGGGCTACAGCTGAATCTTGCCAAGATTGAGTGGCTGTGGGTCAGGGGCCCTGCGTTATTTCAGGAGCTACCATCTTTGGTTCTAGATGGGGCAGTGTTGCCCCAAACAGACCAGGTGCATAATCAGAGGGTCCTCTTGGATTCACAACTCCTGCTTGAAGAGCAGGTGGCAGTCGTGGCCAGGAGGGCTTTTGCACAATTCATGTAATACGCCAGTTATGCCCACTCCTAGACCGGGACTCCTTGCTCATGATCACAGACTCTTTGGTCACCTCCAGACTGGATTATTGTAATGCGCTCTACATGGGGCTGCCCTTGGTGACCATTCAGAGGCTGCAGCTGGTCCAGAATGCGGCTGGCCGGACCGTGATGGGGTGTGGGCATTGTGCTTACACCTCACCACTGCTGCGGGAGCTACACTGGTTGCCACTATGCCTCTGTGTGCAATTCAAGGTGCTTTAAAGCCCTATATGGTAGTGGGCCAGGATACCTAAGAGACCGCATTACCTTAAGGACATTTGTCCGTCCCACCAGAGCAGACCGGAGAGGCTCTCTGGTTGTACCATCAGCTAGAGAGGCGCACCTCTCTAGCACAAGGAAGAGGGCCTTCTCTGTGTCTGCTCCGGCCCTATGGAACCTCTTGCCAAGTGAGCTGTGTCTCAAGACGGAGCTGCTGCCCTTTAGAAAAGGGATCAAGACCTGGCTGGCAGAGCATTGTGGGGGATGGGCCAGACAGTTGCCCCAGTCTGTTGGCTCACTTGAGCCCCCTCATCCTGTTTGCCTTGTTTTAGCTTTTTAATTTTTTTAAATCTTTTAATTTTGATTTGATATTATGTTTTAGGTGTTGAGAGTTGTGTTGGCCATCCTGGGTCTTTTTGAGGAGGGGGGCATAAAAGTTTGCGTCAATAAATAGATAAATAAGTTAAAGTCTATAATTTTATAATATGTTGGAGAACTGGAAAAACGTTTATTTATTTATTTTTATTTATTTATTCCAATTTGTTATCCCGCCCCAATCAGGTAGACCCAACTCTGGGCGGCTTACAACATAAATTAAAAAGGGACATAGTTTAAAACAACAATTCATAAGTAAATAAAAACCAATAGGACAGTCCCCAACGTGCCCCATGCATATTAAAATTCACTTTAACCGTTAACTTGAGACTATAATTAATAAAATACTAAAAAGAATTAAGCTAAAAGAATTAAACTTTTAAAATTACAAGAATTTTAAGAGAGAACGAGAGGCAAGAGCAGGGAGGGTGGCTGTCTCATTAGATCAGCCACCCGACATGAGATCTCACATTCTTGGCTCCCCACACTTGTCCTGCCAGCCAGGTTATTAAAGTGTGCATTTTCAACACCAATTCAAACTATTTGCTGCATTTTATAATCTGTTATTGCTTTTATTATAAACTATGGTCCCAGTGTTCATTTAACTGGATTCCAGGGAAGGGTAGGTTACCCACCATAAACGTAGCTTTCAGTGGTCCTGTGAGCATTTATACTATGGGGTTAGTCTCGCGCATGCGTGAAAGGTCAGGATTTTCCCCAAGCTTTAGCTCCAAAAGGAGCTCAGTCCTAGCCCGCCTAGCGCCGGCATCCCGCCCCCTTCCTCAGTTTCATTCACATCGCTGCAGAGAAAGTGCAGCTCTACAATAAGAAGGGAGTTAGGGTGGGACGTATGAATGCTCACAGGGCCACTTGGAGAACTGGTAGCTCCCATCACGATTGGTTCGCCGGAGGGAGGGGGTACTTAGAACCCTGGGCGACCCGGTTCGGAAATTTTTTTCCAAGGCAGCAAAAATGGCTGCCCGTTATTGCGCATGCGTCAAAACTCTATTTGACGCATGCGCAGTAAGAAACAGAATGGGTTTCTTACGCAGTAACGGGCAGCCATTTTGGCTGCCCGGGGGAAAAAAAATTTTTAAATGGCAGCGGCCGCCTTTCCTTGGCGTGATGTGCCATCAGGCTGATGGCCATTTTTAAATGGCTGCAGCGGCCTTTCATTGGTGCGGAGCCAGGCCGCTGTGCCGGTTTGCCGCTGCTCCACTGCCTCTTCTGCTCCCGGACGAGGGTAAGTGCCCCAGGGTTTGTGTTTGGGGTGGGAGGATTTATCTGTGTTTGGTGTGTGTGTGTGTGTATTTTTATTTTATTTCTTTACTTCTTTTATTTCTTTTATTTATGGGTTTGTGTTGCGGTTGTTTGGTTGGGTGGGTGGGTTGAGGTGTGTGTGTGTATTTATTTTATATATATATATAAAATAAATGGTTCATGAGCATGCATACTGTGGGTGATTTCCAAGCTAAACTTACCAGGATGGAGGGCTGCAGACAGTACCCTCTTACTGAAGGCTGCCTCATGGGAGGATTGCCTCATGTCCAGTTTGTAATGCCTCATGAAAGGTGGATGGTTGAGCCCATGTAGCAGCAAGGCAAATGTCATGCAAGTAGACACCGCTAGCGAAGACGACAGACGTAGAGATGGCTCTTGTCAAGTGGGTACGTGTGGCCGTCAGCAGGTCCACATTCACCAGTTGATATGCAAGAGTGATGGTTTGAGTGATCCATTTAGAGCAGGGGTGGCCAACTGTAGATCTCCAGATGTTCTTGGACTTCAATTCCCAGAAGCCCTGATCAGCAGGAGTGCTGACTTGGGCTTCTGGGAATTGAAGTCCAAGAACACCTGGAGATCTACAGTTGGCCACCCCTGATTTAGAGAGTCGCTGAGTTGAGACCAGTAAGCCTTTTTTGCGGCCCATGTGACAGACAAAAAGGCACTGTGATTTCCTAAAGTCCTTTGTCCTATGCAAATAAAAGGCTAAGGCCCTCTTAACGTCAAGTGTGTGCAGCATCCTTTCCACTTCCAAAGAAGGGGAAGGGGAAAAAATGTTGGCAAGACTATTGGCTGTTATAGATGGAAAGCTGAAACCACCTTAGGGAGGAACGACACATCCTGATGGAGTCCCACTTTGTCAGTGAAAATTTTTGTATAGGGCTGGTCAGCATGCAGAGCAGAAAGCTCACTGACCCAGTGGCCTGATGTTATGGCTAACAAGAAGGCAGTTTGGTAGGTAAGGAGGTGTAGAGCCGTTGTGGCCAAAGGCTCAAACTGTTTCTTAGTGAGTTGGTCTAGCACCAGTTGGAGAGACCATTGTGGAATCGGCTGGCGTACATCTGGGTATGTATTGACCAGGCCTTTAAGAATTTTTTTAACTCTGGGGTCTCTGAAGAAGTGTTTGGCTTCGGAGTGCACAGGTTGGTAGGCCACTATAGCTGACACGTACACCCTAAGGGGCGATATGGAGAGGCCAGATTGTTTCAGATGAAAAAGAAATTTGAGAATTGTAGAAAGACGTGGAGACAGATTGTTGGGACATTGAAGGACTCTGGACCATGGAATTAGGGACCAAAGCTGCAGAATTAGCCAAAACCTTGGTGGAAGGCTTGTCCTTAGGTGGTTTAACAGAGGATTTATCCTTCTTGGGCTGCTTAACATTTTCAGGCTTTTAATTCTTAGCAGGGACAGTTGAATCAAAATTGGCAGCCTGCATTTTTGGTGCCCTTTTTTTGGCGGTAAAAGAAAACTGCGCCACAGAAATTCAGAGATGGGCAAATCTACTCTTATAACTTGCTCGATTTAACTTCTTATAGTAAGTACAATTTTTTACAGCAAAATATGACTCTTCTAAACAGTACGCATAGGGAGTGACCATCCAAAATAGAACCACCCCCACCCCCACCCCCACCCCCACCCCCCAGCAGAACACAGTTTAAACAAGTTTGTGGAGATAAGTTGCTAATCAATTATTTCCAACAACTAAATACAGTCTCTCTGAATTAAGTACATATTAAGATATAACTTTTTTCTTAAACTTTTGGTGGAGTCCGTGCGGAGCGGGGGCCACGCAGACTCACCGGTGCTATAAACTATATACAAGTGTAGAACAACTTCTTTCTCTATCTTTTAAAAAAACTATATACAGAATATAAGAGTTCAAGAACAACAAGTAATACTTATGATACGTTGGGGGAGGAGAAAACACGACTGAGAAACACAGTGGAAAGAATGAAACTGAGGAAGGGGGCGGGATGCTGGCACTAGGCAAGCTGGGACTGAACTCCCTTTTGAGCTAAATCTTGGGGGGAGGGATCAACCTTTTGTGCATGCGCAAGACTAACCCCACAGTATACATGCTCACAGACCACAACGGAGAACTACTCTTTGTTAACATATTCCATGTTTTCATTTTGGAGCTTTTAATTGCATTTATTGGTCTGCTAACATTTTACCATTTGTAGCTTTTTGAACATCATCAAATTATACCTCTTTTCCTGTTGAGGAGGATGTTTTCCTCTAAGAAGAAGAAAAAGGCTTCACACTTAAAACTCTTTTCAAAAGGTCTTTTGTACTTTGTGACAAGGTTATGTTCCTGGTAGTAAACATTCAAGATTTTAGAGTTATTTTTATGTAAAAATAGTTCTCTTTTAAAACCACATCTTACAAGTATTAATATTTAGGTAAGAGAAAACATAATGTAAGAGGGGTGCCCAAACTTTTCAGGCTGCATGCCGGTCATGTGATTCAGGGGGCTGGTCACTATGGCCTGGGGGCTGGATCTGCCCCCCCCCCCATGCCAATTCATCCAGCCCATGAAGCCCTCGTCACTCCTGGAAGCGGAAGGTAAACGTGCACATATGGGATTGACAAGGGGTTCATGGGCCGGGTGAATTGGCATTGACGGCTTGATCCGACCCCCAGGCCGTAATTTGGGCACCCCTGATGTAAGAGAATATACCTTTCTGTGAGAAAAGTACTGTTTAGACTAGGGAAAGGGCTCTTAATGATTCCTTTTTTATTTTTCATTATCCAATTACAAACCATCACCTTGCTCTTATTTTTGCTGGTATAAAAGGAGACTTGGCACTGGAGAAGAACATGAATTATTAAGGTTAGTAAAAGGTACTGCTGCCAGAGGGTTGTGCAGCTTTCTTTTTTTGTATCACTGCCTTAGGATAAGAAAGTTCTTGAAACATAACAAATAGCTGCATAACCAGCCAAAGGCAAAAGTGATTAACTCTTTTAAAACGGTGTTCTGCCTTGAATTTACTTGTAAGAATGACATTTACTGGGTTTGTTCCTTCTGCTGAACTCATGCATAAGTGAGCGAAGTACATATGTGAGAGAATATTAACAGCTACATAGTCCAACTACTCTATTTAACACATCACAGTCACTTTGTCTACTATCCATATCTTCATCTGGTATTCACTCTCAATACCATCAGGCGAAAGGAACTGAAGAACGAACTCACCAAAAGGTGGCTTCATTTTGGCAGTTTCACGTCTGCCCTAGCCATGGAAGAAGAAGAATGGGGATATGTATCAATATAGAGGACATGTGTTTTTGCTGTTTGTGAAGATGTAGTTTTGGACCCATGAAAGCTTACACTGAACTAAGTCTGCAGAAATATCGCCTTCTGAGTAGAAATTCTTTGTTTCCACCGCCTAATACTCTGTTAATCATAACACTATTCAGATATTCCAGCTGATATAAGCATGTCTCCCTTCTCTTCCCACCACTGCCATATAAAGAGTGTGAAATATATGTGAATGGGAAGCTGCCTGTAAACTATAGGGACACCAAGTGGTTGAGAATCTTGAAAAATTGGGGTCCTGAATCGTATGGACAAAATACTTAGAGGTTTGCATGAGAACAACCACTGGACACAGGTTTAGACCAGGCAGCTATGAAAATATGTGGGATTATCGTCTTGGGAAAATTTCAGGCTCCTTTTTATAGCTTCTCCTAGGGTAGTGATGGAGAACCTTGGCACTCCAGCTGTTCTTGGACTTCAATTCCCAGTAGCGCAAGTCTCTGTGAATCTACATGAATGGATTTTCTATGTGTACACAGCTGGAGTGCCAGTAAACCCATTCGTGTAGATTCGCAGAGACTTGGATTTCTGGGAATTGAAGTCCAAGAACAGGTGGAATACCAAGGTTTGCCATCACAGTCCTAGGGGAAGATTGAAAGATATTGAAAATGCAAAAATGCTGCTTATGTTAACACTGTCAAATTTTCTACATATTGCTTCACTACAGCTAGCAGAACACTAAATTGTTTAATATTGTAGGTTTGAGATGGGGTTAACTTTGGTTTGGATTTCCATCTGGCTGCTCGGGCTTCTGTTCCAAGGGAGACCAGCTTCAGTCCATCTGTTCTTCTTCCACTCACAGCCAAAGACCTTCAGGCAAGCTTTTGTCTACTGACTAGCTACTGAGGGTGGGATTTCCAAGCATGCAAATTATAATAATAATAATTTCGTGTCAGAAATTATTCTGGGTGGAAAGGATTTTTGCTGGAAAAACTCTGCTCAGGGGATGCCTGAATGAATCTCCTTTCATGTCCCCAAGAGCTGGGACAGAGAAAGGTGCTCAAACTGTCATGTAGTACTCAGGTCTTGAATTGATGACTTGCCGCCCTTCCAGCTAACAAGGTGAGCTTCTTAACCACTGAGCCACCACAGCCCCCTAGCATGTAAGTTCAGCACTTTTTTACACTTGTGTTTTGAAATCACTTTTAAGTCAACCATATTTCGATAATATTAACTTGTTTGTGTTTCAACATAACTTCTTATATTTTTGTCTCTGTACTTTTAAAGCTGATTTTGGCGACCTGTTTTGAACCTCAACTTCGGGGGGGGGGGACAATTAGAAAATTGTCTCCACTTGTCTTCATCTTTTACATTAGGTAAAACAAGCATATATTTCATTGGAAAATAAGAAAAGATAATCAGAGTGTTGTAGTAAATAATATACTTTTACTTGGTCCTAATAGGAGCATACTGTATTCACTAAAAAAAAAACCTTTTTCTGAAAGACATTTAAGTCCAGGAAGGGGAAAAACCATTCTTATACCTAATTTCAGAGTAACAATGATTGTATATTGTTATTTCATTTTACACAAATGGGAAAACAAACATATATTTCAGCACTATAGGAAACAGTAGCTTGTATTCTAAACCTCCAGCTATAGCTTGCCATATATATTTATAATTATTACTTTAAAATGAGGGACTTTTAAATATACTTTTAAATGTCAAAAGTTTATTGAATAGTGTCATTTAAGCACTAACTGCAGTGCTTTTTTCTTAAGGCTATTGGAGAGTAGTAAATGAATGGCAGACAGTTCTGACTGCCGGCAGAGGGGCACAGAAGGGATGTTAGGGGAATACTCAAAGATAAATACATCTGGATTGCCCTGTTTCTAAGAAGACAAATGCCTGAAGGTAATTGTCTCTTTTTAATGCTAGGCCTAGCCATGACTTTACATATTTTTTGTTTATTATTTAAAGTCTGAATGATGTGAGTATTTATCATCATAGGTACTAGCATAGTCAGTTGTACATAGGGGCAATTTAGGGGATTATGGTACTTTAGTTATTTGGGAGGGCGAATGACATCAATATAGTTACAAAATATTAAATGCATAAAACGATTTTACAAGTCTTATTTAAGCTACTGTTCATAAACAATGTTGCACAGAGACTCAAGGAAATACAGTAACCCCATGTTACGGAGATATTAAGAAATTTCACAATTACTGACAGCTGGAACAAATTTGCTTAATCCTTACCTTCTCCTGGTGGAAAGATTTTCTTCACTTTCGCTCATCACTAAGACTCTGCTGGAACCTCCTTGACTGGCTTCATGCATCACTTCGATCTGGATAATGGTTTTGAAACACAACAGATTCTAGCTAAAGACTCATTTATTTTGCAGAACAAAACTGTATAATACCAACACTCAGTAGTAGTAGCCAAACCATGGAGGCACATTCACAAGCAATAAAATGTTTAAGCATGTCATGTGAATATTGATGCTCAAGAAAGTGTAAATATTGCTAACATCTATGTATTTGTAAAAAAAAATACTTTATACCAAGTCATATCATTTGGTCCACCTAACCCAGTGATGGTGAATCCTTCAGAGACCAAGTGCCCAAACTGCAACCTAAACCCTAGTTATTTAACGCAAAGTGCCAACACGGCAACAGGGAAGGGAGGAAACTCTCCCATTGGGCTGCTGGGCAGAGATGCGGGGCAAACTCTGTGCTGGGGGAGAGAGGAAGCACTCCCTTTGGGCTGCTGGGCAAAGGGGTGGGGCAAACTCTGTGCTGGGGCAACTGCATGGGTGCCTACAGAGAGGACTCTGAGTGTCACCTCTGCATGCATGCCATAGGTTCGCCACCACTGACCTAACCCACTTACAAAGTTTAGCCAAACTGCCTCTGACTTGATATCCCACTGAGTACTTCCCCAAATCTGGTGCTTAATTATTACAATTTTGAGGAAGGGAGAGAATGTATGTTTGATTTCCTAATGCAAAATACTTACACTGCTACTCAGCGGAGGGTGAGATCAGATGGGCATTTAGCCTGCTGTTTGGCCCACTATGAGGATGGGTTGATTGGTTCTTTTTTTTTTTTTTTAGGATCACACAACATAATTGCTACCCACATCTTTCTGGGTTCCTGTCAGGGATGTCTACTTTTTTAGTGCAGGTAAGACTGCTTCATTTTGGTTCATTTCCAGAACATGCAGTCTGGCTATCAAGGCTCCTTTTGCTGTTGATTCACCATATCATGAAGTGTCTTGTGAAGATAACTACTGTACCTGGAAATTTAATCACTTCCTCTGCACCATGAAAGAGCAAAAAAAAAATCTACACTCTATTTGAGCAGCACAAATGCACTGCATCACTTATAAACTTCCTCCCAGAAGTAGAAAGAGACATGGAAGGGCATTTTCCTTTGTGGCTTGCCTTAAAGGTTGAGTTGAGAACCTGCCTGCAACAAAATCAACCCCTCCTGTCTCTTTCCACTTCTATGAGGAAGTTTTCAATTTTAATATTTTTTTTCATAAGTGATACAGTATACCTGCACTGTTCTAACAGATTGTTTTTGTAAACTCATCTTTTTGCCCTTCCACTGAGCAAAATAAGTATTTACTACACCAATATTCTGAATTGAGTGTTTTGTATGGTATCACTTTCTGGTATGGGAAATTGCCTGGGAAAGGAGCCAGACCAAACAGAATCGTTTGAGTTGCATACCCCATTTGGATGCAAGGACTGCACCAAATTGCATGCTTGTCCTCTCCTTGACCTCTATTTAGCCCAGTCCAGCCTGCTACAAAGAGCTTATGAAGACAAACCCTAAGTAAATAATATTGTAGCTTCTATAGTACTGACAACCATATCAATTATTTCTACTTTCACTGATTGCATTGGTTTATGTGTAATTTTAATGCATCTGGGAGGCAATTTTATAACACCTCCACTGTGACTAAAATATAGCAACAGCCAGAAATAAAGTCTTTATGCTACCATGGGAGTTTCTTCTTCCATTCTGGTACAACCATGATTTACAGAAACATATAGTGTTTCTTGGTATTTTCAATTATTTTAACACTGTCTTAATCAAAAAATTAAACTTCAGTCCTAAGCCACTGATATCCTATTGAATGTAGTTAAATTACCATTTTTAGTTTTACATGCCTGAACAACTATTAACTATCAAGTGGTGTGTTGTGGTCTCATTTCATTGCCCTTGCTACCTACCAGAAAACGAGATTCATCCAGTGGTCGTTAGGTTGGAGATGTGTGCTCTGGAAGCAATGCATGATGAAACAATACTGGTAACAACTTAGAGCCTCTCAATTTATGACTCCAGTGATAAATAACAAACATGACCTTCTTACCTTAATCCCACCTTTAGTTTTCCTTACGCTTCTCTTCTTTGATAATTCGGCATCAGAGATGGATTTTGGAGGACTAGGAATTTCTAATGATCTCCTATTGATAGCTGAAATTAGACAAACAATCCCCACATAACATCAGGAAATGAAGCTTATAAAGCAAAGGTCCCAGTGAAATCAAAGGCAAAGGCTTTAGTCAATTTGGACCCTACATTATAAGTATTTTCACCGCGTGATAAGGACATCTATGCAGAGTAGATGGGAAGAGGAGTCGACTGCACAAAGAAAAAAGTAATTGTTGCCATTAAAAGCTTAGGTTGTTCTTTTAAAATATGTTTTGTAATCATATAATTCAGTCTGTAACTAAATAAATTGTGCACACTAATATCTTACTTATTTTACAATGTTCACTCACTTGTTTTAATCTAGGTGTATTAGTCATGTTTTTGTCTCCACTGGTTTTGTGGTAATTTATTCAATAATATATGAATCTTGACAGGTTTTATGATCTTCTTCCATGTCTAGGTAAAGGTAAAGGTCGCCCTTGCTCTAATGTCAGTCATGTCTGAATCTAGGGTTCAGTGCTCATCTCTGTTTATAGCCAAAGAGCTTGCCCTGCCTGCATTTGCAGAAGTTTCCATGGACATGTGGCAGTGCACAGAATGCTGTTTACCTTCCCACCGAAGTGGTACCTATTTATCTACTTGCAATTTCTTGCTTTTGAACTGCTAGGTTGGCAGGAGCTGGGACAGAGCCGGGAGCTCACGCCACCATGCAGCACTTGATCTTGAAACCTGCCAACCTTCTGGTCATTAAGTTCAGTGTCTTAATCACTAAGCCACCAGTCCCTTCCATGTCTAGGCCAGATGTGAAACTGCCAAAATGAAGCCACCTTTTGGTGAGTTCATTCTGTAGTTCCTTTTCCTGACCTAGTATGAGAAAGATTAGCTGGCAACATAAGGTTGCTGTCACCAGAGTTTGCCCGATTGTGGTTAAAAAATACCACAATCTTTGAGGAGCCTTTTTCTGTTTCTTTGATGATCACCAAGAGTCATATTTCTTTCTCTCATATCCTTAGAAAAATGAGAAATGGTCAGCACAGAGGTTGATCTCAAGCTATTGAATTCTCTTCCAAAAAAACCCCCTAAACTTGCTTCCCTTTTCTGCTCTCCTTTCACTGGCAGGAAAAGACATTTTTATTTTCACAGGTTCTAGGCACTGATTTGCTGATAATGAGCAGCCTTTTAATGGTGAGTGGGTGTTGTACTGCTTTTTTGATAACTTTCTAAAAGAACTTTTAAATTGTGCTAGTTCTGTGTGGCATTGTAATGATTTATTTAACTTTTTAATTTATCGTTTTCTTTATAGTACGTCTATTTTTTAAAAAAAATCATGTGAGCTGCCTTAGATCTTGCAAGGGAGAAAAGAAGGATATAAATAGAATAAATAATTTTCAGACATAAAGGGAAGGAGATTTCTTCCTGTGCCATCATACTGCTAAATAACCTGCTATTTATACTGGAGGGAGATTTCCAGTAGGGCAATAGTGTGGAAGGGAAAGGATTTAAAAGTTCACCTCTGCACTGGTCTGATACCCTGCACAGCCACTTTATAGTCACCAATTAAACCTCGATGGATAAACTATGTGATTCATGTAGCATTTAGTTTGGTCTTCAGCAAACAATTGAGTTGCTGAAGAAAAAGGAACAAATTAGGCAGTCCCCGAAAACCTCTGTGTGAAAAATGATTTCTTCTGTACACCTGTCAAAAGGTTATAAATTATTAACAGCAGTTTTGTAACATTTATGCAACAGATTCCACTATACAGCGGGCCTTCTTATGTTAACTCCATATGGCTGAAAAGCAGGGCAATAAAACATTGAGTCGAGTCTACTAGAAAAAAGCACCCACCCTATTTTTGACTGAACATTTTCTGTGACTAATGTCAAAAAAAAAGAGGAACAACTCAGTAACAAAAAGAATAATATCAAACGCATAACTTCTGTTACCAAATTCTCTTTGTTTCCACGTGGCAATCAAGATTAGATATAGTGTCGTTGTTTTCCTTCGTTTAGAACAGTGGTTCCCAGAACCACTTCATCTCCCAGAAGCCTACGTCAATACTGCACAATGGCTAATCCGTACTTTGGGGAACTGACTTAAAGCTTCTGCGAATTGAAGTCCAAAAACCAAAGGTTGGGAAACACTGCTTTAGATAAATTTTGTTTTTATTCTCACTGTCTCTTCATCCCAACTATATATCTCGCCCCGTGGAGATCCAAGCAATGCAGTGGAAGTCCTATCCAGGTGCCTGGAGGCTGTTAGGGTCTGGATGGGGGACAACTGGCTACAACTGAATCCTGGTAAGACTGAATGGCTATGGGTCAGGGGCCCTGCGTTATCTCGGGAGCTACCATCTTTGGTTCTGGATGGGGCTATTTTGCCCCAAACAGCCCCTGTGCATAATCTGGAGGTCCTCCTGGTCTCACGACTTCTGCTCAAAGAGCAGGTGGCAGTCGTGGCCAGGAAGGCTTTTGCACAGCTTCATGTTATACGCCAGTTTGCCTGCTCCTAGATCGGGACTCCTTGCTCATGATTACGCATGCTCTGGTCACCTCCAGACTTGATTATTGTAATGCGCTCTACATGGGGCTGCCCTTCATGACCATTCGGAGGCTGCACCTAGTCCAGATGGGATGCGGGCATTATGCACATGCCTCACCACTTCTCCGAGAGCTGCATTGGCTCCCAGTATGCCTCTGGGTGCAATTCAAGGAGCTGGTTATTACCTTTAAAGCGCTATATGGTAGTGGGCCAGGATACCTAAGAGACCGCATCACCCCAAGAACATCTGTCCATCTCACCAGAGCGGATTGGAGAGGCTCTCTAATTGTTCCATCAGCTAGAGAGGCTGTACCAAAATAAGCCCCATTTTAAATGGTGCTTTTTTCATTATACTTTTACCCACCTAAATGTGTTTTAGTACCTTCAAAATGGCAATTCCAGTTATGTGGGAGAGAGTTGGAATGTAAACAATATGTGCCTTGTGGAATTGAAGAAATGAAACTGATTGTGTGATTGACATGTTTTGCTGTAAGATCATAGGCTGGAATCCCTAAGGAGGAGGGCCAGAGGTGTAACCCAGAGGGGCAGACACAAACACACAGGCATTCTCTGGAATGCTGTGGATTCATTCTGCAAAATGTGAGCCTTGAGGAAGGAGGGGGGCTGTGGGCTTTCCCTGGAACCTTTAGCTTGCTTATTTCTGCTTTGAAATGTTTCCTGATTTTTTTATGGACTGTATCCTGAATATTGCTATGCTTTCAATATACTTCTAAAATACCTGAAGAGGTGGAGTGGTTATTTGGCCTAACTCTACCTTTTCTACACATATCTGAACCCTGGGTTGTCCAGTCAGGGAGCTGCAACTCAGAAGAACAATGGGGCCTACTCGAGAGGAAGGCTCCTTTTGTTACAGAGGTGCACAAGAAGGAGGGCCTTCTCTGTGTCTGCTCCAGCCCTATGGAACTTCCTGCCAATTGAGTTGTGTCTCCAGACAGAGCTGCTGTCCTTTAGGGAGGGCGTAAAGACCTGGCTGGCGGGGCAGGTCTGGGGCACTGCAACCTGCTGGCTGATTTAATAATTACCCTCCCCCCTCTCTCTTAATTTTTAATTCTTTTAACTCTCTTAAATATTTTAACCTTTTAAATTTTTGTGTAACTGAATTTTAGTACAGTAATACCTTGGACAACGCTAAAATCGCATAATGTTAAGTAATCTGGGGTGGAGAATTGCATCGAATAACGTTAAGATCCTATGGGATGGATCGGATAACAACCGCTAAAGCCTATGTGGTTACAATGTATCTCTATGGAGCTTTAACATTATCTGATCCATCCCATAGGATTTTAATGTGCATCGGAAACACTAAAAATTGGATAACACCAAGACTTGTGGAACCAAGTTTTAGCATTATCCGAGGTTTTACTGTACTGGATTATTTGTTACCTTGTTCTGCGATATGATGTTAGCCGCCCTGAGTCACTTTGCGAGTAGGGGCGGCATACAAGTTTGAACAAATAAATAATATTGCTAGGTGCTGAGATTTGCACATCTATCATTCATTCAATCAGTCAGTCAGTCAGTCAGTCTGCATTTCCCATTTTAGGACACACATTAACTGCAGATCTTAGTTATAGCATCTGGACTGTTTTGGGATATTTTCCCGCCATTTCTTTTCCCTTTCCTTATTTTTGCACAAAGAAGCCTGATGAAGAGTTTTGAAAACTTACTCACTTTTCTACTTTCTCATAAAGGATTTTTTTTTAAAAAAAAAAACTGCTACTTTATACATTCAGGAGCTGCAAAGAACATTTTAATGTCATTTACACAAAAAAGGAGATGTTCACTGTTCTGATTATAATTATTATACTCAAATAATAATATTTTGAAAAGGTAATGCAGGTTTTGCTGGATTCAAACTAGCCTAGCATTCTATTTCCTTGAAGATCTAAGTTTGTAAAAGTTACATTTTTGGGCAACAAAAGGGTGATGATGCTGGCTGGAGAAAGAAATTTCTCTCCTTCCAATTGCATCCCTGTAAACATGCAGGATGCACTAAACATGCATCCTGCATGCATGCTGCATGTTTAGTGGACTTTGAAGGAATTATGTGCATTGTGGTGTTTGTGGGAGTCCTCAATGGCAATTTCCTTCGTCCACATAAATTGGAAGAACAATTTAGAATGTATAACAAAACAAAAATCAAGCATTGTGATACCCTTAAGCCTTCCAGGTTTTTTTTCCCAGTGTAAGCCTTCATCCTGATGAAGTAAATCTGCTCATTTTTGCAGAGAGCAGTTGGATCCAGTTTGATTGCTACACAACTTCTATAGGTCTCTGCGTTACAATTCCTTCAAACAGGGCTTTCTCCTTAGGATTACTCCAAATAATGGCTTCGAATACAGCTTCTCACTTGTACATTTGGAAAAAGACTAACACATTTATCTTTTTAAAGAACTGCTACAGTTTAGAACAGGGATCGCCAACTTTTTTAAATCAGGGGCCAGGTCACGGTCCCTCACAGTTGAGGGGGCAGGACTGGTGGTTCCCATGCAATTTATGGCAGCCATAAACAAGTCTGTGGCCAATTCTGGCGGCTGTTAGAGCGAGGGCTGGAGCTGGATTATTTGGTGCTGTGGGCCAGATTGGGCCTGCGGTCCACAGGTTGCCTACCCCTGGTTTAAAATCGAAGCCCTTTTTGATTATATTTTTCAAATCTTTCTTCAGAGCAGCACCAACGTGCCTGCAAAAAAGGATGAAATAAAAAGGAGCATGTAGCTTTAATTAAAGCCCACTTCACAGCTGCCAATAGTGCAGTTGAACAAGAAACCAGGTTTCTAATTTTAAAACCTGGGAAAACAAAAATAACACTTTTGGTTTTCTTGTTGCCTTTTCCTTATTCAGCTGCATCTCTGTACCAACTCACAAAATGAGCATACCTTTTTCTTCTTTATTCATTGTCAAAGAATCGCACAAACTTCAAGCCACAAATAAAATATATAAAACATTTTTTTTATTTACATTTTTATACCGCTCTTCTTGCCGGGGTGACCTAGGGCGGTTTACAACATCATAAAAGCATAGTATAACCCAACCCAAACCCATTGTTAAAAACTTCAAAATTACAATTATAAAATTTAAAAAGTTTTTAAAATTTATAAAAATCCACAGGTCCCAATAATAATTCAAAAGTTAAAAACATAAAAACAAAAGATTAAAAGACCAGGAGGGAGAGGGAGCTTAAACAAGCCAGCAAGCTGGGGTCATGGTACCGCCAGGACCCCATACCTGTCCCGCCAGCCATGTTTTTAAGTTCTTCCTAAAAGACAGCAAGTCCATCTGAAGACATAGCTCAATTGGCAGGAGGTTCCATAGGGCTGGAGCGGACACAGAGAAGGCCCTCCTTCTAGTGCCAGAGAGATGTGCCTCTCTGGCCGATGGAACTAGAGAGCCTCTCCAGTCCGCTCTGGTGGGATGGACAGATGTTCTTGGGGTGATGCGGTCTCTTAAGTATCCTGGCCCACTACCATATAGGGCTTTAAAGGTGATAACCAGCACCTTGAATTGCACCCGGAGGCAAACCGGCAACCAGTGCAGCTCCCGAAGCAGAGGCGAGGCATGTGCATACCACCCACACCCCATCACCACCCGGGCAGCCGCATTCTGGACTAGTTGAAGCCTCCAGATGGTCATCAAGGGCAGCCCCATGTAGAGCGCATTACAATAATCTAGTCTGGAGGTGACCAGAGCGTGTGTGATCATGAGCAAGGAGTCCCGATCTAGGAGCGGGCGTAACTGGCGTATTACACAAAGTTGTACAAAAGCCCTCCTGGCCACGACTGCCACCTGCTCTTCGAGCAGTAGTTGTGAGTCCAAGAGGACCCCCAGATTATGCACCGGGTTTGTTTGGGGCAAAACTGCCCCATCCAGAACCAAAGATGGTAGCTCCCGAGATGGCCCAGGACCCCCTACCCACAGCCACTCAGTCTTGCTAAGGTTCCGCTGAAGCCCATTGTCCCCCATCCAGACCCTCACAGCCTCCAGGCACCTGGAAAGGACTTCCACTGCATCGCTTGGATCACCATGGGCCGAGATGTATAGCTGGGTATCATCAGCATATTGATGATACCTCACCGCGTGGGAACGGATGATCTCACCCAGCGGTTTCATGTAGATGTTAAATAGGAGAGGCGAGAGTACCAAGCCCCGAGGCACCCCGTATTGGGGCATCCTAGGGAGGGATACCTCGTCCTCCAGCCTCACCGACTGGGTCCGGGCCCCTCAGAAATGAGGAGAACCAGGGCCACACAGTGCCCTGGATCCCCAATCCTTGGAGCCTTTCCAGAAGGATACCGTGATCGACGGTATCGAATGCCGCTGAGAGGTCAAGAAGAGCCAGGACAGACGGATGCCCTCTGTCCCGCTCTCGACAGAAATCATCCACCAGCGTGACCAATGCAGTTTCGGTGCCATATCCGGGCCTGAATCCTGACTGAAAAGGGTCCAGATAATCCGCTTCATCCAAGACTCCCTGTAGCTGCCGTGCCACTGCCTTCTCCAAAACCTTGCCCAAAATAAAACTGAAACAATTTAAAATATTAAAATGATTAAGAATTTTTGACCAGAACCAGGGGATATAGAAGGACACTTCTGGAAGAATGGAAAGCAAGCATTGTAAGTAGATTTGGGTGTCCCTTGGGCAACAGCATTGAGGTGTGAAAGTCTTTTAACTATGTTATTTACATACTACGTGTGCTTTTATATAAACTGTATTAATTATGTAAATTGTATTATTTTACTTATGTATAGTATGGTTAGATTTATTGATTGTATTGTGTTGCATTTATGCCACATTTATGTTATGTTGTTTGAGATTGTAAGACGGTATTGTTTGTTGTTAATCCTCTGAGTCGCTTCGGTGTCTAGAGCGGCATACAAATACAAACAGCATGCAGCCAGATAATTCTTCCTATCCAGCGTTGTTGCACTGTAATCTTGCTAATGAGCAAAATGACTCAATGGTCCTTTTCCTATGTCAAAATGGTATAGGTAATGACTGTCTATCTCAGGCTTTCAGTTAATCTCAAGGTGGTCCTGGAATACAGAGGGCCTCCTGATGAAAAGAATTACTCATTCTGATAAATCTGGGGAAGAAAGCAAGATAAGTGATAGACTATGAACCTTTCTAGACTTTCCACCTAGATTGGCTGAAAAGAGATGGGGAAGTGAAATGGTTTTTCTTACCTCCACTATTCACTGCTGAAACATGCATCACTTCTAAAGGCAAAACATAAACCAATATATACACAAAACAACTTATTAATTATAACAAAAATGGTTATGTTGGTTTCTTGTGCATCTCTTCTTTTAAATCAAACTATCTGTGTTGCCACTGCACCCCTGCTGCAACACCCTTCCAATAGTTTTTAAATTTAAAGTAAGTGATGCATTGCTTCAGCAATGGTTAACAGATGTAGAAAACTATTAACTCCTTCCCTCTGACCTTTTTTAGATGATCAGAGGAAGTATTCAATATCTGATCTGCTGAAGCAGCTCATTCCACAGGCGGAGGGAATTGCATATTTGGGAGCACACAGAAAAAGTTGAATCCCGACAAGAGCTTTAAAAAAGTATGTATTGGAAGAGGACTGACACCAACATGGTGTCCAACATGTCTGGATGTCATAAAAAGTGGATCAGCCCATCCCACACACCAGCTGCCAAAAGTGGGTGCCGCTGTTTCTGCTTCTTCTGTGTCTAGGGCAGGTGCAGTTCATGTAATGACTACTGCTATGTGACAAGAGGAAGGAAATCTCTAGATCTTCTGCATCAGCAGTGAATTAATAAGACACTTCAAACTAGTACAAACCCCAAACCAAGATCTGATTCAGTCTGTTCCTGACAGACTAGGAGATACCTGAATTGAAGCAAGGCTCCTTTGAATAGGTTCTGATCCAAAGACTGAGCAGCACTTTTAGTTTGGAAAACAGAGAGACAAACAATGCCTCTCCAAAAATTGTATGCATTTCTCCCCAAGCTCCCTCTATACAAAAAATACCAGACTGGGGAAAAGAAGAAGTGAAAGGATGGGACTTCAGTGACTCGTAGCTAGAACCATAGAGCTTCCTCTAATCAAAGTGTTTTGAGAATATATGAGATCATTATACAATGGAGAACTGATCTAGTATTCAATATGCTGTGAGGGTTTTCCTATTTGACAGCAAAAATAGGAAAGGATGCATAAATCTAAAAGCTTTGGAGGCTTCTTCAGAAAATGATGGATGTTCAGGTCCTTGGTTACACTATGTCTTCCAGATTCCATCATCCACCCATGACCTGTTGCACTTTCTGTGCTTCTGGCACAGAATGAGCATGGAAAAATATTGTTGTTTAAAATTCACCACCCAAAATCATAACTCTTGCATCCACTCTTCTGATATACTGCATGATTCTTAACTAGGCACATCCCTGTATTGCCAATGGTATATGAATTGTCCAAATGCCTGGAGGAAGGTGAAGTACTTCCTCTACAGTAGAAATTTAATAAATAATAAAATTAAATTAGCAACAGCAAAGACCAGGCGCCATCTAAATAGTCCTTCCAGAAAACACACAGACACACAAAACTCCTACCTTAGCTTTTTTTAAAAAAAATTGCACTAGTTTTGTTCCACAACATTTTTATAACAATTCACCATTAAAATTATGAGTGTGTGGAATCACATCCTTGTCAAAACTGCATTTGATTTCCAATGCTAGTCAATGTAAGATATGGAGGTTTGAACAGATGAATCAAACTTTAAATCTGAGTAAAATCAGGAAGCTTCTGAATTACTCTGTATTGTTTTTTTTAAATGCTACAGCAGAAGCTGAATCAAAATTCTACAGACAATTAATGAACACTTTGTTATGAACGTACAGGTTTCCCTTATACCTGTAATAAATGAATAACAGCACTGACCTCGGGCAGACAGCTAAGATATATGGAGAAGATATGTTTGACTCTGATCACTGAAAACAATATTGTCTTCTGATGCACCAAACCAAATTCAACCAAAGATTATACCAGGGTCTCCAAAAATCTTTGTTTTACCTGCTTGTTCTGGATAAGGGAAAGGCATCCCCATTTTAAAAAAACACACAAACCATTCACTAAGAATATTAACATTCTTTTGTAAATTCTCTGACTACCTATTGGTGCTAACTAAGACGTCAAAACTCACACCTGTACCTTTACAAAACTTCAGTATATTAGGCACCTAACATTAAAAACTAATTCCTAAAAGTAGGATTTTCTGTTGTTGTTTTCATTTTAAAGCTTTGACATGAATCTTTAAAGTACCTTTTATCAAGATCAAACCTTGCGATCATAGGTTTCCCCCCTCATTTTCTGACTCTGACCTATGGCAAAACTTCCTGATTAATGGAGTGGAGGAGTAGGAAAACGAGGAAGGGTTTTTCTCAGTTCTATTTTTCCAACATACATTCAGGGCTATAAAATGCTAGTGGTTTCCTCAAGAGACACTGAAAGAATCCACATCTGCAGTCAGCTAATCACCCCCTCTCTGTTTTTTCTGACATTCATCTTCACACCAGATGTTATTCATTAAATGTTATTTATTTCTGCAGACTACCAACTGTGTAAGAATGATTCATGGCAAGCCTAAAAGGTTTTTAAGTTATGTGCGATGCTCATGAAGTGGTTAAGCTTTGCCATTCCACAGTGTGGTGCTACAGCCAAGCAGGGATTTAAACTCAGGTTTCCTGAGTCCCATTTCAATGTTTTATCCACTAGATCACACAAGCTCTCATGTACTAAAATTGCTTTGTTTATATACCTGTGATTCAAGGAGGCTTCACTTCAGTAGAGATGAAGCCATAGCCCTATGGTTAACACTGGGCTAAACCATACACAAGCAGATCTAATGATGTAACCTTAACTGCCTTGGTACCACATGTCATGAACTGAGGGAAAGAGAATTGGCAGATTCAAAGGTTGGAAAATTATTACTCATCTTGTCTGGGGGAGAACAGCAGCTGTTCTCCAAAAAGTACCGGTAGCTTTTCTAAGCTTTCCCACTCTTCTCTCCAAATAAAACAAAATGACATTGCATCAAAGCTTAGAAGAGCATGACTGAATAGTGGTACTGGACATCCAATGAAAAATAAAATGCAATTTCTAAAACAGAAATAATTTGGTTGTGTGTTGGAAATATGGCAAGAACCACATGCAATTTCGCAACAATTCTGTTGATTGTGCAGATACTTTCATGTTACTGTATTAGTAATTCTTCTTCATTTCCTCTTTTACCCCTTCAGAAATAGAAAATTCCTAAGAATAGAATGCTTTATACTGTTGCTGTAATTTTTGGAAATTGAGAAAGAGGTCATGTGACTCTATGAACGCAGTTGTCTATCTTTCTGTACATACTGCCTACTTCCAAAGTAAAATAGGTCTCCCGTCCACAGAAACCTGTGACCTTCTCCTGTTAAACAGGAGAGGATGGAATAGTCTCCATCAGGGAAAAGAAAGGAAGAAAAGTCAAAAGTCTCTGGTACTTTGAACAAAAATTCAGTCCCCTATCTTAGGGCTCCATTTCATTGCAAAAGAAAACAGCACGTGTTTGTTGCAGGGCAGCTATATAAATCGATTAATTAAATATACAGACCAAAAACAGAAGGGTGCACCAGCCACCAGACTAGGTTTAGACTCCTATTTTCTTCAGATTCATTTAGAGAAGACCCAGTTTGATATAGGGCTGAAATAATTCAGAAATTTTTTTGCCCTTCTTTCACTAGCACAGCATTCAGTTCACTTACTGGTCTGCCAATTACTGCCAGAAAAATGTACCATTGAGGATTTAAGATGGCCAATGACAAAGCCAAGAAAGTGGCTTCATTTTGACAGTCCAAGGTTTGACTAGGACACGAAAAAAAGAACTATCACTGAATATATATATATATATTTAAATTTTTATTATTTTTATTTTTTGTTTTTAAAGAAAGTCAGTAGCAATGGATTAAGTGTGCATTACAGCTACCCTGGAACACACCTATCCAATTTTTGAAGAATAGAAATACATCTTCCAATTTTGGGGTTTGTGAAACAGGTTGCATTTTCCCCTCAGGACTCAACTCAGACTTAAATCTTGGTTTACTAATCCCAATTATTCATGTCTTAATGAGAAATCAACAATGAGGTACAACAATGACACAATTCTACTTCTGTACTGCTTGAGAGTTACAGATAACAAAAATAACACCCTGCATAAAGGGAGTCCTATGTAGCCATTGGTCTTAACCCCTGGATTTAAAGGTAAGAGATAATGGCCCACCTATTAACCCAGCTTGTGCCTTACCTACTGTGGCAGGGCGGATGCATTTAGGTGATGCTCGCTTTGGTGATGACTCAGGGTGTGGGGCAACAGGTTGCACTGGTCGGGTCTGCTTTGCTGCCAGCTTCTTTAGACTCACTTGCCTCTTGTCAAACATTTCTTGTACATCATCTAGTTTCTTCAGAACTCTTTGGGTATTGCTCTACAGAAGGAGGATTGTTGCAAAGTACATATTGGTAATCCAGAACCGAATATTTGTACACAAGCTCCCCATAAACACATTCTAAGGATATCAGAGAATAAACGAAACAAAAATGCTATAGCACTTTGAAGACTGTTATATTTTAATGTTAGCTTTCGTGGATCAAATCCACTTTGTCAGATATGGGAGTGAGACATTATGGCAGGGGTTCACAACCTACAGCCTGCGGGCCAGTCCCAGCCCGACATGGTTCCATCTGGCCCATGGTGGCGACCTTGGAAGCAGGTGCATTTACAACAGCCATAAATACGCCCATGCAAACCCCACCACCACCACAGTTTGTGACAGAGTTTACGACAGGGAGGACCACATGTCTGGTCCACTCAGAAGTCTGAGGGTGAGTGGTCTCACCCATGGCAGTAAAACCTTGAGAAGCCCAGCTGTATGGCATCAATTTATACACAACAGGTACAGAGTAATTAGTTAACATAAAAGGTAAGTATACAGATCAATATGGTTCTATACAACTGGTAATGGCAGATGATCTCTGGTTGTCATTCGGGTTAGTTGTAAATCCCCCACCCCTTTCAGCTGCAAATAGTTGGAGGATACAAAACAAACACCTGGCATTGGACATTCATGACAGATATATGCAGTCTCCAGGGCCAGAGAAGGATGCCTCTAAATACCAGTGGTTTTGAGCTATCACCCTCACACTTTACATGTGGGCTTTCCAAGGGCCTTTCGTTGATTTCTACAGGAATGCGGCATACTGGACTAGACAGGCTTCTGTTCTGAACTAGTAAGATTTTTCCTCTGTACCTACCTTTATCTCTGGGGTGAGAATGGCATCAAACTGATTGTAGAACTCTTTCCCATTCAACAGCTGGTGCTCCTTGGCTGTTTCTAGGAATCTTTCAATTTCACAAAGTGCAGTTTCAGCTCCTTCTTGTGTTTGGCATTTGTCTACAGCTTGGGAAGCTAAGAGGTAGGTTCCAGCTTCACACCATTGGCTGGCCTTAAAAGGGGAGAAATAGTCAAATGCAGGTGAAATGTTCCTCCTTTCTGACAACAAAATGCTTAGGCTACTCACACCAGGGCACTCTCATACTTCCAGACAATAAAGGGAGAGAATCTGGGACCTGTAGTAAGATGAAAAGGAGTCAGTGGATCGTTGTTGGCTGCTACTCTTATCCAATTACTGGAAATCATTTTCACTTTTGATGGATGACAAACAGGAAAAAATGTTGTTTAAGGTGGATCACAGCTTGCCACGAAGTGAGTGACCCACACGCTATGATCACGGAGCCATTTCCTGCAATACGTATGAAATGATACACAGAGGATTTAACACCAGACCGCAATGGACTGCCGCAGCATTAAAGATATTAACACGGTGCGCCTTCACAGCAGTCCATCAGGCATGGCCTCTTCCGCCTCCCTGACTGTTGGGAATCAGAATAGTGACGTGGTTCTTCCTCCACTCATTTTGCCGTTGGCCCAATATGATGGTTTCCAGTGGCATTTCATCCACCCAAAGGGGCTTATCCACCTGTAGCCGTTGGCCCCTTTAGGGAGTCAGGTTATGTACTGCCGCCCCACACTTGCCATTGTTACTGGCTCTACAGTCTGCTCCGTTACCAGACAAACTGTCAGTGGATAAACAGCACTATATAGTTGAAAGGGCTGAGGCAATGTCAGGGCTGGGGGACAGAAATCAGTTTGTTTTCTCCTCAAATCCTGGTAGAAGAACTGCAAATGAGTCTCCTAAATTTCTATTTTTCTTTTTCAGCCAAACTATAAAATACTATACAGAGAAAACTTAATGCAGAACAACAAACTTAGCCAGGAAAAAAGTTTACTTTCTGTTAAGTTTCCAGTATCATGGGTTTGGTTTACTTCCTCTTTTAACTCAAAGATCTCAATTCTCATCCACTTTACAATCTTATTTGGTATATAGGTTCACACTCTCATCAGATAGCCATTAGATGCTTTATATTTTCTTTTACAAATGTTTGATTTATATTCCACCCCTTCAATGAACACACCCTACTCTGGCTGATATATACCACTAATTTAAGCATTCCTCTGACAGCAAATCACCATACAATTCCTTATTCCAGCGCCAAAGCTTATGGTATTATAAACCTATTTCCCCCTAATTTCTCTTTCAGTGTCCTTTTATCCAAGCACCTCTAGTATTTTCATTTTACTTAATAGAATCTAAAAATAAATAGAATCTAAAATTTACAAATATTAAATAAAACCTCCCATAAAGAGCGCCTCATTTAGAGACTAACTCGCTTAAAGAGCAGAATTTTCTCTGAACGGTCTCCCTTGCTTAACAACTAAAAACAACCAAAAATTCGCTTAACAACTAAATCAGGGTTCGCAATCCCCCCGCCCTCCCAGAAGTCACAATCTGACACTTACAATGGCAGCAGTGGCACTTTTTCCAAGTGTTTCGCTTAAAGAACAACTCATTTAAAGAGCAATCCCGTGGAATGCATTATGTTCTTTAAGTGAGGTACCACTGTATAGGGGTTTGATGGGGAAATGAACTGACAAAGAAATTATAAAATAACTAAGAAGTGGGTGAGTTGAAAAGTTCATGACTTTTACTTCCGCCATCCCTTTCACTTTCTGTTTTATCCCTAGTTCCATCCTCTGCAAATCTGTCAGAGCAAGTTCTGCCAATGATGGGCATAACTGCAAGTGTTTATTTATTGTAGAACAGATGAATTGGCATTGGTGACCGGATCTAGCCCCTGGGCCATAGTTTGGGCACCCTGGGTATAGAAGCAACCTTTGTTTTCAACAAAAGTCTGAAGATGATTATGTTTCATCTAAAAGTATGAATAATATTTTTAGGAATAAAACTAAAACTGACAGTTTCTGCCAAAGAATTAAAAACAAGCAAGCAAAATCCAGAATGGCACCAAAAAGACGTTACATCAAAAACATCAACATCAATCTTAACACATAGTTTCTCACTTGTCTTTATCATCCCTATTTACAGAATTGTACAATACCAGTGGCAGAAATTATGGGCTTGATAAGGAGTTAAAAACTGTTTCGATAACTGCTAAGTATGGTGTTTCCATAACCTGTCCTTGAGTAGCTTTGTTAAGCATTAAAATACTGTCACAAATAATGTTTCTTGGTTCTATGCAGTTTACCTTGTCTAACTGTTTGTGCAATTCTAGTGACTTTGCTAAAATATCATATTTTTTCTTGGTTTCATTGGCAAAGTCATCACAGATGCGCCTGAGTTCAACACACTTTGGTCTAATGGAATCGATGGCATAGTGGTTATTTTGGATCAACTGGTCTCCATGGATGGCTAAAGCTTGGGCTTTCTCCAAAGGCTCCTGCAGATGTAAAAAGAAAAAATTAACAGCTGACTTTTGGCAGAGAATATAGCAATATTGGAGATAATGAAGGCCCTTTTGGCAGGACTGGAACGCAAGAGTGGGCACTAAGGAGAGCATGTTATAATCCTTTATCTAATTATTTTGTTTCCCTTCTCTGTCAAAAATGGGGGTTCATAAATTCTTTAAGGATAGATTTTTATTATTATTATTATTAGTTCAAATTTATATTGCCGCCCACTCGCCGTGGCGACTCAGGGCGGCTTACAGACAATACATTACATTACATTACATTACAATACAATATGTTGGGGTGGGCACAGGGCGGCAAGATCCTCAAACTGCCCCGGCCTCTCCCTCCCCTGGCAGTTGGCATAGGCACAGGGGGAGGGGCGGCAAGGTCCCCAACCCGCCCTGGCCTCCTCCTCCCTCGGCAGTTGGCATAGGCACAGGGGGAGGGGCGGCAAGGTCCCCAACCCGCCCTGGCCTCCTCCTCCCCCGGCAGTTGGCACAGGCACAGGGGGAGGGGCGGCAGGGTCCCCAACCCGCCCCGGCCGCCTCCCCCCACCGACAGTCGGCATAGGCACAGGGGGAGGGGTGGCATGGTCCTCAACCTTCCCTGGCCTCCTCCTCCCCCGGCAGCTGGCATAGGCACGGGGAGGGGCGGCAAGGTCCTCAACCTGCCCTGGCCTCCTCCTCCCCTGGCAGTTGGCACAGGCACAGGGGAAGGGGCGAAGAAGCCCCCAACCTGCCCTGGCCTCTTCCTCCCCCGGCAACTGGCGTAGATGCAGATCTGTTTTTGCTCATTAGACTATGTAACGTGACAGCTCCTTTGAAGGTACTATGTGGCTATTGGCAAGGGCATCGCAGTCAGTGGGTCACTGTCCCAACCTCCAACGATGGTGCTGGTGACTGAAACATCTGCACATCCCACCACCACCCGAAAACACCACACTAGGGGGTGTCATGGAAAAAATGCAGGGTTTTAGGTTTGAATGTGCTGCTCACTGAAAGGAGGTGGGCTGGAAAAATTGTGGAAGTGATGCTAAGCAAAAATTGTTCTCTAGTCTAAACAATCCAGACCCTGTGCTTTAGAGGAACGTGAAACTTAAAATTACTGAGACATAATTGCCTGGAGTATGCACATAAGAGGTCAGAGGTGAGAGAGGGGCAGTGGCATATAAGGAAGGAGAGCAGGGGAAATTGCCCTCTTCTTCTGGACGATGGGCACCTCACAGCCTGAGGAAATGTGAGTAACAGCAGAAATGTAGTACTCATATTTGATCAGGCCAAAGCCTGAAGTAAGCTAGAGTTATTATTTTAAAGGATGAAATGACTAAAGTGCTAAGTTTTTATCCTATGCCATAACCAGAGAAACTTATAATAATCTGGAGGAAATGGGGGGGGGGGGGAGCCAAAAAAATCCAATGAGGACTCGGGCTGATCACTGGTCCTGGGACTGGTGACCAAGGGAGAAGAGAAATGAGAGGTGTGCAATGGAGTATTACAGAATCCTGAACATCCACAATCTGCACATTGTTAAGAGTATAAAATAGTTAGCAACTAGCTAAAAGAAATAAAAAACTATTGAAAGCAGCAAAAGCAAATATAAATAACAATAGTGCCTTGCAATTTATTGTAACTTGTAAGGCATACCTGCCCTCTTTCTTCCAATTGCTTTTGTTCCTTCAAAATGTGTTCCACCCGGGAAACACTGTCTCCGATATCTGTGAAATTTGCTTGCACTTCTATCAAGTTATCCAGTGCCAGCTTGACCTGTATGACAAATAGAGACAATTGACTAAGCATCTTAAGTGTCTGTGGGATGTTACCAAGTTATTATCGAGTTCTTTTAGTCATGGGGATAAAACCTTTCTTCTAACTATGTCTTTTCTCCGTAAGTATGAATGATTTGTGTCTGTGAATATAGTTGTCAGGGTCTGAGGCAGCTTCATGGGTCCAGCTGCTAAGAAGGCAGCTCTATTAGACCCACACAACCTGCTGCAGCTGCTGAGGTCCTGGTGAGCTCCATCTAAAAGCCCTGGAGAGAGAGAAGAGCAATATATGATCTGGCTCTTGCCCCTGAACGTTGCCTCTTCAGTGAAGATTTATGCACTTGTTGCTGTGCCTTGTATGGACCATTTTCCTGCCTTGCTCCAGTCCTGAAAGTTTTCCTCTTTTGGTTGCTAGCTTGATTACCTGACTCCTGGCTTCTTGGTCTTCCTGCTCTTGCTCTAACCCTAAAGGTATCCTGCTTCCTTGGTCGTCTGACTCCTGGCCTGCTTGGACTACATGTCCTCTACTAGGCTAGCCTTGCTCCCATCTGCTCCTGGTTTTGAACTTGAACTTGGAGAAGGTTTGCTTTAACTTGGTTGCCCTGGGGGTTCTGGTAAGGTTTCCCTTGCTCAAAAGCCAGTTGTATATGACTCTAGGGTTCAGTGCTAATCTGTTTAAAAGCCAGACGTTTGCGTGGTTATGTGACAGGCATGACTAGACACCAGAACGCTGGTAGTCCCTATTTATCTACTTGCAATTTCTTGCTTTCGAATTGCTAGGTTGGCAGGAGCTGGGACAAAGATGGGAGCTCATTCTGTCCTGCAGTACTCGTGAATTGGACTGATGACCTCCCGCCTTCCAGTCAGCATCTTAGCCACTTGAGCCACTGCAGTCCTCTGGGTCCTGGTGTCCATCTTCTAATCAACTGCCTACATCTCAAATTCTAACAACAATCAATATTACAAACTATCTTTGCATACTAATGTGGCAACAAATTTAAGCTTGCTGCCAATTATACAAAAGCACAGCTTGGACAGAGTTCATTTACAGCACACACAAAATATCTGATACACAGCTTTGAAAATTTGTTGTTATATTTGAATTTGTATGCCGCCCACTTGACAATGCAACTCCAGGCAGCTTACAGAAACAACAGAGCATCTTAAACACATGTACGTATTACAACACAATAAAATACCATATTACAACCATCATAAAATATTGCAGAAAAGGAATAAAATCATTCATTTGAGAAAGTCCATAACAGCAAAATAACGGTCACTGCACGAATTGCACCAGATACTTTCTGAATTATGTTGTTGTTGTTTTTAAATCATCAGTCGGTATCATCACTGGTCATTCTGGTTTGGGATTCTAGGAGCTCTAGTCCAAAAAGTAACTCTTCCCAAACTCTGATTTACTTGTGTCCATGAAACTCAGCCATGTATCCAACTGAGGCCAAGGAGTAGCAACCATGTGTTTTGGTTGTTCATTTCACACAGGTAATTATTTTGTGAAGCCAGGACTGGACATAGGCCCCTATTATATTGTGTACACTTCAAGCGCAAGTAATATCTCTAAAGAAAGACAAAAGAAGTCCCCAGCACTGGACAATACAGCTTGTTTCCATCTTCTTCTCTTTTATATCCCCCACCCCCGAATGTGATGTATACCATCCAAATCAAGCACATGGCAAAGATAATCTATTTTTAGTACAACGAAAGAACATTCAAATATGTTAAAGTATAAGAAAAAATAGAAAATACCTCTCTGAAGCCCTGCTCAAAATGTCGAAGTTGCAAGCACTGTTCTAACTTCAAGTGATGCTTGGACCAGAACTGATCAAAGGCTCTCTCTGTTTCATCCAACTGAGCTAGCAACCTGTCAAGACAAGCAGAGAACGTCATTTGATTATTTCATTAAGAAGGATTATTATTATTATTATTATTATTATTATTATTATTATTATTATTATTATTATTATTATTATTATTATTATTATTATTATTATTATTATTATTATTATTATTATTATTATTATTCAATTTATATGCCGCCCTACTCGGTGAAAACCGACTCAGGGCGGCTCACAACATACAATCAAATACAATGTAACAATTCAATGGAACAACACAATGTCACAATACAGTGAAATATACATCAATAATTCAAAATATGCTTGTCCTAAATGGTTTCCAGATCAAACCAATCCTATACCCTCACTAGCAGCTAAAATGACTAAACTGGAGTATACTTTGGATATATCCTAAGAAAATAAAACTCAATGGAAAACAAACATTCTAAGGGAATTAGAAGAGAGCAGGAAAAGAAGATGCTCTCTTTAAGATAGTTTAATTCAACAGGGGAAGCCATAGGCTTTAGTTTGCAAAGTCTGAGTTGGACTATCAGTGAAATGACCTTTTGGAAGCTATTCATTCATTCCTACCATAAGTAGGAATTGACTTGGCAACAGCAAAAATAATTTGGGTAGACCAAATCAAGAGTGATAAAAGAATGCAGAAGATGTCTCATGTGTACAATTGACCACATGTTAATTATAAAATAATTGTTTTCTTTAAAACTAAACAAACAAGCCCATGCACACACGCATGCACACTATGTAAAAAATAATTTAGGCTGAGCCTGCAGACAAACTGACACATGTCAAGGTATAGTAAGCAAAACCAACAAGTTCAGTATTTCTAACCTTTCCACAGTTGCCACATTTTCTAGCTCATCTGGACTGAGTTTGCTGGTGGCACTTCGTGTGACAGGTTCTCGGATGCAAGTCAACAGCGTGGTCCCCTGCTTCACAGCTAGTTTCAGCTCATCCTTTAAAGAGAGGGGGGGGAAGGGAGAAAGTGAAAAAAAGAGCTCTATTCTATTTACCTGAATGTACTGTGACATCTGTTAAGAGTTATTGCAAAAGAGGACCATCAGATCCATGCACTGTTCCTCTCTCTAGTGAGACAGAGAGAAGAATTCATGTAGAACATTAGTAATGGCAAAGGGTCTCCCTTGCTTGAAAGGCAGCCATGTCCGATTCTAGGGGGTGGCTTGTTTACAGCCAAAGAGCCATCGCTGTCTGTGTCTGCAGACATTTCTGTGGAGATGTGCCAGGCATGACTAGATGCTTGAATGCACAGAATGCTGTTACCTTTCCTTCTGAAGTGGTACCGATTTATCTACTTGCAATTTATTGCTTTTGAACTGCTAGGTTGGCAGGAGCTGGGACAGATGACAAGTACTCACTCCATTTCATAATACTTGGGTCTCGAACTGCTGACCTGCTGACCTTCTGGTCACCAAGCTCAGTGTCTTAACTGCTAAGCCATATTTCATCTTTAAACTCACATTGCTAACAAGAAAGCTTGAGAAGAAGCATTTCACCCTTTTAGAAGGGCAAAATCTAGAAAACAATGGCATTTTGTGGAAGAGACATAGTCTTCGGGGGAAAGATATAGTATCAAGTTCTGAACATACCCTGTTTCTGCATGATTCCCTCTATGAATGAATGACAAACAAAACTGGATATGCATGTTTAAAGTCATAAAGAAATATCCTTGAAAGACGTATTATTTCTTTCCTACAGTGCAAGCATCATGCAGTGCTTCTACATGCAGTGCTTTTTTTGTATGAGTGTTGGCAGTGAGTAATTGTGTTATTTCAACAAGGTTCAGACCAATGGGCACTTGTGTGGGGGTTCAAACCATCTGAAAAAACCTGAGGACTCACTCCCACATAGGTCTGCTTTCGAATAGTAGTCAGTGCCATGCAAAGAAAGTTGGGGGGGGGGGAGGGAAATGGCTACCCTGCTTTGAGTCCACCGTATTATGCTTTTGCCCTGAATTTGCCAGATAGCTTCTGTAGTAAATAAACAATACCTTGCAAAACCCTAAAATATTACAGTGCCTTCCTGGTGTTAACAGACAAAGCATGGTAGTAAAAGTAGAATTATGCTGCTCTTTATTTCTGTCCCAGGAAATGTAATGATAAATGTGAGAAATGTGTGAAAATGACATGCTCGATACAATCCAACACACTTTCGGGATCAGAGCCAAAGAGATACAAATGCTTACCTTCAGTTTCTGGTGCTGCTCTGTGTGGGATGTCAGCAGCTCTTCCGTACACTGCACGTCATTGGGAAGTTCTGTCTCTGCCAAGTCCGTTCCGAAGCTTTGTAACATTTGTGCGGTGGTTTTCACAGTCATGGCAAAATTCTCAATGGCCTGGAGGAAATTAAAAACATTTTAGAAATATGTTATTCTATGGACCAAAGAGTAACGTTATGCCACCTAATCAAATAGTTCCTTTAGGTCGCCCTTGTTTGAAAGCTAGTCACATCTGACTCTAGGGTTCAGTGCTCATCTCCATTTATAGCTAAACAGACAGCCCTGTCTGCATCTGCAGATGTTTCCATGGACATGTGGCAGGCATTCTTGCCAAAGCAGTACCTCTTTATCTACTTGCAATGTCTTGCTTTCGAACTGCTAGGTTGGCAGCAGCTGGGACAGACAACAGGCACACACTCAGTTGCGCAGCACTTGGGTCTCAAATCTGCTGGCTTGCCGACCTTCCAGTCATCAAGTTCAGTGTCTTAACCACTAAGCCACCACAGTCCCCAAATAGTTCCTACCTCATACATATTTTGACAAAAGAGGACATCGTTTTCAAGATCTAATGCTCATGCCATCTTCCCAGTCACCCACCCTTCTGTCTTGCAATATTTTTTCCTGATGTAATTAACTTGTCTCACATTCCCCCAAAGTAGAAAAGCTTTTAAAACCAAGTTTTCTCTGGAAGAAGACACATCATTCCAGGATTTGGATTATTCTTTTCCCAATTTTATTTATTTTCTTCTTATTTGTAATAATCTATTCATAAAAATATAAGCTGTGCAGCCACTTGAGAGGCAAGCAATGACGTGAAAGCTATAGCAGCATCCTGAAATATAAAACAAGTAAGCAACTGCAACTGGTTCAAAATGCAGCTGCCCGCGTGGTGATGGGGTGTCGACATTATACCCATGCCTTACCCGTTGCGGGAGCTGCACTGGCTACTGGTGTGCCTCCAGGTGCAATTCAAGGTGCTGGTGATGACCTTTAAAGCCCTACATGGTAGTGGGCCAGGGTACTTAAAAGACCGCGTCACCCCAAGGACATCCACCCATCCCACCAGAGCAGATGGAAGAGGCTCCCTAATGGTGCCATCAATAGGAGGGCCTTCTCGGCCCTATGGAACCTCCTGGCGATCGAGCTGAGCCTCCAGGCAGAGTTTCTGACCTTCAGGAAAGATCTGAAAACCTGGCTTGCACAATAGGTGTGGGATGCTGCCCCTTGCTGGCTTATATAATGAGGACTGTCCAGGGTTTTAGTTCAATTTTAATTTGTGGTTGTTGGGAAGGTTTTTAACGGTTTCAACAGTTGTGTTTTTTTTTAAGTTTGAGGTTCCTGTTTTATTGTTATGTGATGCTTATATTTGTGAGCTACCCGGAGTCACCTTGGCGAGGGAGTGGTAATATAAATTCAAACAAACAAATAAAGGTGCACCAGCCTGGCAAACTGTTCTCACGAAGACCATCTAGTTAGTCTGTTTAATTAGTATAGCTAGGTTCTGTATCTGTGCCTGGAAACAAGTATGACATACTATACATCCTATAATTTCTTACCTGGGAATCCATGAGATAATCCATCCACTACATCTGGTGCCCATAAAAACAATATATTTAAAAGCTAATTCTGTTTATTTATCCTTGTGTTTCCCTACCTCAGTCTCCTGAAGGAACTGGTTTGTATATCAGAAGTAGGTCAGTCTAGAACAGCGTTTCTCAACCTTTGGTTTTTGGACGTCAGTTCCCAGAAGCCTCAGTCAATCCCCCAAAGCACTGATCAGGCAATGTACTGACTTAGGCTTCTGGCAATTGAAGTCCCCCTGAGGGGCGTGGGCCCCACATTGGGAATCACTGGTCTACAAAAAAGATGCACAAAGTGAGGAAGGTAAAGATGGAGAGTGTTTTACATCTCCTCACCTTCATGTGTTAAAATTAAATTGCAATCTCTCATTTCCAGCACAGAATCATTTAAAAGGGAACTTTAAAAGAGTGTGAAAATAGACAAAATGATTCCTTAAGTAAAGTACTTGGGTGTTATTTCTGGAAGGCAGACAAAACTCTGATGAAATGTAGTTGTCACAACAAAGCAGAGAGATACAGATAAAAAGAACAGTGAATTACTCTAAGAAATCTCTATAGGTATTATCTCTTGCACAACTTCATGCAAATCAGTATGCAAATAATAACGCCTAGAGAGATGTCTTATGACATTTCACAGCTAAAACCTAAGTCTTTTGCATAACTGCACAACAGGATTTCATCCCATGTGTAAAAAATACCACCTACACAGGACTTTGGAAAATGCTGGCTGTAGTTAACCATCAATAGATTAAAATATTGTTGAAGAAGGAAAGCAAACAATTCATGGTACTTATTCTGATGATGTTCATGAGATAAAAAGAGCTGACTATGTTATTAGGACGCAGAATTATTTGTTTCATAACACCAGCCTCCATTAACTGGGACTCTGAACCAATCCTTTCATTTGAAGATGTCAGAAATGGAGAAACCCAGCAAATGTTACTTACAGTTCGATGGTGTATCCACTGACTGTGTCCATATTCCAAGGTCCCGCCCAATTCCTGGGTAAGCTGACTTTTGTCGATGTAACCATGTAGGTCGGAAACCGAATTTAACATGATGATCTGCAGCAGCAAACCAAAGCAACAGGAACAACATAGGCATTTAAACTATAAGCAACAATGTTTCTACTGCTCCTTAATCTTTAACCCCTTTCTTAATGGACATTCACTTATTGTAGGTTTCATGTCTTAGTATTTATTTATTTATTTATTTATTTATTACATTTTAATACCGCCCATTTGGGAAATTTCCCATTCTGGGTGGTGTACACACAAATATCAAATAACACAACAAAACACACAATAAATCAAAAACAGACCAACCAAACAAACACATCCAAAAATAAAAAATAAATAAAATAACTTTAAAATAAAATAAATGTATAAATTTTATACATACATTTTTTGAGCTCTGATGCATATACAGAGCTGCTCAATTACAAGATACTTCAACTGGTGGAGCACCACACCATAAACCAGGGGTTCCCAACCTACGGCCCACAGGCTGCACTTGGCCTACGGCACCATTTCATGTGGCCTACTGCCATCGGACCTGGAGGTGGAAATGGATCCATTTACGACAGCCATAAAACACACCCACGCATGGGTAAACAGGTACGTCATCTGTAAATGAGCCTGTGGATGTCATAAATGTGGAAGCAGGCACATTTACTTCCGCTCCCAGGGGCATGGTCCAGTCCACTCAGCTGTCCAGGGGTGTAATCAGGCCGGTGGCATAAAAAGGTTGAGAACCTCTGTCATAGATCATAATTTGAGTTGTGGTTTATACCCATGGTCATCTCCTTTCATATAGCCCTGAATTGCTTTATTTTTATTTTTTTCTGCTGCCTTTAAGTCTTATGCCACCAAAACATTACTAGCAGCACCAGTTGCTATCACATCAAAATTTGGCAAAGGCTAAAAGACTGGATTTAAAGTTTTTCATTCAATCTTCAAGGCATGAAGGACAACAGCAGAGACAACACCACATCCTGAATGTCAGGATGAAAGGTATTTATTAGGATGCACATTTTCTAGGTTATCAGAAAGAACACCTTATGTGCCTATTTCCTCCCCTGTTCCCAAGGATAGGATAGAGCAGTGATGGCTAACCTTGGCACTCCAGGTGTTTGTGGACTTCAATTAACAGAAGCCCAAGTCAACACTCCTGCTGATCAGGGCTTCTGGGAATTGAAGTTCAAGAACACTTGGAGTGCCAAGGTTAGCCATCACTGGGCTAGAATATGTGGCAGTGTCTCCTGCCAGAAGTGCTGAGGATTCCCCAGCTGAATAGACTATGGTGTATCAAGAGATTATACCTAAATGGTACCACTTTCAGGGAGTGATCTAGCAGGATAAACTTAATATAAACAATTAATCAAAATCCATGCAAGTGAGCAAGCAAGCAAGCAGAATTTAGAGCAAGACTGAATGCTTCTTAGGTAAAGGTCGCCCTTGCTCGAAAGCCAGTTGTATCCAACTCTAAGGGGCAAACTAGATACCAGAGCATACGGAACACTGTTACCTTCCCATCAAAATGGTATCTATTTATCTACTTGCAATTTCTTGCTTTCAAATTGCTAGGTTGGCCGTAGCTGGGACAGACGGGAACTCACTCCACTGTGCAGCACTCGGGTCTTGAACTGATCTGCCGACCTTCCAGTTGTCAAGTTCAGCGTCTTAACCTCTAAGCCACTGCTGTCCCTGAATGTTTCTTACTAACTGCTAATTGTGTACAGTTCTGTAATAGGAAGAGCAATTACACTTATATATCACTGCATTGCACTTAGAGCACTCTGGGTAATTAGCAATTTGCTCCCAACACACTGGGTATTCAGTTTACCAACCTCAGAAAGAAGGAAGGCTGAGTCAACCTTGAGCAGGACTGAACTTAGAGCAACAGCAGTTTTGGCTGCAGTACAGCAGTTAACCACTGCACCATGTGGGCTCTTATATTCTTCTTCTGTGTCTAGACCAGACATGAAGCTGCCAGAATGAAGGCATATTTTGGTGTGTTCATTTTGCAGTTCCCTTCGCCTATGATCACATTACACACTTTCTAAACAGTCACATCACAGAGGAAGAAGTGGCACACCACACTGGATCATTCTGGATGCAGACTTTCTTTCACATGTGTTTGTGCATGCCTATACGTATAACGCTGTAGAATACTCCTAGCACATAAAAAAAGTAATCAGATAGCTAGATACACTAATCCTTTTTATACATCTGCCAGCTTTCTTTAAACATGTGGCAAATATACAAAAATATGTGGCACAAAGGCACTGCCAATATTTATCTTTCGTACTTCTTTTCCCATATTCATTCTATATCTGAGGACTATATAGACCAAAAACAGTCATAGAAGGCTAGTTCTGCCCAACAGATTATTTAGTTCTAATTGGCACAAGACTTGAGGAGGAGGAGGAGGAGGAGAGAGAGAAACAAACTTTGCTGACAGTTTAGAAAGAGAAAGAGGCTTAAAATGAAAAAGAATGCTAGCTGCAGCAAGAAAAAGTGCTTACCGGTACCTTCATTTTAAAGTCATCGCGATACAGTTTGATGCCAATGTCAGCGATTGCCCTTTGGATGAAACGGGACGGTCGCAGGACGAACACCAACTGCAGATTCCCGGGAAATGCTCCCTAGAAAAAGGCATTAAGAATATAGCTATGAATGAGAAAGAAATCACTTTGCTTCGGTGCAAAGCTGGGGGAAATCCACTTTCCTGGGCAATTCACAGAATTATCTAGCCATCGTAATCAGTGCTGTCTGGAAGATACTGTGTATTAGAACCCAATAAGGTAACTTTCTAAATTCCAGTTATGAACCAGAACGCAACACCATTATGCTAACAAAATGTCTGCGAACCCTAAGGCAGGGGTTCTTAACCTATGGCCTGTGGGCCATATCTGCCCCACAGCGCCCAATAATCCAGCCTCCACCCTAACTCCAACCTAACGCAGCCGATTCCAGCAGCTGGACCACCAGTCCTGCCCACCAACCGTTTGAAAGAGCATGACCAGCCCCTGACTTGAGAAGGTTGAGAACCCCTGTTCTAAAGTACAGTGGTACCTCACTTAAAGAGCATGATGTGTTCCACGGGATTGCTCTTTAAGCGAAACACCATTGAAAGTGACCAATTGTGACTTCTGGCCGGGGGGGGGGGGATTGTGAACCCCAATTTAGTTGTTAAGTGAGTTTTTGGTTGGTTTTACTTGTTAAGCGAGGCAACCATTCAGAGAAAATTCTGCTCTTTAAGCGAGTTACTCTCTATGTGAGGTGCTCTTTATGCGAGGTTTTACTGTAGTGGTTCCCAAACTTTTTTTGGCCATGCCCCACCTAAGCATCTCTAAAATCCTGATGCCCCCCTCTACAGTGACATATAATTTTTATTATTCAAAAGGTGAACTCCTATTCATGTGGAGGAAGCCTAAAAGGCCATTAACTTGGTCTACTGTGTGGTTCCCACACACTCCTACAAGGGAGCTAATGTGAAAATGAATTAGACCAAGGTAAATTCATAAGGTGCAGTGTTTCTCAGCATGACAAAAACCATGTTGCCCTTACCTGCTAAATATGGGGAAACATTTTTTTTTTGGGGGGGGGGGGAGTGGCAGGACAAATTTAGCAACACAAATATGTTTACATGTTATAACACACAATATCCACCAACTAATTAGGTGCATGCTTAGTAACATGACTATTGCCTTGTTAGAAGCAATTTACCTTAGGGAGCAATGCAATTTAATTTGCATAAATGTAAATTATCAAAATAATTTTGTCCAGCAATTCAAAGCTCGAAACACACCCTCAAAACACGTGGTAAAGAACTTTCATGGCTGGTTTAAAGATCCTGAAAATGAAAAGGGATGATGCCGAAGTACTCTTCCAAAACTGAAACCACTGGAAATCCCTTGCTGCCCGATATGCTACATAGCATTGTATTGTATTGTATTGTATTGTATTGTATTGTTCGACTTATATGCCGCCCCACTCATGGGAGGATCTCTAAGTCTAAGTAATTTAAAGCTAGAAAAAGTCCTTGCAGGAACAGAAAGCCTGGAAGTTCTTTCTCCCACAGCCAACACTTTAGTTTTCCAATTATTTCTGCCACATTTATGAAAAAAATATGCAAATGCTAGAAGGCTTGTCAAAACAACAACAACTGAACATAATTTGCATTAGTGAAGAATGGGGTGAAAAGCTCTGGTCCTTCCAAATAAAACTGAGCTGCTTTTCTCACCAAGAGGGAAAAAAGGTAAATAGCAAACGTAATTAGACTTATATACACCCCCATAGTGCTTAGTGTACTCTCTGGGCAGCTCATAAGCTAATTACCATTTTGCCCACAACATGCTGGGAATGAATGAATGAATGAATGAATGAATGAATGAATGAATGAATGAATGAATGAATGGACTTGGTATCTTTTACTCTCTGGGTGGGAAACCTTCTGGTGTTGAGTGAGGACCAATCGTGGTTAGGACAAGCAGCATGCAGAAAAATAGTTACACATCCCTTCATACCTAGACCTTCTCCAATCGATTGCCAGGGCCCTTGTATCTGCTTTAAGATAAAAACAGCACTGGGGGAGAGGGGAAGCACTCCATGTGTCATGTTATGCTTGACCCTGAGTGACCCTTACAGTCATAGATGATTCATCTGTGTTTCCTTCCTCATTTGATGTGGGGGAATGATAGTGGGGACAAGAGGCAGAAAGCTTGCTCATTTCTTGAGTTTCAGGAGTGGGGGTGGGGGTCCCGTGGGTAACCCTGTGAGCACTATGTCACTCCTGTTCTTAATAAGATCAGAACAACATCATTTTCAGATTGCATCATGCTGCAGAGATAACCATGTCTTTCTCTCCCTTCTGGACTGGAGCAAACTCAGCCTTGTTCATTGAGAAACAAGGTGAGTGTCTGATCTGTACTTCTATGCATGGGTAAAACACTGCTTCTTAGCATGCAATGGAGACTGGACAAGGCAGGGGACATTAAGTGCACAATAAGCCATGCAAACTATCCAGATGAAGTAAGAAAAACAAAACCTGGCGATGACGCCAAGCGGGTAACATCAGCAGAAAGCAAGCAGCAGTAAAATAAATATGCATAAATGCCAGACACTTACTGCGATCCGTGTAAGGGATGCCTTGACTGCACTCCATTTGTCCCGCCGTCTGTCGATGATGATGATGAATCCAATGCTGGCAGCCTCCAGACTGCAAAATATCCAGCGCAGGTATATGGGGTTACAGGAAAACAGCCCCGTTCTGTACAAGAACACTGCAGCAGAAACAGAGCCTCCGAAGCAGGCTCAGTGCTCATTATTGAATCACAGAGGAGGTTGTGAATGAACTAAACTAGGAACGGTGTGACCACCTTTTCTCCCTTCTGTTCCCCCCTCCTCCACCCCAGGATCAAGTTAGCAGTTTCTACAAACTGTACTGTATATTTTATCCATAGACTGCTTTGCTGCAGAATCTCCAAAACGTAGCAATGTGAACAGAATTACTTACGTGCTTCATGGCAGTGAATGAACATCTCCACTTAAATGGCAAAAGAACCTGGCCTAACTGCCCACCATCTCATGCCTAATCTCTGCCCTGTGCGAAAAAAGGGAGCAAGACCATGCTTTCCTTCCATGTCCTATCTATGCACTTGCTTCATATCGTGGCTGCCATACACTAACACACAGGGTACAATGTTTGAATGAGATGTGCTTGCATAGAACCTAACAAACAAAGGACCAAATCAGAGGTTAGTTTCAGGCTTTTATTTGGCATGTGAATTGCAGCGTGCAGGCCTATATATGATGAACCTTATACCATATTAAAATGCTATATTGTCACATGATGTGTCTTCCCGGATATCCCGCTATGGTAATGGAGTAGACCGTACAGCCAGCAACTCAATGCCAAGTGTTGGGCAGCAGTAAATAACCTGACTCCCTAAAGGGGCCAAAGGCTACAGGTGGATGAGCCTCTTTAGGTGGGGTGATGGTTCCCTCAGTGGAGGAAAGTATCATATTGGGCCCAATGGCAAAATGAGCAGAGAAGGAACCACTTCACTATTCTGATTCCCAATGGTCATGAAGGCGGAAGAGGCCATGCCAGATGGACTGGCTGTGAAGGTGCACCTTATCATTATCTTCAAGGCTGTAGCAGTCCATCGCACTCCCGGTGTTAAATCTTGCATGTCTCATTTCATACATGCTGCAGGAGATGGCTCCATGATCATAGTGTGTGGGTCACTTCATGGCAAGCTGGGAACAAATTCATGCCAATGGAATTTTTCCTGTTTGTCATTCTTCTCACATCCATCAACTGTGGAAATGATTTCCATGAAACAATGTATACTTGGATACGATAAGCAGCTGACGATGATGTCACATGGCATTTTAGTAGGACCAGGTCACCCTGGCAGTAAGAAATGATAGTGTTATAGAGTTATAGTCCAAACTAAATAGCTTTTTCAAGCTATGTTATGCCACACCATTGGTGTATAGCTGATCACTTGGATTTCTGACTTCAAGCATATGCACTCAACAATACATTCTACCTTTTCTGGTCCAGAGCCCTCTCTGTGGGCACACGCGTTGTCGCCCCAGCACAGACCAATGGGAGTGCTTCCTCCCTCCCCCAGCACAGAATTCGCCCCACACCTCTGAAGGACAGCCCAATGGAAGTGCTTCCTCTCTTCACCCAGCACAGAGTTCATCCTGCACCTGTGCCAAGCAGGCCAATGGAAGCACTTCCTCCCTTCCCCTAGCAGAGTTCGCCTTGCCCCTCCTCTTGGGCACTCAGTCTCTACGCCATTGTCTCTTCTGCCAGTGTAACTTTCAACTGCAGTAGTACTGCTTCTGTCCAGTAGCTGTCATACCATTAGTATCATCTTGTCCTTCCCTTCTGGATACTGATGTGGCCCTACCTGCACCAAAAAAAACCCACACCCATCCAAAAAAAGCAAGAGCCACTAAGAGGGACACAAAACTTGCAGGTAGGAAACAATTAGGGTTGGCTTGTTCTGCAGTGGCTCAAGTGGACTGCAGTGACTCAGACGATGACTGGGAGGTGGAAGTCAGCAGTTCAATTCCTGAGTACTGCAGGACGGAATGAGCTCCCGTCTTTGTCCCAGCTCCTGCCAACCTAGCAGTTCGAAAGCAAGAAATTGCAAGCAGATAAATAGGGACCACTTCGGGGGGAAGATAACAGCGTTCTATGTGCTCCGGTTTCTAATCATGCCTGCCACGTGACCACAGAAACATCTGCAGAAGCAGACAGTGCTGGCTCTTTGGCTTTGAAACAGAGATGAGCAGTGATCCCTAGAGTCGGATACGATTGGCTTTCAAACAAGGGAAACCTTTGCCTTTACCGTTCACAATGGCATATACATCATATGGTCACTGGGAAAAAACCATCCCATCCCCAACATGGATCAAACAGCAGGACACATGGCTATCTCATTACACCCTAAGTTTTAAGTAATGAGAGAAAGAAGTTACCATTTTCTACTCCCAGTTTTGCAAATATTTGGTTTCAAATCACATGATATTTTAAGGCATTTTTCAAATCTTCTAAAACCTATGTTTGCAACTCCACAGTCTAGCTTAAAATCTAGCTTAAACCTGCTCAACATTTCCTTGGCTTCCTTTAACTGACATTATACATTTTGTTCAATACTGTACAAGATATCTCCTGAAATGCAAGCTCTCAAAGCTGAAGACTGGTGATGAATTTGCCATGCTTAATGCACATTTTTTCAAAAAACCTTCTCTACTAAATGTAAAGGGAAAGGTTTCCCTTACTCGAAAGCAATCGTATCCGACTCTAGGGTTCAGTGCTCATCTCTGTTTCAAAATCGAGCCAGCGCTGCCTGCTTATGAAGATGTTTCTGTGGTCACGTGGCAGGCATGACTAGACACCAGAGTGCACGGAACACTGTTTACCTTCCCACCGAAGTGGTCCCTATTTACTTGCAATTTCTTGCTTTTGACCTGCTAGGTTGACAGGAGCTAGGACAAAGATGGGAGCTAATTCCGTCCTGCAGTATTCAGGAATTGAACTGCTGACCTCCTGCCTTCCAGTCAGCATCTTAGCCACTTGAGCCACTGCTGACATCAAGCCTTTAAAAGGTAGATCTTTCTAACACCTGTCACAGACTGATTGTAGAAGACTCACATTCTTGTCCTCAGAAAGCCATAAAATAAATAAGGAAGAGCAGAGACATGCATACCACCTTACGTTCGTTTAAGGGAAGGAGGGTACAAATGTAATAGGCAAAGAAGGGGGGGGGACCTTATCACTCAAATATACTGACCTAAGAAATCCCTTATCTGGAGGTTGGCTACAATGCCATGAAAAGGTGAACCACAATCTCCTGTTGTATCATTCTAGAAACAGACCAAATCTAAGAGTGATGTATTTACATGCCTTCATGTCAAGGTCCATTTACGATGACCTTAATACAGTTCCTGAAGTATGTGGGATATTTAAGCCATGTCTTTTATGGCTGAGGAGGGACTGCGGTGGCTTAGTGGGTAAGATGCTGAACTTGACGGCCGGAAAGTCAGCAGTTCCAGACCCCAGTATTGCACGATGGAGTGAGTTCCCATCTGTCTGAGCTCCTGCTAACCTAGCAGTTCAAAAGCAAGAAACTGCAAGTAGATAAATAGGTACCCCTTCTGTGAGAAGGTAACAGTGTTTCATACATTCTGGTGTCAAGGCATGCCTGCTACATGCCCATGGAAATGTCTGCAGATGCAGACAGCGCTCGCCCTTCGGCTATAAACAGAGATGAGCACCCGAACCCTAGAGTTGGGCACGACTGGTTTTCAAGTAAGGGTGACCTGGAGATTTGAACCCAGGTTTCTTGGGTCTCATTCCAACATTCTTCTACACTGCCTCTCATTTGCTGTACAACAGTCAGTATCAATAAAATTCCTTAGAGCAGAACTGCACATTACTTATGCCACAGAAAGTTAGTGTTAAAAAGTTAGTTTTTTCGACACCATTCTCAGAACATGCTGGCCAACACAACCAATGGGTCCTAGCTGGAGTATAGTGGGAGATGTACGGGGGGGGGGGGGAGACCTTCTTTTTCAAGCACTGTGGGAAATGGTTCCCTACATCAAATTTCCTAGCATTACATGTAGACTTGCTCAGCCTGTCCTACAATACTACCACAGTTCTGCCCTTGCCAACAGAAGCAGTCAATAATGTAGAGGACATGTTGGAAAGCCTTAAGGTAGTGACACTCTGACATGTGTTACCAGAAGAAAAATCTCAACATGTAATACTCTTGAAGCAACATCCAGATTTCCTCTGTTACACATGGTTCCTTGTCCACATTCAAAGGGTATTGCATAAGACACTGCTGCTCTATAGCAGCTGACATTTCCAAGGTTACATCATTTATCATCATACTTCTATGCATCATACTTCTATACATCATCATATATTAGTGTATTATTTCCAGAACACGTCTTCAGTCTGTACTACCATCAAAATGAGTTTCTTCTCATTCTTTGAATTTACAAATTTTACATATAAGTGCTCATTAATGCCTATTAACTTCACTTATGATTGTTTTTCTCAATGGCATAACCATGCATATACTGTATATGATCTAGCATTCTAAGATTCATTTCTGATCTGGACTTTCTTTGGATACATAACTTTTCCTTCTTCCTTTCTTTTTTCAGTTATCATGGACTTTTGTTTTATTACTTTTTTGTTTTTGTTTTCTGATGTAATTAAATCCAATAGTTCTAGCAAGAGTAGACTCAATAAATCAATGGGATCTACCTAGATTTTCATTTAGCAAGTCCCATGTATTCAATGGGTCCAATCTGACAGGGATTAACAAAGCCATTTAGCCAAATGCCACATCTCTAAAAGATGATCTGTTTATGAATATGAAGAATAGGTTTTAACCTCGGTAGCATCAATTTATGATTAAGGACTGGAAACTTTGCAAATTGTGGATTCTCATGTATATGATTGAGTTAATGGTGACTATGCCTGAGTTGGGAAAGGGGCCACTTGATCTTGGTTTTAAACTTACCTGGGAATGCTAGTTAAATAGGTCACAACGTTCAGAAAATCTTCATCAGGGATTTCGCTGAAGCCCGGATATTCCGGGAAGGTTATAATTGGTGCTCCATCTTTCCCTCTTCCTCCTGGAATTGAAAATGGCTTTCACTAGGCTAAAAACTCTTCATGCATCCCAGCAGTCTTGTTTTCACTGTCAAAAACTTTCCATTATAACCTCAAGAACAGCAACAACTCATTATTATTTTTTTGCTTTGGAGTGATTCACGCCTCTGCTATCAGTTTATAATGAGTCTTGTCTCATCTACTTTTCTTTCAGATATATTGCACTGCAGTAGCCTTTACCCTAAACCAAGGTTGATAACCTTGGTGCTCCAGCTCTCCTTGGACTTCAATTCCCAGAAGTCCCTTGCTTCTGTGAGGGAGGCAGCAATATAAATACAATAAATAAATAAATAAATAAATAAATAAATAAATAAATAAATAAGATACATATGGCACTGAAAAAATATTTTTGAGCCAGCCAGCCAGGCTACAGAAAGGGAAACAGTGGCACCATGTGGACAGATATGGTAATGTTGCTGTTAAGAGTGCAGAAATAAAATAAAAAATACTCAGGGAGCGGAGAACAGATGAAGAATTTTATTATGGTTATGCTGCTCCCTCCCACATCTCTTTAACAGTTACAAAGCAAATAGACATGCTAATTAACAAAATGTTTAACAAATGCATGTTCAGTGAAATGAATGAAAGGTTCAAAACACAGAGAAGTTAAACTTCTGAATCATGAAAAATGACTACGCTTGGACAAACTGACATTGACTGGAACATTCTGAGAATTGCAGTCTAAAAGTTAACTTTTCTAAAGTCCTAAGTCAGAACACATCCTGCCTAGCTAAATGGCAAGCCGTGTGAACCTTCCCTGCTTTTAAATAGCCTCATAAATTCTTCTATCTCCAGTCAGTAATCAGAGAGACAAAGGGTAGCTACCGACAGATGAGAAACACTGCTGGTTGCATCTAGTCCATGCACTAGAGCCATGATGGCGAACCGTGGCACTCCAGATGTTCTTGGACTTCAATTCCCAGAAGCCCAAGCACCCTGTGAATCCACACGAATGGATTTACTGATATTCATCCAGCCTGCGCTGCCCTCGTCACTCACGGAAGCAGAAGTAAAACGCGCCCTACGTATGCTGCATGATAGGGTGAGTTTCCGTCTCTGATCTAGCTCCTACCAACCTAGCAGTTCAAAAGTAAGAAATTGCAAGTAGATAAATAGGTATTACTTCAGTGGGAAAGTAAACAGTGTTCAGTGCACTCCGGTGTCTAATCATGCTTGTCACATGACCACTGAAATGTCTGCAGCCTCTTTGGCTATAAACAGATGAGCACTGAACCCTAGAAGTTCCTAGAGTCAAATACAACTGGCTTTTGAGCAAGGGTGATCTTTACCTTTACCTAAATTCATAATCTTACATTTTGGAGTTAATCCTGCTGGCTTCAGACATGCTATTACCCATGTTCAGAAATACCTTAAACATTCCATTAATTTACATGCTCTTTCAGAAGTGGTTCCCAACCTTGAAGCTCCAGAGGTTTTGGACTACAACTCCCAGAAGTCTTCACCACCAGCTATGCTAACCAAGATTTCTGGGAACTGGAGTCAGCATCTAAATTTATGACTGAGTCTCAGTCTATATTATCCCAGTGGTTCCCAACAAGGGGTACACAGCCTACTAGTGGACTTCAATTCCCAGAAGCCTCAGTCAGTACATTGGCTGATCAGTGCTTTGGGGAAATGACTTAGGCTTCTGGGAATTGAAGTCCAAAAACCAGCATTTGGGAAACACTGATCTATCCAACCCATTTTGTTTCTATAGGGTCTCAAGCTACAGAATGCCGCTTCTAACCTGGTCACCAAAGCATGAAATGAACACAACAGCACTCCAGAAAAACTTGTCCATGATGGCAAACCTTGGCACTCCAGCTGTTCTTGAACTTCAATTCCCAGAAGCCCAAGTCTCTGTGAATCCACATGAATGGGTTTATTGCACAGGAGTAGGTCCCAGCCAAAACTAATGCAACCAAAAGTCTTACCTGACAAAATAGCAAACTGTCGGTGAAGCTGTTCTATGATGTCCACAGCAACAAGGGGCCTAATCTCCTGTTGCATGATTTCATCTGCACAAGAAGGGGGGAAAGAGGTGAAAATTCACATCAGTTGATTGAGAAACTCTCCTGCAGATTTCCCACAAAACCAGTCACACAAAGAAGACATTCATATCCTTGGAGTCCTTCCTGCCTAACCTAGTGGGCTTTGCATGGTCATATGATTTTTTAAAAGTGTTGTTTATGAGAAAACCCTATCTCGAGACCAATTACTTTGTGCTCTCTCACTGTGTTTTAAAGTACAGTAATGGCTTCCCCCCAACCAAGCCTTACTGGTTTATGGCTGACTATAACTTTGCTGAGGGTGATGAGTTTCTAATCATCAACATTATATTTAATCCACATTTTTGCACCACAGACATAAACCATCTTTTGAAAACAGCACTGACTATTTGTGAATGACATATGAATGGGCTCAACCCAATCTTTGTAACAAGCAGTTTATTGTTTCCCTTTTTTTACACTAAAGAAATATAAATTACACTACAATTGTTAACACATAAATGTAGCACTGCCATAATGAGACTGAAAGGCACTCCATTTTTCATAGATTTTAGAACACACAAAGTTAATATGGTCAGGGTTGTCCTCAGAGCTGATGTCCCACCTGCTGTCAGCTTTGAGGAACCGACATAAATGTCTACTAACCCTGTGGCTGGTGTGTTCAGGGGCTCTCCTGTCACCTCCTACATTCCTACAAAGACTTCTGCACTTGTGTAGAAACCTATGTTTTTAAAAAAAATGTTACTAGGTGCAAATTATATCAAACTTGGGAGGAGATAAATATTTACAGCTAATCACTGGACAAGGAACAACATTAAAGGAGGATAAAGCTGAAGGTCTTAACCTCCTCCACGTCACTTGGAGAACCATGAATAAGCTGAGTGTTGGAGTCCCTAAATGCAAGACCAACATGCTCAGGTCAGGGGATGCTGGCAGACAACAACACATGGTGTGAATGTAGAGAGAGATACAAAATCCAACTCGTTTACTGGTCTGCCAATTGCTGCCAGAGACATGCACCAATGAGGATTTGGGTTTGGGCAACAACCAAGTGAAAAAAGTTACTTCGTTTTGGCAGTCCAAGGTGTGATAGGGACACAAAAGAAGAAAAAGGTAATTATAAATTCTCCATTTCCCACTTCTGCCAAGTCTTTCTCTAGGAATAGTATCAAAAGTGGACTTGAGATCAATAAAGACCACATACACAAGGCTTGGAGTTGATTCACCCTACATTTCTATGTCACATGTCACTAGGGTTGCCATATGTCCTGGAAAACCGGGATTGTCCCGGATTCAAGGTTGGAAAAATTGTCCCAGCCATTTCAATAAAAATCATGTTACAAGTCCTGGATTTTTAAAAGTTACTGATTGTGTATTATAACACACCATTAAAATAAATTCGAACTCTCGCCATCAAATGAGCAATTTCCTGCCACATTGGAGTTGGAGTACACATTGAGACAAATCTTAATGTCCTCGCCTCTCACCACAGCCTGATAAGTGTGACCAGTGTGTTTCCTGGAACTGAGAATGTTAAGAGTTGACTTCTCAGAAGTACAACAACAGATCATATTAACTATTGTAAATAAATTCATTTATGTATCAATATATTTAATGTGTAAGTGTTTTATAGCTGTCATTATATTATGTTTGTTTAAAAAAAGGCTATTTTACAGATAACCCGCTCATTTTTGTCAAGTATACTTCTGTCCCGGTTTTGTGGGAGATAATTATGGCAACTCTACATGTCATGTCAGAAGCACACAAAGGTGCTCTATGGGTTGAAAGGATTTTTGCTGGAGGAACTCTGCTCAGGTGGCACCCAAATGAGGCTTCTTTCATGTCCCCAAGATCTTTTCCTACCGAAGTAGTCCCTATTTATCTACTTGCAATTTCTTGTTTTTGAATTGCTGGTTTGGCAGGAGCTGGGACAGAGAGGGGTGCTCTTTCCATCATGCAGTTCTTGGGTCCTGAACTGTCAGCTTGCCAACCTTCCAGCTAACAAGGCAAGCTTCCTAACCACTGAGCCACCAAGTAATGATCAAGTGTGGGTTTAACTGTCTGGAAAGCTGCCTATTCATAAACCAGAGTCCTATTGTCTCTATTCCAGATCTCTATCTTAACTAGCAAGTGCCTGTTAACCGATTTTCCCAGTTACATCCTTAGCTCATAATACATGTCAGAACAACAAAAGGAGTCCCTCAGGGATGCATCCTAGCCCCAAAGCTTTCAAATATATAAATAAATGATGTTGTTTTGTATCTGTCAGGTCCTCCTTAAAACTGGTGAGAAACAGAACCAACCTTGCTGTAGGCCAGGGGTGGCCAGTTTACGGCCCATGGGACGGTCCCGGGCCCACAGCACCATTTCATGTTGCCCACACCCTCGCTCCAGACGCCGCATCATGACAGCTGCAAGACGTGCCTGTATCTGCACAAACGTGTTTGCAACAGACACATTTTACGGCAGTGTTTATGGCAGGGGAACTACTTGACTGAACCGCTCAGCTCCCCCGAGGGCGTGGTCAGGTCCATGGAGTAAAAAGTTTGGGAACCCCTGCTGTAGGCTGATCTGCTACCTTTAACACAAGTTGGTCTGCGCCATCTCTTTCACATTGATGTAAGAATAAGGATTTGCAACCCAGTTATTCACTGGGCCAGATCTTAGGGAGGTGCAGAAGAAAAGCAACTGTGAGATCATAATTTTATTACAGTGCATGTAGGAAAGACTTGTCACCATGAAGCCTACACACTTTTTATGTGTAGCTATTTATACTACTAGAAGGGGTGGGGATTAAATGATAAATGCTGTTTCCTGGCAGGACGATGCTGATTTTTAAAGTGATGACCTGTATAATTTTAATGGCATGATTATCTCATGTAGTCTTTCATGCAGTTACATAGTTATTTGTTTTATTTTTATAATTGCAGTGGTAACTTAACGGCAATTATTGCCGTAATAAGCACCCAAACAACCAGCAGAACCTTTAAAAAAGGATTTACAGGCACTTGCTTTTCACCACTCTAGATCATGCAGATAGTACTTTTTTTTGCAAAAAAAATATGCAAAAACAGTTTGGGGATCTGCTCACAAATCACTTATATGGACATTTTAGCTGCCAGTAGAAATCACGGCTACAAACGCCAAAGTCTTCAACATCAATAAAACAACCAAACATTTCTCATGCCCTTCCTTTGACAAACATTAACCTAATTAATTTTTAATTTTATCTAAAATTCCCAATTATAAAGCTCCACTATTTCCCCCAGCTGTAATTCCCACAGTCCAACCATTTTAACATTTACATTTCCTTCAAATTATTCTTAACTGAGATATGTCTGACTTTCTTTTTTAAAAAGCCACTGCACATCCCTGTTTCAAAATTGTATTACCAAGTGGCTTCTCCAATGCATGGTGAAACATTGCTACTGATTATATACCTTCCGCCTCTTCCTCCACTCCCAAAAATACTTTCAACCCTTCCAATCCTTGAAGAGAGCTGTGCCTGCCTTTCATTATGTTTGGCAAATAAATAGCATTTTAAAAAGTCACATCTCAATTGCATTCTAAGCTTTTTTTAAAAAATGGAAAAAATCCTTCATAAGCCAAAAATTATGTATTTATTTTTGATGAGGTCATAGTTCTTTCCTGCCTGTTTCCAATTAATTAACTAACAGTGGCATAAATAATACTAGCAGCAGCTAGTCATAGTTTGAATAATGGCTCACAGAAGGAAAGGGAAGATGCCATAAATTGACACAGATTGACACTGAGGCTATGAGTCATGCTCATAAACAGGAGTGGTGGGGAATATTCAGCTCCCCAGATTTTGTTGATCTGATAATCCCATCAGCCCCTAAATTGGTTACATTGGTTGAGGCTGATTGGATCAGAGTCCAACATCTCTAGTTGAAAAGCTCCACTATTCTCTTGTGACTGTCAACTAATAAGTGGTACCTCATACCATGATTTTAATCCATTCCATGGGGCTCATTGTAGTACAAAACAAAAGCTTTATGATACATGCATCGTATAGCGATTTTCCCTATGGGATGCATTGTACAATCAATTTTTTTGCTAAGTGGTTTTTCCCATTGAAAAATTGTTGCATGATTTTTCCATAGGGAAAATTGTTATGTGGGGTGCCATTTCCACCCACAAAACCTAACTGTTATACAATTTCATTGCTATACAGGGCAATTATTGTATGAGGTTCCACTGTAATCTCATTGTGACTAGACAATTTTATACTTACCTGGAAGCAAGTCCCATTATACCAGGGGTCCCCAACCAACAGGTCACTGACCAGTACCAGGCCATTGGCTGTCCTGAACTGGGTTGCGGAGGTGGGTGGCACTGGGAGCCCTGATAGTAGCCTTCTGGCCTCAACATGCTCTGCCAGGTCTGCCCAGCGAACAGAGCAAGAGCACGGGCTTCAGACACAGCAGATAGGCAGAAGGCCGGGCCCCTCTTCCACGTTGCTTAACTACAACAGGGGCCCACCCCCCACCTGTGTGCAGTGTGATACCTCACTGCCCAAGTTGAACAGTGTGGCTATCGTATTTTATTATGTACTTGCACCATCCAATCCCACCACCTCCACTTACCGGTCTGTGGTGCAAATAAGGTTGGGGACCCCTGCATTAAACACAATGAGACTTACAACTGAGGAAAAGACACAAAGGCAACAGTATTACAGAAGCATGCATGTGAGAAGTTGGACAAAAAAGGATTGACGTTCTTTTCCCTAAATTTAGATTATGTGTCCATCTATTTTTTGTTAAATCACACCCTACATGTTGTTTGCCTCTTGTCATAAACCAGCCCTTTCCATCTAGCATTTTATACATGTGCCGAAATTTATCTCCCATCATCCTCATGCAATGGTCTAATGACCACAGGTCTAAGCATGATGGGAATTTATATTCCAACATAATGGGTTGGTGCCAGTTTGAGAAACCCTGCAATGAACAGTTTGATAGGCATACATAGTTACAGTCAAACCTCGCATAAAGAGCGCCTCGCTTAAAGAGTAACTCGCTTAAAGAGCAGAATTTTCTCTGAATGTTCGCTTTGCTTAACAAATAAAACCAACCAAAAACTCGCTTAACAAATAAATTGGGGTTCGCAATCCCCCACACACACACACACAGTTGGGTCACTTACAATGATGTTTCGCTTAAAGAGCAAACTCGCTTAAAGAGCAATCTCTCGTGAGAACAAAAATAATTACTCAAAATTGACATAATTGCTATAAGTGTTACGACTGGGTACATAAAGTGACTCCGCAACATTTTTTCACTTACAGTCTTCTGTTATTAAACTGATTTATCCATTAATATATCTAAAACTATATATTGTATTAAACTTTGCAAAATTTAAAAAGAACTACTACATGCTAAGTTGAAATGTCCTTGTCTAAGTGGGTCATGAATTTCTCCCATAAAACAAATGGAGGGATTTAAAAACGCTACCTTTGAAGCAAAACATTAAAGTGAAACAAAGTACCATCTTCCAAAATCATATACTGAAAGGGCCACTGGCATCTTTCTTTATTCGTTAAAAAGTCTTCTAAAACTGTCCTTCATCTTAATTGATATCAGGGTTATTACAAGAGGCTCTGAAAGACTGAAAAATGAAGTACGAATACATTAGGGAATGAGTGTGTGAAAAGCTAGCATGGCTTCAGAAATTATCTCATGGGAACAAAATTTGCCTTATTAAGAAAATCAATAGGGTAACCCAAGAATGACCGAAATGGGTAGAATAACTTGTTGTGACTAGCTGCTATTCCACCCTGAGCCCTTGGAGATGGGTGGGGTATAAATGTAAATAAATAAATAAACTGGTTACCTTTGTATAGAGTCTCAAAGCAAAAACACCCACTGATTCGCTAGTTGCCTCCCTGTCAATGTCTACACCAGTGTTTCCCAACTTCTGGTTCTTGGACTTCAATTCCTGGAAACCTACCGTAAGTCAATTTCCCAAGGCACTGATCAGCCAATGTACCGACTTAGGCTTCTGAGAACTGAAGTCCCCCTGTGGGGCTTGGCCCCCACATTGGGAGCCGCCGGTCTACATCAAAACATATTTCTAGAAGCACAGCTGATGGTAAAGTATGCAAAGCTGTGACCCCCAATTTGCAGTCTCCTGTCTCTTCCATGCTAAACTGCAGGAGCAGAAGACTAGGACCATATTTCAATTTCATACTGCTCTTGGCCCCACTCCTAAAACTCTGTGGGGTGGGGGAGAAAAGGGAAAGAAGGGTGAAGAGATATGTGGCAGTGAAATAAAAGTGATTGCAGAAAGGAAACAGCACAGGAATAGAATGAGCCCTGGTGGTGCTGTGGTTAAAATGCTGTACTGCAGCCCAAACTGCTGCTGATGTCAAGTTCGATCCTGATGGGACTCAAGGTTGACTCAGTAAAATCAGTACCCAGTCTATTGGAGGCAAAATACTGATTACTTTGTGTCAGACAAATGAATGATCTAAAAAAAAAATCTGTTCTACTCTCGGGATCCGGGAATTGTGGTAAAAAATATATTGCCTGTTTGGACAACAAAATGCAACTGGATGATGTGATGTTTGTTCCATTCAAACATTCCCTTTAATTATAACTGCATTGCTGCCACATTGATTCAGATTTGTGGAAACTCTTGCAGGTTTATCTAGTACTGTACTGTATAAAGTGCTTAGAAGGGTTTTGACCAGTCCCTCCTTCTGGTGGCAAGCTGGCATCATGCAGTCTGTCCATGGCTGACTGGCTTGCTTTTTTATTTATTTATTTATTACATTTCTATACTGCCCATTTGGGTGGTATCCCACTCTGGGTGGTGTACAAGCAAATATCAAATAACATGACAGAACAAACGACAAATAAAAACAGACAGGGTTGCAGACGGGGCAGGAAACATAAGCTCTGCGCAGAGAGGATTTGAACTTCTAGCCCATGGGTCCTTGAACTTTTAAAGCTTCTGCTTCCCCCTCAGCCACCACTGCCTCCTCCTCTGCTTCCGCCTCCACTGCCATTCCCTTTGCCTCCGCCACCGCTGCCACAAGGGCATGGGTTGTAGTCTGAAGACCCCTGTTCTAGCCCTTGGCTAGATATACATTCCACCCCCAATGTAGCATATAAATGAGGCAGGAAAAAAGTTCTAGTCCAGTTCCTTTGGTGAGCTAGCTTTTACTTGGAGGGAAGGTGGTTTTAATTCATTTTCCTCTACTATTAATAAAAAAGCATTCCCCTGCAAGTACCAGAGACCAGCTGATTCCTCCCTGATCTGTCTGCCCTTTTTGTAAGGTTTTCTTTTCTTTTACATGAGGCATTCAAGAATGGCACTCATCACCTGTTGTTGATAGTATTTTAAGATTTCTCATCTCTTTCTGCTGGATGTCTAGAGAGATTTAAGTTGATTTGAATGATTCTGCTTGCATGAGTCATTGGTTACATGAAGCTGTGGAACAGCTAAGGTAGAAGGTCTCATCATACTCAGAGGCCGATCTACATCTTAACTGCCTGAGGGTTTCCTATCATTAAAAGACAAATACAGCACAGCAAAGCCCTGTCTTCTGAGGATCTGGAATAGGTAAAAAGAAGAAACATTGGCCACAAAGTCTTGCAGGTCTCTGTGTCTCTGTACAGTATGTATGTTTCTATCCATGTACGTTTACTTTATAATCTAAAAGGTTGCTTTTAAAAGTAATTATTAGGTGGTGCTGAAAGAATTTTGTGGGGCATGGATAAAAGATGAGGCAATTAAACATGCTACCACTTGAAACAACAAATGCTAGTACTGTACCTGGAGGAGAATACAACAGAAAAATGGTTTGTTTCTCTAATATGTACAATGTGCAACAAATTGCATCTGTTCATAACTGGTTTAGTGCCACCAAATATACCTCACAGCTATAATATTATTAAACTCAAAGTACTTCTCCAGTGCTGTTTGCTCTGCCAACAAGGGCCCTGTGATCCATTCATAGAAATATAGTTCAAGGGTGGGCAGTACTTTTAATTGACCACCAAAACCTTCTGTGTGTCTATGAATGGATCACATGGCAATTTTTTGACTTGCTTTTGGAACTACTGCAAATCACCACCTGAAAAAAAAATCTTACCAGAAGAGGCTTTTCTTGGAGAAATTGATTATCCTCTTAGTTAACAGATTGTCCTTGGGCTTCAGGGAATTGAAGTCCAAGAACAGCCGTAGCACTAAGGTTGGCCATTCCTGAGTTAGAGAAACAACAGCAGAACTAGAACAGAGAAAATGTGGAGAGATCAGCTCAGTTCTCATTATTCCCATTGATTAGCATTTTGTATGGTAAAAATACTCCAGAAGCATTTAAAGTAGAGAAAGTGTGCCTTTATTTACAGTTGTTCCTTGTATTTATAGACAGTGGGAAAATAAAAAGGAAATGGTGACTCCAGCACATGGAGCGAACCTCCTATATTTCTGCTTGGAGCATGGCCAGAGGAAGAAGGGCTATCAATTAAACACTAGAAGCAAAAGACAGACAAACAGACACACCAGGAAGAGGGAATGAGGATTTGCTTCAAACGCCTGAACTTTTCTTACCAAAATTAAAACAAAACAATCACACTTATATACCGCCCCTATAGTGCTTAGTGCATTTCCTGGGCAGTTGACAAGTTAATTAGCATTTTGCCCCAAACATGCTGGGTACTCATTCTATCAACCTTGGAAGGATGGAAGGTTGAGTCAACATTGAGCCCTGGTCAAGATCAAACTCACAACCTTTTGGTTGCAGGACAGCAGCTTAACCACTGCACCACCAGTGTTACTGGCAAAACATTAGGTGTAAAAACTCTGACACCCAGTGTTAGTACATGCAAGACTGCTATTATTCCAATAGTTTTAAAGGAGACTGAGCTACAGAGAGTAATCCACCTTCTCCCTTCCCTAAGTATGATTACATATTTGAATATAATTCACTAATAAAACTAGTGAGAAATCACAATCTATTCTGCCATTTTGCTGATTGAGGAATAAGACTTTTCTTCACATTTGTCTGCTAAAACCTGCAAAGAGGTCTTGCCTTGCCCAAAGGCTACTGGCACTTTACCATAAAAGAGGCAAAGTAGGGTTTAGGCAGAGGTAGAGATGAAAGGCTGCAAAACAATAATTTGTTGCCTCTTCCTCCCTGTGAAAATTTAAACTTCACAGCTATTGCTGCCAATCGTGTTTCAAAAGCCAAGGGCAGAACATCTGGGCCATATTTTGAATAATTTGGGTTCATCCAAAATTTTATAACATCTTTACCTTAACCTTTCAAGAGTTACTCTATAAGTATAGTTAGTCTAGACACATTTGGACTAATGGAATGTATGATGGAGTTGAATCGCCATATCCCCACTGGGATATGGGATTCAATGGGCCTACTCTAGTGTGATTTACTACTACTCTAAACATGATTTTGGCTGCTGTGTTTCATTGTGATGGGCCTATGACTAAATATAATTAAATGTTATATGATATGGAATTTGTACTCATTACATCAGTTTTAAAACAAAGGTTAACAAGAGATAGCTATGTTGATAAATACATATTTGGCAGTTCCTGACTCGAAAAATATTTGTATTTCCTCATTTCTAGAGTTGCCCTACTATCCCACTCACCATCTGACTTCTAGCAAAAATCTGGGTCACTTAATATAGTTACTATTTCCAACATTATAATGTGTGCAAGAATTAACAGAAAACTGTGAGGCTGCAGGGAAGAGAGAAAACAATGGCTTTCAGGGCAATCTGTCAAGAATAATAAAATCACAGTCAAGTGCAGCCATATCCCTAGATATACAGTAGTAGACTTTTTAATACAGAAAAGTTACTTGATGGAATTAAGAGCTGAGAAAAGGTGCTGACATTGCATTTGGCAACACTGCAATAAAGCAGATCTGAGACGCAAGCTGAGGTCTTTGGTTTATTGATCTTGTTGGGGTGGGGTCAAGGATTCTTGCCAGAAGTCAAGGATTCTTGCCAGAAAGTGCTCAAAATAACTATATCCACCAAAGTATAAAACTGATAAATGGCAACTTGGTTTTTAAAAAGAACACACACACACTTTAAAATGACTCACTAACACTAAGTAACTGGCCAGCAAATTAAAAAAAAACTAAAATGTAGAAAGCACCCGCAATAGATCTCAGAATTTTTGCTGAGTGAAGAAGGTTTTTGCATGATGGCAAATGTTACTACTAGAACAGACAACAAGAAGCATTGTTCTTCTATTAGGAGCTCCAGAAAGTTGGCAAAATTACCAAAGTCTATGAGTCTGGGGTTTCTGTTTATTTCAGCAGTGAATACTGATGGTGCACAACCCTTGAGATCCAGTTTGGAAACTAAATATATGTGTGTATACATGTGCAAAGATCTTATTAGAAAGGTCCATCTTCAAAAATTACTGGATGAATAGGGGGTTTTCCAGGATGCCTTAGGACAGTTTCCAGATATGTTGGTTGGCCTTTATGTAAAAGTCCAGGTCACCAAATGGTATACTTAAGTCACATAAGCAGTTGAAACGATCACTCTCAAACACCCTTTCTGGTACAGAGACTCTGTGTACCAGACTCAGTTTCAGATGATAAAGCAGATGAGGATTAGATTGGAGAACATCTGGATGGAAGCTCCCTCAAATGAGAATCAACTGTGGTTAAGAAAATATCCAAAAGGTACTCAAATACAATAATTAGCATATAATACTAAGTTGCTCAATGAGTCCTCTAACCAACAAGAGAAGCTCTAATGAGTTGAGGATTTGCTGTTGTTCAGCTGCACGGTCAAGTGTGACCTTTTGTAACCTCATGGACCACAGCACACCAGGCTGTCATCTGCCATCCTCCGTAGTCCACCCAGATCTACGTCCACTACATCAATGATGTCATCTAGCCATCTCATCCTCTGCCACCCCATTCTCCTTTTCTCTCTGTTCTTTCCTAGCACCAGGGCCTTCTCCAGTGAGTCCTCTCTTCTCATTTGGTGGCCAAAGTACTTGAGCTTCAGTATCTGTCCTTCCAAGGAGCAGCCAGGGTTGATTTCCTTCAGGACTGACTGATTTGACCTCCTTCCTGCTTCAGTCATTTGATGTAACTACAGTAATACCCCATATAACGTGAGTATCATATAGCGCTAAAACCGTATAACGTGACAAGATTTTTGGAAAAATCTTGTTTCAAATAACGCGATTTTAACGTTATACGATACAGTCGTTCTTAGCAGCAGGGTGGGTGGAAAGCTGAATGGGGTTCTCCGTTCAGCTTCCCAGCCACCCTGCAGCTACGGAGGCAGGGGTGGGGAGGCTGGAAAGCTGATGGGGGGCTCCCCCGTCGGCGTCCCCAGCCACCCCACAGCTGCGGAGGCATGGGCAGGTGGCTAGGGAAGCCGACAGGGAGTCCCCGTCAACCTCCCCAGCCACCCTGCAGCTGTAGATCGGGTCCTCTGATCTCTCTGGAGCAGGCAGGGGACACGATCCAAGCTGTTTCTGGGCTTCCCCGACGTCCTCAGCCAGTGCAGCAAGCCAGAATGTCAGGGTTCGAATCCCGACATTCTGGCTTGCTGCACTGGTTGAGGACATCGGGGAAGCCCAGAAACACCTTGGATCGTGTCTGCCCACCTCCCTGGACCCAGCGGGGGGTCAGACACCCCAAAATTGGTAAAAAAAAAGTCCATTTTTTTTACCAATTTTGGGGTTTCTGACCCCCCCCCCCGGGTCCAGGGAGGTGGGCAGACACAATCCACAAGCTGTTTCTGGGCTTCCCCGACATCCTGAGCCAGTGAAGCAAGCCAGAATGTCAGAGTTCGAATCCCGACATTCTGGCTTGCTGCACTGGCTCAAGACGTCGGGGAAGCCCAGAAACACCTTGGATCGGGTCCCCACACCTCCCTGGACCCAGCGGGGGGTCAGACACCCCAAAATTGGTAAAAAAAAAAAACGTCTGGACCCCGCCGGGTCCAAGGAGGTGGGGAAACCCGCTCCAAGCTGTTTCCAAAGTTCCCCCACCTCCCTGGAGGCAGCAGCAAGCCAAAATGTCAGGATTCAAATCCCGACATTCTGGCTTCCTGCAGCCTCCAGGGAAACAGGGCTTTTTTTAACATTGTGTGTTCAATGTATCGCACAACGTTAAAAACCGGATAACGACGGGACTTGTGGAACCAAGTCATAACGTTATTCGGGGTACTAGTGTACTTGTAATCGGGTCACAGCCCATTTCAGATCTAAAATTGAAGACATCTGTGGAGATCTTACCCCTTTTAATGATTCAGTCAATCAAATTGAGATGCCCAATGCAATGTCTTGTTCTTTTCTGTTGGATCAGTTCCAACTTGTAACTGAGGAGGCTGGCAAGGTACTTGCTTGCTGGAAAATCACTACCTCTATTTACTTCATTCCTGTCCATCATGGCTCTTAAACTGGCCACTTCATCCTGCTTAAAAAAACAACAACAAAGTAGCCCTGCCACTGAACCAAAAAACTCCAGATTAGGAATAGAGCAGGGTTGAGCTGGTTCACAATTTTCTGTAAATCATCTGGTTGCTGGAAAATAGCTGAAACCAAAGGATGTCACAAGTTGTCCCAAACCTCAGCTAATTCTCCAACTGATTGCCCTCTCTGGTTCTAGCTTCCTGTCAGGTACAGACTTGGTGCAAATGCAAAGCCAGGTTTGCTGAGACATGACTGGGAATCTACTTCATAAAGATAGGATTGTAAAGCTACATGATTGTCAATGTGCCAGGCATTTCACCCCAGCAACCTGAACTAGACAAGGTGATTGTGCAATTGGTCACACGGTTATGCTTCGATCAATTGTGCAACACACTGGTGGAAGCAGCATTTCCACTATGGTGCAACTGCAGCTACCACAGGAATAAAGTCAAGTTATGTCCATGTAGTTACAGGAATGAATTCCAGCCAATGTGTGGTAAAGGTCCACAGAATTGACCTCCTATCTACTTGCTAACCTTTGTGACACCACTTTCAGCTTCTAGCAAAAGAAAGCTACAGCAGCAATAGGCAGCAGCCATTGCCATGTCCATCTGTTTGGTATCACTCCTGTTTGATTCAAACTAAAGCAACAATTATACTATCTAATCCCTTAAGAGGAAGACCTATGCAGCTGGGATTCCCAATTTTCTACTTAAAATGAAGTTAATCACACTGCTATTAAATTTATTTCATTCTCCTTTTTGCTCCACCCATCACTTTTTTGCTGCTCTGTTAGAGACATTGATATCGAGGTGGAAAACAAAGCACAGTTCAATGACTACAGCAGGGGACAAAGAGAAGCTTTCGTCCACCACAGATGCAAAGGTTATCCCAATAAAATGCAAGCCCTAATTAATAAGGTACTAAGAACAACAGTATGAGCTACAAAACATGAAAATGAAAAAGTGCAGTCAGATAGGTAAAGATCGCCCTTGCTAGAAAGCCAGTCATATCTGACTCTAGGGTTTAGTGCTCATCTTGAACTGCCGACCTGCCGACCCTCCAGTTATCAAGTTCAGTGTCTTAACCACTAAGCCACCACAGTCCTTCATGCAGTCAGATACACATACCCTAAAAGGGATGCTGTGATCCCATAATGATATTGGGAATTAAACTGGAATATTGTCAAAATCACTATTATTTTGCTTTTGAAATATTTTTCACGTCACTGTTCACTTAGGCAGATACTAACAGCATCTGATCCTTTAAAATTTTTATCATCCTTTCCTTATGTTGTAGGAATAAGTGATAAGCACAATTTTGCCACTAAGCTCCTGGAAACATTCCTTTGGAAGATTTTAATGCATCACAGTCTACATTACACTGAAAGCATGTTGTAATTCCCAACACTACCAGCCAAGCCAAATACCTCAAGTGATAGCTTAGTTCAAATATTTGCACAAGGATTGCAGTCCAGATTTGATGGTGTCACAAATGGTTAGGTTCCATGAAAGCTCATACTTCAACAGTAAAACAATCAGAATTTTTCAGGTTTTTCATCTCCAACATGGGCAACAAGACAGAATGATAAGATATGACTAGTGAATCTAAGTCAGTGATGGCGAACCTTTTAGAGATCGAGTGCCCAAACTCAACAGACTGCGGTCCGCACCCCTGAAGGGGGGAGTGCTTCCACTGGGCTGGTGGGCAGAGGGGCGGGCCGAACTCCATCCTGAGGGGAGGGAGGAAGCGTTCCCATTGGGCTGCTGGGCTGTAGTGATGGCTGCATGCCCACAGAGAGGGCTCTGAGAGACCCCTTTGGCATGCATGCCATAGGTTCGCCACCACTGATCTAAGTAATGTCATTTGCTAGAGCTAACTGTGTGCCTCTCCCGTCTCGCTTTCAGATGATATGCATGCACTTTCTTCGAAGTTAAGTTGCATTTGGCAACCCTCCACCTCAGAGTGTGATCCCAGACACATGCCCTAACCCCACGTTCTAATGGCTTCACTATTAGGAGGAGGAAGGAAAATCTTTCTCCAATTTTTTTGGAAGGAAATACACATCTACTTTCTTTATTCTATGCGAGTCTTTCGGGGGATAGTTGGAGGAGACAGAAAGAGCGGCCACAGCCACCCATCAATCAAAGGTACTGTAGTGAATACCATCTTGTCCTGCTCATGCCCCCCCCCCAAATATGGCCAAACTCATTTATATGTTAATGGCCTCCAAATGAATGTCATAAAGATGACTGGCCTTAGAGAAAGACCGAACTGTGCACAGCAGTTTGACACACAAATGCCTTACTGCTTAATGAGAGACCAGCTGAAGAAATGAGCCATTAAGAGAACACTGGGACATCTTTGTACTTGTGTGACTCAGAGGACTGACAATCTCCAAGCCTGTTTTGGTTGCAATTTCTATCAAGAGAAGGAAATTAACCTTGGCCTATTCAGGGTCAGACTGGTGCTTCTATTCAAGGTGTCTTTTTAAAACTAAGTATGACCAAATATACGCTAAGCAGGAAAGTTATAATTCAAAGTGCAAAAGGGAAAGCCGGATCAACACACAACATTTATAATTCATAACCATCAAGACAGTTTTGTCCAAGTTTTCAAGAGATGATAAAAACACAATTATTTAGTTTTAAAAAGTCATTCGTTGGATATCTCCCTTGCAAAGAAAGGGGCTTAAGGTAGAATACTGTTTGGGTTCTGTTGGGCTTTAAACGAATTATTGCTGTCTGAATCCACTTAATGTTTTCATTGCCATGGGTTTCTTTATTTTTAATTATTGATTAATATGTTTTATTTGCTATTATAATATCTTATCTATTGAATAATATGTATAATGTTGTGTTCATCTTACTTCTTTGCTGCAAGTGAGATACACAGAAAGAGCCTCCTGGAAGATTCTGGATACTTTTTACATTTTTTAACCACAACCCGGTAGACCCTGGGCAACAGCAATCTTGTTTTGCCTGCTAATCTTTCTCGCACCAGATCAAGTCAAAGGAACTGAGGGATGAAACCACTGCAAGTAGTGCTTTAGTACTAGATTGAATGGCAAATGAATGAATGAACGAACGAATGAATAAAGTTTTCTCTTCTTATGCCCAAAGCGGAGCTCTAAAAATGAGCCTCATCAAGCTGGAAATGTGAATTCACTCAGGTTTGCTCATCCTTGAAATGTTGGACTATGGTTTAGAGCAGGACTTCATAGCCTACGGCCCGTGGGCTGGACATGGCCTACAGCACCATTCCGTGTGGCCCACATCACCGTCCTCACCAGAAGCATCTGTGACAGCCGTAAATGCATCTGCAGCTGTTGTAAATGCATAAACACTGCTGTAAAATGCATCCACTGCTTTCATAAACGTGTTTATGACAGCTGTGGGTGTATTTTATGACAGTATTTATGGTGGGGGGAACCACCAGCCCACCACGCTCAACTCTCTGAGGGGACATGGTACGGCCTGCGGCGTGAAAAGATTGAGAACCCCTGGTTTAGAGCTAGTTTGCTTTTTCTGTAGCCTTTAAATAAAGTACAGGAAAGGCTTTGCTGGCCCTCTCAGCCTTATGAAAGCAATAAAAAGCTACTGCCAAACTGTCAGCAATGATGTTCTGGGTACATTTACATGGTATAATTATGTCCCATCTTTCCTCCAGAACCTTCACAACAAAAACCGTGAAGAAGGTCAGGCTAAAGGGCACTGTCTGGTCCAGAGTTAGCTCCTAAGTTTCAGGACACAGTGAGAACCAACATCTGGATTTATGGAAATCACATTTACTGTACTGCTTGTGGAACCAAGTCTCATCGTTATCCAAGGTACTAGTGTATGAACCTTTTCCTCCACTCTCTGCACAACAGTACACAGAACAAACCATTACTGGCTTTAAAAAATAAGAACACAGTTGTCACACAAATTTAGCACTATGAGGAGGAAATGAGAGAAAGAGAAAAATAAAACCAAATGCACTGAAATTTCAAAAAAAAAAAAGAAATACATGAAGTTTTATATCAGGACACAACAAGAATATAAAGAAGCTCAGACTGAGAGGAAGTAGAAAATCCTCCTAATTCACACAAACCAGGAATGTCTTCAAAGTGCCACGTTTGGTGGAATTTGCCTCCCAACAGATACTGGCATAATTGAAATCTCTAATTACTACTGCATTATGTCTCCTCAGAATTCTTGCAATATGTTTTCCTAAGGTTTCATCTTTGTTTTTAATCTATTTAGATGTAGACAGTGTATGACCAGTTATAATATCAGGCAGCTGATTTGACTGTCTAAGGTAGAAAATGCCAGAAGGCAACAGTAGTAATCTAACAGAGTGCTACATGGTCAATCTTGGGCTCTGCTAACAAGGCTGTTTACCTCATTATTTGATGGGAGGACATAGCTTCTAACCTGATTTCTAATAAAATTAATCTTCTATATGTACAGAAGTTGGAAAAAACTACTTTTTGGACTACAGCTCCCAGAATTCTCAAACCAGTGGCCATATTGACTGAGGGTTCTGGGATTTGTAGTCCAGAGTATAACTTTCAGATTGTCTCTATATGTGACATAGTTTGGAAGCATCACCTGGCTTTCACCATGGGCAGATAAATGTTTTAAGCCAGAAATGGCCCACCGCTCACCTCCCTAAGCCTTTCCATGAGTGAAAACAAACTATTACATCACAGCCGACAACCAAATTTATCCTTTCACAAAGCTGATGATTCTTCCCTTGAAAGTGGCAGTTGTAGAGGTACTAAACAAAGGGGCTCAGAAACTGCTAGGGAGTTCCTAACAATAGTTGTTCTTTCCATTTAGCTCGCTTTACTGAGGGAAAATTATCTGCACTGCTGGAAGATAAATCTGGATACTACTCCTGCAGGAGAGACAGAGGTCACAATTACAGATTCTCTGAAGAGACGTGACCCAGTTTGTAGATGTGGCCAGAAGCTGACCTGCTGGGGTTTTTTTAAATTACAAAGATAATCCTCTCCGCCTGTAATGCTAAATCTGGATCACTGTTTCATCTGGTCAGACCCTTAACACTTAGTCTTAACCTGTCTGTGTAGAAAAGAAAAAGTAGGAAATGAGAATGTACAGCCAGCCCAAGATTTCATCTGCCTGCGAAGGAGCACCTGCCCAGCTAAGTCAAGGTGCCAAAGTCAGGCAAATTATTTTGGCGTACAAGGTAGAAAATTCCACAAATACCTCTCCCTCTGCCAGGCAGCCAAAAAGAAAATCTAGCAACAGTATTATAAATGACAATGCATAGTTCTTTCACAGTCATACAGTCGATTCCAACCCTCTGTGACCCCATGGACTACTGCCCACCAGGCACCTCTGTCTTCCACCATCTTCCTCAACCCGCCCAGCTCTGTGCCCATTGCATCTACAATACCATCTATCCATCTCATTTTTGTCCACCCCTTCTTCTTTTGCCCTCTACCTTTCCCAGCATCAAGGCTTTCTCAAGCGAATCCTCTCTTCTCATTTGATGTCCAAAGTACTTTAGCTTCATCTTTACAATTTGGCATTCTAAGGAGCAGTCAGGGTATGATAGTATGAAAGTGCAATCCAAAAAGGGGGCATTGTACTAAAATTACATGTGCGAAAGACATGTTACACCATTAATCCTTTATAACTGAGTTCCACACGAACCACCACCAGTGGTGGTGAAACTATGGCACGCATGCCGTCGCCCCTGCACAGAGTTCGCCCTGACCCTCTGTCAAGTAGCCCAATGGGAGCGCTTCCTCCCTCTCTCCAGCAGAGTTTGCCCCATCCCTCTGCCCAGCAGCCCAATAGGATTGTTCCCTTCCTCCCCCCAGCATAGAGTTGGCTTCACTCCTCTAAAAGGTTCGCCATCACTGTTCTAGACTGTACTCTTAGAACACGCCAGCCAGCATAGCTTCTAGCCATGAACTCTGGGGAATTATTGGGAGATGTGATCAAACAAAAGCAGAATAACAAGCAAACAAGCTCAATTATGAACCACAACAGGATGCTTGGAGATTTCACGAGTTGGCTTTCTCCAACATGGCATCTCTCAGGTGTGCTGGGCTATTATCTATGTGGTATGACGTCATTGCTTACAGTCCACTGGGCTTTCGGGAATGGATGGTTCTCTGTGTGTGATCTTCCCATTGTTAAGTTATTTGTAGTAGCTGCACAGCAAAGTGGGCAGATTTTAGGCAATTTTATGTTTGACTGCAAGTCTCCCAGTTCAACCCCTTTTAGCTCAGCTAATAAACATACTTGGTCTAGATATTTGAGAGAGAGAAAAATATCATTTACTCACAAAATGAGGTCAGAAGATACATGCTCAAGAGTCTTAATGAAGTTGGTTTTGAAAGAAGTAAAGTTTTTTTTCCAGCCCTGTGATCTGGGAGATGGAGGAGCTCAAAAGGGACATCTTTTCTCTTCCAAAGCAGAAAGAGAGGAGGCCAGAACAAAGGCCTTAAGACATGCAAATAGGGTCAGGTGATCTCTAAGGTTGGAAAGAAATTTCTGTAACTATCATTATAGGCAAACAATGCAAAACAATTTTCTTTAGGTCAAGCTTTAGTCTTTCTTGTCTCTCTGGTCACTGGGGTTGTGCTAGAACAGGGGTCAGCAAGTTTGGCTTTCCAGGTGTTCTTGGACTTCAATTACCAGAAGCCCAAGTCAGCACTCCTGCTGATCAGGACTTCTGGGAAATAAAGTCCAAGAACACCTGGGGAGCAAAGTTTGCTGACCCCATACTAGAATACTCAACACCCATCACCTGGAATTAATGGTACAGTACAGTAATACCTCGGATAATGTTGGGGAATTTGAAGCAAACATTTGCATCGCACAACGTTAATGTTGTGCGATGCAAATGTTTGCCTCAAATTCCCTGACGTTGATCTCTGCCCCAAAGCCTGCAAGTTGGGGAAGAGCCCTGTGGGCTTTGGGGCAGAGATCTACCAAGGCAAACATCATTGGTTTGGTTGGGGGAGATCACGGAAGCCTAAGACTCAACATAAAAAACCCCAAGATAATGGCAACCGGCCCTATCACTCCCTAGCAAATAGAAGGGGAAGAAATGGAAGCAGTGACAGACTTTACTTTCTTAGGATCCAAGATCACTGCAGATGGTGAATGCAGCCATGAAATAAAAAGACAATTAATCCTGGGAGCCAAGCTATGAGAAACCTAGGAAACATAATAAAAAGCAGAGAGATCAGCCTACCAACAAAAGTCCACATAGTCAAAGCAATGCTTTTCCCAGTAGTAATATATGGTTGTGAGAGCTGGACCATAAGGAAGGCTGCGCGCAGAATAGATGACTCTGAAATGTGGTGCTGGAGAATATTGAGAGCACCCTGGACAGCAAAGAGATCAAATAAGTTGATCCTGGAGGAAATCAACCCTGACTGCTCCTTGGAAGGACAAATAGTAAAGATGAAACTAAAGTACAGTACTTTGGACACCAAATGAGAAGAGAGGACTCACTTGAGAAGGCCTTGATGCTGGGAAAGATCGAAGGAGAAGGAGGTGGCAGAGGATGAGATGGCTAGGTGGCAATGTGGACACAATGGGCATAGAGTTGAGCCGACTGTGGAGAATGGTGGAGGTTAGGGGTGCCTGACATGCAGTGGTCCATGAGGTCGCAAAGGATCGGACTCGACTATGCGACTGAACAACAAAACTGCTCCACTTCCTAAAGAAAGTGGGAATGTTGATGCTTAGCAGACAGGATGCTTTCTGCAATGAATGCCAAGCCTTGCTGGGCTGTTCACAGCGCTGCCAACACTGAGAGACAAGAACTATACATGCCGCTACTCCTCCTTTGCTCTGTTCTTGGTTTGCTTAACTAATCCATGCCAGCTGCTAAACCAGTCTGGGGCTTAGCTCATGCTTTTGTGGGAAGAAAACTGCTCTGGTCACTTTTTCCAACTCTAACAAGTTTATAGTAAGAGAGCTTTCCAAAGCCTGAGTTGATTTTGTGTCAGGGAGGCAGTCTTTAAAAAATTCTTCATTTTCTCTATCAAATACAAGACATCTATAAAGTAGTAAATAGCAGTGGTGCAATCTGAGACCTATTTAGTCAGGAAGGAATCCCACACTCTTCATTGGGGATTACTCTCTAGTAATGCATTCATGATCACAGGCGAAGTTTTCCTTCATTCGTTTATACATGTACTGTACATGCAGATTTTCCCAACACATCTCTTCAATATTACACATTTGAAAATGGAGGTACATCCCAGTTTTTCCTTAGTCCAAGGAACATTCTCTGTGGTCCTCATTAGTTATCCAACTGTTTGACACCATGATTCTGCAAGCTCTGCATTATTTTTGTTTACTCTTCGATGGCCTGGTTAAAAAACTAGCGGGGTATTTGCTCTTTTTGTTAAACATACCGGTACGCTAGAGAAATACAGTGGAACCTCATACAACAATCACCCCACATAGCAACGAAATCGCATAACAATTAGGTTTTGGGGAAAATGATGTCCCGCATAACAATTTTCCCTATGGAAAAAAACCGTACAACAATTTTTCAATGGGAAAAACCACTTAGCAAAAATAAATCGTTGTATGATGCATCCCATAGGGAAAATTGTTATGCGGGACACCATTTCACCCCACAATTGCATCATATAGCAATTGTTTCGTACAACAATTAGCCCCATGGAACGGATTAAAATTGTTGTATGACGTACCACTGTACAGGTATCCCAGTTACATTACCTGCAATTCATAGCACGGCTCAGTTGCCACAAAACACCTTACTTTTCTCAGAAGCATATTCACGTGACTGTACATTAGAAAAAAATAGTCATTTGCCTTTAGGAGACTCTGGGGAAACTGACAAGCCAGAAAAAAGGAAAGGATAGCAAATTAAATTGACACAATTTTTCAATATAAGGCTCTTAAAATAAGGTTCTTCAAAAGATAAAACTCAGGACAAAATAAAAATAACATTTCAAAGAACAAATAGACAGACACACCATTATCAGGGGAAATATGTACAGTATAATTAAGGCCAAGGTATAAGATATTCCGTCACCCCACCCTTTAAATCTTTCATTCTAATGGGACCAAAAAGGACAGGGCTGATTTAGAGTAAGCTGTAACGGGACAAAATGGTAAAAATGTAAGCAAAAGATCAGATCAATCTCGACTCAAAACAAATTGAATATAAAAGAGTAGCCCTGAAAAAAATTACCTAAAGGTTCAACTACAATTTGTAAAAAGTCCTACATTTGAATCACATTTGCCAGGTTCAAAATCAATTTAAAGATCGACAACTACACAATGCAAAGCTAAGCATGCAGTATTTTGGCCAGCCAGCAGATTATTTTAAACCACCTTCTGGGGCAGTTTATTTTGCATTGATTCCTGAACTGGTGGTGTGGGGTTTTTTTATCAGTTTGGGATGGGGGAAACAAGTCTCTCCAATAAAATATGCAATTTTCTCCTCCATATGAAAAGCTTCAAGCCATGGCAGCTCCACTCACAGCTTCCAGAACTCCCCTTGCAAGCTGTTGCTTTTTTAAAAAATTTGTTTCTAATAAAGATCACTCCATTATCCACAAAGGATACATTACGAGAGCTACCATGAATAGTGAAACCATGGATAACAGTGAATCCTATATTTTACATTGCAGACAGTGCCCTCTAATGGCCAATGGTGATAATGTGCCATTTGTTGTTCAGTCACACAGTCGAATCCAACCCTTTGTGATCTAATGGACCACCACACACCAGGCTCCTGTCATCTGCCATCCTCCATAGCCCACCCAAATCTACGTCCCCTACATCAACAATGCCATCTAGCCATCTCATTCTCTGCCACCACCTTCTCCTTTTGCCTTCAATCTTTCCCAGCATCAGGGCCTTCTCCAGTGAATCCTCACTTCTCATTTGGTGGCCAAAGTACTTGAGCTTCAGCTTCAGCATTTGTCCTTCCAAGGAGCAATCAGGGCTGATTTTCTTTACGATGGACTGTTTGGGTTCTTGTAAAACCAATCTACAGAAAACTACTGATTAGATTTTTTTTTTACTAGACAGCAGTGAAATTGATTCTCAGACCACCTGAAAGTCACAAGTTACACTTAACTGCTAAAAATCAATTGTGCAAAGCCACTATGAGATATTTTGCTGCCTGAGGCAATGCAACAGCTGTCATCTTTCCCATGAAAAGATGCAGGGTATTCAAGACCTATCAAATTATTTTGGCACAGAAAGCACAAATCCTACAAACATTAAATGAAAATACATTAACAGCAAAATAAGTGTTTGATGCTCTTTTCTGACAATGTGTCACCTAAGGAAGTTATCTTCTTCTACATAAGGGTACAGCCTGTCCTTCAACTGTGCATGCAGGTCTGAGGGTTTCAGAAGTCAGCCATCAACTACAGCCTTAAAAAATACAACTTCAGAACATAAAAGGCAAATCACTGGTCAGCACCTTTCTCTTTTTTAAAGAATCCAGCCTATTTATGGGACAGTTTCAAACCTTCTCTTTCTTTCTCTGTTTTCTCATAGGATTTCAAATTTTATATTTACATATGTTTGAATAGTTTGCTTGATTGCAATAGAAACACAAAAATCTAATTTGGGAGAAAATACTGGTTGTTTCAGGAGTATCTTGAACTGTCTGTCCCCCACCCTTAAATTATATATACAGTATACAGTAATACCTCGGATAACGCTAAAATCGCATAACGTTAAGCAATCTGGGGTGGAGAATTGGATCGAATAACATTAAGGTCCTATGGGATGGATCGGATAACAACCGCTAAAGCCTGTGTGGTTACAATGTATCTCTATGGAGCTTTAACGTTATCCGATCCATCCCATAGGATTTTAACATGGATCGGATAACACTAAAAATCGGATAACACCAAGATTTGTGGAACCAAGTCTTAGCGTTATCCGAGGTATTACTGTATATAAATTTACACATTCACATTCAACGTAATCCTAATATTTTTAAATATGGGCAACCCATCATAAAAAAATGCATAACTGAGTGCTATGTATGTAATGTTAATTGCGTGTGCATGATACTTCTTATACAAATGATTAATGCAAACATACAATATTTGAAAATTCCTTTTGTATGGACACTAGAATGTGCAAAATTGGAATACAACTGCAATTATACCACTGACTGGATTAAAACTTAGTATCAGTCTCTTAAAAGAGGAAAAACCAGAACAAAAAGAAATACAGCAAAGAAATCCCTGGCTGAATGCTTTAACACTGTTGGGATGGAAAAGAAATACAGCACTGTAAATTATTTTACCATTTTTGTAAGAATTGTAGCAGCATGATAATACTCACAGCCTCTAAGAATTCCCTTTCTAAAATCTGGATTATTCCACTGAATGTTTGAGTGCATAGCTGGCTGGACAAGTCAATAGTTTAGGTATCAGATTGTGAGTTTGATTCCTCACTGTGCTTTCTGGGAATAAAACCACGGGCAAGCTACAAAATCCCAGGGTTCCCCCAAAAGAACTGAGTAATAAACCACTTCTATGTATTCTGTAATTTCTGTATTTCTGTAGAAAACCCTAGAAAGGATCAGCCTAAATCAGAATCACCATGAAAGCATTCAATTATCAGTTCATTTCCCTTGAATTACAGGAATCTCTCTTAACTGAAATTGCACATAAACACAAAGAAGCATAAGCTGCAAAACAAAAGTAGCAGGCAATTCTATGCATTAATTAACCTAAAAGGGGTCATTGGACACTGAAGAACAAAACCAATCCATGTTGATTTCCCTAGAGAAAGATCTTTCATTATGGGTTTTCCTGCAACCAAAGCATCTCTACCCCTTAAGACAAAGTTTGCTTACTTATACAATACACTACATAAATTGCTCATAAATCCGTCCAATGTGGGGATATAAGGCAACACAGGTATTTCTTTTCTTCCAGTTGCAATGTCAGCAGTTTGAGACCCTGATACTGCATGACGGATTGAGCGCCTGTCTCTATCCTAGCTCTTGGGAACATGAAAGGAGACTCATTTGGGCATCCCTTGAGTGGAGTTTCCCCAACAAAAATCCTTTCAACCCAGAATAATTTCTGACACGAAATTATTATTGATTAGCAATTACACTTCTATCTTTGTTGTTCAGTCGCACAGTTGATTCCAACCCTTTGCGACCCCATGGACCAATGTCCGCCAGGCACCTCTGTCCTCTACCATCCTCCTCAACTCGCTCAGTTCTGTGCCCATTGTCTCTACAATACCATCTAGCCATCTCATTTTTGGCCGCCCCCTTCTTCTTTTGCCCTCCACCCTTCCCAGCATCAAGGCTTTCTCAAGCGAATCCTCTCTTCTCATCTGATGTCCAAAGTACTTTAGCTTCATCTTTACTATTTGACCTTCCAAGGAGCAGTCAGGGTTGATTTCTTCTAAGATTGACCTATTTGTTCTCCTCGCTGTCCAGGGGACTCTCAAAACTCTCCTCCAACACCACATCTCAAAGGCATCTATTATTCTGCACTCAGCTTTCCTACTGGTCCAGCTCTCACAACCATACATTGCCACAAGGAATACCATTGCTTTGACTAGACGAATTTTTGTTTGCAATGTAATGTCTCTACTTTTCACTATGTTCCCAAGGTTTCTCATAGCTTGGTTCCCAAGAATCAATCACCTTTTTATTTCATGGCTGCAATCACCATCTGCAGTGAGCTTTGATCCTAAGAAAGTAAAATCTGTCACTGATTCTACTTCTTCGCCATCTATTTTCCAGGGACTGAGAGGGCCTGTTGCCATTACAGTAATACCTCATATAACATTAGTATCGAATAACACGAAAATCGCATAACATCAAGGAATCTGGGGGGAAGAATTGCATCAGATAACATTAAGATCCTATGGGATGCTTCAGATAACAACCGCGAAAGCCTGTGTGGTTACAATGTATCTCTATGGATCCCATAGAGGATCAGATAACACTAAAAATCATATAACACGAAGACTTGTGGAACCAGGTTTTAGTGTTATATGAGGTTTTACTGTATCTTGGTTTTCTTTATATTGAGTCTCAAGACAGCTTTTGCACTTTCTTCTTTCAACCTAATCAGGAGCTTCTTTAGGTCCTCCTACACTTCTATACCAGCACTCAATGTACACTCTGGGCCTGTGGTTCCAAAAGTTGGGCACATGCCCCACAAGGAGGCAATTTGGTTTTTAAGAGGGGCAATTTGAGAATGAGTTTTTAACAGTGAATGGCCTTTTAGGCTTCCTCCACATGAATAGGAGTTCACTTTTTGAATAATAAGAATTGTATGTCACAGGGAGAGGGAATCAGGATTTTAGAGATGTTTAGATGGGGCACAGCAAAAAAAAAAAAGTTTTGGAACCACTGCTCTGAGTGTTTTAAAAGGTAATTAGCATTTTGCCCCCAACATGCTGGATACCAATATGATTTTAAAGCCCGCATTTGATCTTCCTTAACAACCAGGAAAGCTTTTTGGGTAGCAAAAAAAAAAAAAACCCCTCTGGTCGACTATGATGCTCCTAACTTTGGCACCAAAGCAATTTCAAAAGAAGCAGCACATTTATGGCAGTCTCTAAAAAGCCCCCCTTGGGCTGCAAAATAAAAAAAAAACACAGGATGATGCGCCTTCATGCAATGCACCAGCAACACAAACCACACTTGGGCAACGCCATGCAAGACACCCCTTTAAAAAAGAAAAAGAAAGGAGGAGAGAAAGAAAAAAAGGGGAGGGAGGAGAAAAGAAGGAAAAGCAAAAGCAGTTGGGGCTGAGCTTGCTTGTGGAAGCCGGTTCCAAAATACTTCGCCGGTTGGTGTTTTGTTTTTTCTGATGCACAGAAAAGACAACAAGGCGGGCAAAAGCCCGGAGGAGCAACTTTGATAAAAGTTGCAAGCCAAGCATTATTTCCTTGCAAATCATGACCACACAGACCGACGACAAAGCTAACCAACCTGTGAGTTTTAAAAGATCCATTTGCCTTCCTGGCTCTTGCTTCCTGCGCCCCGCCGCCACCATATCAAAGGAAAAAGGTCCATTTTTTTTCGGCCGAAATTGAAGCAATACAATTAAAATGACTCTCCCTTTCCTTTCCCGAGGGGGCCAGAAGGGCTGCCTTGCCTTTGTCTGCCTGGGGCGGCTCTGGTCGAGGCGGAAGAAAGCCGCGGCGGTTCCCGGGGTGGGAGGCGAGGCAGGGCGGGCGGGCAGGACAACCTTCCCGCCCCCACGACCGGGCTCTTTTCTGTCAGGGCTGCCTCTGAGGGACTCGACCTCTGCCACCCATTAAAGGTGGGCATCCTCTCAGGAGGGATAAAGCAGGGCCTCTGAAGGGTGTGGGAGTCGCCTCAGGCCGCACTTATGGGGGAGGAGGCGACCCTCATTCCCGCAGGAGGCCGCAGAGATATCGACCTTGGCGCCCAAGTTATTCTTAGACTCCCTTTATATATTGTAAGCCATCCTGAGTAGTGCTTGCATCAGAAAGGCGGGATAAAATGTAAGTTATGTTGTGTATGCATTCAAATAAATAAATACTGTCTTCCTAGGTATGCAAGCTCTCATCATCTGTCCCAGCTCCTGCCAACCTAGCAGTTTGAAAGTATGAAATTGCAAGAAGATAAGTAGGTACTGCTCAGCAGGGGAGGTAATAGTGTTCATGTGCTGTGGCATCTAATTATACCTGTTGCATGACCATGGAAATGTCTGCAAGTGGCTGTAAATGGAGATGAGCACAATATCCTTGAGTCAGATATGACTGGCTTTTGAGAAAGAGAGATCTTTTCTCCCGTATGTATGTATGTATGTATGTATGTATGTATGTATGTAGCTAGCTAACTATCTATCTTAGTCTGGCCAGGCTATCCTGCTATGGTAATAGAGTAGACCATACTGCCAGCAACTCAAAGCCAGTTGTCAGGTGCCGGTTAACAAACCTGACCACCTTGAGGACTAACGTTCTTGGGTGGCAAAATCCACAGGGTAGGGTGATGGTCATAAATGGATTAAATCCCACTTGAATCCATTTGGATGGAGGGCAGCAGCTCCATGCATCCTGGCCTGAGGCCGATGAGGACTTTGCATGCCAAAAGGGCTCGGGACCAGAAAGTGACTTGCGGAACTGGATCAGTGGTATGGGTTTCGTTGCATTATACAGTATTGTCGCCAGGACAATCTTCATGGCTGATTGCCCTGATGATAAATATTCAGAATCAGATATGGCATTTGAAGAAGTATGTATGTATTGTGTGCCCTCACATCAATCCGACTTAGGGTGTGACTAGGGAATTCACAGAAGCGGGTTTTACCCTTTTGCTTCTCCTCCAGTCGTCCTGGAAATGTGGATTTTGCTCAAGGCTACATAAGCTGGCTTTTTATCCCAGGAGGAGCAGTGGGGAATCGAGTTCCCAAACTCCGCCTTCTTCTTTAGAATTCCTTGTTTAGAGTGATATCAGAAATGTTTAGAGTGAATAGGCATAAAAAGCACCTCCCTGGCCCTCACCAGCTTGTTCTCCAAACCAGGAAGTCAACTTCCCCTGATGAGGTCAATAGATGATGCTAGTCATAACTTGCTAGTCATATGCAATAATTTGGGTTGCTAGATTCTTACTGATTTTCTTTAATACCAGGTCAGACCATAAAATAGATTTTGCTGTCTTGTATATTAAACTGGGGACTTGTGCACTAGAGCAGTTTTTGTATTTTCCTCTTTTCTTTCCTTTCTTTGCAGAACCAAGCTCAGCTTTTGAGTCCATGAATTCAGTGGTTATTTAACTACTGTGAATGGAATGGTGTAAATAACAACAGCAAATTGCTACTGTCTACCAAGCTGCTGCTTGTATTTCTCATTACAGGTCAAGTCATGCACATAGCCAGCCCTTGACAAGGAATACAAGCAGCAAGCAGTATTAACTCGAGTATAAATTTTTGAAGTTGTAGCCGTGTTAGTTTGTACAAGCATATCAGAAAGCAAACAAGACAAAAACAAAACAAGAAATGCTGTGGCACCTTAGACTAATGCCTGTATTTTAATGTTAGCTTTCGTGGATCAAGTCCACTTCATCAGATATCCATTCTTTTTGGGGGGGTTTTATCTGTTTTTGTTTTGCTCTGTTTGCTCTCTGATTAACTAGAGTAGTTTGCTGATGATGTTTATGCAGTTGTACTTACACTGACAGAAATCACCAAAAGAATTCTAGACAGTGAAAGTGAATTTCTGATAAAACACTTGTTGCAAATGGTATTATTCATTAGATGAGAACTGTGAAGTAACTGTGAACTACCTGTACTATTATTAATAGGACTATTCTATGCATATCTACCCAAATCCAGTTGCCAAACCAGTAAGTCTGTATGTATAGGCATGTAGTTTCAGTTTAGTTGTCAGATCCAGTGATGATTCAGAGATGAAATGCTTTTGGATTTAGAATAACCAAATCAAGAAGGTAAGGGCTACCCATAACACACTGAGGTTATTTCCATTTATTTTTCTACATCTCCGTCTACAGTAGTGTTCTTCCTTTGCCTTGCTTTTTCATGCTCAATTTTAAAAACAGGGAGTACAGACAGTTGATGTGAAATCAGTGTTGTGTGTTTTGTGTTGTCTTATTTCCCCCCACCCCAGATACTATAGCAGTGGGCACGGCAGAATTAATGCAGATGCCTCACAGTCTTCTACAGCAGTTTTTTCTACGTACCACTTCAAGAAAGACCTCAAACTTGCGTACCCCTTATTGCAGGAACGTTAAATATCGCGTTCTCCTTATTGCAGGAACGTTAAATAAAAAATGAAATCAGGTGTATTTTATATTTATTATCATCAAAAGACATTCTAATGACAGAGAACACATGTTTCATTAATGTGACAAATGTGCACGTTGACAATGACGAGCAAATAGGCGGGAACGGGGGCGGCCGCAATCGGGTGACGCAAGACGTGGGAGGCGTGGGGAAAACCGCCACCACGGGAGAAAGCGCTTGATGCATACGATTGACTTACCTACTGATCGTTTAATTAAATTGAATAATTTTTTGGCAATTGTTACTGCATTATTGTTTTTTAAGGATTTAATATTTTAGTTAAGAGATTGCTGCGCGTACCCCTTGATGCAATCTCACGTACCCCTGGGGGTACGCGTATCACTAATTGGGAACCACTGTTCTACAGTGTTGGGATGTAAAAGAGGGAGTTCAACCTTTCAAGTTCATCTACCTTTGGCTGAACATTTCCTGAGGGCATATACTGCACCTTTAATCAATTCTTGTTGACAGATTATGCAATAACAAGGAATACCCTATTGACATGGTAACAGCCTCTCTTAATTGCTCCACTAAAGGCAGAAGGGGGACTTCTTATTTCCAGTGCAATGCTATGAATCAGAAATGACCCCTGAAGGCAAACCAATTCATCAGAAAGCCAAGTCCACCTTGAAGGTCCTAAGCAAACTTCCACATTCAGTAACTCCTACAAGTATGAAGAAATATTACTCTTTTTACTTCCAAATCAAGATGGGCCAAATGAAATCAACCACACCAGTCCCAACTAAAGTACGGTAGCTAAAACCCTATAAGCCAGGAGTTCTCAACCTTTTAAAGCCGGGGTCACGTTCCCTTAGACAGCTTCAGGAGCCAGACAGCCATTTTGTCCTTCCTCCACCACATGACACTTCCTGCTATGGTGGAGGTGGGAGGGCCATGTGAAATGGTGCCTTGGGTCACATATGGCTCGTGGGCCACAGGTTGAGAATCCCTGCTGTGAGCCAACAGACATGATACAAAAGAACTGCGTTGAAAGTTGGGTGTTCTGGTTTCAAAAGCAGAAGATAGGCTTGGTTCACACTATAATTCATGCCTTCAGGTGCTTTATTTCTTTTTTCCTCCCCCCCCCCTTTTCTTTTAGAGTGAATGTCAACCACCTCATGAGTACAAAATCTGGGTTTTTAAGTTATAGGATAAAACATTACCCTAATTTTCAGAACCTTCAAAATCAAGAATACCATGGGAATCAACATACAGTAGTTTCTAGGTGTGCTTCTTAGTGATACTTTAATTCTACAACCCAACTCTGATCACAGAACTATGCAAAGGATCACCTTCAAATTGTTACCTCTATGTTTTTCCACTACTACCTCTCTGTTACCGAAGCCAATCTGGTAAGGAATAAACCACAGGCAAATTCAGTGGTGGGCATCAGCTGGTTCATACCAGTTCACCAGAATTGGTAGCAGAAATTTTGGCTGGCCCCTCTGCCCATCCAAGTTTTGAAATAAAGTACAGTAGTCCTAATTCGGGTGCAATGCAGGGCATTTTCCCCCTTGCCACGGCCACCATACCACACCCACAGTGTGGTAGTAAAAAATTTTTGGGAGCCCACCACTGGGCAAATTGCAAGACCCATTTTTACTATCTGTACCAGAAGGCTTTCATTTGAAAATATCCTATTTACTCACTTCTACTATGATTTTTTTGTTTCGTTGCCACACACAAATCTTTCAAAATAGACCACACTAATTTCACTTTAGTTGATGAGAAACCAAGGCTGTAAGAGAATGGTTAGGCTGGGAATTTACCATATTTGTTGGCATATAAGATGCATTGGAGTATAAGATGCACCCCTTATTACCAAAATAGCCCTCTATAGGCCACTATATGCAGTATAAGATACACTCAATTTTTTCCAGTGTATTTTAAGGGGGGGAGTGGGTCTTATATGCCAGCAAATAGGGTAAGCCTACACACCACAATATCCACTACCTTACACAGTTTGAATTTAATAGTCCAACATTATATCACTAGGGGCTACACAGAAAGAGCCTCCTCAAAGATTGTGGCATTTTTGAACCACAATCAGGCGTACCCTAGTAACAGCAACCTTGTGCTGCCAGCTAATCTTTCTCACACTAGGCTAGGCAAAAGGAACCGCAGAAAGAACTCACCAAAAGGTGCTTTCATTTTGGCAGTTTCACGTCTGGGCTAGACACACAAGAAGAATACCACTAGGGACTAAATTCAGCAGGGCTTATTTCTGAGTCCAGTTCCTCAAAATAATATTACATCTATTTTGATAAAGCATTTTTAAAATGCTGTACATGGGCTCACAACAGCCAGAGTATGCCAGATAACAAAACCTACAAGTAACAAAAATTTAAAATTCTGTAAAATATAATTGCAAATCACTACAGACTTGATTATAGGACACATTTCTTATTGGGAGGACAATTCTTGAGCACAGGACAATTCTTTCATTTTAAAACAACAAGCCTACATTTACTGAGGAAAATGTCAGACAACTCAAGAGGAACATAGGTATCGGTAAAACACACTTTAGATCATGCAATAATGTAGACTTCAACATACCTCTCCTGGCCATCTTCTGCAACTTTGTGCACTCCCTTAAGAAATTATAGTAGGACTTCATTTCTCCTTCTGTTATTCTGACGAAGGAGAAGGGAGGATTTTCACAGGCCCGTTTTTTGCAACTCTTACACCAGGAAGCCATTGAACAACCCAAGACAAAACTATCAGACGTACACCCCTTTACTATAGCTTTACTGCAGGTTGCCAGTGTTTACTCATGCTGGCTTTCAATCCCTGCAAATGACTTATCCAGCTTAAGTTCACGCAAGGTCATTGTAACAGGCAGAAATCTCCCCAGTTCTATTGGTCAATTCCCTGATAGGCTTACTGACTAGGTCTATTTCCTCTCATTTCTTTTTAATATCAATTGCACTTGTTTCCCTATCAATGAAAGCAATCAATAAGCATTTCCTTATCACTTACTGATCAGTGCAGAAAACCAGCAGAGCTTGCAGCTAAATTCATAATGCAACTACAGAGGAACCCTGTATAATGAATGCTTCGTATAATGAAAAATTTGTATAAAGAAGCATTTTTGCGCTATTAGTGATGCACCGTATAACGAAAAAAATGTTCATTATACGAAGCGCAATTGCCAATACCCTGTACAACGTAAAAACGGCAATAGCGCTTTGTATAACAAACTTTTTTCCCATTTTACAGTGCATCACCAATAGCGCTTTGTATAATGGGAAAAACGTATAGCAAAGAGTTCCATGGAACAGAGTTTTTTCATTATACGGAGGTCTATTGTATAAAGAAAGACTACGCGGTACTTCAAAAATTGACCTTGTGTAATTTCTGCAGGAAACATATTTTGTTCTTCATGAAAATGCATCATAAAGGTCTGTTTATCTTCTGCCAAATACATTTATGTACAGTGTAACCTCGGTTAATGTAATTAATGCGTTCTCTGAGACGTTTCTTACAGAGAAAATTACTTTAGCTGAATTTTCCCATAGAAATATATTGAAAACTGCAAGTACAGTAATACCTCATATAACATTAGTATCGAATAACACTAAAATCGCATAACATTAAGGAATCTGGGGGGAAGAATTGCATCAGATAACATTAAGATCCTATGGGATGCTTCAGATAACAACCGCTAAAGCCTGTGTGGTTACAATGTATCTCTATGGATCCCATAGGATTTTAACATGCATCAGATAACACTAAAAATCATATAACACCAAGACTTGTGGAACCAGGTTTTAGTGTTATATGAGGTTTTACTGTACTGTACTACCATCTGGATTACAACAATTCTTGTTCTACTTGCTAACAAATGTTACAACAATTCTTGTTCTACTTGGTAACAAATTTGCCTTTTTCAACTATAGCTCTCAAAATTACCCAGGTAGCATAGCTGGTTGGAGAATTCTGGGAGCTATACTTTTCTTGATTCCTCAGTTGACCAGACTATCAAGGGATGAATTCCTGCTGGTTGCAACTTGCTTTCCATTCCTTTTGCTGCTGCTCTTTTCTTCTCCAGGTTCAACCAAAACTTTTCACAATTGCCTCTTCCCATCTTGGGTGGGGCTGCCAAGGGGTCTTTTTACTCCTCTGGGATACCACTCAGTGACTACTGCTGTCCAATGCCTGTCCATCATTCGAGAAATGTGTCCAGCCCAGCACAATTTTTCAATGTATTATATTCAACAAAAGCTTTGTTGATTCCGCTTTGTTTTCTTATCTGGACATTGGGGATGTCGTCGCAAAGGCAGTGATGGGATGCAACAGGTTTGCACCAGTTCGCCAGAACTGGTAGTAACTTTCCCCAGCGTCCCGGAGAACCGGTAGCAGATTTTGGGGGGAACCACCTTTAAGGCTTACCTTTTCACTGGTTCCCCCACTGCGCATGCACGCCAAGGACTTGTTGTGCATACACGCCTACAGTGCTTGGCGCGTACGCACAGCATCCTTGCTGTCCTCGCAAGCGGGGAGGAGGAAGAGAAGCTGCTAGCCTGAAGCTCCCTATAGCCTGCTCCCCAGGGTAAGTGACTCAACCTTTGGATGTGGTGTGTCTGTGTGTATTTTAATGTGTATTTCATACCTTTACCTATATTGACGTACTACCACAGTTCCTAAAAAGGCCTGGCGGCCTGGCATGGGGTTTTTAAGCAAAGTCTTGGAGTTACCTCCTCATTATGCTACACCTGTGCTGTTCCAATTGCTGTTCCAATTGGAGAGCCCTTAAGGAGGTACAGCTGTTTTACATTTACATTAAGGCATATTATCCTAGAGAACTGGTATGATGACTATATCCATCTTGCAACATGGTGCTGCCCAGGCACTTATACTAACAGGTAAGTGATGGGTTTGTGTTTGGGGTGGGTGGATAGGTGGGTTGATTTGTGTTTGGGGTGGGTGGGTGGGTGTATTTTAATGTAATTTTTATTTTATTTATTTACAGGTTTGTGTTGTGGGTGGGTGGGCAGGTTGAGGTGTGTGTGTGGTTATTTTTATTTTATTTCTTTTTCTTTGGCCCCGCTCATGACATCATGATGTTAGCTCCACCCACACTGATGATGTCATGATGGGGTAATAAATTTTTTGACATCTCACCACTGCGCGAAGGGATATCTATAGCATTGATCTTTCCATGGATCTTACAGCTCTTGGTATTTCTTCTTCCTCGGCCTTCATTAATGACCATGTTTCACTCTCATAGAGAACCACAGGTAGTACTGTACTGTCAAATTTTAAAAGTTGGTGTGTTGTTTCTTGTTAAGTTTTTCATTTAGCAAGATTTCTTTGATGAAGTTGAATGCCGCCCATTCTGCTTTCTTCTGTCTAGTTCTGCTTTCTGGTGTAAATCTGTCTAACTCTAGACCACTGGTGGTGAACCTATGGCATGCATCCCTGGGAGGGGGCACTCAGAATCCTCTCTGTGGGCACATGTGCCGTCACCCCAGCACAGAGTTCGCCCCACCCCCCTTGCCCAGCAGCCCAATGGGAGCATTCCCTCCCTCCCCCAGCACAGAGTTCACCACACCCTTCTGACCAGCAGCCCAACGGGAGTGCTTCCTCCCTCACCCAGCAGAGTTCACCCGGCCATGTTGGCACTTTGTGATAAATAAATGGGTTTTGGGTTGCAGTTTGGGCACTCAGTCTCTAAAAGGTTTGCCACCACTGCTCTAGACCGGTGGTGGTGAACCTTTTAGAGACCAAGTGCCCAAGCTCAACAGTCTTTCATCCGTGCCACAAAGGGTCAGGGCAAACTCTATGATGGGGAGGGAGGAAGTGATCCCATTGGGCTGCTGGGCAGAGGGTTGGGTGAACTCTGTTGAGGGGAGGAAAGAAAAGAAGCACTCCCATTGGGCTGCTGGGCAGAGAGGTGGGGCAAACTCTGTGATGGGGCAACAGTGCTCATGGCTACAGTGCGGGCTCTGAGTGCCACCTCTGACACGTGTGCCGTAAGTTCGCCACCACTGCTCTAGACACTATTCCACATTAAGTTGGGAGCCCCAACACTGGCCCTCTATCTCCTGTACATCCCAGTGTTATCTATACATCTGTGTGTTGAGGTTGGCTCTGGCAATACCTTGGTATCAGTAGTGGTGGACGGCCAGATTATAAAACCACTTCATATAGAAATACAGACCCATGCTTCTTTCCTCCCCCCCCCCCCCCCAGTAATGCTTGCTCTGAAATTTGTCTCCCTGCCCAGAAAACCTGAGCATTCCCTTGAAAGTCCAACTGGTATTTTGAGAGGCAGTAAATAAAGATGGGACTGCAGTGGCTTAGTGGTTAGGATGCTGGACTTGATGCCTGGGAGGTTGGCAGGCCGGCAGTTCAAGACTCGAGTGCTGCATAATGGAGTGAGCTACCAGACAGCGGTGGCTCTTTGGCTATAAACAGAGATGAGCACTGAACCCTAGAGTCAGATATGACTGGCTTTGAAGCAAACGTGACCTTTACCTAAATAAAGATGCTCTTGGCTTGTGGCCAGCCCAAGACATTCAGCTGTCCAAAACAAAGGACAAGACAGCCACTTTCCCCCCATCAGTTAGTATAGAGAGATTGACTGGCATGAAAGTTGAATCTTAATTCAACACCAAAAATAAGAAAGAATTCTCTGACATTTTGAATGTAGGACCCACATCCTGCTGCTTCTTGTGCATCTAGCCCAAACATGAAATTGTCAAAATGAAGATGCCTTTTGGTGAGTTCATTCTGCAGTTCCTTTTGTCTGACCTAGTGTGAGAAAGATTAACAGCAAGGGTATGCCCGATTGTGGTTCAAAAATGCCACAATCTTTGAGGCGGCACTTTCTGTGTACCCCCAGCACACCTGCTTAGGAGGCAGAAGATAAACTACATGAACACCAAATTCTGCCCTTCAGTCCTCTAGCCCAGGGATTCTCAACCTGTGGCCCATGGGCCGGATTCACCCCACGGCACCATTTCACATGGCCCTCCACCACCTCCACCACACCAGGAAGTGCCTTGTGGTGGAGGAAGGACAAAATAGCCACCTGCCCCCCAAAGCTGTCTGAGGGAGCGTGACCTGGCCCCCACTTTCAAAAGGTCAACAACTCCTGCTCTAGCCTGTAACCCCAAATGCTGACCACACTCTGCCATTCCAGGCTTGGAGACTCTATTTTCTTGAAACACAATCCAACCACAGGACAACATTTCAAAGGATTTCCGTAATCTCAAATCCTTGCCTCCCCTAGGCAACACAGTTGCTTTATGTGTAATTTCCCGTCACATATTACCTCTAATCCGTTACAAAATCACAATCCTCTGTTGTTAGTAAGTGTAGATGAAAGTAGTCATATGAATTGAAATGTGCTCCTGCACATCGAGAAATGTGGGATTTACAAAGCAGATGGCAATAACACAGTAGTAATATGAGGTTTGTATCTCAATGTTTGTTATCTGTTGGGATTGTGAGAGCTCCTCTCGATCCAAGCCAATGTTTTAGCAAAATCAGCATTCTGGTTCAAAAATATAAAGCTCTAAAAGGCCATCTATCTTCTCTTATGCCCCATTAGAGAAATTTTCTCCAGATCAGTCCATGTGTGCATGTGAATATGTGTCTGTCTCTCTTTCTACATCAGGTAAAGGTCAACCTTGCCCAAAAACCAGTTGTTTCTGTGATCATGTGGTAGGCATAACTAGACACCATAGTGGACATAATGCTGTTTACCTTCCCACCTAAGTGGTACCAATTTATCTACTTGCAATTTCTTGCTTTCGAACTGCTAGTTTGGCAGGAGTCCTTTTGGAGACTAATGCTAGTTTGCAGGAGCTAGGACACTTGGGTCTCAAACTGCTAACCGGCTAACCTTCCTAGATTAGCCATCCTTTTAAGCAGGACCAATGAAGAGCAGAAATGTTTGTCTGTCTACGTATCTGTGTACAGAGAGAGATGTGCGTACGGCAAACTTTAGTGATTTTTGACTGATAATGATAATCATCTCCTGCTTTTCAGTTTTGTGAATCATACTGATTTTGTATGTTTCATTTTTATAAATACATATATTTTTATGTGTTCATGCACATCCAAAATGTTTATGAGCCTGGGAGACGTTTGTCTATTTAAAATCTTCTCACCTCACCTTTATCTTGAGAGGATCCTTAGATTCTGTTTTCCCTCCTTCTGTTTTTATGGTAAATTAGAATCTCCAATTTTAATATATGTTGTGAGTTTGATCCTGAAGGGGCTCAAGGTTGACTCAGATTTCAATCCTTCCAAAGTTGGCAAAATGATTACCCAGCATATTGGGAGCAAAATGCTAACTACCGTACTTGTAAACCACCCAGATTTTGCATTAAGTGCTATGGATGGTATATAAGTATAATTGCTATTGCTAACTCTATCCAGTTACTGACTTTGAGTTCCATCCATCCCTCCATTCTATTCTATCATATTCTATTAAGAACAATTAACTTATTTTCACAAAATTTTGCATAGTCATATGTTCTTTGTGAGATTTCATGCCTCTATCTCCATTATCCTTGTTCAACCCAAAGCAGAATTTTAATTTCCTGCCCTTACAAACTTACAAGAAAAAACAAGATAAAAGCCGTGTACATGAGCCTTAGTCTTCTTCCACATGCCTGCCTGCAAAACATAGATAATAATCTCAGGCTTTTGCAAGAACTGCTGAGATAACATCAGTGTCCCCAACAAAAAGAACAATAGATCAAATTAAGAACAAAAACAAATATGAAACCAGCTAGCAAATATTAAATCAAACCAACCCAAACATAGAAGAAGCACATTCTAGGACTGTGCACCGTGCAATCAATTCATGCATACACTTCCTAAATACTCCTCCAGCCAGTTTCTTAGACCAAGAAGCAAAACTGCAGGGCAAAATTATCCTGAGAAACATTTGCAGGGAGAATCAGTAGACTTTGAAAAGTTTGGGCATCTTTCTGATATTAACCAATAAAAATAACCAACCCCTTCACTTGCAGATACATGTTTTACTTTGCTAACACACTGTGTAGCTCCACTCTTAAAGAGATGACCTGCTGAACCTGCAGATGCAGACAAATCTAGGAATTAAGGAACTAGAACTTAAATGCTAAGCCATCGTCAGGCAAGGCTAAGTAATACTGAACTGGTTTGTGTCATGGAAGAACAAGTCACATGGTATGTGGAAAGGACATGCTCACCTCACACATAATGTTCATCTCTATAAATGGTGGTCAATGGAATGTTTGCCTCTTTTGGGAACTTATACTGTACTCAATTTTGATCTAACAGCTTAACATTTTTTCCCTAAAGCTGTGCTAAATAATCATTTAGGAATGATTATTAGCATTGGGGAATTCCTTTCCCCAAACCATGTAAGGTGGTACAAAATATGAGCCCCCTTTTTAAAAAAACTTTTGCTGCTTTCCCCTGACTTCTCCATCCATTGATTTCACCTAGAGTGATCACAGAGCAACCAAAATAATCTATAACAATGGTTTCCAAAGTGGGGCACATGCCCCACAGGGGGACTTCAATTCCTGTTGTTTTCGAACTGCTGGGTTGGCAGGAGCTGGGACAGATTATGGGAGCTCACTCCGTCATACAGGTTTCAGGCCTCAAACTGCTTATCTGCGAGTCATCAAGTTCAGCCTCTTAACCACTAATCCACTGCAGTCCCTTAGTAGGACACATACCTTAGGGTAGGGGTGCCCAAACATTTCAGGCAATGAGCCAGTCACATGATTCAGGGAGCCGGTCACTATGGCCTGGGGGGCAGATCCAGACCCCAACACCAATTCATCTGGCCCGTGAAGCCCTCGTCACTCCTGGAAGCAGAAGTAAAACATGTCCGTACAGGCGTGTTTTATTTCCGCCTCCAGGAGCGACGAGGGCTTTGTGGGCCGGATGAATTGGTATCAGGTGCCTGGGCCATAGTTTGGGCACCCCTGCCTTAGGGCATTGGTTCCCAACATAGGGCCCACACCACACAGGTCAGTACAATGGCTGATCGGTGCTTTGGGGAATTAACTTAGGCTTCTGGGAATTGAAGTCCAAAGACCAAATGTTGGGATACAATGATCTATAGTCAACTTGATTTGACTATATCATGACATCACAGAGGCGTTGGAGAATTAAAGGGTCATACTGTACTCCCATCCAGCTGTGCACAAAGGTGTTGTGAAATGAATCAAAGAAAGATGGCTCTAGGATCTGAATGATTAACTCACATATGGAGCCTGTAGTTTCTGTATTCTCACATATCCTCGGTGCTATCTTAGAATGTGACTAAGTCATAAGACTCCTCAGAAGGTGATTGAAAAGCTGTTTTAGACTATGGATTATAAAAGGATGGACAGAAAGAGATTCTAATTTACACTATATCTTCTCTCTAGATACAGTGTAGCTGATAACTAGGTACCTCTGAGCAGTGGTGGGCATGGGCCAGTTCGCACCGGTTCGCCAGAACCAGTAGTAACAATTCCAGGTGGTCTCCCGGAGGGGTAGTAACTTTCCCAGGAGACCACCTGGGATTGTTACTTTTTTTTAGGCGGCCGGTTTGGCTGCCTCTCCGACCCAACAGTGCAACCCAAAATGGCTGCTTGGTCAGTGCGCATGCATGTTAAGATACCAATTGATGCATGTGCGCATGCGTCAATTAATATCTTAAAATGCATGTGCGCCAACTAAGCAGCCATTTTGGGTTACATTGTCAGGCAGCTATTGAGGCCCACAGCAGCTTCCTCGGAGGTGTGGTGGCAGGAGCTGAGGCACTCACGCTGTGCCGCCCCATGCTGCCATCCCACCGCCATGCCACCAGGCTGTGCCACCACTGTTGGCAGCTGCAGTGAGTGCCCTACCACTTGTTCCCCAGGGTAAGTGACTTGTGTTTGGGGTGGGTGGAATGTGTATTTAATGTGTGTTTTTATGATCATTTTATGTGTATTTTTATGTCTTTATTTGTGTATTTTTATGACTTTGACTCCGCCCACGGTGCTGGCTCTGCTGATGATATTGACTCCACCCATGATGTTGGCTCCGCCCATGGCATTGGTTCCACCCACACTGGCTCCACCCATGGCATTGGCTCCACCCCTGCACTGGCTCTGCCCACAGTGTGGTAGTAAAAATGTTGGCTGCCCATCACTGCTTCTGCGTAACTCCAGTCTCTTTCCACTAGTACAGGAGTTCTCAACCTTTTTAAGCCAAGGGCCATGTCACATTCCCTCAGACAGCTTCAGAAGCTGGACAGCCATTTTGCCTTCCTCCATCACATGGCACTTCCTGGTATGGTGGAGGTGGGGGTGGTGCTACAAGAAATGGTGACATGGGCTGCATTCAGCCCATGGGCCACAGGCTGAGAATCCCTGCATTAGAGCATGTACTTCATAAATCAGATGAAAGACTTTGGAACAATACTTGATCTGTGGCATTTGAGTTGACTAGGTTGACCGCACTGAGTCCATGAAGCAGAAGCTTTTGGTGTTGACATCACTGTACTGCCTTCTGATTTCACACCATATGTCAAGCTCCAAAATAGCATTAACTTGATTGGCTTAATGGGATTTTGTCTCAGAGAAGAAGGAGCCTCTCTGTTTACTGCTAACTAACAACAGCAATTTATAAACAGCTTTATTATTAAACTCATGCACAGTGGGTTCTGTTTAATTTTGCCTTGTGTCCTAGGGCTGGGATAAGATTTTATGTCTGAATGCTAAGTCTGGTTGAATTCCATGGCATTTATTGTCAAGTAAATATGACTCAAAGTGTAAAGCTACAATCCTAAATACATTAGCTAGAAAATCAGCTTCACTTAACTTTTCCAACCCTTTGTTCTAAGTGAAAATTAGTTTTTAGAGAACTTGGAACTAGTAATCAGTAACTAGAAAACTTGTGATGAATTCCCTTTTTATGATAGGTAAAAGTAAAGGTCTCCCTTGCTCAAAAACCAATTGTATCCAACTCTAGGGTGCAGTGCTCATCTGTTTATAACCATAGAGCCAGCGCTGTCTACGTTTGCAAATATTTCCGTGGTCATATGGCAGGTATGACTAAACCCTAGAGCGCACAGAACACTGTTACCTTTCCTGCTGAAGTGGTTCCTAATTATCTACTTCAGGGGTTCCCAATCTACAGCCTACAGCACCATTTCATGTGGCCTGCGGCCGCCCTCACCACTCCCAAAAGTTGAAGAGGACATGTTTACGTCAGCAGTAAAATGCGCCCACATGTGTAAATGTGCTCACTCCTGTTGTAAACACAGAAGTGGGTGCATTTACAGTTATCGTAAACGTATCCACTTCGGCTTCCGAGTGTGTGGTCAGGCCAGTGGCATAAAAAAGTTGGGAAAACCGTGATCTACTTGCAATTTCTTACTTTCAGACTGCTACGTTGGCAGGCTCTGGGAGAGAGATGGGAGCTCACTCCATTACACAGCACTCGGGTCTTGAACTGCTGACCTGCCAACCTTCTGGTTATCAAGTTCAGCATCTTAACCACTAAGACACTGCAGTCTCTTTTTTTAATAATAAGAAAAGTATAATTACAGTACACTAAGAAGGGGAAGCATTGCTCCTTTTACATCCTCAGTCTTTAGTTTTACAGTTAGGGGATATGGCACAGGCAAATGGTAGAAAAGAGAATAGTTCAAGTCAAACTTGCCCAGAATGAACAGCTGGAGTATTTCCGCTATCCATGTAGACAGTTTTGACCTATCCCGGTGATGGCCAGATGTTCTTGGACTTCAATTACCAGAAGCCCAAGTCAGCACACTTGCTGATCAGGGTTTCTGGGAATTGAAGTCCAAGAACATCAGGAGGCCAAAGGTTGAGAACCCATATGCTAGTGATGGTGAACCTTGACACTCCAGCTGTTCTTTAAGTCAAGGAACACCTGGATTGCCAAGGTTCGCATATGCTATTATACATTTGTTAATATGTCATGGAATTCTATTGATTCTAAAGATCTTGGTCAGGATTACAAAATGATCCAAGACATCATGAAAGAGAAATAAGTATTGTTATTACACATTTTATAAATTAAATATTTTAACACACACATCCTACTTTTCAAATAAATTAAGCTACAGTTTTAAAAATGTAAAAGGGCAGCTTATGTTGCACATTTGATGAAGAACAGAAGGAAAATAGCTCCTTTTCCTTGTCTGGAATTCCTTACTCCCATAATACTCACATATTTTCTTTAGTCTTTAAGCATTTTGGTTTTACAACCAGAGACATTTCATACAAGCCTATTTTGTAAAATTATGGCAAAAAACAAACAAAAAGAATACTTTCCACCACAATTTAGTTAATCATAAAAATCATAAAAATAATAGCAGTACCAAATGAAGGATTTCGCCCTCGGTCTTTCTTATTGAGTGGTGTAGTAGCTAAGAGTGACAGATTAGGACTCAGGAGGCATGGGTTCAAATCCCTGCTTAGACATGGTCGTTCAGTTGAGCTGTGTAACAGGTAAAACCATTCCTTAGCTATCTCATTTGTTTTGAAAATCCTTTCTGTTTCATCATCAATCCCAAGTTTTATAATTGCCAGTCTGAAGAAATATTCTGGAATATTCAAAAGAAAGAGACAGAAATCTAATTAAATGTATTACCCAGCCCTAAGTTTACGTAGTATGTTCATGGTCCACAATCAGCAGTCTCTCTCTCTTTGTGTCTGTAATGTCTAGCGGTTGTTTCTTTCCTCCACAATGCCAAGATTCAGGTCAGTAAAAACAGAGTTCTAATAAGTTGACATTTTGGCCCATTGGGTTTTGAATATTGCTATTTTTATGTTAGATTTATACACCAATGTGGACTGACATAAAGTGATTAAGGCTTCTCCTTGCTCCCACCTTTTCAATAGTACTGTACTGTATTACTAATCTTTCCTTTGAAGTGGATGCTGCTTTTTAGCTACTGTTACTTTAATTAGCTGTTTTCTGCATTCCAGCATAACATTACAGTACCATCCCTACTAGTCAGTTTCTGTTTTCTGCCTGTATGCGTCTGCAGACGTTTCTGTTGTCATTACTAGACACTGGAGCATATGGAATGCTGTTACCTTCCTACCGAAGTGGTACCTATTTATCTACTTGCAATTTCTTGCTTTCAAACTGCTAGGTTGGCGGGAGCTGGAACAGAGACAGGTGCTCACTCCATAGTGCAGCAAACTACTGAACTGTTGACCTTCCAGTTGTCAGCATCTTAACCACTAAGTCACCACAGTCTCTCTGTGCATATGAAGGATAGCAGCTAAACCTCATGTTATTACACCAGTAGAGATTTATGCTCTGCTGGGGCCCCATAGCACATTAGCCATTATCATCACAGTGCAGTAGCGTTAGTGGTTAAGACACTGAGCTTGGAGACTGGAAGGTCGGGGTTCGATATCTGAGTGCTGTACAACAGATCTTGGGGACATGAAAGGAGCCTCATTCGAGCATCCTTTGAGCAGAGTTTCTCCAGCAAAAATCCTTTCAAACCAGAGTAATTTCTGACACAAAATTTATTATGGTATTTGTCACCTAGTACACTTACTACCATACTTGCAGTGTTTGTGCTTGTTTCCTTGGTGCAGAAAAGCCACTTTTCCCCTTTAAAGATACTAACTACAGTCTTACTAAGGGAAGACACCCTTTAGGAATGGTGGTTCAGTGACATTACTTGCTAAATCAGACAGAAGCAGGAAATGCATGGCAGATTTTCTCTTCCTATCAGTTAATAATAATTTTGTCAGAAATTATTCTGGGTTGAAAGGATTTTTGCTGGAGAATCTCTGCTCAGGGCATGCCCGAATGAGACTCCTTTCATGTCGCCAAAATCTTTTCCCACCAAAGTGGTCCTTATTTATCTACTTGCAATTTCTTGCTTTTGAACTGCTAGGTTGGCAGAAGCTGGGACAGAGATGGGAGCTCAAACCATCAAGATGATATCATGAAACTGCAAATAATAATCCATCTTGTATTTGAAACTAGTGTGTTAATGGATGGATCACACAAGATGACTTCTGAATAGAAGCAGAGTAATTGTTTTTTTTTACTATTAACCAGCGCTGTGATTTTAAAATAAAAGGGGTCAGAGGTAAAACCAGGAGATACAGGACTTTTGCAAAAGGTATCTTAAGTCTTCCAAGAGTACTAGAAGTTAGCTCTCTCACACACACCCAACCCGGTCTGGTGTTGCTTGCAGCTGAACGTTTCAGCATCTCTAAGGGACATCACATACAGGAATCCACAGGGAGGAAAATTTATTATTTTAATGTATAAAAATACACACACTGTATTGTCATGGCATGCACTACGTCAACATACAACTCCACCATCACCATGAAAAATTCTTCCAAAATACACTCTTGTTAGTAGAGAAGCATTTTGCTAGCCCAATGTACAATCAGTAGGTTTGAGGTGGTTGGGCAGGTGGAGTTATAAGGAACTTTATAGCTGCTTATTTTGTGTACATAAGGCAGAGAGCTCCAATCTGATAGTAGGGCTAGGTAAGCAAGCAGCTATTCAGGATGTTCCATTCTGAACCCAACACTAATTTTTCAACTTTCACAGTACTATCACTGCCTGCACCAGCCAGGATCAGTTCCAGCTTTGCAGGCATGCTCACACTCCCTTTCCACTTTCACTAAAGGTAAAGGTCTCCCTTGCTCAAATCACAGTTGTATCCAACTCTAGGGTTCAGTGCTCATTTCTGTTTATAGCCAAAGAGCCATCGCTGTCTGCATCTGCAGATGTTTCTGTGGACATGTGGCAGGCATGACTAGACACTGGAGTGTATGGAATGCTGTTTACCTTCCCACCGAAGAAGTACCTATTTATCTGCTTATAATTTCTTGTTTTTAAACTGCTAGATTGGCAAGAGCCACTTTCACTAGGATGAGAACAGGAGAGATAGATGCAACTTCTTTTTGTTCTTGTCTCTGCCTGAAGATCAGCAGTGGGACTGAGTTAACATATTTTTGGTTGCTCAGCAAGAGCTCTGTGTGGCATCTTCTGACTTGCAGATATCTAGTACTGTACGTGAAATCAAATTATTTTGGGATATGAGCCAGAAAATTCCACATGCCCACCTCCCTAACAATAGAAATATAACATCACAAATTAAGTAACTACCAGTCTGGCTTCTCTTTTATGGGATCCTCAAAATACACTGCCTGAGCCTTGTGGGGCTGCCTAGATAAGCAGACTTCAAGGTAAAAGCAGCACAGGATGAGGGGGCTTGGGACCAGTTCATGTGCTTGCTGCAGGTGCCAATCCCTTATGCCCCTCTAACACATGGGCATAGTTATTATCCCCTTAGATCCCTTTTGATCCTTTCCCCATTTTGTTTGCAATGTGCAAAGCAGCCATGCAAAAGAGACCTTACCAGACTGGGAAGCAGTTGCCACGGTGACTTGCACACCTGCACAGGAGATCTTGCGCAGCTTCTCTCTGTCAGGAGAACAGCTGCAGCAGAGCAGAACAGTAGCTGCAAAGGACTTGTCAAAAAGAAATAATACGAACCTACAGTACTAATAAGTAGCAGCAGCAGTAGCCCTGTATGTGGTGTTTCCATTGGCAACTGCGTGTACTACATGAGTGCAACGCCACTCCACGGAAGATTTTGAAATCTGGATCCAGAAAGCTTCATCCTAACCACAGCAGTTCTTCCTGAGATGTTCAAATCACTTGCATGGTCCAAAATGCAGATGAGTATTAAGATAGTCGATTTCACAAATTAAATCTGAAAGTCAGAAGGATCCTCTTTTAAAATCCATATCTAAATCTTCTTGCAAAATATAGGTCTGGAACCCAAGTAGAGAAAATTTTTTTAGGAGGGAATGGGTTTTTTGCAATCCCTTTCCTCCTGGTCTATCTGTGCCCAGATCAGCAGGAGCAGCTAGCAGAGGATTACATGGAGGGCAAAAGCATTGTAAAATTTAATACAATTGTTCATCTGTTCCCTTCTTCTGAGAAGTAAAATATGTCCAGTGGTGCTTATCCAAGATTCAGTAGCAAATGGATGGTGTTCCTGTGTTACCATATTCCGTATACCAGATACGCAAGATTGCCAATATTTGGAATTGGATACAGCACAAGAATAATAATAATATATGCACAAGCTGAGTATAAGATGGATGTTCACAGTATTACCAGTCTAGCAGAGTAGCACTCTTAACAGACTTCATAAGGTTCCAAGGACCAAAAACATTAGGTGTGCCACCTAGTCAACTCTTTACTTTCTTTCAAATCTACTACTAACACAGATTCACATGCTGACTTCACTTCCCCCTCCTCTCTCATGGAGGTGAGGTAGGGAGAAAGATGAATCATCTCCACCCACCATCTATGCTGTCTTTTTAGGTCATCTCATCTCCCATGGAAGTACCTCAGAAGCTAAAAACTGTCTACTGCAGAGTCTTTTAAAGTACAGTATTACTTCAGGAGATCAACACTGACGCCTCCACCTATAGAAATCTTAGCATCAAACTATATATTACAGATAATCTGTCATTAGAAGTTGGAAATCTGTTAGTACTATAGAATTATGATTCAAGTAGACTTTCATAACTAAAAAATTATACTTACTAAGGGAGTCTGTGCTTACCCCGTGACAACCAATCACAAAACAGAACAAGCTAATTTGTAAGCTATGGAAATAAGAAAATTTCCTGCTGAGACAAAGAATTTACTAATAGCTGAAATTCTCTTCATTGGTATAGAGCAGTGGTGCCCAAATTAAGGGCCAGGCCCCTGACGCCAATTCACCCAGCCCGCAAAGCACCCCTGGTATATAGGAAGTCACGATCCCACCGAATCAATGGAGATTTGGCAAGTAAACTCCTCCATAAGATCCACTAATTCAAATGTCCCTACTATAGAGTAGTTGCAACTTTAGAAAGTTACTTGAAATGCAATTAAAATAGGCCCATTTGAATCTATAGAACTTAAGGAAGATTTTTATTTATTTATTTAATCAAATTTCTATTGCCTCGGCAATGACTCTGGGCGGCTAACAACAATTGAAAACAATTTAAAAACTAACTAAAAACCCTTAAAAACCTCATTAAAAGTTAAAATAATTTAAATAATTTACCACACACACCCCATCCATTAAAAGACAGAGAAAAATCTTAATTATATAAGCCAGTAGGCGGGGGTCACCCCTCCATCGGTACCCCACACCTGCCCTGCCAGCCAAGTTTTCAGTTCTTTCCTAAAGGACAGCAGCTTCGTCTGGAGATGCAGTTCAATTGGCAGGAGGTTCCATAGGGCTGGAGTAGACACAGAGAAGGCCCTCCTTCTGGTGCTAGAGAGACGAGCATCCCTAGCAGATGGCACAATGAGAGAGACTCTCCAGTCTGCTCTGGTGGGACAGACAGATGTTCTCATGGTGATGCGGTCTCTTAAGTATCCTGGCCCACTACCATGTAGGGCTTTAAATTGCACCTTGAATTGCACTCGGAGGCATACTGGGAGCCAGTGCAGCTCCCGAAGCAGTGATGAGAAAGGGGCATACCACCCGCACCCCATTACCACCCTACCAGCAGATTTCTAGACCAGTTGCAGCCTCTGAATGGTCATCAAAGGCAGCCCCATGTACAGCGCATTGCAATAGTCCAGTCTGGAGGTGACCAGAATGTGTGTGATCATAAGCAAGGAGTCTCGGTCCAGGAGCGGGCGTAACTGGCGAATCACACAAAGTTGTGCGAAAGCCCTCCTAGCCACAACTGCCACCTGCTCATTAAGCAGGAGTCGCAAGTCCAGGTGGACCCCCAGATTATGCACCATGTCTGTTTGGGGTAAAATAGTCCCATCCAGAACCAAAGATGGTAGCTCCTGAGATAACACGGGGGCCCCAACCCATAACCACTCAGTCTTGCCAGTCTTGCCAGGATTCAGTTGTATCCCGTTGCCCCCCTCTCCATCCAGACCCCAACAGCCCCCAGACACCTGGATAGGACTCTGACTGCATCACTTGGATCACCACGGGCAGAGATATATAGTTGAGTATCATCAGCATACTGATAATACCTCACCCAGTGGGAACGGATGATTTCACCCAGCTGTTTCATGTAGATGTTAAATGGGAGGTGAGAGCACAGAGCCCTGAGGCATTCCATACTGGAGAGCCCTAAGGCTGGACATCCCATCCTTCAACCACACTGACTGGTTTGACTCAACAAATCTCCACTGATTTAATGTGACTATTCCACTGCATTTTATTATGCTAAGCAATAAAATTTCAGACTGTAGGACTGCAGTGGCTCAAGTGGATAAGACACTGACTGAAAGGTGGGAGGTCAGCAATTAGATTCCTGAGTACTGCAGGATGGAGTGCGCTCCCATCTTTGTCCCAGCTCCTGCCAACCTAGCAGTTTGAGAGCAAGAAATTGCAAGTTGATAAATAGGGACTTCAGTGGGAAGGTAAACACCGTTCCATGTGCTCTGGTGTCTAGTCATGCCTGCCACATGCCCACAGAAATGTCTGCAGAAGCAGACACCGCTGGCTCTTCGGCTTTAAAACAGAGATGAGCACTGAACCCTAGAGTTGGATAGGACTGGCTGTTGAGCAAGGGAACCCTTTATCTTTAGGAATGCCCTAGCCCTTAAGTCAGGGGTTCCCAACCTAATGCCCGCAGGCCAGATATGGGCCACAGCACCATTTCATGTGACCTCTCGCCCCTCCAAGGGCATTCAAGGAACAAAATGGCCACCCCCATCATACAGGCAGGGCAAAATGGCCATCCAGCCCTCAAAGCTGTCTGAGAGTATGACCTGCCCCCTCCCCCCCGGCTTGAAAAGGTTGGGAACCCCTGCCTTAAGTAGTAATAATTGTGGAGTTGAAGGTATCCTGTATCACTTTGCATCACTTGCACTTGGCTGAAAGGTCTCTGAAAGGTCATTCAGAACCTATAATAGTACTTTGACCCTTAGGGGCATAAAATCAGTTTATCTACTACCATTTGTTGCATCCATGAATCCAGCTAACCTTTCTTGGACCACAATGCTCAGTACACAAACTTTACTCTTTGACATATCAGAAAACAAAAAAGTCATAAACCAAAACAAAAACACTGTAGCACTTTAAAGGCTAACTGCTATATTTTTATTGTTAACTTTCGTGGATCAAGTCCACTTCTTCAGACAAGGAGTGAAACTTCCAGGCATGGTTTATATGTACCAAATGTAGGGGTCTTGATGTTAAAGGGGAAGTTGGATGTGCTCAAACAGAATGACAGGCAAGCAAGCATAACAATACAGCTTCCTACAACTATCAGTAACAATAGATTATTCAGATTAGTTTTAAATGTCTCCCTTTCAATCTCACAAGTGTGGAGTAAAACTCTTTCTGGTTTCTGATTAACCTCTTATTTGCATATCAGGAAACAAAAAAGTAATAAAACAAAAACACTGTAGCACTTACTGTTACTTGGTTACTTCCTGTTCTACTAAAGTGGTAAAAGAGAATTGGCAGGAAGGTTGTAATACACCAAAATATAATAGATAAAATATCTAGCAGCCTATAACAATCTGTGTATCGAATTTGATAATGTCCCAGAAATCCTTGGCTAATATTTAATCCTCTGTGATGGGTGTCCAACAGACGGATGTATTTTATTTCTGCTGTCTCTCTTTTGATTCTAGTTTTGTAATTTCTCTGTTCTAGAATTGTAACTTTCAGGTCATGGATAGAGTGTCCAGTTAGATTGAAGTGGTTTGAGACAGGTTTCTCTGTGTTGCCATTCTGGATGTTTGATTTGTGTCCATTAATTTTTTTGCGTAAAGATTGTCCTGTTTGTCCTACATAAAACACAGAAGGACATTTTTAGCAAGAGATGGCATTAATCACATTGGCAGAAGCACAAGTAAAACTGCCTTTAATGTTGTGTGTGGTGCCATTGGGTCTAGTAATACTGCTTCCAGAGCAAATGTGGGGGCATAGTTGACATCTGGGTTTGCAGCAGGTTCTAGTTCCCATCTCTGCTCCACTTCTGTGTAGTCTGTTGTGTGTCAATAGTTGTTTGAGATTGGAGGGTTGTCTATAAATAAGTAGGGGTCTGTCACCAAGCGCTTTGGAAAGCAAGGCACTCTTGTCCAAGATGGGTTGGAGATCCCTCATTATGTGTGTGAGGGGTTTAAGTTGAGGGCTCAAAGTGACAACCAGTGGTATGTGATTGCTTTCCCTTCTAGGCCTTTCTTGTAATAGATCACTCCTAGGTATTCGTCTAGCCCAGTTGGTCTGTTCTTTAACCATATTGGATGGGTACTGTAGTTTGAGAAATGCATTTTGTAAGTCCTTGAGCTTGGCATCCCTGTCGTGTGGGTCTGAGCAGATGCAATTGTACCTAAGGGCTTGGCTGAAGACAATGGATTTTGTTGTGTGTTCTGGATGGAAGCTGGAGGCATGCAGGTAGGTACATCTGTCAATGGGTTTGCGATATAGTGTGGTACAAAGATGTCCATTTTGTAGTTTCACAGTGGTGTCCAGGAAATTTACTTGTTGTGTAGACTGGTCTAAACTGAGTTTGATATTGGGATGAAAATTATTGAAGTCTTGGTGGAATTTCTCTAGGGTTTCTTTTCCATGCGTCCAGATCAAAAATATGTCATCAATGTATCTCAAATAGACAAGTGGTTTATAGGTACAGCAATCAAGAAAACGTTGTTTTATATCACCCATGAATATATTAGCATACTGTGGCGCCATGCGAGTACCCATGGCAGTTCCATTGATCTGGAGGTAGGTTTCATTGTTGAAGGTGAAGTTATTATGTGTAAGTACAAAGTTGCACAGGAAGGTGACTGCGTGGGCTTCATTTTTGTTTTGAATGATGTTCCTTATGGCTTGTAATCCATTTTTGTGTGGAATGTTGGTGTACAGAGCTTCCACATCCATTGTAGGTAAGCTGGTGTTATCCAGGAAGTCATGCGTGTGTTGAAGTTTTCTTAGAAAGTCTGTAGTATTTCTTATGTAGCTGAGTACATTATGGTTTGAGAATGGCGTCCACATATCTAAATACTCCAAAGGTGACAGTGTTGATGCTTGAAACAATGGGTCTCCCAGGGTTTCCAGGTTTGTGAATTTTAGGTAGTAGATAAAAGGCAGCGCTGGTTGAGGTTCTTGTGGTGTCTCAGTCAAGATTTGATCACATACATTTCCAGGAACAGTTTTTAAAAGGTTTTGTAGTACTTTTTGATATTTGGTGGTTGGGTCCATAGTTAGAGGCTGGTAAAATGTAGAATTGGTAAGTTGTCTATCAGCTTCCTGTGTGTAGCTCGATTTGTCCATGACAACTACAGCACCACCCTTGTCTGCCTCTTTGATGATGATGTTGGGATTATTTCTGAGGTTGTTTATGGCCTCATGTTCTGCTCAGCTGAGATTGTAGATTGGACCACTTCCCTTGCTAATGATCTCTGGTTGGGCATGGTGGCAGAAGCATTCAGTGCAGAAGTCCAATTCCTTGTTCCAACCCTCTGGAAGTGTCCACATAGAATTCTTCTTCCTGTGTTACCGGGAGTAAGATCTTTGTGGATCAGTGCCTGGTTCAGGTCGTACTATCAGCTAGAGGGGCTCATCTCTCTAGCATGAGAAGGAGGGCCTTCTCTGTGTCCGTTACAGCCCTATGGAACCTCCTGCCAACCGAGTTGCATCTCCAGATGGAGTTGCCTCCCTTCAGAAAGGGGGTGAAGACCTGGCTGGTGGGGTATGTGTGGGGTGTGGGCCTGGTCAGCTCAGTCGGCTGGCTCCTGTGATTAACCCCACCTCTCTCCCTGTTCCTGTGGTTTTTAACTTTTTAATCTTTTAACTCTTAATTTTAAAATCTTTGTTGTAAATAATGCATTTAAATTGCTTTTAAACTGTAAGCTGCCCTGAATCCTCAGAAAAGGGTGGGGTATAAATGTAATTAAATAAATAAATAAAATTATTTTTTTCCTAGAAAGAGAAAGTCTATACTAGGAGTACCATCAGAATGGAATCAATATGTGTCAGAGCAAGTTTCTACAGTCTGCTCTCAGACATAAAGAAGACATACATGTCATCGTATTTTCAGAATTTGCTGGTTTTACTTGATAATAACTAAAGTTGTGCTGCTGAAATGTTATTTCTTGTGACCTGAAATATGAAACTGGAAATACCTTCTCCTCCAAAGTTATCACTTAATGCTATGTTTATGACTTGTTTGCTCCTGAGAAAAATACCAACACAGAGACAAAGATTATTAATCCAACATCTGATATGCTGATCAACGTGTGATTCATAAAGAGATAAAAATATTTATTTATTTAATTTGTATATCCGCCCAATCACCAAAGTGACTTATATATTTAGACTACAGTCCCAAAACACATCAGCCAATATGGCCACCATATCTGCATATTAATGATACCTCACCCCGTGGGAACGGGTGATCTCACCCAGCAGTTTCATGTAGATGTTAAATAGGAGAGGCAAGAGCCCTGAGGCTCCCCATATTGGAGCAGCCTAGGGCCGGACACCTCACCCTCAAACCACACCAACTGGGTCCGGCCCCTCAGAAATGAGGAAAACCAGGGCCACACAGTGCCCTGGATCCCCAGTCCTCGGAGCCTTTCCAGAAGGATACCATGGTCAACGGTATCGAAAGCTGCTGAGAGGTCAAGAAGAGCCGGAATGGACGGATGTCCACCATCCCGCTCTCTCCAGAAATCATCCACCAGCATGACCAATGCATTTTCTGTACCATATCCGAGCCTGAATCTTGACTGGAAGAGGTCCAGATAATCCAGGATCTCCTGTAACCGCATGCCACTGCCTTCTCCAACACCTTACCCAAAAAGGACAGGTTGGACACATGCCAAAAGTTTACCATTATTGCTGGGTCGAGGGATGGCTTCTTCCTGGTAGATTTAATTAGCCAGAATGAGTAACATACTTCCTTTGTGAACAAACAAGGGGGAAGGAACTTTCTTAATTTCATTATATGATTTAATCTGCATGTTGGGAAAAAGTTCCGCAGTCACCACAACAGGCTGTTCTTGAAAGCTAGGGAATAGGGCTAGTTAAAAAAATATAGTATCATCTTATTAATATTTCTTCATAAAATGCCTCTTTCATTCAGGGAGAGAGGGGTAAGTATGGATCAGAAGGATGATGACTCAGTATCTTGAAGCTGTAATGAGTCAGTGTTCTATGATTACCTGGTTTAATTGACATCATTCTTCACTTTTCAGTACCAGCGTTAATTTGCTACAACCTGAAATATAGGGCCTCACGGAAGGGTTGAGAGGAAATGGCCTGAGACGTTGAACAATATCTTATCTAACCCAAGCACATCCGGCTGTGCACAATTAATAAATCAGTTAAGCCCTCTTTCATAATGCAAAGTATACCGTCTGACTGTGGAAAGCGGAAATACGCATTTACCGTAAACAGGGTAAAACTTGGCGCGAACTTCTCACAAACGTGTTTGCAACACAGAGACACAATAAAGAACAACTGTTCTATAGAAAATAAAACTTCAAGGACCCAAAACAAAGGAAGCATTTTAGGTGTAATCTGTGGATTTCCAGTAAGCACCAAGACAAAAGGGCTTTGTGTGTGAAACAAACATACTTCAGTTGAATAAGGAAAAACCTAGTTGTTTTAAGTACCTATTAGCTAGGACCTATGCAACACGTGACTTCTCCCTGTCCAGTTTCCCCAATTAGGTTCTAAGCATTTTTAAAAATGTAAATATGTTTTTTAACCAAAATGTATGCATGCAATCTATTTCTTTTTCTTAAATATATCCTAGATGTGTAACCTGGATCAGTGAAAAAGCTGCAGGACCAGTGTAGTACAGTGGCCAGAAAGTTGATCAAGAACTGAGAGAACCTAGGTTCAAATACTCACCAAGTCAAGAAGCTTGTATGATAAGTGTTGGTCAGTAAGGTTCTCTCAGCCTAACTTGCCCTACAACAGTGTTGGTGAACCTATGGCACATGTGCCAGAGGGGGGGCACTCAAAGCCCTCTCTGTGGGCACTCACATCATCACCCCAGCACAGAGTTCACAGAGTGGCCAAAGTATTTGAGCTTCAGCTTCAGTATCTGTCCTTCCAAGGAACAGTTGTTGATCCCCAAGGATCCTTGCTTTGCTGTGGCATGGGGGCTTGTGTGGTTCAATGAGGCTATGGGCTATGCCGTGTAGGGACATCCAATATGGACAGACCATAGCGGAGAACTCAGACTAAACTCAATCTACTGGTGAAGGAACTGGCAACCCACTCCAGTATCCTTGCCTGGAGAACCCCATGGAGAGTATCAACTGGCTAAAAGCTAGATAGCATTACAGTAATCAATTTTTGAGACTACAAATGTACAAACCAGCATGGTCAAGAACTTCCTATCCAGACAGGGGTGCAAGTGGACAATCCACCAAAACTGGGAAAGGCAGATCTAGTCAAACTGTTCCCCCAAAGGCATCACAGTGATATTCACAGTTCTCTATCTCAATCTCGCATCTATATAGCAATCTTAGGAAGTAGCTGTGTAAATGACCTCTGCTGACATAAAGACTACATCCAGCATCACATGGAGTACTTTATTCCTCTCTTCTCTCATAACACTCTTTGTGTCCCCTTCAAATCTGCTTCAGAGGGTTTCTCAAGCTTCCAAAGCAGATTCATGACAAATAAGGAGTAAGGGTTTACTGGTCAGAAAGTGAATGGCTCTATGCTAAGCACTGAAAAAAATACTTTATTTATTGCTCCCTGAATTATTATACTGTGGCTGCATTGGCTGGGGTATTCTGGGAACTATTCTAAAAAAAGATACCATTTCCAAGCTCTGGCACTGAAGGAATTCATTCTGCCACTGGAGGGATCTAATCCCCAGTAAAATTCTCTAGTGGGGAGTTTAGCTTAGGTTGCTATAGGTCTGTGATGGCCAGCCTTGGCACTCCAAGTGTTCTTGGACTTCAATTGCCAGAAGCCTAAGTCAGCACTCCTGCTGATCAGGGCTTCTGGGAATTGAAGTTCAAGAAAATCTGGCGTGCCAAGGTTCACCCTCACAGCTATAGATGAAGTCCAACATGCCTACCGCTACCACTATGAATCTATTTAGTAGTTGTCACTATGACATAAATAGATGCTAGATGAATTTTATCTACTGAATTTGCTAAATGTAACCTTTTATATAAAATGCTTTGGAAAGTGGCAAACTCTCTTTTGTTGGTTTTTACGGATGCTTTAGCTATGGATTTCCTGCAATGGAAAGAGGTTGGATTGCATTATCTTTGGGTTCCCTTTTGCTTTTATGATTTAACTGTAATTACCAGTCAGTTTCAGGTGAGTTACCCAGCATCTGCTCGCTGCTGAGATTCTTACAAAGAAGGCTGAAGCAGGTAGATCTTTGTGTGATCTAGCAAGGAACTTTCTATATCTTCAGGCAAGAGTGCCTATTTAGGATTGTTAACATGATCTAGTTATGTCATCACTTTCGGGAAAGAGTACAGAGTGAAGAAGCCTGAAGTCATAGAAGATTGGACTCAGCCTATTTCTTCTCCCAGCGACTGTCAATCATGACATCATGGAGTAAAAACTTCATTTAATTACTGCATTGCTTGGGGGATGGAGGTGAGACCACAGGAGATCTTATGAAATATGATCTGAGAAAAACATGTGCTCTACAGCATTGAAACTGCTCTTTGAAACACATCACATCAACCTCCCTAAAAGGGATCTTCCCACCACCACCACCTAATAAACTGGTGCTGAATAATGTGATTCATGACTGAATGCATCACTGGTGAGGTGGTGGGAGGGCACAAAGAATCTGTTTTATCTGTAGAGAGGAATTTAAAAGGCAGGTGATGGGTCAATCCAAAGAAAGAAAGAAAAACATATGAAAAAAGGTTTTGCATCATGATTCCCTTGCAATTTTGCAAACTTTGTGTACCTTTCCAACATGGTGTTATTTGACCAAGCTGTCGCTATTCCTGGAAAACAGCATCAGCATGCTAAATTATTTTTACTGCAGTTATGCCGGGAGAAATGAGTGATCCTATTCCATATGAGAACTCTTTATGCCACAACATGGAAACACTTTAATGTTCTTGGATTATTTTGCTAGGGGCTTTGGGGACTGTAGTCCAAAAAAGGGGATGATCTCTAAGATCTGGTACACTCAGTGAATCAAAAAGCTGTTTATATCACAAAAATTCTCAAATGTTGTAAAATGCAATTGATATGAATAGGACAATGGCATCTAAGACTGAAGTTACATAGGTATGATTATTATTATTATTATTATTATTATTTCGATTTATATGCCGCCCTACTTGGCGAAAACCAACTCAGGGCGGCTCACAACATACAGTCAAACACAATATAACAGCTCAACAATGATACAATATAAAATACAGTGTAACAAAACAAAATAAATATAACCACAATACAATCAGGATACAGTCCATAATCAATATTCAGTCCCGAGGGGCAACAGCAACGGGCCCTTCTTAAAGCTGCCAGCCCAGCGCAGGTGTCCTTGCTCTTCCCAGTCGAGACTAGGGGAAGAGCTGCGCAGAGTCCCGAGAGGCAACAGCAACGGGCCCTTCTTAAAGCTGTCATCCCAGCGCAGGTGTCCTTGCTCTTCCCAGTCGAGACTTTCCAGTCGAGACTTAATTCATTCAGCGAGGTAGGTCGCTATGCGAAAAATTCGTTATGTGAGTCTGACTCGCATAACGAATTTTTCGCTATGCAAGTTTGACTCTTCCCTATGGAAAAACCCGCACAACGAGCATCTCTATGGGGAAAACTCGCATAGTGAAAAAATTCGTTATGCGAGTTTTCCCCATAGAAACGGTCGCCATGCGAGTTTTTCCATAGGGAAAAGTCCGACTCGCATAGCGAAAAATTCATTATGCGAGTCAGACTGCTTAGCAAAAAACTTGCTCGTTATGCGAGTTTTTCGATAAGCGAAAAGCTCGTTATGCGAGGTTTGACTGTATCTTGCGGTTACATATTCAACTAGCCTATTCCATGACATACATTAACCCTGTCCTCTTTGCTTGTCACATATATTCTTGCATGTTCAGTGGTAAACATGTCTACTTACTCAGAGAAGACCCTTTTGGGTGCCTTCTCAGAAGTTAGCTGTAAACAACTTGTAACTAGGGGGAGAGTTTCATAATTCCAAGGTGGCTCAACTTATGCTACAATCTTATTCTAATTGTACACATTGCTTTGTAAAGGGATTGTCAACAACCTAAAAATATGCTAATTAATTCACTAGAGTATCAAAAGAACAAATCAAACGGCCTAGACAAATACCCAGAAGGACCCGACTACAAGACAGGCCCAGGAGAGAAAGACATCGATTGCCACTGCTTGTCACTTTCAGACATCAACTTAAAACTCTCGCACTCATAATGAAAGATCTCCAACTCATTTTGGACATGGATACTTGACTGATTATACCTCCTGATTAATCACTCTATGCCTCTGTATCTTGTGTATATAATACATGCCTTGACGTCTTACTCCTATGTGGACTTGATCCACAAAAGCACACATTAAAACTATACCAGTTAGTCTTTAGAGTGCTGCAGCGTTTTTGCTTTGCTTTTGTTTTCTGATATGCCTGATAATTTATGTGCATCCTGATCTGACCTCCCCACACACACATTTTAAAACGGATTTTCAACCTGCAGCTAATGGGCCAGATGCGGCCAATGGCACCATTTCATGTGGCCCCACCACCACCTCCACCACACCAGGTATTGCCATGTGGTGGAGGAAGGGCAAAATGGCCATCCGGTCCCTGAAGCTGTGTGACCCCAGCTTAAAAAGGTTGAGAAGTCCTGCTTTAAAGCAGGGGTGCCCAAACTTCTCAGGCCACGGGCCAGTCACGTGGTTCAGGGGTGGCAAAACTATGGCCTGGGGCCATATCCAGTCCCAGACACCAATTCATCTGTCCCACACCACCCTCATCACTCTCAGAAACAGAAGTAAAACATGGCCATACAGGCACGTTTTACTTCCACTTCTGGGAGTGATGAGGGCGCCGCGGGCCGTATGAATTGGAGTCGGGGACCAGGGCCATAGTTTGGCCACTCCTGCTTTAAAGAGTTCACTAACAATCCAGCAGTTATTCAACATGCACAAGTAATAAGCCTATCAGAGAACAAACAAAAAACAAAACAAAAATAGTGCAGCACCTTGAAGACTAAGTTAGACTAACACGGCTACTATTTCAAGTAATATGCCCTATCTCATGTGCAAATTGAGCAGCCAAGGTACCTTCTGATCAATATTGGTGGCATTACAGAAAAAAGAAAAAAAGTAAATCACAGTATTTCACAGTACAGTACTTCAAAAGAAGAAGGGGGCTACAGAAAATAAGATGGCTAGATGATATTGTAAACACAATGGGCACAGAGCTGGGTGGATTGAGGAGGATGCTGGAGGACAGAGGTGCCTGGTGAGCAGTGGTCCACAGGGTCATGAAGGGTCAGAATCGACTATGCAACAGAACAACAAAGTGGAAGGAACTGAGCCATTTCATTTAGCATAACTGTTTGGTTACAGAACTCAAAAAGAAGGCGAAATAGGATAGTTTAAGATCACATGAACATCTAGTATGTCATTTGGTGCAATTCTTCTGTCCACATGGCATTGGCACCTCAAAAGACTCAATTTGGCCCATTTCCCTTATGAAAATAAAGAAAACAAACAAAAACATTTCTCATCTTTGCCCCCTCTTCCACAGAGGAGCAAAGGAAAATTTCAATTTCCCAACATCACGAAGTGGCTGAGCTGTGCTCTTAAATTATTTAATGATGTTGGGAAATTGATAGTGGAAGGAAAATGTATAGCAGCTAGCTTCACTTTGCTTTGACTCCAGCAATTTCATATGCTGAAAATGAACCCAAATGAGTGACACTTCCTATACTGTACTTAAAAGAGAGTAATGGCTGACAGGGATCCAGGAAGACGTGGGTAGGAACACTCCAGGGATGGACTAGTTTGCGGTGGCACTAGTCACTAGTTAAAGGAATGGACTGTTCTGTCCTCATTGCAGAACAAACAGGGGACACCCTAAGCTTTAACTCTGGGCAATGCGTTTAACAGAGGTATCCCACAGTTCACAAGTACTCACAAGGTTAGCAAAGAAACAGAAGAGGGATAATCTTAAACCAGCCTCCTGCTGTTCATGGAGGAAGTTAACAAATATCAATGAGTTGAACTAGTTTGGGTTGAGCACACAGTTGGCACTACCCCCTGCTAGCAAACCTGCACTTCATTTTCATCCATTGTACCTGTAAAGCACATGCAATTCAGGTGGTAATCATAATAATTTTGTGTCAGAAATTATTCTGGGTTGAAAGGATTTTTGCTGGAGGAACTCCGCTCAGGTGACTCATAAATAAGGCTCCTTTCATGTCCCCAAGATCTTTTCCCACCAAACTGGTTCCTATTTATCTACTTGCAAATTCTTGCTTTCAAACTGCTAGCTTGGCAGATGCTCTAAACGTCATGTAGTATCTGGGTCTCAAACTACTGACTCGCCAGCCTTCCAGCTAACATGGCGAGCTTCTTAACCACTGAGCCACTGCAGCCCCCTACACCAAAAATCAAGCAAGGCTGCAAAGATAGACATTGTTCAGAAAGCTTCATGCACAGGTGAAACATTCAAGACATCTCAGTTGCACAGTTACAGACAAGAAAGAGTCTCTTGGCATCTTAAAAATTGACATGTTTTATTAGACAGTTTTTGTGTGTGCTGCAAACCACTTTATCTAATGCAATTACATCTTTCCTTGTGCAGATAAGCATGTCAACCCCCATCCTCTGGTAACAGTGTGACAGGTAACCTGCCACCTCTGAAAAAATGCTACATCTGAGATGCTGTCATAACATTCTGTGCCTATAATAGCTGTCTCACACATGCAACTAATTATGTGACGTTGTAGTCATCCATGAAAACTAGGTGATATACCTGTGAGTTCATATGTGACCTGTACAGACATGGAAAAGGTTCCCTAAACAGCACAGCCATGCTGGCTAAAGGAAATCAGGGTGTTGTAGTAAAAAATAAAGGCAACTTCCCATCTCCAGTCCTATGTTGCTTGGTAGTAGATACCACTGATTGAGGAGATTATTGGTTAAACCTATGATGTACAAGTGTACCATGAATTTGTACCCAAATGTCTTCTTTTCACTCAGACATTATTGAATTTGCTAAAAGAATATCATGTATATACTTCATATTGTTGCACTGCAATCAAGTGATTTTCAAATACAGAAGTGTGACAGTTGATTCATCACCATCAAGAACAAGATACAACCATGTTTAAGGAGTTCTGGAGAAGCTTATGTAATATCTATTGCTTGGATTCTCCCAACCCATGGGGATACAAGAATGGGTCCTTTAATTTAGTCTTTCTTTAATGAACTTGCCCCTTTATTCCTTGAGTTAGCCAGGGATTCTCAACCTTTGCCCCATGGGCCAGATGCAGCCAATGGCACCATTTCATCTGGGCCCCCGCCGCCTTCACCACACCAGAAAGTGCCATGTGGCCAGTGGTGGGATGTCAAAAATTTTACTACCCCACCATGATGTCATGACGTCATGGGCGGAGCTAACGTCATGATGTCATGGGCGGGGCCAAAAATAATAATAATAAAATAAAAATAAGCACACACACACACACTCCTCACACACACACACACCACTGCAGGTGTGCATGCACACCAAATGCTTGGCGTGAATGCACAGTGGGGGAACCGGTGAAAAGGTAAGCCCCCAAGGTGGTTTCCCCCCCAAAAGCTGCTACCGGTTCTCCGGGACACTGGGGAAAGTTACTACCGGTTCTGGTGAACTGGTGAGAACCTGTTACATCTCATCACTGCATGTGGCAGAGGAAGGGCAAAATGGCCACCCAGCTCCCTAAGCTGTCTGAGGGAGTGTGATCCGTCCGTCCCCCCCCCCCCCCAGGCTTTAAAAGGTTGAGAACTCCTGAGTTAGCAATACAGTAAGGAACTGTAAGGAAGGCACCTTTGTTTTTCTTAATGGAAATGACTGCTACTGGTAGAACGAGAAACTAGATTGTAAGCTTGCACACATGGGCTACATTACCTTTAGTACCTGTATAGCAATTTTAAGACTACGATAAAGCATCTACATGTAATATAAAAGGTAAAGGTTTCCCTTGCTTGAAAGCCAGTCATATCTGACTCTAGGGTTCAGTGCTCATCTATGTTTCAAAGCCGAAGAGCCAGTGCTATCTGCTTCTGCAGACGTTTCCATGGTCATGTGGTAGGCATGATTAGACATGGAACACTGTTTACTTTCCCAACAAAGTGGTCCCTACTGATCTACTTGCAATTTCTTGCTTTCGGACTGCTAGGTTGGCAGGAGCTGGGACAAAGACAGGAGCTCATTCCATCCTGCAGTACTCAGGAATAGAACTGCTGACCTCCCACCTTCCAGTCAGTGTCTTAGCCATTGGAGCCAAATTTAATATAAAGAGATCTTATTCCACTACAGCTGTCCAAGTGAGGTGGGGATCATTCCATAATCTCAGAATGAGGCCACTTCTTCCTCAATGAACTACAATCTATTTAGGATTGGGTGGGGTCAGGAATATTGGGTAATTGTGAATGTAGGAAATCCACATTTAATTCTCAGAGCTCCATCATCTGTTGCTATCTGTTCATTAGCTCCAAGTATGGAGGACTAACAATTTGCAAGGTTTGGTGGGGTGTGAGATGGTGGTAAAGCCTCTTCTCTCCTGGATGATGAAGGCAGCAGAGAAACCAGCATACCACCTCCACCACCCAGTATGGCAAATCCCCTGGTCTAGCTGTCAAACGCTCCTGTTTGTGGCCACCATTTTAATTCAAGGACAATGCCTCTGAGGCCCCCAACAATGTGTCAGGAATTAAAATGGTGGGAATCAGCAGCTCTGTGTGCAAGCTACCAGCCTAGTTATCTTTTTTTTGTCCCTCTGTTGCTGATGCTGCTGGTATATGCCTGTCCCAACATATATGGCAGAGTCAAATGATGGGAGGTAATGACATCTGGAAAGCCACAACTGCTACGATTGATGTAAAAGGAAGGCTGGTCATGAACTGGACCATCAGAAAGGATCAAGCCTTCAGCCAATGCTCACGAGGGGGGCCAAGCCCTGGCACCAGGCCAGAGTTCTCCATCAACTGCCTCTCCTGACATGAGATGCTCAGGTCAGTCCAAGAGGAGGTGAAGGTGTGCATATTCAGTATATGTGTGTGACCTGTCAGCCTTTTGACAAAATCCTGAAACCAGCACTTGCTGCAGGTTTCATTTTTCTTGCTATGTTATGGGCATATACTACAATACTGTTCATATTTCAAGTTTTAAAAAAACCCTTTGTGGCATGCAGCTTATCTTCCATATGTGTATGATTCCTTGTTAGCACGCCCACCATGGCATGGTTCTGTTAAATAGGCCAGCAGCATTACCGAACTGTACAAGCCAACATGCATTCAATATCCTCATTTGAGCAATGGACGTAGGACAGTGATGGTGAACCTTGGCACTCCAGATGTTCTTGGACTTCAATTCCCAGAAGCCCAAGCCCCTGTGAATCCACACGAAGGGGTTTACTGCGATTCATCCAACCCGCGCCACACTCATCGCTCCCGGAAGTGGAAGTAAAACGCACACATACGCGAGTTGGGCTTCTGGGAATTGAAGTCCAAGAACATCTGGAGTGCCAAGGTTCACCATCACAGGCGTAGGAGAACAATCAACCCAGAATTCATGCCTGGGGATTCTGCTGGCTCACAGATCCCAGAACCACTGAAGCAGCTCTGCCGGCTGAAAGGAGCCGGCACCTGCATTGGCTTTGATATTGCAACTGGTTCCTTTTTTATTTCCTCTCAATTGTCCAGATGCTGCTTATAGAGCCATTATGTTTAATAACCCCCTCTACTCCTGAACAGGGTTCATCTTTTAGAATGCATCTGCAATGATTTTTTTAAAAATGTAGGTCAACAGTGAAACCTTTTGCAAATTTAGCACAAAATCAATGGGTATGATCACCTTCAATAGCTCCCTGCGTTTGTAAAAACGACCAGAAACTGCATCAAGCCTGCTAAAATGCATTCAAGTGCAACGGGGGGGGGGGGGGAGGGCTAACTTGAAATAAAAATCATGGTTAGTAGGCTTGGTTAAAAGCACCAAGGGAGAAATGTGCCCCTCCTTCCTGCCCTTTTGCAATCCACAAATGCAAGGCAATTTCACATTCTCTTTCCCCCCCCAACCCGCCCAGTGAGTAACACGGACACACAAAAGGTTCCCAGGCTTGTGGGGATGGAATAGCAGAGCATCACCACCGTTTGCGATCCAGAGATGCCAACGCGCACATCGATTAAATGAAAAGGACGGGAGAGAGGAAGAATGACAATAGATGCCTCCCTTACCCACATGAGTGATGACCGTGGCCAGTCGCTGAGTTAGCTCCTGATGCGACATCTCTTCTTCTTTTAGCCAAAAGAGCATTTCACACCGAAGCCGATGCACAGCATCCAAAAAGCACACCAACACACACGCGTGCACACTGATACTACCACTCGCAGAAGCAGCCGGAGAGGGAGGTATCTCAATAACACGCATCCAAAACTGGTGCCACTCCCACCGGGTCGGATCTTTCCAGATTGCTGCTGGTCTTATTATTACTACACCTTATTTTGCATTAAGCAGGCGCTCTCTCTCTCTCTCTTGCAACATGCTGGCTAGTCCCCTCCTTCCTCCTGCAAAATCCTTTCCCACGGATGAGAGACACGCTTGGGACCTCATCATCCCCACATCTCAACACGCATGGCTCCTCGTGTCATCGGTCCTCCTGCTAATGCTGCCGCCCTCGCCGCCGCCGCCCTTCCTTCCTTAGTTTCAGCCTCCTTCTCTTTCCCTGCCTGTGAGACGATGTCGATTAGTGAACAACAGCTACTCAATTGGCAAAGAGAGGCTCAGATCCGGATTCAGTAAGAAAGGGAAAGCAACTCCCAGCGGTTGTACCGCTGCTTAAAGGACTGCTTATTTTTTAAGGTTGCAGATTTGCACGAGGAAATCCGAGTACAGTACTGTAGTATCTTTTGCCTTGGGGTCCTTTCCCAGGCAATACTATTGAGCATCTCCCTCCCTGCGCCACTATCCCACCCCCTGAACAGCTCCACCTTTGCTGTTAAGGGACTCTGTGGGTTAGGCTCACACAGCTAATGGAGAAGGAAGAAACCACAGTTATGTTCACAGATCCACATAACACGCCCATGTACAGGTGCAATACACACATCCATACACAAAATCAAAGGGTGATATTACAATCCCCATCACATGCCTATGCCATAATCCATTTAAATCAATCATGTCTTCAGACTTGCATCTTTTCTTTATGCTTTGTTATCATCTGTAAAACAGGTTCAACTGTGAGGAATGTTTTGGTACAGTGACCTTACTTGTCCTGAGGGCTAGCAAATTGTTTGCAATGCATTTAGTAAATTATTGTTCAAACCTCAATTTTAAAAGCTCTTTCATTTTCAGGGCTACTTTTTCTACATCTGTAATTATTTTAGCACTCAGATTTCGCATCTTGACAGCACTATGCCTAGAATTGTATTGCTTATTATTTTGTTATTATTGTGATGTTTTATACATTTGTAAGCCACCCTGAGTTGTACCTGCACCAAAAGGGCAAAGTGTAAATGCAATTAATGAATTGCTATTTCTATCTAAAGTAGTCCTGCTGTGTGAGGAGATCTACTCTAATGGAGACTATAATTATTAATTTATGCCTAATCTTTGGTCTGCAAGGGGGTTGGGTGTCAAGTTCACACATGAAATCCTCCTTTTTACCAAACAGATGACTTTCTCATCACCATTTTAGACTAAAATGTTAATATGATTTCCCTGGAACATCAAGGAATACTCTCAGGAGATTAGCTAAGGCTGATTGCAAATTTCTAGAAATGGAGGGACGAGAGAGTTGGAGATAACCATTTAAAATAGGAAAGTTATAATATGAAAGCAAAGCCTATCAGATGAGATAAATTAAATACGAGGGTAAATTGGACATCAAAGATATCCTAAAGCAGGGCTGAGGTTGAAAATAAATGCAGAGCAGCTGCCTTTGGGTAGATAGTCATGAATCTCCTGGGTCTTTCCAGATGGCTTTTGGTATAGCTGTAATAGGCTGAAAGCTCTGGTGCCAATTTTGGAACCCAGCTGGTATGCTAGTCTAGAGGATAAGAGATCACAGATGGAGTGGGTGACAGAGTGGACGTTTACAAAGTGCTGTTATCATACCTGATCTGCCAGAACAGCAGACACAATGTGTCTGTGTATGTTTGTCCTTCAAAATAACGGCTTAACCAAGTTCTGTTTCAAAAATACTGTAATAGGACTGGAAATTATAGCACTTTAGGTGAGGGGTATGACAAATATTATTTTCTAGTTGTCTTTTAATTTCTTTTTAAAGATTATGAGTGGGGCATTTTCTGGAGCATATTTGAGTTTTTAATAATCCAGAAATAAGTTTTACACAAAGCACAGAGCACTATACAGATGCTGTAGTCTCGTTTTAACACAGGGTTTTCATAAACAGCTTGTTTTGTTTTTGTTATTAGCCTACCTGGGACTGCGCAGGAACATGGGCAGATGGAGCACAGAACAAAAGGTGACAGCCATAATCGGGCTGGTGATCCTCAATTACTTTGCTGTGTCACAAATATTCCAGTGTTATTCTTTCTTTTGACAGAAGCAAGGTGGGATTGGGAGAATTATTGTTGCTAGGTGTGAAGAAGCCTGCTGGAGTAACTAGAAGGGATAAAACCAGGAATGAGGTTATAAGGGAAAGAATTGGAACAGAACCAATCTTGCACTACATACAGAGACAATAAATAAAGTGGTTTGCCTATTTGGAGAGGCAGTCTTTATGTGAGGTTTTACTGTACTCTTTTAATAGTGAAGAATACTTTTCAGCTCAAGGTCTAAATTCCATTCCTAGAGGTTGCATTCAGCAGCTCATGTGGCCAAAGGCAACAGTGGAACCTAAACCAAAGATCTATAGATTAAGAGTCTTACTAGAAGTAACTATACCTTGAGGGGGCATTTCAACACCTTAGAAAAGTAAAGGATTGAGCAAAATCTATGAAATCATCAAATGATGATGATGTCACAGCTAGAGGGTAGCCTGAAGGCTAGAACCTCAAAAGGCTCAAACCCAATATTTCCTTGCTTTTAAATTTCAAGCACAATTAAATTACATTCTAAAATGCTGAAGGAATTTACTAGGTATGGTTGATAAGGGATGATGGAGGCTGTATGCAAAAGTTCTGTAGTGTACCAGGATAAAGAGCTAGGTGTAATGAACTTAAGTGATCTTTAGGAGATCTGATGTCTTGATGATACAACAGAGATTTCAACGGCATCTTTAAAATGTCCCCTATGAAGTAGAGTTTACAACAAAAAATACTTGTTAGTCTTTAAAGTGCTATTTGTTTGGTTTTGTTGTAACAGGTTGCAGGCTGACACAGCTTCCCTTTTGAAAATCGGGATGGTTTAACAATGGAAATAAAGAATAGGTAAAGATAAAGGTCGCCCTTGTTCAGAAGCTAGTGTATTCCACTCTAGGGTTCAGCACACATCTCTGTTTATAGTCAAAGAACCAGTGCTATCTGTGTCTGCAGACATTTCTGTGGACATGTGGCAGGCATGACAAGACACGGAACACTGTTTACCTTCCCACCAAAGTGGTACCTGTTGTGAGAATTCAAGAAATGTGTTATATTTCTTTGAATTACTTTTTATTTATTTTTTTTTAATTTTTATTTATACTTTTCAATACACAAAAATCAAAAATAATAATAATATGAAAACAGACATGAAAACAGACATGAAAGTATAAGTACATCTATATAAATATATATATATATATATGTATAAAAGAAAAAAAGAAGAAAAAAAAAGAAGAAAAAAAAAGAAAGAAAGAAAAGAAATCACCCTGTGTTATTTACAATATCCGGAGAAACTACGGTTATCCTTATTCATTTGTTTTTCCAAAAACTCAGTTGATCTGGTTCTGGTTGATTCCCTTTACCCTTATACAATGAATGTTCTATCAGGGGATGCCATATCTTCCAAAATCTATTCTCACGAATTGCACCTTTCCTGACCATCACCTCCCATGTTAGTTTGTCATTCAACGCTAATTCCCATATCTCTCTGTACCAATCTTCCATGTTTAGTTGAACATCCTTCTTCCAATTTCTCGCAATAATATGCCTTGCTGATGACAACATTATTGATATCAACTCTTTCTTATCATTATTCACATTCATTTTTTCAACATTTGTTAGTAGCACAGTATCTGGCCCCAGTTTTGGTCGCATTCCCATAATATTTCCTATTTCTTTTTCGATTTTCCCCCAAAATGCATTGACCACCTTACATGACCACCACATATGCTCGTATGAGCCCAGTGCTTGATTGCACCTCCAACATTTGTTACTTTTTTTATCGTCAATCTGGTGCAACTTCACCGGGGTCAGATACCATTTCCATAATAGTTTGTAATTGTGCTCTTTCACTCTTATTGACATATTTTTCATGATTCTTCTCTTCCATTTTTTCCTCCATTCTTGATTTGAAATTTCCACCTTCAACTCCTCTTCCCATATATTTTTTAATATTTCTTGGGCTCTGGTCCCTTTACTTAATATTTTGTAAATTTTACTAACCAGTCCTTTAATTACTATCTCTCCTTTTCTTAATTTACTTATTATTTCCTCCATTTCTGTTTTTGATCTTTCTAAGGATTTCTCTTGTATATATTTCTTGTTCCAGTTCTCTATCGCAATACGTTGGAACCAGTTTAGGCCTAACTGTGTAAATATCTCTTCTTTTTTTGTCTTATCTTTACATTTCTGTATCCAGTCCTTGACTAATGTTACTCCATTTTCCTCTAAGATGTCCATTTTTGTGTCGATCTTTATAGGAAAATTTTTAATGTCTTGAAGTTCGATAATAGGGGAGATATCCGGTACTAATTCTTGCTTTACTTTTTTCCATTCTTCCAGTAATGTTCTTAGCATTTTGTTTTTAATTCCTTTTATATTAATTTCTTTGTCTAAAAAAAACAAATTTCCTAGTTGTCTTATTTCCTTTAGCTCTATATTTTCCCAAATTGTTTCTTCTCTCATTAAGATCTTAATCACGTTTTTAATCTGGAACGCTCTATAGTAATTCTTAAGATTCGGCAATCCTAATCCCCCCTCTTGTTGTGACACGTACCATAAACTTTGCGACACCCTCACTCTTCGTTTCCCATTACAAAAACTATTTAATTTATTCTGAATCTCTTTCATCTCTTTATCTGTTATTCTAATGGGTAGCGTTTCAAACAAAAAATTTATCTTCGGTACTAGCATCATCTTGCATAAGGCGATTCTCCCAAACCACGATAAGTTTAATTTTTGGTATTGCTTTATCTTTTCTTCTATTATCTTCCTTTGTTTGTCATAATTTAATCTCTTTAATTCCTCCCATTTGTTTGAGATGGTTATACCTAAATACTTCAAATTATTTTTAACCTGTATTTTATATTTTGTTTTTATTTTATCTTGGTCTTCTTTATCGCTGTTAATTAATATCATTTCTGATTTGTCCCAATTAATTCTAAGTCCAGTGGTGTCTTCTAACATGCTTAGGTGTAATTTTATTCTATCTAAGGTTTTTATTGGGTGTTTCATTATAATCAGAGTGTCGTCCGCATATAAGTTAATTTTGTTTCCCTCTATTCCTTCAATATCCCTATCATTTCTTATTGTATTTGCTAATAATTCAATGGCCATTATAAATAGTGTCGGAGATAGTGGGCATCCCTGCCGTGTTCCCGCCTCCAAAGATATGTCTGGTGTGTAATTATCGTTGATTCTAACCCTTGCTATTCCCTTGTAATACAGTTTGTCAATAATTTTTTGAAATTTGGGTCCGAATCCGTATAATTTAATAAGTTCTTTAATTGAATCCCATTGCAGCGAATCGAACGCCTTAAATATGTCGACTGCTAAAAAACCCACTTTTTCCTTTTTTTGTCCTACAATATCTATCAAATTTAATACTCTTCTTGTCAGGTCCGCCATGTACCTCCCTCTTAGAAATCCTGCTTGATCCTTATTTATGTATTGATCCATGAAGCTATTTAACCTGTTATTCAATATATTCGTAAAGATTTTGGCGTCTTGGTTTATTAAAGAGATTGGTCTGTAGGACTCTATTCTCTCTGGATCTTTTCCCGGTTTGGGGATTAATACAATTATAGATCTATACCACGAATTGGGAATATCCCCTCCTTCAAGAATATAATTGTATAATTTCACCAATTTTGGAACCACCGCATTCTGAAATTCTTTATAAAATTCTGCGGGTAGCCCGTCTTCTCCTGGAGATTTTTCCATCTTTAATTTACTAATTGTTTCTCTAATTTCTTTTTCTAATATTTCTTCCTCCATTTTGTTCTTGTAGTCTTCTTTTATTCTAATTTTGTTTTGTTCTTGGAATCTCTCCTTTAACTTTCTTATATCTATTTCCTTCTTAGAGTATAATTGTTGATAAAATTCCTCCGCGATCTTTAATTTCTCCCCAGACTTATTACATCTCTTTCCTTGACTATCAATCAATATAGTAATTTCTCTTTTACATTTTTTCTCTTTTGCCGCCCTTGCCAGCAATTTTGAGTTTTTATTACTATATTGAAAAAATTCTCTTTTCAAGTAAATTAGATCTCTTTTCACTTTTTCTATGTCATTTCCCACTAACTCGCATTTCAATTTTTGCATTTTGTCAAATGTTTCTTGTTTTTTGTTCTTTGCGTGTTCAGTTTGAAGGAGCTTAATTTCTTTCTCCAGTTTTTCACTTCTGTTTTCCCTCTGTTTGTTCATTATACTTGCCATTTTAATACTCTCCCCTCTGAATATTCCTTTCATTGTATCCCAAACAGTGTTATACCCCACTTCTCCATTGTCATTCCAAGACCAGTTCTCTTCCCATTTTTTAATTATTTTGTCCTTGTAATCCTTTTCTTTATATAGTCTTGGATCATACCTCCAATTATTAGATAGTCTCCTTGTTTCCCCTATTTTTAATTCTGCTATCACTTTTGCATGGTCGGACTCTTTAAAAATATCAATTTCTATCTCTTCCACTGTTCTCATCAAATTATCAGTCACTAATATGTAGTCGATTCTCGAATATGAATTGTGTACTTGCGAATAATACGTGTATCCCCTTTCTGATCCTTTATATTCCCTCCATATGTCCTTCAGACCAACCTGTTTTATCCAATTATTCATTACTTGCATCTCTTGTTTTCTGTTTTGTTCTTTATTGGTACTATCTATATTTGCTCTTATTAAATTAAAATCTCCTGCCACCACCATATTTGTTGTTTTTTCTTCTGCTAAAGTTTGAACTAATTTATCTAGAAATTCTTTTTGATTTTTGTTAGGGGCATATATGTTTACTAATGTTATTTCTTCTTCCTCTATGTTGCCTTTGATGATCAAATACCTCCCTTCTATATCAGAAATCTTTTTTGTTACATTGAATCCCAATCTTTTTGATATAAGTGTTGCGACCCCCCTCGCTTTTGAGGATCCAAATGATTTCTCATAAGTCTGTATCCAACCTAGTCTTAATTTATTAGTGTCTTCTGATTTTTGATGAGTTTCTTGCAGGAATATTATGTCTGGTTTACTTTTTTTCAATGCTAGTTCTAAACGCTTCCTTTTCACTGTATTTCCAGAACCTCTTATATTCCATGATACAACTTTAACCTCCTTCATTATTTTGATTTATTTTATTTTGGATATCGTAACCTTCTCTGGAAGTGCTATATCCCCTGCCAGTTATAACAAAGTAATAAACAGTTACCCTCCCCCCGATTAACATCTTACTACCTAAAAAGAAAAACAAAAATGACTTACCTATAACTACAGTTACCCTCCCCACTCTTCTTACCGAAAAGCCGCCTCTGTCCTCCAAAGAGGGGAGGGGGGGATTATCGTTACCGAGCATAGAGTGTTTTTATCTTCTCTTTTTAACCTCCTGCCACTTCTTCTCTGCTCACCAATTATATTTTTATTCCGATAAAACTAGACTCCCCAATGTATCCGACCCCCCTGCCGCTCCCTCCATCTCCTCCCCCAGTATTGAATCTTTCTCCAAAGCTCCCGATGTTTGCAGTGCTTTTCTCAAATCCATCCATTCTCTGGAAGCAATTTTAAACAAATCAATTTGACAAAAATAATCTAATACATCAGTTTTTTCATCGATAACATGCATTTTCTTTTTGTAAAAAAATCTCAACTGCTGCGGAAATCTCCAGTTGTATAATATACCCTTAGTTAAAAGAAGTCTTGCCACTGGCTTCATCATGTATCGCCACACTCTCTCCATTGGAGAGATGTCATTGTATACTTCCACATCTGTGCCATCCATCTTCAAAACCTCAGAACCGGCCTTTTTAATGAACGCCATGACTTTCAGTTTATCAGCCCAGCTTGCAAATTTCACCAACACATTTCTACTTGATTTTTTCCCCCTTCTGCTTCCTAACCTGAAAGCACTTACAATATCTTCCAATACATAATCTTTACCCATTTGTAAAGAGTTTATCCATTCGACAACCCGTTCTTTAAGTTTATCGGGTGTTCTCTCTTCCATCCGTCTAATCACTATATTTTGTTTTCGGTTCTCCTCTTCCAATAAATCCAATCTCTTATCTTGGGCTATTATTTTAACATTCGTGGCTTGGTCTGCTATGTATAGTCCATTCAATTCAATTTTGATAGTGTCCATCTGTTTGTAGACGTCCGACATCATGGCGTTGATCTTTGTGGTATTTTCTGTGACTTCCTTTGAAACATCTGTTACCGCTGTCATCATGGACTGGTAATTTTGTTTGGCATTTTCCCTATCTTTTTTCATCTCCTCCCTGCTTTTCCTCATCTCTTCGCAACTTAATTTGAATTCTTTTCTCATCTGTTCACTGCTGGCCTGTATTTCTTTCCTGATTTCTTGCATGCTATCTACCAGTGTCCTGTCTAAAAAATCGACTTTCTTAATAAACTTGCCAAATTCGACAAACATCTGGACATTTTCCATTGCTGAGATTTCCACGACAGGTGGTGGTGTTGGTGTATCTTGTCTATCCTTCTGCTCTTTCTGCTCTTTCTTCTCTCTTCTCGTCTTAGGCTTCACCACTTCCTCCTCCTCTCTGTTCCTTCCTCCCTCCATTTCTGTTCTCTTTAGGTCAACTGAACTGTGGGATCAGACACTTTGAATTTAGTTTCAATACAATTGTTTTGTCAAATTCGATTAAATTTGATCTCAAAAAAATTATTTTACCAAGTTCAGTTCAGTTCGATTCCTTGTTTTTATTATTTTCTATTTTATTATTATTATTATTATTACTATTATTATTGTTTCCAATTGTTCAAATTTTATACCTCTCGTTAATCCCAAAGTTCAATTGGCCTAACTGTATCTTGTAATATTACAGTATACAATTGTCCAGTAAATATTATATTAATTTTATATCTCCTTTTCTCGGAAATCCCAATGCCCAAATGTAACTCAAATCGATTAGTCAAGCTAATCTAATACCAATTGGGTAATCTAATACCAATTGAAACAATTACCTTATTTTCTTATTCAGTTAGAAATAAATGTAAATCCAATTAACAATTAGGCAGGTTAAACAATTTGTGATGGTTGTAACAATTGACTTAAATAATCACCTTATTAAAATATCTAAGTAATATATAAGGAGGTAGAGAAATGTTCTTGAAAACCCTTGATTGCTTCAAAAATAGCCTTGTTGCCCCCCCCTTTTTTTTGGGCCAAGGTGAGAGAAAAAGGAGAAGAGGAGAGAAAAACAAAGAAACAAAAAAAAAAAAAAAAAGAACCACAATCTTCCTTAGTGAAATATGCTTTTAGGGAGAAAATATATTCAGTACTCAGTGTCCGTAATAAAAGCTGGTCATCTACAAAATTAGTCTTTTTATTCCCTCCCTTTGGCTATTAATTAACTCAAGCAGAAGAAATGAACGTCGTGTTTGATATATGTCTTTGAGTTGGTTTAAAGCTGACGTGTAACCAGGGGGGCAATCTATAGTTTCTAATTGGAGTTGAGATAACCAAAATACAAAATTCAATATAACATGTATTACAACATAAATCCCCCCCTTCTTTTCTCCTCTCCTTCCCCCTCCCTCCCTCCCGTTACCTCCCCCTCCCCTCTAGTTGCCAATCAATCACAGTCTAACCAAATTAACTACTCTATAACAATTATAACAATCAATTTAACAATAGCCTTATTAGTATATCTATAATATCTTTATATAATAATGTTCAAGGTAAGATAAGATGGGGGATGGAGGAAAGAAGGAGGGGGAAGGAGAAAAGAAAAAAGAGAGAAAGATATATTTACTGTATATATCCAATTCTAATCTTTTTACTCCCTTACTTCCACTCACTTCCACTACTAATTAATTCTAATAGTTAACTCAAGCTATAACAATTACAACAATCTACTTACCAATAGCCTTATCAATATCTCTATACAATATATAATATATAGGAAAGTAGAAAAATAATGCTAAGAACTCTTATTTGCTTCAATAACAACCTTATTAACTTATTCAAATTGAGAGAAAGTGAAGGAAAGGGAAAAGAAAAGAAAAAAAAGAAAAAAACTATATTCAATATCTCAGGTGATATCTATATATAATTGCTAATGGTAATAACTGATAGTAATTAACCACTAATAACGAATTAATCTCTTTTTTTTTAATTATTCTCCCTCCTCCCTCCCCCTTCTACCCTCTCCTTTTCCCCTTTCTCTTTTCCAGTTAATTATCAGCAGTTTAACCAGTATCTCTATACAATATATATTATATAAAAAAGTAGAAGAATAATGCTAAGGACTCTTATTTGCTTCAATGACAACCTTATTAGCTTATTCAAGTTGAGAAAAAGTGAAGGAAAGAGAAAAGAAAGGACAAAAGAGAAAAAAAAGGCTAAATTCAATATCTCAGGTGTTATCTATATATAATTGCTAATACTAATACTAACAGTAATTAATCACTAATAACAAAACTAGTCTCTCTTTTTTTTCCCTCCTTCCTCTCCCTCCCCTAATGTAGTTTTATAGTCTTATAGGTTGAGAAAGGCTAACTTTGAAAGGGAAATGTGTCAATGATAGCAGACATACCAAGCCTCATCCCAGAGATGCTGGCATTACTAAGCACAGATGTCACCAGACAAACACCTGTGAAATTCCCGAGCATGTGTATTTGCATATGAAGGGGAATGAACTCGAATAAACTCACAATTCATTGTAGGTCAATAACCTTTTAACAAGAGGGGAGGAAACCTTCCTGCTTCTAATGGAAGAAGTACTTTCACTTGTCACATTTCAACTTTGACAGGGACATTTATACTCTCACATAAGAGGAGAGGTAAAAGGACACACTTAGCATCCTGGGACCCCCACGAGGAGTAGAACACCTGTGGGGAAAAACTTACATCATTGCTTATGGAAAAACACCTGTGATTGTACATCATTCCCACATAACTGTCATTCTTAAGGGAGGGAGAAGAGTGCCAAAATGGTATAAAATCCCTACAGTTTAGACACTTAAAAATCCATCAGAGGACCAATTCTCAAATCAGTGAGAGCCCTTGTCACGCCAGACATCTGATAAGGAACATCAAGATGGAAGCCGAGGAAATGGGGGCCCGTGTGCTCATGCTCTAAGACTTTGCTAAAATCAACCAAGGCAAAGGTCTTAGTCTCTGAGAAGAAATGCATCTTTAGGAAAGTTAGCATTTTTTTTAATTAGAATTCTATGTTTAGAGTAGATTTAGGAGTCCAACAATGGACATGTTCGGTTTTAGACAGGGAAAAGTTATTTTAGCTAGATATTTTGCTTCGATGTGCATTGTGATTTGCATATGGATTTTGAATACTGTATGCTTCTGCAAATAAAGAATTAAAAGGACATCACAAGCTTTGTCTTTAACCCAGGAAGAGTAGGCGGGATCGGTGCCATTGTTGAGATAAGAGGTCCATGTAGCTGAATTTCTGGGTACATTTTCATATGTGTTTAACTTTGAAGAAGAGGGGGTGAGAGACAGAGCGGACTTTTATAAAAAGACAATTGCTTGGGACCAGATAAGTTTGCTGAGGCGATTCTGACGAGGAGCCAGCACCTGCAACCTTAGCTAGGCTTGGGAACCTCATCTGCCTTGACGTCCTATCCTTTGAAGGTAAAAATAACTTTATGGAGATCCCATTATGTTGGTACCCCTGTTAACTCTCAACATAGAGGCACGTTTGTTTTGGTCCCCTACAGTATCTATTTATCTACTTTAAATTTATTGCTTTCAAACTGCTAGGTTGGCAGGAGCTGGGACAGAGACAGGAGCTTGCAGTACTCAGTTCTCGAACTACTGACCTGCTGACCTTTGAGTCATCAAGTTCAGCATCTTAACCACTAAGCCACTGCAGTCCCAAAAGAATTGGTAGGACCTGCCTTACTGGAGATCTTCAAGCAAAGGCCAGACAGCCCTTTACTGAGGATACCTCAGTTCTGACTTTTGGACATCAAACAAAAGTTTGGACAAGAAAAACTGCAGAATCTGTTCCACTGGCATGAGGTTAAGAAACTGTCAGTCCATGCACACATTTCCTTACCCTCTACTCTCTGTATTCAGCAATGTAATGGTAATTTTGAAGTGCATACTTTCATCATAACTGGCCTCATGAGAGCCCAAAAGTACCAGTAGCTGTCTTGTTGAATTTTAACCCCATCTGCAATTCACGTAGATGTAAAAACCTGGTGTTTTGTCAAGCTTATACCTCTAAATTTTACATTGAGGATCAAGCTACACCAAAAACCAAAGTTGAAACCAGTTGAACTTTTCAAAGCCCTAAAAGACGATGGAATCAAATTATTACATTCTATATGCCAGCAGATTTGGAAAACACAACAATGGCCACAGGACTGGAAAAGATCAGTATACATTCCAATCCTCAAAAAGGGTAATGCTAAAGAATGTTCAAATTATTGAACAATTGCGCTCATCCTACACGCTAGCAAGGTGATGCTCAAGATAATACAGAATAGAATGCAGCAGCTTGTGGAGGGAGAAGTACCAGAAGTGCAGGCAGGGTTCAGAAGAGGCAGGGGGACTAGAGACCACATTGCCAACATGCATTGGATCATGGAAAAAACAAAGGAATATCAGAAACAATTCTACTTCTGTTTCATTGATTACACTAAGGCCTTTGACTGTGTGGACCACAACAAAATGTGGCTAGTAATTAAAGAGACGGGAATACCAGAGCACCTTATATACAGTACCTCATGAGAAATCTGTACATGGATCAAGAAGTAACAGTTAGGACAGAATACGGAAGGACAGAGTGGTTTGGAATAGGAAAAGGAGTAAGACAAGGCTGCATTTTGTCACCCTGCTTATTCAACTTATACACAGAGTACACAGTGCGCAATGCAGGGATGAAGGAATCAGAATTTGGGATCAAAATTGCTGAGAGAAACATCAACAATTTGAGATATGCAGATGATACCACCCTAATGGCAGAAAGTGAGGAGGAGTTTAAAAAGCTCCTGATTAGGTTGAAAGAAGAAAGTGCAAAAGCTGGCTTGAGACTCAATATAAAGAAAACCAAGATACATGTAATGGCAACAGGCCTATCAGTCCCTGGAAAATAGATGGGGAAGAAGTAGAAGCAGTGACAGATTTTACTTTCCTAGGATCAAAGCTCACTGCAGATGGTGATTGCAGCCATGAAATAAAAAGGCGACTGATTCTTGGGAAGCAAGCAATGAGAAACCTGGGAAACATAATGAAAAGTAGAGACATCACATTACAAACAAAAATTCGTCTAGTCAAAGCAATGGTATTCCTTGTGGCAATGTATGGTTGTGAGAGCTGGACCAGTAGGAAAGCTGAGCGCAGAAGAATAGATGCCTTTGAGATGTGGTGCTGGAGGAGAGTTTTGAGAGTCCCCTGGATAGCGAGGAGAACAAATAGGTCAATATTAGAAATCAACCCTGACTGCTCCTTAGAAGGTCAAATAGTAAAGATGAAGCTAAAGTACTTTGGACATCAGATGAGAAGACAGGATTCACTTGAGAAAGCCTTGATGCTGGGAAAGGTGGAGGGCAAAAGAAGAAGGGGGCGACCAAAAATGAGATGGCTAGACGGTATTGTAGAGACAATGGGCACAGAGCTGAATGAATTGAGGAGGATGGTGGAGGACAGAATGCCTGGCAGACAGTGGTCCATGGGGTCACACAGGGTTGGAATCGACTGTGCGACTGAACAACAAAAACACCAGACAGCTAATAACAATACCCTGTTGCTGGGAAAGTCCAGGGATATACCTTCCTGACCTGCCAATATACCACTAAGCTCAGAATTACAGATAACCACAGAGGACAAAGAAGATTAAAGATAGGAGACATATTACGTTGTTTGTCTTTACTAATTTAAAAAAAATAGCACGTTTTCCCTCCGAGCACTGGCTCTACTATACAATTGCTTGCACTGTTGGGAAAGTTATTTTTAAAACACACACACACACACAACCAGATTGTGTGGAATTTCTGATCCTTTTACATGTGATTTAATCTGATTCAGTGGAGGATGTTGTCCCTGTACCAATAATAAGAAGCTATTTATCTCAAATTGCCTGAAACAAAATTGTAGCTTTATTTTCCAAGTTGAATGATGTAATTTTACTTTGTCTCCCTTGCAGCTTCTTTTTCAATAAATTGTTGTTGCTATAGAGACCTTCTCTTGGGTCAACTTTCTGCGCCTGTGTAGCAATTTTCCCAAGTTTTCTAATTTAATTGTTAGATCTTGCCTTTGATTTACAACAATACATTTTATGTAAAAGGAGCAATGGCTCTATGGTGCCCATTACAGCCATGACAACAGAGTAGTGAGAGATTTTTTTGGCTATACAGTGGAATCCTGCTTTATGGACGGCTCGCTTAATGGAAAACTTGTCAAATGGAAAGAAATTCATAGGAAATGATTACCTGCTTCATGGAATTTTTTCGAAATGGTTCCCCCCACAATACATTCCTATGGAAGACCGCATTTCACTTTATGGAATTTTTGTTTTAAATGTATTCCTGTGGGAAACCGTGCAATGCATTCCTATGGGCGGTTCACTTTAAGGAAAAAATCATTATAAGGGAAACCCCACAGAACGGATTAATTCCATAAAACAGGGGTTCACTGTATTGTTATTATTTAATTGAGTAGGATATAATTTATGATTGGCTATGTTTGAGGGTTAAACTACAAGTTGCTGAATTCACAGTGTAACAAAATAATCCGCATTTTAAATGGTGCTTTTTTCCATTACCCTTTTACCCACCTAATTGTGTTTTAGTACTTTCAAAATGGCAATTCCAAATCTAGGGGAGGAAGAAGAATGTAAACAATATGTGCCTCATGGAATTGGACAAATTGAACTTAATATGTGATTGACATGCCTTGCTGTAAGATCATTGGCTGGAATCCCTAAGGGGAAAGGCCAGAGGTATAACCTAGAGACACACACACAGAAACATTCTCTGGAATGCTGTGCATTCATTCTGCAAAATGTGAGCCTTGAGGAAGGGGGGGGGGGAAAGCTTTCCCTGGAACCTATAGCTTGCTTATTTCTCCTTTGAATGCTTGCTGATCTTTTGATGGACTGTATTCTGTATTTTACTATGTTTTCAATATATTTCTAAAATATCTGAAGAAACTTGGAGTGGTTATTTGGCCTAATGCTATCTTTTCTACACATATCTGAGGCCTGGGTTGTCCAGCCAGGGAGCTGCAATTCAGAAGAACAATGGGGCTTACTCGAGAGTAAGGCTCCTGTTGTTACACACAGCATGCCAAGCAGTCACACTTAGCAGTAAATCATGTGTTTACCTCACATTGATCAATCACAAAATAAAGCAAATAATAATAATAATCTGTAGTTGTAGAAAGTGTGAAATGTCCAGGCTTTGCAGGTACAGTATATTCCTGCCAAGACTTCTGAGACTTCCATGTATTCATTCTGCACTATTCAAAATATATTGGTACATAGCCTAATCAAGACTAGTACACGTAAAAAGCTAGGTATTTTTCTTTAAAAAATATTTAGTTATCAAGAAAAGTATCATCTACCTTTGCTATTCTATTGTGTAAAGACCACATAGCCATCATTTGTTTGATTATGGAGGATACCCTGAATAGCCCACCCAAAGAGCTATCAAGAAAACAATATGGTCACACTTAACATCAGTCAGCTTGCATAAAATGTATAGTAACATGAGTGAGATATGTTGGAGATGCAGAAAAATAAAAGGAACATACGAACATATGTGGTGTAGCTGTGAGGTAATTAAAGATTTCTGGGAAGGAATAAAAAAGGAAATAGAGAACATATTTGATATACAGATCAGGCTGGGACCAGAAATAATTTTATTAACAGACATAGAAGACCAGGATATAAGTAAGGACAATAAAGAGTTATTAGCCATAATGTTGACTGTTGCAAGATTGGTTATTGCTAAGAGGTGGAAAAGTAATGAACAAATAAGTTTGCAGGAGTGGTATACGCAAATGTGGGAGATAGCCTTGAATGAAAAACTTACCTGGGAAATTTACTGTAGGAAAGGTAATGTCAATAACAACAAATTCTGGAGGATCTGGGAGCCTTTCATTAATTATACTTTAAAAGAAAAAAAGGGCATACCCCCTGCAAAAGATTATAATGACTTCTGGAAAGTGTGAAAGGTATAAAACCCCCCGAACTATGTATATAGCACAAGGGTGTTTTTCTTTTTGATGATGTAATAGATGCGTATGGGAAGAAGATTATGTATCAAGAAATGAAGAGATTGTAAAGGTAATAGGGGTAAAATATGCTATGTGATCTTCATAAGCCTTTATATTATTATAATGTTTTTATTTGTATTTTTGTCTTTTCTTTCTTTTGTTTTTTTATGTATTTCTTTCTTTATTTACCTAATAAAAAATTAAAAAAAAAACACTTAACATCAGTCAAATAGGACTGCAAACTAAAGAAACATCTGCTTCCAGCCACTAGGTATTACTATTAATTTGGCTTCATTAACTTCACCTACTGGGTAGGCAGAATTTTATTCCGGATTCTCAAATGGATGTTTGCCACATTTCTACGTAACCTTTCCCTTTGGCCAAATAGAAATTAAAATTTTCAAAAGAAGGTGATGGGGTGGGGGAGGGAATGTTGAAGTTTTCCATCTCTTTGTATGATTAGTTAGGAGAGAAAATCCAACCAAGAGCCAACAAAGGCGGACTCCAAAACCCACATTCCTGACCTGAATTTGCAGCCTGCATTTTTGAGCTTACATTTGAGAAACAGAGCCATCACAGACATCTGCCATGAGTTTTGTTACTTTCATATCCTTTTTTCCTGTACTATCCCACAACACTTTGGTGTACAACCCGATGGAGACTAGGTCAAAAGCTAGCTTTAAAGAAAATAGTGTTAAAGAAAATAGTGGCCCAATAAAAGTAAAAAGATCTTGAATTTCCAACAACATTTTGCAAGTCAAACATTGGATTAACATCTGCCTTGATACCTTGCCTGGTACACCTGGGTCCATGAGCCTGAGAACCTACACTGGGACATTTAAACTGTGTCTCCATATTTATTATTTTATTTCAATTCAATTTATATACAGTACTGCCCTTCTGACTAAAAAGGCCACATGGTGCAATTAATTGTTTCCTTAGCAGTGTTCAGTGGTGGGCAGCAACAGGTTTGCACACACACACCCGGGAGGGGAATTAGCAAAATTGGGTGGTCTCTGGGCAGGTGGGTGGCGAAATTGGGTTGCCTTTGGGCGGCAGGGGGGAGCAAAATTGGGTGGCCACGTCTACCTCCCTGGCCTGCCCCATCAGGTTTTGTCCCTGCAAGTGGTTCAAGGTCTCCCTTGCTCAAAAGCCAGTCATATCCAACTCTAGGGTGCAGTGCTCATCTCCATTTACAGCCAAAGAGCCAGTGCTGCCTGTGTTTGCAGATGTATACATGGCCATATGGCAGACATGGGCTCTGCCCATGACATAGGCTCTGTCCACACCATAGGCTCCATCCACACCACAGGCTCCACCCATAGTGTGGTAGCAAATTTTTTGCTGCCCACCACTGGCAACGTTCTTTGTTGCAGCCACAAAAATCACTACACTGTCACCACTCCCCTAGGACCTACTAATTTAGGGAGAATCTACCAGAAGCTGATTATTATGTGCTTGTTTTAAAAACTTTCCCCACCAAGTGAACTCAAAGCAGCTCCCAGAATAAGCATCATAATTAAAGCAAGTTCACAAAAAATGTTTCACTGCCACCACTGAAAACTAAACAACCAAAAGAGCACAGAAGCCACTTTTTTGGATCACAATTCACAGAATTCCCTGGCCGCAAGCTTTGAAATTAGTTTAAAATGTTTAGAAATTGACATTTAGAGAATAGCAGAAGGCCAAGTTGGGGCTTGTATGGCCATTTGGATGTTGACAGACTTCAATTTCCATCAATTTCAAAAAGCACAGCCAACAAGAGAATGATTGTTGCATTCTAACATCAGGAGGACCAGAAGTTGGTAGCCTGTGATGATGATTCTGCAAACATCCATTCCTTCTGTAACCAAGCAACTTGTTTTTCCTGGTCCCGGCATTTGTTTGTTTTACTCTTCCCACTGATGTCTTGTATTGTGATGTGCACACAGACTATTTAGTCTGCAAGCTATTCTAGTAGAAACATGTCTATTTTGGGTTGTTTGTACTGGGCTTTTAAGAAGTTTAAGATACAGGCAAATAAGGTGAGGCTTCAGATATTGATAGGTAGTCCAAAAGAATATTTTAGCCTGATAATGTAACCCTAATTTTGAAATTAACATTTTTATTATTATATATACTTTTATTTTCAATAAAATATGTTTCTCTCATTAGTTTACATGGCCACCAACACCACTCTATATCATGATTACTTGCAGGTGTTACCTGAATTTTTAATACTTGGTTCGTGCCCTGGCAGAGAAATATTAAACCCTAGGAACTCAAAAACGAGACAAGGTTTTAATCAAAACAAATTGGCTTATTGGTATTAAACAGAGTTCTAATTTATAGTGGCCATTCTATAAAAACTGGAAGTCTATACCTCAACCATTCTGAGAAAACCACCCTCGTGTGAAGTCAATCCATGCTATTCTAGGAATGACTTGAATCTCTCCCGTTCCCAAAACATTTTTATACACATACACTGGTCGACAATCAAGTATAGGCTAGCATTGGCAGTTGCAAATAATGTTTACAAGAAGGGGCAGCTAAATGAGTCCTTACACTTCTTAATTAAACAGTACAAAGGCAATTTCCGAAGTTACACATTGACATTTTTACAGATACAGAAGGGCAACAGCAGCAGTTAAAAGGTCATTGTCTCTGGAGATGGCAATCTCCCCAGGCGGTCGTAAATCTGTTACAAAGTGTCTCCTTGTGGTCAGGAAAATATTTGCAGAGTGATACTTTGTTTCTTTGCAACTTTTGTGAGTGGATGAAAGGCTTGTACAATGAATGAATACAGGCTGAATATTGCCGTACCGGGAATTGCGACATCTCTGAAGCTTCAGGAGATGGGAGATAAGAAAAGGTGATTAGCGCTATTGTTCTAGCTGCTCCTCTACCGGATGACTCAGAGGAAAAACCAGTTCTTAACCAGACTTTTCAATCTACTGTAATTGATTGCATTACGTTGCGTACGTGACTGATGGGGTTTTCTCCTTTTTAATCAAGCCTCTTTGCAAAGCTTTTCAGGTACTTTTAAATCAAACCTTGTATGATTTTAATTTTATTCGTTGGCTGTTAAGTGCTGGTTTCTCCCCATATTTCCATACCTTTGACCTATTTGTATAGTGAATCTCTGGTTGTAACTTTATTAAAACAATTAAATGAAACAATGTGTTTGATCTTAAAATCCAGGTAACACAGGTAAGATAACTGCAAGGGTTGATTTTTAATAGACACAACAGACTTAACCCTTTCACTCTGTTTCATCAGCAGTGATACCTAGGATGTCAAATAAATTAATAAAGAATGTACTTTAAACTGTTCATTTCAAATCAGAATCTCCTCATTTCCTCTTCATACCATAAAATGTCTCAGACTGTCCTGGGAGTGTCCTGGCAATCCCCTTCTATTTTTGCCAGAGAAGCCCTGGTAAAACTTACAATTTTCTCAAACTGCTCATGCCAGAACTTCTGGGTTGAGAACCTGCCACGCTCAGGTGTTGCTCCTCCGGGGCTGGATGGTTAGAAGGGCGTCCGGTGAAAGCGGTGGTGGCGGCAGGGATCTCATAGCCGCCCACCACGCTCAGGTGTTGCTCCTCCGGGGCTGGATGGTTAGAAGGGCGTCCGGTGAAAGCGGCGGCGGCGGCAGGGATCTCATAGCCGCCCGCCACGCTCAGGTGTTGCTCCTCCGGGGCCGGATGGTTAGAAGGGTTAGAAAGTTCCGTTTCTCAAACTGAGAAGTGGAGATAATTAATCCAAAGTACAGTCAAACCTTGCATAACGAGCAAGTTTTTTGCTAAGCAGTCCGACTTGCATAACGAATTTTTCGCTATGCAAGTCGGACTTTTCCCTATGGGAAAACTCACATAACGAGCGTTTCTATGGGGAAACTCGCATAGCGAAAAATTTTCTTAGCTGGAAGGCTGGCAAGTTCGGCATTTCGAGACCCAGGTACTGCATGACGGATTTAAGCACTAACCTTGGTCCCAGCACTTCGGGACATGGAAGGAGCCTCGTTTGGGTGTCCCCTGAGCGGAGTTTCTCATGGGAAAAAATTCCTTTTAACCCAGAATAATTTCTGACACGAAATTATTATTATTACTCCCAAAGCAGTTCAGTTTCTCCTCCGTGTGGGTGGCCCAATGTTAATCTTTTCCATTGGGCCTGTTTTCTGAGGCCAGATAAAAGTTTCCCTCTTAAAAAGGGGCGGCTGTGAGGTACTTTTAGGGGCAAGAGGTAAAAAAAAAAAAAGGACGCGTCTTGAACCGGCCAAACCGCACTTGGTGTATTTTTTTTTCTGGAGCTGGGAAGAGTGGGTGGATGGCCAGTGATCTTGTTTTGGCTAGTGGCTTAGTGATTAAGACGCTGAACTTGACGCAATTTTTTTTTTCATTTGTGAGAAATCTTTACCCTTCCTAAGGGCCCCCAAACAAATTTTTATACAGGGCCCTGCCAAGGCATGCTACGCTTCTGACTGGCATCCTAAGAAACTGACAGCATGCACAGTATTTCTATTTTGGCTGTGGAATAAAAAATTAACTCTCCTCCATGGCTGTCAAGATTTTAAAATGTTGCATGTACAGAGTGCTAAATAATTAAGGGACTGTACAAAATCCAATCTTCTTTTAAAAGGAAGTTTGAACAGCAGTTAATAAAAATTATTTATTTTATATATTTATTTAACGAACTTCTGTACTACCCATCTGAGAGGTATTCTCCTGCTGGGCAGCTTACATGATTAACATTGAACATATGGATAATAAAACACAAACCTATTCCAGTGGGAAAATTCTAATACAATAAAATATTTTACAACATATATATATAGCTTCCCTCTCCCAAGAAACATATCATGGAATTAAATAAAACTACATTCATAGTGTATTTAACATTAAAGTAATCTAAGCTAACTGGCTGCAGGGAGGTGGTCTATAAATGGTGTTTTAAGGTGTTTTTTTAAAACATATATATACATCTACAGATGAAGCTTAGCATGGCTCCAGTGGCAAAAAAAATCCCATAACGTGGGTGCCATCAACAACAAAAAAGGCTCGTTTTGGTGCCTATGGGACTTAGAAGTACTGTAATCTAGATAAAGTATGTAGAAATAGATATGCTGATGTTGCCTTTATATTATAACAATGAATCATCTTTTTTTTTATATCCAGATGAGTTTTCACATGATTAGATTGGAAATGGTTATTTGACTTACACTGGAACAAATCATTTGTGGGAAAATGCCAGCTGTGCTGAACATAGGCTTCTGATTTTTCCAAGAGGTCTGTAAAATTCTGTAGGTCTTAAGAAGTTGTTTAGGTATCAACCTTTCTGACCTGACATGGCTAGCATAAAAACTGCAGGCTACTAGCCTCTTAGACTGGCTGAAAATAAAATATTTTTCTAAGGAAAGCTGGTTGAAGAGAGATCTGTGCATTTCTGTTTTGCTTGTGGGGAAAGAAATGTTTCTTCCTTTATGACTAGGGCAGAAACCAAATGGGCTAAGAGGAACGTAAGAGCCACTTGAAACAGCTGTCTAATCTATCATTCTGTTCTTGTAGGGATTATCCAGATACCAGTAGCATAAGAACAACTGATACACTAAAGCTATAGTACTTGAAAGCTTCTAAATGTATAATGATTATGAGCTGTTAAAAGGCCACCTACACAAATTTGTCCAATCTACTTTTAAAGCCATCTAAGCGGGTCAGCATCACAACATTTCGAACTGCTTATGTCCATATTTTAGTGTTTTACTTTATGATAAAATACTTCCTTTGTCTGGCTTGGTTACCTTACTATGGTAATACAGATCAGTGGTGGGATGTCAAAAATTTTACTACCCCACCGTGATGTCATCACAGTGTGGGTGGAACTAACATCATGACATCATGACATTGTGGGCGGGGCCAAATAAAAAATAAAATAAAAATAAGCACACACACACCTCAACCCACCCACCCACAAAACCTGCAAATTAACTAAATAAATAAATAAATAAAAATACATTAAAATACACCCACCCACCCCAAACACAAATCAACCAGAGCTTTTAAAACAGAGCTTAAAGCTTATTCTGGCTAGTCTTTCTCACACTAGGTCAGATGGAAGGAACTACAGAATGAACTCATCACAAGATGGCTTCATTTTGGCACTTTTCAACTTTTCAGCAGTTAAAGAAGTTAGGTACTAAGTCTTTGCCTAACCAGTTCTCTAGGATAATATGCCTTAATGTAAATGTAAAACAGCTGTATCTCCTTAAGGGTTCTCCAATTGGAACAGCAATTGGAACATCACAGGTGTAGCTTATTGATGAGGTAACTCCAAGACTTTGCTTAAAAACCCCAAGCCAGGCCGCCAGGCCTTTTTAGGACCTGTGGTAGTACGTCAATACAGGTAAAGGTATTAAATACACGTTAAAATACACACAGACACACCACATCCAAAGGTGAGTCACTTACCCTGGGGAGCAGGCTATAGGGAGCTTCAGGCTAGCAGCTTCTTTTCCTCTTCCCCGCTTGGGAGGGCAGCAAGGAGGCCGTGCATACGTGCCAAACACTGTATGCATGCATGCACAGTGGGGGAACCAGTGAAAAGGTAAGCCCCAAAGGTGGTTCCCCCCAAAAGCTGCTACCGGTTCTCCAGGACACTGGGAAAAGTTACTACTTGTTCTGGCAAACTGGTGCGAACCTGTTACATCCCATCACTTGGGGGAGGGGGGATTATATTGTTGGATTCCAATCCTGTTCTAAAAGTTATATTCCAAAAACGTAACTTTTCTGGTTGTTTGTTATAGCCTTTTCTTATTGTCCTGGAGAATCATGAAAGGAGAAGTGGTAAATTAGCAATTACACTTATATGCAGCCCCATAATGTTTAGTGCACTCTCTCAGTGGTTCACAAGTTAACTTGCCATTCTGCCCCCCACCCCCCATGCTTGGTACTCATTTTACTGACCTTGGAAAGATGGAAGGCTAAGTGAACCCCACCCTGAATCCTATGAGTATCAAACTCAGGTTTTTGACTGCAGTACAGCAGTTTAACCAGCGCTTTACTCCAAATTATACTAGTACAGTACAGTTGTACCTCGCTTAAAGAGCATAATGTGTTCCACAGGATTGCTCTTTAAGTGAATTTGCTCTTTAGGCGAAACACCATTGTGACCAATTGTGGGGTGGATTGTGTACCTCAATTTATTTGTTAAGCAAGTTTTTGGTTGGTTTTATTTGTTAAGCGAAGCGAACATTCAGAGAAAATTCTGCTCTTTAAGCGAGTTACTCTTTAAGCGAGATGCTCTTTATGCGAGGTTTGACTGTATTGTGCATTTGATACCTAGTGTGGAATGATGAGCTCAAAAGGCCTGTGTTCAAACCCCTGCTGAGCCATGGAAACTCACTGGGAGTGTGGAACTGGTAAAACCACACCTTAAATATCTTATCATCATCATCGTCATCGTCATCGTCATCGTCATCATCTATTTATTTATTTATTTATATTTCTGTACCACCCTACTCGGTAGGACCGACTAAAGGCGGTTCACAACACATGTAAAATTACATTTTCATACACAATAAATCAATACACAATGACTAAAAGTGCCTCATGACTATCAATACACAACATAACTATCCGGGGGACATTGGATGAAGATCTGGTAAAGGTGACAGCGTGGATTTATCAGCCTGCCGCCTCCTACAGGAAGTGGTAGTCTCCACCTAAAAACCTAAAAACTGTTAAAATTTAAAATTAAAATCTAAAAAAGATTAAAAATACACCAAATGCAACAACTTACTAATTATCATTATCATTTTAACAGTTTTAAGGTTTTTATATGGAAGCTTCCACTTCCTAATTCTGGGCTTTACCTGCCCAGAGAAGGATAAGACTAACGTCCTCTGGCCCGGAGAAGGAATGGACTTCAGCTGTTTGTGCTGTGTTGTTTTTTCTTATTGTAAGCCGCCCTGAGTCGCCATGGCGAGTGGGCGGCGATATAAATCTAAATAAATAAATCATCATCATCATCATCATCATTAATTTATATGCCGCCCCCTCGTGAAGAACGTGACTCTGGGTGGCTCACAACGTCCAAAATATCTAAGGTAAAAGTTGGAGTAGGGGAACAGTGAAAGTAAGCCCCTTTGAATTTATTGAGAGTTATTCATGTAAATATAAAGCACTGAAGTTTAATCAAATCAGCACTGTTTCAGACAGAGAAGAGTGTAGCTAAGGGTACAATTTTCCTTCATTTTTCTCTGCTGTGGATATTGACTGGCTTGCTCCTTTTTTCCTAGTGATCAGATGATATAATTGCAGTACTGTACTAGGGTGAACCAGTCTATCCACAAGGTGCTCCTTACCTGCATCCTTCTGGGTCAGGAGCTGTTTTGGTTCATCTCCAGTGTGTGCTGGGATTGAATCAAAGTGAATTTCCTTCTTTAATTTCCCAGCTGGTTTCAAAATCCCTATATCATTAGGGAGTTAATCAGACATCTTAATCGCTGAATAATATGCAGAAATTGGAAAATTAAAAACTTAATTCCTCTGCTCTTCCATACAGCATCAGGAGGAGCAACAATATTTTTAACTAATTAGGGCAGCACTAATGTGTTGTACCACTTAGAGAAAAAGATGAAGTATTCTAAGAAGTAGGAGACATGAGGAGCAAGGATGGGTTTTTTTCTCCTTTACTTTATTAAAGGAAGACCAAATAGGGTTGCTTGAGGATCTAATCTAGTGCTATTTGGCATACTGAACATTTATCTAAATATGAGTGACCATAATTAGCCTGACCCAACCATTCCTGTTTAGACAACCCCTGCCTAGGGCAGTGGTGGCGAACTTATAGCACGCGTGCCAGAGGGGACACTCAGAGCCCTCTGTGAACATGTGTGCTGTTGCCCAAGCACAGAGTTCACCCCGCCCCTCTGCCCAGTAGCCCAATGGGAGCACTTCCTCCCTCCCCAGCACAACATTCACCCCGCCCCACTGCCCAGCAGTCCAATGGGAGTGCTTCCTCTCTCCCTCAGCACAGAGTTCTCTGCCCAGCAGCCCAATGAGAGCACTTCCTCCCTCCCCCAGCAGAGTTCACCCCGCCCCTCTGCCCATCAGCCCAATGGGAGTGCTTCCTTCCTTACATGTGGCAGCTCACATGTGGCGTGAGGGTACAGTTTGGGCACTCAGTCACCAAAAGGTTTGCCATCACTGGCCTAGGGGAACTGACATAACACAGTATAATAACAAGAGTTAACTCACCTCCGCTCTGAGCCTCTCCTGTGCTCCGTGCCGGGAAGATTATTTTAAGGTCTCCCCTAGGAACTACTACTACTTAGAACTCATGGCCAAGGCACCCTTATTATCGTCCAGCAAAAACTAGGCTGCAAATTACCCCTAGGATTTATCTGTGTGCAGAGCCCACAGAACAATTAATGGAGAGATTGAAAAGTATGTGGTAGCGTAAAAAGGTGGTCTGTTCTTACCCCTCTATCCCAAAAAAACAGACGTTGTTGAAGAAAAGTAGATTTGTTGAAGTTGAAGCATAGTTCATGAAAGCAAAGGTTCTTGATAAATCAATTACAGGTCTCAGCATCAAAATAAACTAATCAAAATAGTTTTCAGAGAAATAAGCACAGTTAGGCTTCTTCCCCTAAAATAAAGGAAAACCTATACCAGCTATTCTAAGTAATCATATAAACTGGGAAACCTGGCCTATTGGATTAGGCCTAATAATCCCCCCCCCCCCCCCCAGTATTTTCTCCAATGCTCCAAGCTTCATGTCTGGAAGGCATGCGTATCTGTTTTTCCATTTTGCAGAGTGTTGTGTGCTCTTATTTTTAGCTAGCGATAAATTCAAACCAAAGAAAATGTAACTTGAAATTAAAAGTTCCCTAAACAAACAAAGACAGCCATGTGATCCATACGTAAACCAAAATAATTACAGAAGGCAATACTGTACCTTTTATTGGATCACTTTAAAAGAATCAAACATTGTGCGAGCTTTTGTAATGCAAGATCACTTCTTCAGGCATTCAAACAAATGCAGGAGATGATGACACCTCTTTTAGATCACTTTAAAAATTCCAAACTTTGCAAGCTTTCGTAACTCAGTTACTTTTTTAGGCTATATATCATGCCATGGGCTATGTAGTTCCAGCTAGGCTTTAGTGTTAGATGAGATGGACTGGAGAAACAGACAACAACTACATCCTTTACATTACAAGAAGCAAGGAGTTTGTATACAGTATTCCCTTTCTCCCCAAGTATGGCCCTTTCCAAAGCTGTAGCTCATTCCTGCATTTGTTTGAATGTCTGCCTTTGTTTGGTCTCACTCCTGTATTTGTTTGTATTTATGGATGGGTCATACTGCTATATTTTGTTTACTGATTCTTCAGGTATGCATCAATTTCTTGTAAATAGGACAGGAAAATTGCTTGCGCAATGTTTTTTTTTAAGTGGTCCAATAAAACGTATTGCCTTCTTCCTGCAATTGTTTGGAAATAAAAGGCTACTCTCTACTTTCTTGGGTCTATGAGTCCCACGCGGGAGCTAAAACGCATGCGCACTCCGATCCTTCGACGCCGGACCTTCCCATTCTAAGAGCGATGACGACTTCCCTAGAGACCAAGGCATGAGCCTCCACTTGAGCGCATGCGCATGCGCGAGAGCTGCGTTTCACACCCATTTCCAATTTTTGGCCTGACAAGCGGTGCTTATTATTGTCCTTGTTATCCCCTCTTTCTTTCGCCTCCTACTCTAATACAACGACCTCCTACTAGCCCGGAAAAGTCCCGTCAAAGACCAGGCCGTCGCGACATTTTCTAACGGATCTCTCTATGGTAGTTTGATTTCCTAGCGAGTCCTAATAGGACCGGAAGTCAGCCCGCCCACAAGGTGGGAGGATGTTTTGGCGGGAGTTAGAAGAATCGCTTGAGGAGCGCCTGCGGCCTACACAGAAGGGCAGAGAAACCTGAGGGAAACTCGAGTGATTTTGAAGGTGGGGATTCTTTTTTTCTCCTGAGGAAAAGCCGGACTTTCGGTTGGAGAGATTGGGAATAATCACGGCCGCGCTCAGGAAAGTTCCTGCTTTGGATTACAGTTCCCAGAATCCCCTGGAAAGAGCCGGCTGTGGCTTCTGGGAGTTGTTGTTAAAAAAACAACAACCCCAAAACGGTCTTTTTGTGTGTAGAAAAGTCCTTGTACCGGTTTTTAGGTTGCGGGACCTGCCGGTGGTTCCAAGGTTAGCGAGAGGCTCATGGCGGGGCCTTGGATGAGGGGAATTTAGAGTAGACCCGCCGGACCTCGATGATTCCTTGGTACCGGTTGGCGAACCTTCCCCTCCACTGGCCAAAGCTTGGTGGTTAAGACGCTGAGCTTAACTGAACTAGGAGTGGTTGACAATTCTACAACATAACGACCAGAAGGAGGTTCACAGGTCAGTAGTTTGAGACCCTAGTGCTGGGCAATTTAGTGAGCCCCTGTTGTCTGTCCCAGCTTCTGCCAACCTAGCAGTTCTAAAACAAGAAATTGCAAGTAGAAATTGCAAGTGGGAAAAGTTACAGTGTTCCATGCACTCTGGCATGTAGTCATGCCTGCCACATAACCACGGAAACGCCTGGAGATGCTCTTGGGTTGTAAACAGCTTAGCACTGCATCCTAGAGTCAGACACAACTGGCTTTTGAGCAAGGGAGACATACCTATAAGAGCTCCTAGTGTTCTCTGTGTCTTGGAGACCAAACAAAAACAAACCACCGTAGCACTTTGAAGACTAAGTGTTAGATCAAGTCCACTTCGTCAGACATGGGAGTGAGGCTTCATGGCATCAATTTATATACATCAGGTACAGAGGTACAGAGTGATTGGTTGGCATAACGGATAAGTATACAAATCAATACGGCGTTATAAAACTGGTAATAGCAGATGATCTCTGGTTGTCATCTGGATTAGTTGTGTTCTCGGTGCATTCTTTCATGTTTTTGTGACAGAATAATTTATTTATTAGATTTGTATACCGCCCATCTGGATTTTTTTTTTTGCACTCTGGTTGGTTTACGATAGTTAAAAACAGAAATATACATACAATAACAATTGATGGTATCCAATGGTGGCATAGTCCAATTATACACTTAGTCTTCTTATTCTGTTTCTAGGTCAGACATGAAACTACCAAAATGAAGGCACCTTTTGATGAGACTATTATGTAGTTCCTTTTGGCCGACCTAGGGTAAGAAAGATTAGCCAGCAACACAAAGTTGCCGTTACCAAGGTATGCCAAATTGTGGTTCAAACATATCACAATCTTCGAGGAGGCTCTTTCTGTGTACTCCATAGAGTTAGTTATTCATTGGCTATAGGGAGAATGTTCTTATAAGACTCTTTAAACTAGGGGTGCCCAAACTACGGCCCCGGGGGCCGGATCCAGCCCCTGGCGACAATTCATCCAGCCCATGAAACCCTTGTGGCTCCTAGAAGTGGACGTAAAATGTGCCTGTATGCTTCCAGAAGTGACAAGGGCTTCATGGGCTGGATGAATTGGCATTGGGGGCCGGATCCAGCCCTAGGGCCATAGTGACCAGCTCCCTGAACTACATGAGTGGCCCACGGCCCAAAAAGCTTGGGCACCGCTGCTTTAAGCAGTACAGTTTTAAGAGGTTTCTTGAAAATATCCAGCAATGAGACCTGTCACTGTATTGGGGCTGTCCTTGGTGACCATTCAGAGGCTGCAGCTTGTCCAGAATGTGGGTGCTGGGGTTGTGATCGGGTGCGGGCGTTATGCTCATGCCTCACCACTGCTCCGAGAGCTGCACTGGTTCCCACTATGCCTTTGAGTGCAATTCAAGGTGCTGGTTATCACCTTTAAAGTCATCCGTGGTAGTGGCCCAGGATACATAAAAGACCCCATCACCCCGAGAACATCTGTCCGTCTCATCAGAACAGGACGGAGAGGCTTTCTGGTCGTGCCATCAGCTAGAGAGGCTCACCTCTCTAGCACTAGGAGGAGAACCTTTTCTGTGTCCACTTTGGCCCTATGGAATCTCCTGCTAAGTGAGCTGTGTCTCCAGATACAGCTACTATCCTTCAGAAAGGGGGTTAAGACCTGGTTGGCAGGGCATGTGTGGGGTGTGGGCCAGATGGTCACCTCGGCTGGCTGGCTCTTTTGGCTCCCCCACCTCTCTCGTTCTTTTTAACTTTTTTAACCTCGTAGTGTAATTACTGTGTTTTAATTGTGTTTTTAATATCTTGTAAGCCACCCTGAGTCTCTTGATGTGGGTGGGATATAAATGTGATAGATAGATAGATTGATAGATTGATAGATAGATTGATAGATAGATAGTAGATAGATAGATAAAGCTGATCAGACCCAACCCAATCCTCTCTCCCTCGATTCACTTGTAAGTGGGACTGATCTGTAGAATAAATTGAGTTGGCTAACCAGGGTTACATTATTCAAAGCATGGGCTTTCTCAGCAACCTTGAGATTGAAAGGGAGTCATTTAGAGTTTATCTGAATAATCTATTGTTGCTAATGGCTGTGTGAAGCTGCAGTCTTGTCTTTGCTTGTCTGTCGTCTTGCCCACACGCCTTCTCCCTTTGAGCCCCTGAATTTGGTATATAAAGAACATGCCTGTAAGTTTCACTCTTTGTCTGATGAAGTGGACTTGAGCCACGAAAGCTAACAATAAAAATATAGCAGTTAGTCTTTAAAGTGCTACAGTGTTTTTTATTTTGTTTTGTTTTGTTTTCTGATATGCAATATTTAACTTTGTCTGTTTTAATTTGGTTTTAAGTTTCTCTACAAGGTGTTATGGGAAGAAAGGGTAAAACAAATGGCAATGAAACTTTCAGAGAGCTAAAACAATTTGCATTGCAGAATAAATGTGATAATTACATTTTGTCAGTTTGCTTAGGGCAGGGGTTCTCAACCTATGGCTCATGGGCCAACCCGCAACACAATTTCATGTGGCTTGCGTCACTGCCACTACTGGAAGTCAAAGCAGATGCATTTATGACATTCGTAAAAGTGCCCACAGCTATTGTAAATGCATTTAGGACTGCTGCAGATGCATTTTATGGCAGCGCTTACAGCAGGGGGAACCACTAGTCCGGCCTGCACAGCTGTCTAAGGGGATATGGTCCAGCCCGTGGATTAAAAAGGTTGAGAACACCTTGTTGGTTGAGAATGCCTCTGATTATCATAACAGGCTTTTTAAGGTAGGTAAAATGTTCAAGGAATAGTTTAGCATGGCCTCATCTAAGTGAGTTTCCACGATAATGTAGGTGTTTGAACAGGTCTTCCAGATCTTCGATTACATTACTCTGTCTCAGTATAACACAGCACACCAATGTTTGTAGTTCTTTCTAGTTTTTCTTTTATTTTGTACTATTTTTAGTTATTGGTTTCTTAGCATTATGATTGTATTTTTGGTGGACTGTATATTGGCTGGGGAATTTGATTAGCTTGTTTGAAAGCAATAAATAAACATAAGCCAAAGCGGTAAGCAACAACAAGTTTGTATCCAATCTAGAGACAATAAAGAAATAGCATAAGCAAATGAAAATGTAATGTTTAAAAGGCAAGCAATTACAGTGTATCTTTTCACATGTAAACATTTGCAGACAAGTGAGAAACAGCAACAATGCAGGCATATCTGAAGGGTCCATCTTCAATCAGCACAAAACCCTTTTCTACGAAGGAGCGGGGAACAACTGCCACTCCAGGAGGCAGTGGAGAAGGAAAGAGAATCAGGCCTGTGCCTTGGGTGGAAAAATAGTAAGCATTAGAGTACAGTCAAATCTCGCATAAAGAGCACCTCACTTAAAGAGTAACTCGCTTAAAGAGCAGAATTTTCTCTGAATGTTCGCTTCGCTTAACAAATAAAACCAGCCAAAAACTCGCTTAACAAATAAATCGGAGTTCCCATCCCCTCCACAATTGGTCACTAACAATGGTGTTTCACTTAAAGAGCAAACTCGCTTAAAGAGCAATCTTGTGGAACACATTATGCTCTTTAAGCGAGGTACAACTTGTACTATGATTTAGTATTTTGACTTTCTATAAGTTTTCCCATGTCTAGGCCAGATGAGAAACTGCCAAAATGAAGGCACTTTTGGTGAGTTCATTTTTCAGTTCCTTTTGCCTGACCTAGTGTGAGAAAGATTAGCCAGCAACGCAATGTTGCTGTTACTAGGGCACCTCAATTGTGGTTAAAAAATACCACAATTTTTAAGGAGGCTCTTTCTGTTTACCCCACTTTTTTGTAACTGACTAGGATGAATGCAAGGACTGCGATGGTTTAGTGGTTAAGACACTGAACTTGACGACTAGAAGATCAGTTCAGTAGCTTGAGACCTGAGTGCTACATGATGGAGTGATCTCCCATCTCTTTCCCAGGTCATGCCAAACTAGCAGTTCGGGGGGGGGGGGGGATTACAAGTAGATGTATAGGTACTGCTTTGGCAGGAAAGGTAATGGCATTATATGTGCTCTTTGGCTGTAAATGGAGATTACCACCGCCCCCTGGAGTCGGATAAGACTGGCTTTTGAGCAAGGGTGACCTTTACTAGGATGAATGCAAGATATAGGAGAAAGAGTGAAGGAGGTTGTCTGATGATTATCAGCACTAGATGTGTCTACTTCCTTTATACCTCTCCTTTTGTTGTTGTTTTTTCTGAAGATGGAAGATTAGCAACGTGGCCAATGTCAGGAGTGATTTTCAGTTAACTGGTTCCCTGTATTTTATGCAGGGAGTCATAATCCATTTTTTTTCTTCCTTCCTTTTTAATTCCCTTTTATTTAGTCGCCCAAAATGTATGGATGAAGTTGCATTTCAAGAGGAAATTGTTGCCGTACTGAAGAAGTGCTTACAAGGAGCTGATGTGAGTACTGTACTTCTTGAACATTTATGGCATGTGCAATGTATACTATAATCACATTGCAGTGTTACAGAATTTGCACTGTGGATTATGGATCATATTTATTTGAAATGTTCTTAGTCAATCAACCAGTGTTCTCAGAAGTCAAAATGTAGCACCACTATTAGCAAATGGAATGATGTTTATAGTACTGAGCATAGAGGCCAACTGTGGCACCATCATGTTCTTTTGAAAGGTACACTCCTGTACACTGATAGAAATGAGCTATCATGGGAAATTTCAATTAGCCTCTTAGAAGCTGAATCAACCCAGTATTTTTTGTTAGGGTATATTAAAGGTTGTGATAATGTCTTATTTTTAAATGTAGTTGCCTGTTCCCTTTGGATAACTACCGTTTTTGCTGAGAAATATTAAGCACAGTATCTTATATTTTTGAATTGCATGCTGTCAAATCAGTGCTGACATATGGCAACCCTTTTCAGGGTTTTCTAGGTAAAGAATACACAAGTTTATCATTCCTCTTTCTGCTGGTATCTTGGGACTGTGCAGCTTGCCCACTGGTTTTTCCAGGAGGCGCAGTGGGGAATCAAATTCCCTACCTCTGGTTCTGCAGAGATACCTAAACTACAGTAAAACCCCGATTTACAAATGCCTCTACTTATGAATAATTTGACTTAAGAATTGGTTCTGCACTGAAATCCATGCCTCGAGTTACAAACATGCCCCGAATCTGGCATCCGTTTTTTCTAGCACATTGGGTTTTTGAGATCTCAAATATTACAATATACAGTAATACGTCGGATAACGTTTACCTCGGATAACGCTAAAATCGCATAACGTTAAGTAATCTGGGGAGGAGAATTGGATCAAATAATGTTAAGGTCCTATGGGATGGATCGGATAACAACCACTAAAGCCTGTGCGGTTACAATGTATCTCTATGGAGCTTTAACGTTATCCGATACATCCCATAGGATTTTAACATGCATCGGATAACACTAAAAATCGGATAACACCAAGACTTGTGGAACCAAGTCTTAGTGTTATCCGAGGTATTACTGTACCTACGAACAAATTTATCATCATATTCATCGAGCTAAACAGACATATGGACCTAATAAAATAACATCCAATATGCAATACTTTATTGAGCAAACATATAATTATGAACTGAAGCACAAAGTTGAGAGTGAAAGCATATTAACATGTAAGAATTGAAATGATAAGATATGAAAATATGTACAAAAAGGTAAATTGACAATATCAAACTTACATCGCCATGAACAACCTTTTCTTGGACGCTCTGCGACGTTCAGTGTGTGTAATGTCTCTCATCAAGGACCAACAGTAATCTGCCATCATGTTGGTGTTTCATCATCCTTGGTAACGTTCTTCCATTACTTTAATGTCTTGATGAAAACGTTCACCGTCCTCTTTGCTCACGTCACCCAAGTTCTCTGGAAAGTTGGCTAAGTGACTATGTAAATAGTGAATCTTGATGCTCATTCTACATCCAAGTGCTTGGAAACTCAAGAGCAGCTCCTCCACAATCTCTCGATAGTTGTCCGTTTTCTTGTTGCCAAGGAAATTCCGAACAACATTGGTGAATGCATTCCAAGCTCTAACCTCTGCCGCCGTCATCGTTGGAAGAAATTGTGGATCCCTGATGAGAGTTCTAATTTGAGGGCCATCAAATATTCCTGCCTTTTTCTTCTTCATGCTGAGACCTGGAAAGGTTGTACAGTACAGATATAGCTGAAGCAGTTTCCAGTGTGATTCAGTGCTTTGACAAATTGCTTCATTAACCCAAGTTTTACGTGCAGTGGAGGTAATACAATTTTATTACTATCAACCAGAGGCTCATTCGTAACGTTCTTGTCACCAGCCGTCAAACTGATTCTTGGTGAGCAGGTCTTTTCCACCCAGTGTTTTACTGTAGCCCTACTGTCCCAATAACAAAGGAAGCAAGGATATTTGGTGTAACCTCCTTGCTGGTCCAACAAAACATTTACCATTTTCAAATCAACACAGATCACCCATCCATGATGTGTGTAATCCAATTGATCCAGAATTGTCTTCATATTGCCATACTCTTCTTTCATTTGTACAGAGTGTCCTATTGGGATTGAACCAAATATATTTCCGTTGTGCAATAACACACATTTTAAACTCCTTTTACTACTGTCGATAAAAAGTATCCATTCACTGGAATCATATGTGGGCAGTCCTATATGGAGAAGAAGCCCTTTAACATCATTACAATAAACAAGTGGACCATTAGATTGGAAGTACTTTCGCAGTGAGTTGAAGGAAGACAACTGGTGGATTCAAGGACATAACCTTAGTGCACTTGGGTGTTTTATGTATTATATTAAAAAAAATAAGATTTTTTTTCTTTTGGGAATACCATATTAAAGAGAATAATTAGAATAAAGTATAAATGTCAGTAGAATAATTAAGATATTGGATGTATCAAAATGATTTATTACTAGGTATTTTCTGATAAAATTGTTATACTTTTCTTTTTTTTCTTTTTCCCCGTTTGTTGTTATACTATAATCTTGTATTTTATTACTTTCCCCCCTATTTTTTTGTTTAAAAATCTTAATAAAATATTTAAAAATAAATAAAGATACTCTTATGTTTCTAAATTATTTCCTTAAAAGAGAGACAGGCTTATTACTTGTTCTTTACATAATCGAGAACTCATCTGTAAGCTGAGTATATTAATAAGAGATGAAATGCAATTACTTCTCTTCAGAAGATAACTAATTTGTGCCTTGCACTTGAAACACAATCCTATGCAACTCTCCTCAAAGGTATGTTCCCCACCACACTTGAGATCTATGAAACTTAGCCGCAGGTAAACGTGTAGAAGCGTGGAGCTTTAGTGGTTGTATTTTTAGCAGACTTGTAACATGACTAAGCTGTGCTATTTCTGACACTTGCCAGGGAGGACACCATAATACCTGTTGGGAGCCAGTTCTAGTTACAAAAATAAAAACACGTTTAACAATAGCAGATTCTAGAAAATGAATTAATATATACAAATTGAAGTAGCTGTCTGTTACTTAACTATCATTAAATAATCAATGTAATACTTAGAATTATCTTAACATGAACTAATTATTAAATCAGAGATTCGCAACCTATGGCCCATGGTGCCATTTTATGTGCCCCCCACCTCCTCCATACCAGGAAGTGCCATGTGGTGGCAGAAGGGCCCCCAAAGCTGTCTGAGGGAGTGTGATCTGGCCCCTGGCTTAAAAAGGTTGAGAACTTCTGGGTTAAATGGAAAGGTCAAGATTTAACGACCACAGGTTCCAAAAAGAAAAAATATCCAGTTGTATTATTCACTGCTTTGGGCAGGCATTCTTGAAATATATTAAGCTGCCTTTTTCATAGTAAAATAAAACAAAAAAAGTGCCATTTAGCAAGGGAGGGGTTCTGTTTGAGAAACAGGTCTGAAGTTCCTTGGGCACACAGAGCTGATTGTGTAGGCTGTTGGATTCCACCCAATAATATATTTTAAAAATCAGTAAATAACCAAGATTACTCAAAACATGCATTGGTCATGTGAAATCAAAAGCTAAAATTGGTAAAAAAAGAAAAAAGAGCTTGCAGGATGAGATGAAAGCCCCCTCTTTTCTAAGATGCTGTTCCCATAATGGCCAACCAGTTGGCTTAAGGAGTTTGCCTTTCAGTATGGCTGCATCATCATGTTTACCCCATCCTTGCTCTCTTGTAAGCCATGATAGCAGAAAAAGAATCCCTTCCCCTTGCTTCTAGGCAAGTATTCGCTTTATTTATTTATTTCATTTATATTCCATCCACCTCGGATATTTTCCCACCCTGGGCGGCTTACAACATATTAAAAATATATTTACAATTAAATTTAAGCAAACTGAATAAATTATAAATATCAACCAGAACAAAAATGATAAACCCCCCCAATTTAAAAAATGACATGTACTGACTAGTTGCACAAATTTGGTTGATTTTTGGAGGAGCTTCTTGCCAATGCACTAGACAAATGTACAGTATTCACTTGCGGCAGGCTGTCTCATTTGGATAACTTAGCTAATGCTTTCAAATGGAATCTTTAAGTCCTTTTCACTATTCAAAGAATGTTGAAGGTTCTATCATGGAGATGGCAAAAATGGGTAATGGTGGGGGAGAGAACATGATAATGTCATGAAATGGGAGAGGCTTTTTGAGAAAGCCATGGAGCCTGCTGGATTGTTCATCAGATGTATAACATTCCTTACTCCACCTTTAAAACATTTGTCCAATATTTGACTAGATAATGGGGAACCTTTTAGAGACCAAGTGCCAATCTCAACAGGCTGCTATCTGCACTGCAGAGGGGCGGAGTGAATTCTGTGCTGGGGGAAGGAGGAATGCGCTCTCATTGGGCTGCTGGGCAGAGGGGCGGGGCAAACTGCTGGGGTGACAACATCTGTGCTCACAGAGTGGGTTCTGAGTGCCCCCTCTTGCACACGTGCAGTGATAGAATGTCAAATTTTTTACTACTCCACTGTGATGTCATCACAGCGTTGGCGGAGCTAATGTCATGACATAGTGGGCAGAGCCAATGTCATGACGTTGTGGGTGGGGCCAAAGAAAAATAATAAAATAAAAATAAGCACACACACACACACCTACCTCAACCCACCCACCCACAACACAAACCTGTAAATAAATAAATAAATAAAATAAAAAATACATTAAAATGCACACACACACACACACCCCAAACACAAATCAACCAGAGCTTTTAAACCAGATCTTAAAGCTTTCTCACACTAGGTCAGATAGAAGGAACTACAGAATGAATTCACCACAAGATGGCTTCATTTTGGCACTTTTCAACTTTTCAGCAGTTAAAGAAGTTAGGTACTAAGTCTTTGCCTAACCAGTTCTCTAGGATAATATGCCTTAATGTAAATGTAAAACAACTGTACCTTCTTAAGGGTTCTCCAATTGGAACAGTAATTGGAACAGCACAGATGTAGCTTATTGATGAGATAACTCCAAGACTTTGCTTAAAAACCCCAAGCCAGGCCACCAGGCCTGCCAGCCGCCAGGCCTTTTTAGGACCTGTGGTAGTACGTCAATATAGGTAAAGGTATTAAATACACATTAAAATACACACAGACACACCACTTCCAAAGGTGAGTCACTTACCCTGGGGAACAGGCTATAGGGAGCTTCAGGCTAGCAGCTTCTCTTCCTCCTCCCCGCTTGGGAGGATAGCAAGGAGGCCATGCATACGTGCCAAGCACTGTAGGCATGCATGCACACCAAGTGCTTGATGCATATGCGCACTGGGAAACCAGTAAAAAGGTAATCCCCGAAGGTGGTTTCCCCAAAAAGCTGCTACGGTTCTCTGGGACACTGGGAAAAGTTACTACCGGTTCTGACGAACTGGTGCGAACCTGTTACATCCCGTCACTGCACATGTGCCATAGGTTTGCCACTACTGGACTAGATAGTTGAAAAATCATTTTCTAATACTTCTGTAGTATTTAAAATGTGTTGTGTTTCTGTTCAGATACTTCTGAAATAGGTTGTGCAGATTTTTTTTAAAATGCTGAAACAGTATTTTAATCAAGTACTTTTAAACAGTACCTTTCAATCCAGTTTGCAAAAGCTATTTGCAAAGTCTTTACAAACTAGAATTTAGTATTAATCTTTTCCCACAAGTTTTCTTTCCTTGCCATCTAAGTGTCATAACAAATGTATATACTCAACTATAAGTCATCCCGAATATAAGTCGAGGTATCTAATTTGGATCTCTAAAACTAGGAAAATAGATTGGCCCAACTATAAGTCAGGGGTGGAAATTGCAACAGCTGCTAGTTAGTTTCAACAATTAAAATACATACATGAAAATACGGTAAAATTAATTAATTTAGATATTTCTGTGGGTATGTTTTTGAATTTTTATGGTAGTGTTGGTGCTTTTTTTTTTTTACTGTATGTTTGAATTTGCACCACTGTGGTTTTGGGACCCTCGGGGTAGTTGACCTGAGTATAAGTTGTGTCCCCTTTTTGGACCTCATTTGGGGTGCTAAAAAAAACTAGACTTATACTCGAGTATAGACAGTATGTGGATGAATTCATCTGACAGCTTTTGAATCTACATTATTGGAATGGGATATAACTAGCCACTAGCCTAGATCCTGAAATCATTATCCAGGTTCTCAAAATTTTGCAAAGAAAGCTTTGGAGTATTAGTGTTGGAGAGGAATGTTAAGATGGTAAAGGAATACAAGTACAGTATTAGACTAACATTTATCAGTAAAGCTATGAGAAATACATGTGTAAAAGATTAAAAGAGAGAGTGAAAGAGGGGGAAGAAGGGTACAGTACAAATATATCGGAGAGTAAACCAAACAAAATGACAAAAAAACATTGTGGCACTTTAAAGACTAACTGCTGTACAGTATTTTAATGTTAGCTTTTGTGGATCAAGTCCACTTTGTCAGACATAGTATCTAAATCTCTTGCCATTGCAGCTTCCCAATCTCTTGTTCTATGGCCCACCTGGAACTGGAAAAACATCAACTATTTTGGCAGCAGCTAGAGAACTCTATGGGTAAGTCTGAAATCCAGTGACTTTTAAAGACATGCCTTTTAAAGTCTGGCAACCCTCCTGTACTTTAAATGACCTGGTTGTATTTTTAGCAGATAGTCTATTCAAGTTCATAGACTCTGCCATTGCTTTTTGCTGTTCAGAGGAACTTGTTTTCTAACTCCAATTGTTGGAGAGTGATTTCTACATCTTGGGGGGCGAGGCATGAATGGCACTTCAGTAGCAACAGAGAAGGGAAGCAAGGACCTAAATTGCTTTTATCTTCACTTTCTCTCTTTTAAAGAAAAACCTAAATTGGCTAGCATTAAAAGCTTTGCAAATATGTTATTCTTGTACATGGACAGAAAACTGTTGTACAAATAAGTTTTGCAAATCTAGAGTAAAGGGCTGATTGTTTCAATATGATGTTTCAAGAATATTGGGGGGAAATAACAATACTATAAGTTTTGTAGCAGTGACCTTTACTGAGAATTTAGAATATGCATGAGAAGAAGCTGATTTTGAAAGTGAAATATTGAGAGACATAACTAACATAGGCCTGCAAAATATGTGGCCCACTTAACTAGATAGCTCTCTAGTCAAGTAATATGGTCTAAGGGGTTCCCAACCTTTTCAAGCCAGGGGCCAGGTCACGCTCTCTCAGTCAGCTTTGAGGGCCGAATGGCCCTTTTGCCCTGCTTGCACAACAGGGGTGGCCATTTTATTTCTTCAATGCCCTTGGAAGGGCGGGGGACCACATGAAATGGTGCCAGGGGCTGGATCCGGCTCGCAGGCCTTAGGTTGGGAACCCCTGGTCTAAGAGAAAACAAATGGTGCTCTAAACCTTCCCTAATATGTGAAATCTCTTAGTTGGGACTAGGAGGTAGCAGAGGTGGAAGCCTTTTTTAGACAGTTGATTTTTTTTAAAATAGTAGCCGTGTTAGTCTGTGGTTCATGCACATCAGAAAACAAATAATAATAATAATAATAATAATAATAATAATAATAATAATAATAATAATAATAATAATAATAATAATAATAATAAAACTGCAGCACTTTAAAGACTAACTGCTATATCTTTACTGTTAGCTTTCGTGGATCAAGTCTACATCTTCAAGTCTGCAGATGTTTCAAGTCTGAAGAAGTGGACTTGATCCACGAAAACTAACAGTGAAAATATAGCAGTTAGTCTTTAAAGTGCTGCAGTGTTTTTGTTTTTGTTTTATATTTTTTGTTAATGTTTTCTGATATTTTAAAGACAGATTTTTCTTGCTGAGTAAACAACACCCGCATAAAGAAGAGACTCATTTAAACAGATAAAATACCTCTTTGTAAACTTACTAAATTGTCTGATTCTATAAAACTTTATTCATCAAAAGCATTTTTAAAAGAAATTGAGCAATTCTGTTTTGGATTGGCACAATTATGAGGCTACAGTTAACTTTTAGGAGAAAGATTAGCTGTTATCTTTAACTTTCATTCTAAGTCCTGATATTTTTTCTTGCTACAGACCATCCCTGTTGCACTCTTTTAAAGTCATTCAGACTCTTGTCTGAAACTTAGAAGAACTACTGCCAGTCAGTCTAAACCAGGGGTTCTCAACCTGAAGCTATAGACCAGGTCACACTCCCTCAGACAGCTGTGAGGGCCGGACTGGTGGTCCCCCCCCCCCTTGTAAATGCTGCTGTATGCTGTAAAACATCCACGGCTATTGTAAAGACGTTTATGACAGCTGCAGGCACATTTAACGTTGATGTAAATGTGTCTGCTGGCGGCATGGGTCAGATGATTTGGCGCCGTAGGCCGGGTCTGCCTTGCGGGGTGTAGGTTTCCCACTCCTGGTCTGAACAATGCTGAGCTATATGAATCACTGATCTGACTTAGTATAAAGCCACTTCCTAATTCTTTAGAACTTACTGCATTCTTAGCATTTTTTCATCTGTATATTGCTCTGCTTGTCTAGGAGGACATTCTGATATTGCATTATTACAGAAAATAAGCAACAATAGTGTTCCCTTGGTTGTCAGTTTAATAGGTCACCAGGTGTGCAGGCCTGTGATTGTAGCCTTTTCAGTTGTCACAAGTCTTTGTGATATTATGGTACATATGCTTTGCCCTTGTCCTGTTTGTTACCTAAGATGTTTTGGGCATTTTCTTTTCTCATTATTTTGCTAAGAAGTGCTGGGCATATTGTATGTTAGTTCATGGATTTCAGATATAATGCCTTTTCAGTTAAAAGGGTGGGGTTGGGGGAAGTAACAGAAATACTTAGTTTAAGCAAGAAAAAAACAGTATCCTGAATTCTGAATGAAAAGACAGATTAATAGTTGTGTATAATACAGTGGCTTAGTGGTTAAGACAAAACTTGATGACTATAGGTCAACAGGTCGAGACCCGAGTGCTGCATGATGGAGTGGGCTTTTGTCTCTGTCCCAGCTCCTGCCAACCTAGCAGTTCGAAAGCAAGAAATTGCAAATAGATAAATGGGTACCACTTTGATGGGAAAGGTAAACAGCATTCCGTGCACTCTGGTGTCTAATCATGCCTGCCACATGCCCATGGAAATATCTGCAGATGGCACTGGCTCTTTGGCTATAAACAGAGATGAGCACTGAACCCTAGAGTCTGATATGATTGGCTTTGGAGCAAGGGCAGACTTTACCTTTACTATAATGTATTGGCTAAAAGATGGTTAAATTTCTGTTTGGTGAATAGGCTTGAGCTGTTCCGGCAGCGAGTTCTTGAATTAAATGCATCTGATGAACGTGGAATACAAGTAATTCGAGAGAAAGTGAAGAGATTTGCTCAGCTAACAGTATCGGGAAGTCGTTCAGAGTAAGCACAATGATTAAAGCTACACTGAAGGATTGTATTTCTGTTTTCCCATTTTATACGGGTTAGCTTTGTAGTGCTAAAATAAAGCATGAGTCGACACTGCACGTTGGCATTCAGGCTGTAAAAATCATGCCACAGTGAGTCACTGGATCATAGCTACATTCTAAAGGGAATTTATCACTTATTGTCACTGACTCTACACATTTTGGGTTTGTCCAGGTAGGTCATGTAGTAGCATGATGAAAAGGTGGCCTGTATGATTTTTAAAAACCATTTTGTATGTCTTATGAGAAATCTGTACATGAGTCAAGAAGCAATAGTTAGGACAGGATACGGAATAACGGAGTGGTTTAGAACAGGAAAAGGAGTGCAACAAGACTGCATATTGTCACCCTGCTTATTTAACTTATATGCAGAGTACATAATGTACAATGCAGGGCTGGATGAATCACAAGCTAGAATTAAAATTGCTGCGAGAAACATCAACAACCTGAGATATGCAGATGTTACTACCCTAATGGCAGAAAGTGAAGAAAACCTAAAGAACCTCTTGATTAGGTTGAAAGAAGAGAGTGCAAAAGCTGGCCTGAGACTCAACATAAAAAACCCAAGATAATGGCAACAGGTCCTATCACTTCTTGGAAAATAGAAGGGAAAGAAGTGGAAGCAGTGATAGATTTCACCTACTTAGGATCCAAGATCACCGCAGATGGTGATTGCAGCCATGAAAAAAGGTGATTAATTCTTGGAAGACAAACTATGAGAAACCTAGGGAACATAATAAAAAGTAGAGACATCACCCTGCCAACAAAAACACACACAGTCAAACGCAATGGTATTCCCAGTACAGCAGTAACGTATGGTTGTGAGAGCTGGGCCATAAGGAAAGCTGAGAGCAGAGTAATAGACACCTTTGAAATGTGGTGCTGGAGGAGAATTTTGAGAGCACCCTAGGCAGCAAAGAGAACAAATAAGTCAATCCTGAAGGAAATTAGTCCTGAATGCCCCTTGGAAGGACAAATATTGAAGATGAAGCTAAAGTACTTTGGACATCAAATGAGAAGAGAAGACTCACTCAAGAAGGCCTTGATGCTGGGAAATATTGAGGGCAAAAGGAGAAGGAGGCGGCAGAGGATGAAATTGTTAACTGGCATTGTTGATGCAGTAGGTGTATTACTGAGTGAGCTGCGGAGGATGGTGGAGGATAGAGGCCTGGTGTGCGATGGTCTATGGGGTCGCAAAGGGTCGGACTCGACTATGCGACTGAGCAACAAAAACACTTCATATTTCTGTATATTTTATCCTGAACACTGGAACATGAGCATCAGCATTACAGTCTGTTTTGACAATGTTCAATGGAAAAATGCAGTATATGTCCAAAGTTGTATAAAAACACATAGGAGTTAAAAATGGAATATTCAAGTGTGCTTAGGGGAAAATGCTGAGGATGTATTTGAAAAATTGCAATATTAAAAATTGAGATGGGTTTCATTGGATATTTGGCTTTCAAGCACCTTCCCCAAACCTGCTGCCTCGTAGATGTGTTGAATTACAATTCCTGTCACTCCCTGGCCACCAGAGTAAGGACCAAGTGTTGGAAGTATCTTCCAGAATGTCACGTATCTTGCATCTCTCACAATGGATCCCCAGAATGGGCATTCTGAAAATACAGGCAGGTTATAAACTATTATTTCATTTGCTGTTTCTCATTGCTCTATATTGCCTCTCTTAAAAAGTCTGCCTATTTCAGTTCTTTCTAATCCTCAAGGTATTGACACCTTTTTCTTCAGAGTGGGTAATCACCTGAATATTACCGGTACCTCACTTGTAGGGGCTGTGGTGGCTCAGTAGTTAAGAAGCTCGCCTTATTAGCTGAAAGGCTGTCAAGTTGGGAGTTCAAGACCCAGGTACTGCATGATGGATTGAGCACCCGTCTCTGTCCCAGCTCTTGGGGACATGAAAGGAGCCTCATTTGGGTGTCCCCTGAGTAGAGTTTCTCTAGCAAAAATCCTTTCAACCTAGAATAATTTCTGACACAAAATTATTATTATCTCTATTTTGTTGGTTTTGCTAATATATGCCTGTTGGAAACATAATGTGTTCAGGTACCATAAATTATTAATTTGTGTTTTGGTGGTGGGTATTTGTTTAGTGGCAAACCATGTCCCCCTTTCAAGATTATAATTTTGGATGAAGCAGATTCTATGACCTCACCAGCCCAGGCAGCTTTAAGGCGCACCATGGAAAGAGAGGCCAGAACCACACGCTTTTGCCTTATCTGTAATTACATCAGCAGGTATGTATGTGTTTTATTTAAGATAATAAAACCCCACTCTTTGTAAGATCCCCCTACACCCCCTCAGATCTGAAGATTAAGCCTACAATGTTAAACATGACTGAATTATTTCCACCTGAAGAAAATGAGAAGCGTAAACACAATGTATGCTGAATTACATTTATTAGCTACAGTTGCTTGGAAATAGAAGCTATATTGATGGGTAAAAAATTGAGAAGGTGGATTTGCTTTCTTATTGGTTTTTGTTTCCGCTTGACAGGATAATTGAGCCTATAACATCTCGATGCTCTAAATTTCGTTTCAAGCCTCTTTCAGACAAAATCCAGCGACAGAGACTTCTAGACATTGCTGAAAAGGAGAATGTTACAGTCAGCAGTGAGGTAGCTTCTGTTTATTCAGACATGCATTGTTATAATGTGAAAAGAGAATGGAGCATTGCTTAGTGAATTTTTTTCAGGGTCACTGTTGAATTACATGAATAGTAACATTGTTATCCTCCACAGAGGGGAAGTACCGCCTGCAAAATGTTAATATCCAAATAATGTAAGAGAATTTATCTGTGATCAGTAATGGGATTACTTTTAGGATACTATATTAAAAGTTGAGGGACTGTGGTGGCTTAGTGTTTAAGATGCTGAACTTGACGACTGGAAGGTCGGCAGGTCATCAGGTTGAGACCTGAGTGGTGCACAATGGAATAGGCTCCCATCTCTGTCTCTGTTCTTGCCAGCCTAGCAGTTCAAAAGCAAGACATTGCAAATAGATAAATAGGGACCAACGTGGTGGGAAAGTAAACAGCGTTCCATCCACTCCGGTGTCAGTTATGGCTGCCGCATGACCATGGAAACATCTGCAGATACAGACATTGCTGGCTTTTTGGCTGTAAATGGAGATGAGCACTAAACCCTAGAGTCAGATACAACTGGCTTTCAAGCAAGGGTGACCTTAATCATTACCTGTTAAAAGTTGATATGAAGTAAAGAATAGTAACATTTAAAAACAGCACATTATGTATGCAATAGATCTCTTATTATACTAGACCATATGTTCTTGTATTACCATCCATTCCTTTGTGGCGCCTTGGGACTGTGCAGCTTGCCCAGGGTTACATAGGCAGGATCTTCTGTTGGGAGACACAGTGGGGAATCAAATTTCCAGTCTGGCTCTGCAGCCAGGTACCACTTGACCACTTTGTTTGTTCAAATTTGGAGTAGCTTTCCAATATCTTGGCACATGATTTGTGAGTGATTTGAAGAAAGATTACTGGTACCTGCAATGCAGTAAAACCTCGGATAATGCTAAAACTTGGTTCCACAAGTTTTAGTGTTATCTGATTTTCAATGTTATCCAATGCATTCGATAACTTTAAAACTCCATAGAGATACATTGTAACTGGCACAGGCTTTACCGAACGTTATCCAGTGCATCCCATAGGATTTTAAAGTTATGCGATACAATTTTCTCCCCAGTTTGCTTAATATTATGTGGTTTTAGTGTTATCTGATGCAAAAGTTATCCGAGGTATTGCTGTATATGTTCTCTATATCTGAGTTGTGGTCCCTCTTCTAATGGTGAGGGAATTTGCTTTTGCCACTTTTAGACATCCTAGAATCCTTGACTGATACTCCAGAGAAACCAGGTGATAAACCGTGTAGACCAACATTTTGAGCCAGCAGGGTACTTTAAAATCCTGATTAGGTTGAAAGAAGAAAGTGCAAAAGCTGGATTGAGACTCACTATAAAGAAAACCAAGATAATGGCAACAGGCCCTATCAGTCCCTGGAAAATAGATGGGGAAGAAGTAGAAGCAGTGACGGATTTTACTTTCTTAGGATCAAAGCTCACTGCAGATTGTGATTGCAGCCATGAAATAATAAGGTGACTGATTCTTGGGAGGCAAGCAATGAGAAACCTGGGGAACATAGTGAAAAGTAGAGACATCACATTGCAAACAAAAATTCGTATAGTCAAAGCAATGATATTCCCGGTGGCAATGTATGGTTGTGAGAGCTGGACCATTAGGAAAGCTGAGTGGAGAAGGACTTTGAGATGTGGTGTTGGAGGAGAGTTTTGAGAGTCCCCTGGACAGCGAGGAGAACAAATAGGTCAATCTTAGAATAAATCAGTAAAGATGAAGCTAAAGTATTTTGGACATCCAATGAGAAGAGAGGATTCACTTGAGAAAGCCTTGATGCTGGAAAGGGAGGAGGGCAAAAGAAGAAGGGGGCGGCCAAAAGTGAGATGGCTAGATGGTATTGTAGACACAATGGGCACAAAGCTGAGCGAGTTGAGGAGGATGGTGGAGGACAGAAGTGCCTGGCGGACAGTGGTCCATGGGGTCGCAAAGGGTCGGAATTGACTGTGCGACTGAACAACAACAATGGCTCTTTGCTTCTTAATTACCTTTCCCCACCTCAGATATCTTCAGAACCTTATTTTGTCAATCTGAGATAAGATGCCATTAAGGTGCACATTACTTCACAGCAGAAAAAGGCTTACAGACATGTTTCTGTATCTACTTAGGAATGTTTGTAGGAAATGTACCATGAGCAGGAATTCTAATAAATGTGTACCAGTGCCCCATTGTTCCTATTTCTCTCTGTGTTAGCCTTCCTGATTGGCTAATTAAAATGTTGAATCTGAATTTCAACCAGGGTGGTGACAGGTGGTGTGCCCCCTCCTGAAGATGCCATCTCTTGATCCCACAGTGATGGCCAACTACCGGCCTGTCTCCAGCCTGCCTTTTTTGGGTAAGGTCTTGGAGAAGGCAGTAGCATGGTAGATACAGTAGATCCTAGATGAAACGGATTATCTGGACCCCTTCCAGTCAGGATTCAGGCCCAGATATGGTATGGAAACAGCATTGGTCGCGCTGGTGGATGATCTCTGGAGAGAGCGGGATGGCAGACGTCTGTCCATCCTGGCTCTTCTTGACCTCTCAGCAGCTTTCGATACTGTTGAACACAGTATCCTTCTGGAAAGGCTCCGAGGATTGGGGATCCAGTGCACTGTGTGGTCCTGGTTTTCCTCATTTCTGAAGGGCCGGGCCCGGTCGGTGTGGTTGGAGAGAGAGAGAGTTCCAGCCCTAGGCCCCTCCAGTATGGAGTGCCTCAGGGCTCGGTGCTCTTGCCTCTCCTTCTTAACATCTACATGAAACCGCTGGGTGAGATCATCTGTTCCCATGGGGTGAGGTATCATCCATATGCCGATGATACCCGTGGTGACCCAAGCAATGCAGTGGAAGTCCCTTTCAGGTGTCTGGAAGCTGCGAGGGTCTGGATGGGGGACAACTGGCTACAGCTGAATCTTGGCAAGACTGAGTTGCTATGGGTCCTGCATTATCTCGGGAGCTACTATCTTTGGTTCTGGATGGGGCAGTTTTGCCCCAAACAGACCCGGTGCGTAACCTGGACTTGTGACTACTGCTCGAAGACCCCATGACAGTTGTGGCCAGGAGGGCTTTTGCACAACTTTGTGTGATACGCCAGTTACTCCCGCTCCTAGATTGGGACTCCTTGCTCATGATCACACACACTTTGGTCACCTCCAGACTTGATTATTGTAATGCGCTCTACATGGGGCTGTCCTTGGTGACCATTCGGAGGCTGCAACTGCTCCAGAATGCAGCTACTTGGATCATGATGGGGTGCAGACGTTATGCTTGCGCCTCACCACTGCTCCAAGAGCTGCACTGGTTACCAGTTTGCCTCCAGGTGTAATTCAAGGTGCTTGTCATTACCTTTAAAGCCCTACATGGCCAGGTTACTTAAGAGACCGCCTCACCCCAAGAACATCTGTCCATCCCACCAGAGCAGACCGGAGAGGCTCTAGTTGTACCATCAGCTAGAGAGGTGCGTCTTTCTAACCAGAAGGAGGGCCTTCTCTGTGTCTGCTCTGGCCCTATGGAACCTCCTGCCAAACGAGCTGCGTCTCCAGACAGAGCTGCAGTCTTTTAGAAAGGGTGTGAAGACCTGGCTGGCAGGGCAGATATGGGGTACAGGCCAGTCGGTTGCTCAGCCCCACTGTATCATTTGACTCCTCCCCTCTCCCCTGTGAGTTTTTAATTTGTGGTTTTTAAAATCTTTTCTCTTTTTAATCTTTTAATCCTTAAATTTTAACTTTTAACTCTTCTTAGATGGGTGGGTGTTTTATTATGGGTTTTGTTGATGATTTTTTAAAATTGTTTTTAGTCACCCTGAGTCATTTGTGAGGAGGGCGGCATAGAAATATGATAAATAAACAAACAAACATTCACCTGCCAATCAATCTTTATGTTGCTTTCTTATCTTTCAAATATTTCTTCAACCCTACAGGCACTCTCTCATCTTGTTCATGTATCAGAAGGGGACTTGAGAAAAGCAATCACACTTCTTCAGAGTGCCACACGGCTAACAGGTGGAAAAGAAGTCACTGAGAAAATTATAACTGAAATTGCAGGGGTGAGTCCCATTCTCATTTTTTTAGCGTGACTTATGTATGGCTATTCAAAAGGGGATGATGTAAAATGGCAAGCTTTTTTCACAATGTGTAGGGTTTATTTAACATGGGATAGAATAAGGCACTAATTCTAGGTCACTGGAGACTAAGCCTGCTGCTAACTTAGGGTCAATCCATTTCCAATTTGTTTCATAATATGCACATCTATTGTGGAGGAATATACAAATATTCAGAAAAACATTTTAAACAAACACAACATAAACAAGAATTGAATGTGCTTGCTAATCTCCAGAAGACATAGAAAGTTGAGGACAACTGAATATCATTTTGGAGAATATTTTAAAAAGGAGAAAGGAATTAATCTGTTTCAGCCTTTAATAGCTTTCACTGTTCTGGAAACAGCTGAGATTTGCTGGATTAAACTATAGACCTTTGTACTCCAGAAATCTTTTCATATATCAACAAACTATGTGCTTATGAGAAATCTGTGTGCTGAACACAAGTGCACTTGCATCTTTTCACTCACACTTCCTAGTGACTGGTATAAGGAGCCTTACTACCTTTAATACTAGAGGTAAATTATAGAGCTGTGATGGCAAACCTTGGGACTCCAGATGTTATTTGACTTCAATTCCCAGAAGCCCAAGCCCCCATGAATCCGCATGAATGTTTACTGCGAATCATCCTGCCCACGCCGCCCTTGTCGCTCCTGGAAGCAGAAGTAAAATGCGCCTTGGCTGGGCTGGGCTGGGCCGGATGAATCGCAGTAAACCCATTCATGCAGATTCATGGGGGCTTGGGCTTCTGGGAATTGAAGTCCAAGAACATCTGGAGTGCCAAGGTTCGCCATAACAGATATAGAACCACCATAATTTTTTGCTGTTAATTGCTACATTTTCCATGAGTTTTTCTTTTAAAACTGACAGTGTGCAGCCATTGCTGCTACATGTGGCAATAGATCCCACGGTGTATGCACTGTATGAAGAATTTTGCATTTGAGGATTTTCAGCAGCCTTTCACAACTTGATCCCTGCTGCTTTTTTCTACTAGAAGTCCCATTATTGATCTATTAGGTCAACGGAAGTCATTGACCTATAAAATGTTAAACATATGAGGTATCGGGTTAGAAAAAGGTACATCTCTGGGATTCATCTTTTCAGTTTACAGTGATTTTAAGGGCTCTGCCCTTTTTGTAGCTTTGAAGAATTCTAGTGAAGGATTTACAGAGAAGCCCTGGTGGTGCAATGGTTAAAATGCTATCCTGCAACCAAAAGGTTGTGAGTTCGACCATGACCAGTGCTCAAGGTTGACTCGGCCTTCCATCCTTCTGAGGTTGGTAAAATGAATACCCAGCATGTTGGGGGCAAGAAGCTAATTAACTTGTGAACCGCCTAGAATGCATTACACACTGTGGGGCAGTATATAAGTGTGATTGCTATTAAAGAAGACTTCTTTGACTATTAATGTGATGCCTTGTGTGTTGCAATTTTTGTTTATTATGCAGTAGTCAAACCTTGCACAAAGAGTGCCTCGCTTAGAGAGTAACTCGCTTAAAGAGCAGAATTTTCTCTGAATGGTCGCTTTGCTTAACAAGTAAAACCAACAAAAAACTCACTTAACAAATAAATCGGGATTCACAACCCCACCCCCTCCGCCAGAAGTCACAATTGGTCACTTACAATGGTGTTTCGCTTAAAGAACAAACTCGCTTAAAGAACAATCCTGTGGAACACATGTTCTTTAAGCGAGGTACAACTGTATTGCCAACAAATACAGGTACCTTACATTAATTTACAGTAATACCTCATATAACATTAGTATCGAATAACACTAAAATCGCATAACATTAAGGAATCTGGGGGGAAGAATTGCATCAGATAACATTAAGATCCTATGGGATGCTTCAGATAACAACCGCTAAAGCCTGTGTGGTTACAATGTATCTCTATGGATCCCATAGGATTTTAACATGCATCAGATAACACTAAAAATCATATAACATCAAGACTTGTGGAACCAGGTTTTAGTGTTATATGAGGTTTTACTGTACTACCAAATGCTGGGTAGCTTACATTGGCTGTAGGACATGACATTATGGTGTTTTTTTAATCATGTCCGAAGCATACAAAGGTGCTTTCTGAGTTGAAAGGATTTTTGTTAGAGGAACTCCATTCAGAGGACACCCGAATGATGATCCTTTCATGTTCCCAAGACATTGTGTTAAAGGAAGTGTAGTGAACATGTTCCATTTCCAATGTTAAAATATCTGTGGGAACACAAAAGTGTTGACTGCAATGCTTATTAGGATATAATACATGGAAAGAGTATTCAATGTATGTGCTTCCCCCCCCCCCCTTGCACATATACACCTTGGGAGTAAAATGTTCAAAATGGTCATGCATTGTAAGCTGCGCAGTGTATATTTGTACTTTTGATTCACACAATTTTGTATTTTAGATTGTCCCTAGAGAAACATTGGATGGACTATTAGCTGCCTGCCAGAGTGGTTCATTTGAAATACTGGAAGCTGCCACAAAGGTAGCTAGCTTACTTAAACAAAAAGGGGTATTTCTTCTCAGTCTACTGTTCTTCCTGTGTTGGAAGTGTGTATATGCTGTGAGACATGATAGTGGTTGGGCAGGTACATTGAAACTAAAAACCCTTTGCCTTTTAGCCTATCTTAGTTTAAATGTAACATGAACTCCCTGACATCTATCATGCCCATGACCTTAGGTGGGAAAGTAAGCCTGAAGGGAAAAGGAGAACTTGAAATAAGCTTATAAAACTCCTGAGGCAAAGCTGCCCACTTAGTTTGTACATTAGAGATGTGTGCAATTATTTTTCTCCCACGTCTTTTTGTTATAGCAGAAGTGATACCATGGCAATTTCTGCCAACAACTTCAAAATATAGAAATTCTGGCCAACTACCGACCTGTCTCCAACCCGCCCTTTCTGGGTAAGGTTTTGGAGAAGGCAGTAGCACAGCAGCTACAGGAGATCCTGGATGAAACGGATTATCTGGACCCGTTCCAGTCAGGTTTCAGGCCCAGATATGGTATGAAAACAGCATTGGTCACGCTTGTTTATGATCTCTGGAGAGAGCGGGAAGACAGATATCCGTCCATACTGGCTCTTCTTGATCTCTTAGCAGCTTTCGATATCGTTGACACGGTATCCTTCTGGAAAGGCGCCGAGGATCGGGGATCCAGGGCACTGTGTTGTCCTGGTTTTCCTCATTTCTAAAAGGCTGGACCTAGTCGGTGTGGATAGAGAGTGAGAAATCCAGCCCTAGGCCCCTCCAGTATGGAGTGCCTCAGGGCTCGGTGCTCTCGCCTTTCCTATTTAACATCTACATAAAACTGCTGGGTGAGATCATCCGTTCCCACGGGGTATCACCAATATGCATATGATACCCAACTATATCTCAACCTGTGGAGACCCAAGCGATACAGTGGAAGTCCTTTCCAGGTATCTGGAGGCTGTGAGGGTCTGGATGGGGGCCAACGGGCTACAGCTGAATCCTGGCAAGACTGAGTGGCTGTGGGTCAGGAGTCCTGCATTATCTTGGGAACTACCATCTTTGGTTCTGGATGGGGCAGTTTTGCCGCAAACAGACCCGGTGCATAATCTGGGGGTCCTCTTGGACTCACGACTCCTGGTGGAAGAGCAGGTGACAGTCGTGGCCAGGAGAGCCTTTGCACAACTTCATGTCATATGCCAGGTACGCCCATTCCTAGATTGGGACTCCTTGCTTCTGATCACATACACTTTAGTCACCACAAGACTTGATTATTGTAATGTGCTTTACATGGGGCTGCCCTTGGTGACCTGGTTCAGAATGCAGCTCCTCAGATCGTGATGGGGTGTTATGCTCGTGCCTCACCACTGCTCTGGGAGCTGCACTGGCTGCCGGTTTCCCTCCGAGTTCAATTCAAGGTGCTGGTTATTACCTTTAAAGCCCTACATGGTAGTGGGCCAGGATACCTAAGAGAACACATCGCCCCGAGGATATCTGTCCATCCCACCAGAGCGGAACGGAGAGGCTCTCTGGTTGTACCATCGGCCAGAGAGGTAATCTCTCTAGCACTAGAAGGAGGGCCTTCTCTGTGTCCGCTCCGGCCCTATGGAACCTCCTGCCAACCGAGTTGCGTCTCCAGACACAGTTGCTGGCCTTTAGAAAGGGTGTGAAGACCTGGCTGGCAGGGCAGGTGTGGGGTTCAGGCCAGTCGGCTACCCCAGTCAGCTAGCTAATCTGACTGTTCCCCCCTTTCTCTCATAATTTTAATTGGTGAATTTTAACTTTTAATCTCTTTTAACTTTTAAAGTTTAACTCTCTGAGATGGGTGGGTATTTTATCATGGGTTTTATTGTTGATTGCGTTTTTAACTGTTGTTCGCCGCCCAGAGTCATTTGTGAGGAGGGCGTTGTAGAAGAGTGACCTAATTAATAAATAAATAATAAATAAATTCTAGCTCGGAACAATATGTATGCTATTTCTATATCTTTTCTGGCAGAACGGCATTGATTTTGGTGGTTGTTGAGTTTCTATGATAATGGGAAGGTACTGACCACAACTGGCTTTGATGGGAGGGGGGAGGCTAGAAGGTTTGCACTGTTCCCTCAGAAAGGGATGGATTAAACTTCAGCGTCCTTGGCAGTTGCTGGAAAAACAAAAAACATATTACTGTACTCTGTCCAATGTTTTCTTCTGCCAAATCCCCCCTCTGCGACCTGCTTAGTCTGCCTCTTAGACTGCCTCAGTATAGGACCTGGTATTTTTCTCAGCAAAGAGAATACTTGGGCTGTCAGTTGTATCTTTGACTTCATCTGAATGTCCTTTAAAAGTATTTAGCTTCTTTTAGGTCTCCTCAATGTCCTCTCAGTTGCCATGTTGCCTCCCATTTACAGACTGCTGTGTAGCAGAAATAACACATTCCAAATGCCCCTTTGTGCAGTTGGCATAGCTGGCAGCCCTCTTCTACTGTTGCCAGTTCAGACCTGTCAAGCCTTTTGTCAGGCAGCGTAACTGGCAAATGCCAAGTGGGGAATTATCTTAACTGCATTCCTCTATAATTTATTTTCTATTTTCTGACACTCGGTAGAGGGGTAAAAGAGGAAGTAAACACTACACAAAATAAAGTTGCTTTGAGACAGCCCTAGGCAGCTATTAGCGAGTTCCTGCTTCCCAGTATTAAGATATTATTTATAACATCAACATGGACTAGCTAAGTTGGAATACCATCAACAAAGACTTGTCAGCAGTGAATTCTTGAAAATTAATCACTTAATTTATGTTCAAAAGCTTTTAAAGCTATGGTACTATACTGGTGAAAACAAAGGGTTTTATCTGAGGTATCAAGTAATTTTGTGTTATACAAATCCCATTAAGGCTTTTTTAGATTTTTTTTGAGGGTTTCTTTTATTACTCCCTGTATCAGAAAGGTTAAACAATATGCCAGTGGTGACAAACCTTAGCACTCCAGGCATTTTTGGACTTCAGTTACCCAAGTCAGCTGATCAGGGCTTCTGGGAATTGAAGTTCAAGAACACCTGGAGTGCTGAAGGTTCGCCATCATTGTGATATGGTAACCTTAATAATCCCTGGCATTCTTGGCAAAGAATACTACTGCATAAATGAAAGTTGTAGCCTCCAGAAGTTAATAACATATTGTTTAAAAGTTTGTTGATTGTGTTTGATTTCCTCGTAACTAGGACCTGATCAATGAAGGTTATGCAGCTACACAATTTATAAGTCAGCTTCACGACATCATTGTTAACAGAGAAGATCTCAATGACAAGCAGAAATCTATTATTGTGGAAAAAATTGCTGTAAGTGTTTTGTTGATACTTCAGCTGCTTTTAGGATATTCATTTGTTTGTCAGAAGTCTGTATTTTGGGAGCCACTTACGTAGTATTCACACAATACTTATAAACAAAGACAGCCATGTGATCCATACACAAAATAAATGGAGGAAGGTGATGCCTTTATAGCAGTGATGGTGAACCTTGGCATTCCAGGTGTTCTGGAACTTCAATTCCCAGAAGCCCTGATCAGGAGTGGCTAGGGTAGGGAAAGTCCCAGAGGTTCATGGCATGCTGTTCAGCCAGGCTTTGTGCTGTACAGTAATACCTCAGTTAGTGTTTGTCTTGAACGCTAAAAAGTGATAGTTGGGGAATTTGAGGCAACCATTTGCATCACACAACGTTAAGATAACATCATGCAATGCAAATGTTTGCTTCAAATTCCCCAACATTGATTTCTGCCCCAACGCCTGCGGGCTTTGGAGGAGAGATCTATGCTTAGAGCAGCAGTTTGGTTTGGAGGGAAAGGAGCGCACCAGCCCGTTTTCCTCCCAGCCAAACCGTTGCTCCGATGCTCAGACTCCCCTGGCTGCCTTCTGCGAAAGGGGGGGGGGGTCGGTCCTTCGGATCCCACCCTTTCGCAGAAGGCACCCTGGGGGTGGGCTGCCTGTTTTCTGCGCAAGAAAGGGGGAGAGCCAAAGCTTGGATTCCACCCTCCCTTTTGCAGAAGGCACCCCAGGGGAGGGGGCTGTCTACCTTTTGTGTAAGGGAGGGGGAGATCTGAAGCTCGGATCCCACCCTCCCTTTTGCAGAAGGCACCCCCGGGGGGCTGCCTGCCTTCTGAGCAAGGGAGGGGAGGATCTTATCTTCGGATCCAACCCTCCTTTTCACAGAAAGCAGGGAGACCCCTGAGGCTGCCTCTGCAAAAGGAAGACAGGTCTCCCTGCCTTCTCCAATCACCAGATGGGTTGGGGGAGAACCAGTGCTGCACCCGTTCGCTCCCCAACCCAGCTGGTGCTTGGCTCGATCCGCCTGCCTCTTTGGAAAGGGCAGCAGGGATTCCACGCATGGAATCCCCTCTGCCCTTTCCAAAGAGGCAGGCGGATTGCCCTGTTCCCTTTCCTCTTCAGAAAGGGAACAGGGCTTTTTTTTAACGTTGTGCGATCAATGCATTGCACGACATTAAAAAACCAGATAACGTTAAGACACGTGGAAACAAGTCTTAACGTTATCCAAGGTACTAGTGTATTTAATTTAAAAATAGGTTGAATTGTTCTGAAGATCTTATTTTTTTGTAAAAGATAAAAAGGTGACAAAAATAGCTTGCAGTTTTTTGTATTGTGCTATTTTCTTATTCCAGTTTAACCAAATGAAAGACAGTCAGCTTAGCCATTCTTTGCGTCCTCAGGTTCCTTCTGATTTACAGCAACCTTTGGAGCCTGTAGTTGCACTAGAGACATTGATACCCAGATTTCTCTGACCTGTCAAAAGTGAAATAAGAGCAGGCAGCTGGCAGTTCTTTCCTGTATATCTTTTTCCACTACGGAGAAACTACCTTCTGATCAACTGCATGATACTGTGACCTGTAGGATGGCAATTTTAATGGGGCCATTTTCTTCCATGTCAGATAAAGATTGCATTTTAATTGAATTTTATTAAGATGGCAACTTGCAGCTGAATTTTTATTTTTTGGCAGGAGGCAGACAAATGCTTGGCAGATGGTTCTGATGAATTCCTGCAGTTAATCAGCATCTGTGCAGTGGTGATGCAGCAATTAATTCAAAATGACTAAGTACATGATTAAAATGTTTTCGCTCTTCATTTAGTCTGATTTGATAATTTTGCAAAATGTATTTGTATTTTTGTATAATAAAAATGCATTGAATAAATTAGATACAGGTACTGAATTGTTTCCTACATTTTTAGAAAATATGAAAATCTGTTTTTCCTCACAAGGAATGGTACAAACTATTCAAAGATCAATGACACCCATCATAATCTTCCAAGTTAGAAGGGACGCTATGGATTCAGTCCAGCCTCAATTAAGAATCGCACTCCCAACCTATAGCCCAGGGGTTCTCAACCTTTTTAAGCTGCAGGCCAGATCACACCCCCTCAGACTGTTAGCGGGCTCAACTGGTGTGAACCCCCAACATTCCTCACATGCCTCTAGCTGTAACAACAGGAGCCTTACTCTTGAGTAGGCCCCATTGTTCTTCTGAGTTGCAGCTCCGTGGTTGGACAACCCAGGCCTCACATACGTTTAGAAAAGGTAGTGTTAGGCCAAATAACCACTTCATCTCTTCAGGTATTTTAGAAGTACAATAAAACCCCGATTTATGAATGCCCCTACTTACGAATAATTTGACTTACAAATTGGTTCTGCACTGGAATCCATACCTCGAGTTACAAACATGCCTCGATTTACAAATTAATTCTTTTTTCCGGTGTTGCCTCCAGTGAAGCAAAAAACGCCATTTCCCCTATGGGTTTGCTTTAGGTTACATAACCCGATTCCCAGAGCGCATTGCACCCTGGAAGTGTATATTTTATACACATGCAGCCTTTGAGCCCTGTAGGTGGCAGTAGAGTGGAGTGATTTCTTTGAAGTTTTGGCACCAAAATGGCTGCCTGTTGTTGTTTCTTGCTGGATTTTTCTGAGTTTTCTGTCAATTTTCAGCTTTAAGGTAAAGAACAGCATTTTTGCTTATGCATGCTTTTCTTTCAATGCTGCTGTGGTTTTGGGGTGGTTTGATTGATTTTTGGAGGGGGGGCTTTTTCTTTATCCCTGTTGGAATGCCTCAAGTTACAAATTTGAATTACGAACAAGGTCATGGAACTTATTTTATTCGTAACTCGAGGTTTAACTGTATACTGAAAGCATAGCAACATTCAGGATACAGTCAATCAAAAGATCAGAAAACATTTCAAACAGAAATAAGCAAGCTAATGTTTCCAGGGAAAGCCCACGGCCCTCCCTCCTTTCTCAAGCCACTATATTTTGCAGAATGAATGTGCAGCATTCCAGAGAATGCCTGTGTGTCTGCATCTCTGGCCCACCCCCTTGGGGATTCCAGTCCGATCTTACAGCAAGACATGTCAATCACACAATCAGTTTCATTTCTTCAACTCCATGAGGCACATTGTTTACTTTCTTCCTCCCACATATCTGGAATTGCCATTTTGAAAGTACTAAAACACATTTAGGTGGGTAAAAGGATAATGATGTAGGTAGTTTAAAATGGGGCTTATTGTGCTACCAGTCTGCCCATACACACCAATGCTTCTCCACTTGCTGGCCTGCTGTGGGTGAAGGAGGGGTCCTGCCTGTCCTTGCCCATGCTGGGCCAGCCACCTGGCTTGGCATGTCTAATGACGTTCCATAGCAGGTCAGATCTTGTAATCCTTCTTACATCTGACCTGCTATGGAGTGGCATTAGGGACATGCCAAGCGAGGCGGAGGGGAAAAGGAAGGTGGCAGCAGCGAGGCTGGATCCAGCCTGCAGGTCAGTGGTGGCAAACCTATGGCATGCATGCCAAAGGTGGCACTTGAAGCCCTCTGGGTACTCATGCAATCATCACAGCAGTTTGCCCGACTCCCTACCTAGCAGCCAATGGGAGCACTTCATCCCCCCAGCACAGAGTTCACCCCACCCCTCTGCCTAGCAGCCCAATGGGAACATTTCCTCCCTCCCCTGTTGCTGTTGGCACTTTGTGATAAATAAGTGGGTTTGGAGTTACAGTTTGGGCACTGAGTCTCTAAAAGGTTGGTTTTCACTGCCGTAGGTTGGAGAACTCTTGCTCTACTAGCCAAACACCTGACTATATTCAGCAGTTCCACTTACTAAATGAAACTCCACAAACCTCTCATCTATAACTTGGTACTGTGAGGTTAACTAGAATAGGAAATTTTAACCGATACAGATTTGAAAGATACTAGTTACTATTTTGTATCTCAATCTAAGGAAATATGACAGAATCTTCACAAGACAAAATAGTATATCCAACTCAAACCTGCAGTCACTAATCTCAAAGAGCAGTCAGTTCAACCAGTGAAGTGTATATATAAGTATTTTATTGAACATTCAAACTTCATTAAGACATGTGCAATATGGCAATTTTAATGGGTTTAACCCTAACTAAGACAATAATGATTGCTTGCTGGGGTTTAGCAACAGGGTCCAGATCACACGTAACACTAATTAAATACTTTATTCAATAAATACATACTAAACAAAAATGCATTTTAATGCTTTTATAAAAGTTAAATAATTCTGAAAGGCCTTTCCAATTTAGTCTAATATAGAACTGTAACACAATAACAGTAGGTATGCCAGTTTAACATAATTGGCTGATTTTATACAGCACTTATACCTTTTAGTCCATAAATAAATTATTAAATGATAAAGAACATCTAGGACTATCACTTCTACAGAACTAGGAAATAAATTTCTAATAAAGAAAAAATGTACAGACCCCATGACTTTCCGTCCAACCCCAACAGTCTAAACCCTAAAGAGGAGAAAGCCAAAGGCTCTCCCCACAAAAGCTCACGACAAAATGTCGCTTTGCTTATCAAAAATCTGTATTTCTGATCCGTAATGAGCATCGAGACAAGATTCAATGTATCCCAAGAAAGAAGCACAATGCACGTGGATCGCCTAGTCAGCAACAGCGAGCACTGCATTCAAAAAACATCTCATCCCAGGGATTAAATGAGGTCAGCCACATTCATTGGCATTTCCTCCACTGTAGTATTGTAGAAAGTCTCAATATCTCGAAGGATCCTCTTGTCCTCCTCAGTGACAAAGTTTATAGCCACACCTTTCCTGCCAAAACGCCCACCTCGGCCAATCCTGCATGTAACAGAAAAGTTTGTGAAAAGTGTGGTTTGGGGAGGAGGGGGAGGAAGGAAGAAACCTGAGGGGGGAGTCAGAAATTATTAGTGGCATTCATTGACAGACAAGTTAATTTTAATTGTCTCAAACCTAAACTATACCATGCTGCAGTACATATTTTCCCTTGTCATTCGATTTGGCTGCTACAAAATAAAAATGACCCACATTTTAAAAATACTTATTTGGATGGCATAAAGAAGCCACCGTTTCACTGAACAAGATTTTTCACCTGTAGATTTATAAAGCCACACCACCCAACCACTTTCTAGACAATTTTAAATTGCAAGTTATCTCACACTATCCCCTTCTAAACATGGACAGAGCTTGATGCCAGCCTGCAAATTGCAAAAGATTTTTCCATAAAGACTACTACTCCAAATCAAACCCTTGAAGTCAAAATTCAATTATTATTTTTTAAGAATGAGCTTATCCAGTGGGAAAACTTAACACCACTTCGGCAGAAAACAGCTGACTTCTGCAAAATCACTTAAAGGGCACACAAAAATATCAATGGTTTGACAACTTCTGCCTCCATCTGGCCAAACCATTAAGAGCTTTTAAGACAAATATAGCTCAAAACAATTACAAAAAAAAGAGAGTATATAAATACCAACTCGCTCGTTATTCAAACAGTGTGCCGCTTACGAATCCACGTCCTAAATTACGCCGCCGTTTCTGAACACCTTCCGTCATCAATTGGACTAGCGACTCCTGTATTTTTTTACATCAAGTAACAAGGTACAATTTACTTCATTTAGTGACAAAGCCACTAACACAGTTAACAAATTAGGAAGATTAACTGAAAGTGTTATTAGAAGACACCAGAGAAAGAATCCCACTGTAAGAAGAACCAAGGAGAAACGATGAAGGCATAATAAATGTCAAGCAGGCAACATTTAGAGAAACCTGAAAAAGCCAAAATCTTAAAATTTTATATCTAGCAATACTAACAACTTTAGAATAAACCTTTATCTGACACCATAAAATTGTCAAATTTTTTTTGCAGACCTGACAACACATGCCAGTTAGTTTTTCTGGGTGATCACTGTTGAATGTACCAGCATACTAAGTTTTCCCACTGTTTTGTTTCACTGGCTAATCAAGAAGCTCTGCCCCTCCCAGCTTCATATTACACATACCCATGCAAACACAATATATCATAACACAAGACAACAGGAAATTTTTAAAGGTGTGCAATTCTTAATCTTCACATTGAAAATACAGAAATTCAACTGACCTGTGAATATAGTTTTCACGATTGGTAGGCAAGTCATAATTTATTACTAATGATACTTGCTGCACATCAATGCCACGAGCCTGTAAGCAAAGGCAGTGTATTAAACAAGGCAAACACGCTATGCATCCAAATAAAGATAAATGAATATGTTGGCCATGTTATAGTGATGAACTACAACAATGTATGTCCATAGTGGAGCATGGTCTTCACTCTTCCAACAGCTTCAGCAGTTCAGGTTACAATAACCTGCACCAAGCAAAGTAGCCCTGGATATGCACATACTGAAGGTAACTTCCAAAAATACTTACCAATAAATCAGTAGTAATCAAGACACGGCTTGATCCTGATCTAAACTCTCTCATAATAACATCGCGCTCTTTCTGGTCCATATCACCATGCTGTAGATTTAAAAAAATTATTAACTGACTAAACATTCAAGATTTCTTGGCTAAAGACTAAGACATACTAGGTTCCCTTCCATTAGTGACAGCAGTGGTAGGTAGGCCTTGGATGGCAAAGCTCAGCACTAAAATGAAAAGCAGCAAAATACCGCCCTAAAATAGAAAAATTGAGATGATTTCTATCTTTCCAAACTGTGGCGTGGAAAAGTAGAGCAGTAGAGTAAAATAGATAAATCTAAAGAGCTTTACCACTGTTATATCTAGAAATATTCAAAAAACAGATGAATTAACTGTGCAGCTCTTCAAATAGCAAGGCCAAGAGTGTTGGGGGAGGAGGTTCACTTTTAAGAGGGAGACTGAATTCTTTTCTTGTCCCCGTCTTGCAAAGCAGGAATCAACCCTCTTTTATCACCACTTGCCTACTGAGATCTATACTTGGTTAAAACAACTCAAGTCAAACTATTCCTTTAAGAGAGCAGCCATTTCCAGTAGGCAGGGATACTTTACTGTTTGCTTATAATTAGCATGTTGTGGCCCATAAATATGCATTTGGATTAACTAATAGGCTAATATAAAATACATGCAAGTTAATCAAAATAAAATCTTGTTCTATAATATGGCTGAACTGCCAGACAATCATCTTTTTTCTTTAAAATACCAGAACTAGAAGGATCACAGCTTAAGTATTCAGAACCTGCTTTTCAATTTCAACAGCATCCTGCACAGAACTGGACAGTAGCGTTTTAAGTAAAAGCCCCATTTGTAACACATTTTTGGTTAGCCAAGTAGTAATCTGCTTATTTTAACATTAATATGAATTCTGATGTTAAGCTGACAGCCAGTGACACAGAATGTTTCTGCCTTTTTAAACATTTTTGCAAAACAAAATGCAGCAACCTTTACTGATGAACCGATATTTAAACCATCTTCAAACTCTGACAAAATCCTCAGCATCAATACTTACAAGAGCAGAGACAGTGAAGTCCCTTGCATGCATTTTTTCTGTAAGCCAATCTACTTTCCTCCTTGTATTAAGGAAAATAACAGCCTGTGTAATGGTCAAGGTTTCGTACAAATCACAAAGTGTATCCAGCTTCCATTCCTGTCAAGTTAAGGGAGTTATCATGAACAGACAATATTGTATTAACTCATAACTCAACAATATGTATTAACAAAATCAATTATCAAGTCAGCTTCAAACAAGGGACTGCAGTGGCTCAGTGGTTAAGAAGCTTACCTTGTTAGCTGGAAGGTCAGCAATTCAAGACTAGAGTACTGCATGACAGAATGAACATCCATCTGTCCTAGCTCCTGCCAACCTAGCAGTTCAAAAGCAAGAAACTGCAAGTAGATAAATAGGGACCATTTCGGTGAGAAAAGATCCTGGGGACATGAAAGGAGCCTCATTTGGGCATCCCTTCAGTGGAGTTCCTCCAGCAACAATCCTTTCAACCCCGAAAGCACCTTTGTGTGCTTCTAACACAATAAAAAAAGCTGCAAACTAAAACCAATTTACTTGAACATAAACAGTGTTGCACTAAGTCTCCAGACTAGGACACTGGACATTAAGAAAGAGGTCCACCCAAGTCTTTTACTGATCCAGTGCATTTGCTATTCTTCCTGTGTGTACCATGCTAGCATTACTACAGAAGTCAAGGCACAACCTCAACTTATGTAGTTTTAGCACAGTGCTTGTACAAGAAGTACTTCCAAGGCTATTAAATATCTTCCTTACCTCTCTCTCCACATTAATGTAGAACTGTTTGATACCTTCGAGGGTCAACTCCTCTTTCTTTACTAGAATACGAATTGGATCTCTCATAAACTTTTTGGTCACTTCCAACACATCCATTGGCATAGTGGCAGATAACAACACAACCTAGAAGATACATTTTCATTAGAACTGACTGATCTGATGCTTCCCAAATAGTAGAGAACAAACAACTTAATGTATGAACCCAAGCGTCCCTGTCTGTTGTGGAATCAAAACGGACAAGGATAGAAGAGACAATTTTTGCTTTGTGCAGGGGGAACGACAATATAGCACTTTGCAGCTACATTGTAACTTTACCTGCACTGTTGGAAAAGTTAATCGTAGTAGTTTTACTTTACCTGAATGTTTGTGCTTAACTTCTGAAAAATTTCATAGATTTGATCTTTAAACCCCCGGCTCAACATTTCATCAGCTTCATCCAAGACAAACATTTTGATCCATTTAGGGGCTTAAAAGAAAAACAAAGTAAGTGGTTACTTTACAGAGTAAGAACAAAATACTTAACTTCTTGAACTGACTGTAACTCAACAAATAAGATGTTTCCTGGAAATTTTCCGCAGCACTTTACTACTTACACAGATAACGCCTGTTTAACATGTCAAACACACGACCTGGAGTTCCCACAACAATGTGTGGAGCCTCTGCTTGCAATTTCTGCATTTCATTGCGAACATTTGTGCCACCAATGCAAGCATGGCAAGTTGCACCCATATAATCTCCAAGAGCCAGAATAACTTTTTGGATCTGAAATTTTAAAAAAAACAAACAACTCAATTAGAGCTTTATTAATGTAACTTCCAAAAAACTTAATCAGAATTTGCAACGAATGTAAGCTGTTTTGAGTGTCAGACACATGCAACTTGTATTTAATTCCACACATGCAGTAAGAATTTCTTGTCCCTAAATACTAACTGCATGGAAACATAACATGCTTGCTACTTATCTTCACATTTAGTTTAGTCTTCTGCTATAAGACAAATATTTCTTTCCACAGTTTGTGGGGAGGATATGGTTTTAGTTTTGCAAGGACACAGTAAAACACTTTGAATATGGAAGTGATTGTCTTAAACCCATAATAGTTTAAAAGCAATGAAACTGACTTGGTACTTTTGTTAAGCAAAATACACAATATAAAAATAAACTTTAAACAACTAATTCTTCTGGACAGATAAACCATTACCAAAATCAGCTAAAAGGTACCTCCAATGCTTTTGCACCAAAGAGCTAATTTATCTTTTTGGAGTAGCATCCAAGATTTATAATCTTTTAAAACACTAGTCATAAATTACAGTAATACCTCGGATAACACTAAAATCGCATAACGTTAAGTAATCTGGGGAGGAGAATTGGATCGAATAATGTTAATGTCCTATGGGATGTATCGGATAACAACCGCTAAAGCCTGAGAGGTTACAATGTATCTCTATGGAGCTTTAACATTATCCGATGCATCCCATAGGATTTTAACATGTATTGGATAACACTAAAAATCGGATAACACCAAGACTTGTGGAACCAAGTCATAGCGTTATCCGAGGTATTACTGTACTATCTTAAAATACTTAGTCCCTCCCAGTACAAGTTAAATTCCAATGATCTGAGGCTACCAAACGCCTACCTAAATAAGGTTGACAAGAGAATTACACCTGTTGACAGGACTACAGAGAGTGGACAAAACCAACCTTTCTTCCCAAAGTCCTAGAGTTTGCGAGTGACTACAAAGTGGCCCTGCTATGCCTTCTGACCGAAAGACCAGACACGGATGAAACATGAAAGGCCCTTCCTGCTGATTTCTAAACTTACACAGGCTTATATGGTAATATGGGCTTTCAGATAGGCCAGATCCAAGTCATTCAAAGCCTTGAGGATCATACCTAGCCAATCAAGCTGTTGTAGAAATATTCTGTTATACACTCTACTTGTTTAACCATATTTTCAGCTTAACATCCAGAGATATTGCATGATTTTCAACACTTTGGTAACTATTCTAAAATATTAATTATGCTGACCTCAAAGAATAGCACAACAGCGAACATATGAAAGCACTTTTACTCTTAATTTTTTTTTACTAGATACATGCTGTACTGCAAATACACTGTACAAAACAGAACACTAACTTAAGCAAATACTGTAAAAAAAATACACACAAATACACTGATCAAAAGTGCATTGAGTTCTCACTGTACATATTTACTTTTAAAACCTGGCAAAGGGAATTTGTTTTGGCTCAATTAATGTATTGTTTGATATTTTGCATATGCTTTTTCATCATTCCTATACAACCGTTTAACTTACTTCATCCCAGAAACCTCTCTCTCCATGTAGAGAAAAAGCTCTGAAATAAAGGACTATTATTTTAATGTCACCAAGGAATCATGAAATTAGACTTGCCAAAAGCATCAACTGTCTTACTGTTGTGAAACCTTAAACTCATACATGTAAGCAGCTTTTCAATACACTATCAATACCTGTTGAGCCAGTTCTCTGGTAGGGGCCAATACTAGAGCCTGGGTTTCTTTGAGATCAATCTCCAACTGCTGCAGGATGGAAATAGCAAATGTGGCTGTCTTGCCAGTACCTGACTGAGCTTGCGCAATCACATCATACCCTAAAAAAGAATACATATTTACTGTTCCTGCACAACACAATAATTTAAACTAACTACAGATTTCCTTTCCAAGTGATCAGCAATTTCAAAATATCTCCATTTTAAGTCAGTCCCGAAAGATGGTATGCCATCATCTCACTTTTCAAGGAAGTTGAGAAAATGTAAAACCAAAACATTTGCCATTCTTTGTTACCCACTATTAAACACTTGTGTACCTTTGATACATGGAATAATAGCACGCTGCTGAATTGCTGAAGGCTTCTCAAAACCATAAGCATAAATTCCTCTGAGAAGCGATTCTTTTAAGTTCATATCATCAAAATTGTCAACGATTTCATTCCAGTTGCTCTGCAAGAAGAAAATACACTTCAACTACCAAGATCTTTATTATTTTCATTTATGGTGGAAATGATTAATAAAGCTTGGAAATTGATCTTTAATGAAATGAATGAGATTTTATCTACAAAAAACATTCAAAAATTACTCCTACCCAGTTTTGGAAACAAGCAACTGAAATGGCACACACAAGCTTGGCAAAGATTAATTATAGCAACAAGTACTGCACTTGTTTCAACTTATTCTCAACCATTCTTTAGCCATGCCTCACCTAAGCATCTTTAAAATCCTGATGGACCCCTCCACCATGACAGTTATCATTCAAAAAGTGAATAAAAAATAATAAAAAGTGAGTAATAGTATATTATAAAGGTGTAGGAAGCCTAAAAGGCTTTTCACTGTTAATAACTCATTCTCGAATTGACCCTCTTAAAAATCAAATTGCTCCATGTTAGGAACCATGGTTCCAAATATGTTTTTGTTAATTTTTAACATACTGTATTTTGATGTATGGTTTAAGTATGCTAAATAAAAGTAAAAATTTATTTCCTCCCCTTACAATCAGTATAATGTGACTAAAATACTGACCTCAATGACGCCATCGGGGTCCATTCCCTCTGGGCCATGGTCTCTGTAAAGACAAAAAATTATCAAGGAGATAGAACTTAAATTGTCAACTGCAACTCGTATCCCAGTGCATTTTTTTGTGAGGCAGGAAAAATGTCATTGGCATGAATTTGTTTAAGGTGAATCCTAACTTGCCATGAAGTGACCCGCACACTATGATCACGGAGCCATCTCCTGCAGCACACATGAAATGAGACATGCAGGATTTACTGCAGCCTTGAGGATATAGACAAGGTGCACATTCACAGCCAGTCCATCTGGCATGGCCTTTTCCGCCTCCATGACCGTTGGGAATCAGATTTCCTCCTCCGCTCATTTTGCCGTAACTTAAATATACTACTCATATACCATGCCAATTTCAGAAATGTAAACTTCCATCAAATGATTTGTGAGCCTAACACTTGTTCAATACAGATAAATGTAGTTGTCTATCTACAACAGGGGTTCCCAACCTTTTTACACCAAGGGCCTGACTATGCCTCCAGACAGCTAAGCAGGCCTGACCACACCCCCGTAAGCTGTCATAAATGCTCCCGCTTCTACATTTATACACACATGCATTTTACGGCTGATGTAAATGTGTCTGCTTCCATGTCTGGTTGCTGTGGGCCGGCCCACAGGCCATAGGTTGGGAACCCGACTTACAACATATTGAAGTTAAATACAAATGACAATAATAAAAAGCTACAATGTTACTTTTAAGCTGGCCAACCATTGTGTGCCTCTGTGCCTGATATATATAAATGGATGCCACAAGGTCCTACTTTTATGTCTGAAATGAACTTGATCCACGAAAGATATTTAAATGCAGGAGTTAATTCTTTAAGGTGCCACAACTTTTTGCTGTTTTGCTTACTCTCTGATATGCTTGCACATACCTACTAACAAGGCTACCACTTCAAAAAATAAAACATGTTATTCTCTCACACACAATCATGTGCTGGCTAATCTTTCTCACATTAAGTCAGGCAAAAGGAACAACAGAATGAATTCACAAAAAGGTGGATTCATTTTGACAAGATTCACATCTGGATTAAACACAGAAGGATCTGTTTCCATCAGGCTCAAACAATAGGGATACCTGACAACAATCAGACATTCCTAAGGAAACAGGATGCAAAATACAAATGCATTCACAGCCCATCAGTTACTTTAAAAAGGTTGGGAAGTCTAGCCACACCAACTGATTTATTAAAATGAGGGGAAATCTGGCTACCGAATTTGTTCTCAAAAAGCTATAAGCTAATTTCTTGCCATGGGGCTCCAAAACATCACTGAAGGCCTATTCTTATTCGGTCGCCTATTCAAAGCAATCACACTTACATACCACCCCATTGCATTTAGCGCACTCTGAGCAGTTTACAAGTCAATTAGCATTTTGCTCCCAACATGCTGGGTCCTCAGACACTGAACTCCTTTGTTTTCAGCTTGTTCCCCTTCTTCTTAGCTCAAAATCTCCAAGTCAATTCCAGAGCCCTTCAGCTTTATTAATTTCAACCTTTGTTAACTTGGCTAAACTGAGTTCCCAGCTATCTGGTGCAAATCAAATAGGCTGAAACGCGTTATTCAAGGATACTACTCCCTCCTCCTGCCACTCTACTTCATCTAGTCTGACAAAGTTCTGATCTCACCACACGTGCGTTCCAGTACTTTTATGTACACCCTACAAAAAGGGGATAAGGACATGCCTTGCTAAACTGACCTGGCGCATGAGGCAAAGGTACCATGGGATCGAGAAAAAGATGTGGCCCTTCCATGGAGATTACAGGAAAGGTTCCCATCATCACGAGTGTGTTGGAAGAGAATGGACCTTGGGCAATCCCGGGGAGGGCGAGCATGAGCGTAACCATGAAGAGGCGCCTCCTAGAACGGCCTCAACGTTCCCGTCCTTCCTCCTTTTCCGAGAACCACCGAATTCTCGCGAGAGCCCCACCCCCTGAGACTGGCTCGCGCAAGACGTTGAGTGACGCGGAGCCCCGACGAACAAGCGGCCCACGAACCCCGCCCTCCCCCCCTCCCATCGGTAAAAATGGATCCTTCCCGAACCACCCATAAGCATACATGATGGCCTTTTTTGTACATATGAGTGCACATTCAAACTCTGAAGGGCTCTCCATTCCCTGAACGGGAGACAGCCTGTGACATCCGAAGGGATCCAGAGGGTCGTTTTAGAAACCGTTTCTTATCCGCTAATGTGGTCTCAAAGACAGGCATGGAGGCCGCGAAGGCGTCCAGTCAGAAAGGGGGGGGGGGAGCGGCTCTCTCAGCTCCGAGGGCCAGATTGGCCCTTTATGTCTGAAGGAGAACGAGGGACAACATTTTGGGAGCCCCTAGCGGAGGGCCCGACGACCATTACGCGCCTCACTGTCTTTCGCGTCACAGCCTTTTGGATCATTTTGTTTAAAAAAAGGCCTCAAACGGGCTTCCCCCCCCCGCCGCCGCCGCAACTAAGCCACCCTCGCTTCGCTTTCCCCACACCAATACCTGCTATAATCCGCGGAGCCGCCTGACATGTTCCGATACCCGCCGCCTCCCTCAACTGAAAAGGCAGTGCCTCCGCCTCCTCCGCCTTATATAGGCGACCCGTTGGCCGGAACTACTTTTACTCCCCCTTCCTCCGCCTTTCGGTTGCGGAGGGGTATAGAAAAGAAGAGCTTGGATTCCGGGGTCAGAAAAAAAGGAGAGCGCTTCGACACCCTACGAGGGACTATTTGACGTCGTGAGACACGGAGGGATATTGCAGCAATTGAAGAGAGACCGACTGCGTCCCGCTCCCCCCCCCTCCCCCAGCCTCGTAAACGGGGTTTCCTAGTTCGCCCCTGCCTTGGCAAAGAGGATGGGGGGGGGGAGGGCGCGCACTTGAGGAGGCTGGGGGAGGGGGCGGGGAATGGCGGCGGTTGGTGCTGCAGCCACATGAGGGGGGGATTATGGGGTGAATTGAGGGCGAAATGGAGGAAAGGGGGTTCTTTAAGGGGCAAGAAAGGAAGGGCGGGCAGAGGAAATGGGGCGGGAGGAGAAGGAGAAAAGAGGAGCTGGGATAAAGAGGGGAAATTAAGAAACTGAAGAAGAGATTGAACACCCTAAGGACAGGAGGGAGTGTGAGGCAATGGGAAGGGGGGGATTGTGTGAGGTTTGGGAAATTAGAAATGGAAATCTGAAGAGGAGAAAAGGGCGGGAAAAGAGATTTTGAGGAGAAGAGGGGATATTTAGGAAGGGGTGATTAAGAAATTTGATGGAGACATTGACCACCGTAAGGATAGGAAGGGGTGTGAGGCGACTTTGGGGAGTTGGGAAATTGAGGGAGAGGGGGAACATGTGAAGGGGAAAGAATATTTGGGAGGAGGGGGATATTTTTGTTGTTCAGTCTATTGCGACCCTATGGACCATTGTCCTTCAGGCATCCCTGTCCTCCACCATCTTCCTCAGCCCCCCTAGCTCTGTGCCCATTGCATCTACAGTACCATCTAGTTATCTCATTTTTGGCTGCCCACTTCTTTTGCCCTCTACCTTTCCCAGCACCAAGGCTTTCTCAAGTGAATCCTCTCTTACTTGATGCCCAAGTACTTTAGCAGCTTCATCTTTACTATTTGACCTTCTAAGGAGCAGTCAGGGTTGATTTCTGCTAGGATCAACCTATTTGTTCTCCCTCAAAACGCTCCTTCAACACTACATTTCAAAGGCATCTATTCTTCTGTGCTCAGCTTTCCTAATGGTTCAGTTCTCACAACCATACATTACTACCGGGAATACCATTGCTTTGACTGTGAATTTTTGTTTGCAAGGTTATGTCTCTACTTTTAACTTTGTTCCCCAGGTTTCTCATCGCTTGTCTCCCAAGCATCCGTTGCCTTTTTATTTCATGGCTGCAATTACCATCCTCAGTGATCTTTGATCCTAAGAAAGTAAAATCTATCACTGCTTCTACTACTTCCCTATCAATTTTCCAGGGACTGATAGGGCCTGTTTCCCATTATCTCAGTTTTCTTCATGTTGAGTCTCAAGCCAGCTTTTGCACTCTCTTCTTTCAACCTAAGCAGGAGCTTCTTTAGGTCTTCCTCACCTTCTGCAATTAGAGTGTTATCATCTGCATATCGCAAATTGTTGATGTTTCTCCCAGCAATTTTGATCCCAGCTTGTGATTCCTCCATCCCTGCACTGTGCATTATGTGCTCTGTGTATAAGTTGAATAAGCAGGGTGACAAAATGCAGCCTTGTCTTACTCCTTTTCCTATTCCAAACCACTCTGTCATTCCGTATTCTATCCTAACTGTTGCTTCTTGATTCTTGTACAGATTTCTCATGAGGCGTATAAGGTGTTCTGATATTTCCATCTCTTTAATTACTTGTCACATTTTGTTGTGGTCCACATACTCAAAGGCCTTGGTGTAGTCAATGAAACAGAAATAGACTTGTTTCTGATATTTCTTTGTTTTCTCCATGATCCAACATATGTTGGCAATGTGATATTTAGGAAGGGGAATTTAAGCTGAAGGAGAGATGGAACACAGGAGGGGGTGTGAGGTGACTTTGGGGAGTTGTGTAGTGAGGAGTTTGGGAAGTTAGACGTTGGGAAATATGTAAAGAAAAAAGGGGAAAGGAGGTTTTGGGGAGAAGAGGGGATATTTAGGAAGGGGAATTTAATAAAATGAAGGAGAAATTGACCTCCCTAAAGACAGGAGGGATTGTGAGGCGACTTTTAGGAGTTGTGCTCCCCAAAAACAATTTCCAGGCTCTGGGTGAAATGGGGTTGAGTGTACCAAAAAAGGAGGTGGAGAGAAAGCTAGAAATAGTTTTGGTGTTTGGGCATTGTTTTAGTCTTATGAACTGTGCCTTTTAGCCTTCACTAGCTTGGTTTCTTGGACTACAGATCCTATTATCCCCTACCTGGGTGCTTATTTTTGGTTAGTTTGGTAAGAGGGAGCCCCTTTAAGGCAAAATGGAATTATAAGTAGAGAATGATACTAGTTCTGATCTCACCTCAAGTGTCAACTTTATGTAACAAAAGACAGTTAAAAGAAGCATTTGTGGCACCCTGAGGATGGAGACCTTCATTGCAATTTTTGTTGATTACACTTCACTTCTTCAAGAGTATGGGTTGAACCATTCAGCTACAATTTTATGTACAGTGGTTTATGAGGGTGGAGATCCACCTAGGTACAGGCCCATAACATTTCAAATAAGAGTATTGTAAAGACAATTAAAGACTATCTTTGTGGTTGCTAGATTGATTGCTTGTCTATCAGATGAGCCTAGGCTGGTCTGGGAAGCACAAAGATACTGCATCAGGACAGGCTCTTGTCTTTCTGCCTGACCCCTTTGTTTACAACACTGAATATGATTTATGTTGTCTGTTTTGCAGGGTTCTATTTCTTGAGGTTAAAATTTACTAAGATAGCACATGAACAAATCATTCTGCATGTTCAACAAAATGATATGTGGAGTGCAGAAAAGGTTTTGGTGATACCTGGATAATAAAAAAAGGAGAATTATAATAAGGAAGGGAGGCAATGGAGGGAAATGGTAGAGGTGACTTGAGGACAAATGGAAAACAAGGATTGAAAAGAAGACTGCAAATTAGGTGAGAACAATCAGGAAATTGAGGGTGCAGTTTGGAAGGACATTGGCAAAGTTACTGAAATATAGTAGGGGGTGAGGGGAGTCTACAAAATTTAGGACATGTTGCTTAAACTGGTTCTTCCATTAATTAAAACCATTAGATGCCTAGAAGTGAACGACTGAAGGCAGGGGGAAGGAAGAATCATTTATCTCAGAGCATTCACAGTAGCTCAGTAGCAGAGAATATGCTTTGCATGTCAAACAGCCAGGATGGCATGCAAAAGACTGGGAAAGGGTTGAAACAGCTGTCCCTCAGAACACAGATTATTCTGAGCTATAAAACCGTTTTTCTAATGTTCCTGTTGGTTGTGCTCCTTAGGAAATTTGTCTGCTTAATATGTTTGTATCTGCAGCTGCTTTGGGATATTATGTATAAGCCCTACCCCCTTTCTTGCAATATTGTTGCTATTTCACATAAATATAATATACTTATATGACATAACTTTAAACTGTTCTGCTTTTGTTGTTTTTGTGAATGTTGTATTTTATTATTTTTACTGTACTGTTGCTGTTTTGACTGTAAGCCTCCCTGAGTTGCCTCGGCGAGTGGGCGGCAATATAAATCTGAACAAATAAATAAATAATATACAGAATTTCTGAGCATTCCAAGTATGATCTTTTCAATAATTTTTTTAATTTTACCCTTATGAGTGAAATGGCTGAGGATGCCACTGGCCTTCTTTGCTTCCTCTTTTACCCTATTGGGTGTCAAGGGAATTGTTAAGGCTACCTGTGTAAATGTTTTTCCTGCTTCATGAGCAGAGCCCTTATAAACTGTTGGACTGCGACTAGAGAAAAGTTAACTCATCATTTGTCATTAAAGTTGAATCAGTCACTGTCTTAAACTAGTTACCTCACTGGAAACTGCATGTGTCCCTTTGAGGTTTTTGGGAGAAGGGCAATGCAATTTACCTATAATTGATTTTTTTTCTTGATTATGTATTTAGAGAAAAAAAAATTGTGTATGTTCCATTGGTATTCCCCCCCCCCCATTTGCTAATAAGTTTCTAGAGTCATAGAATAACTGAGTTGGAAGGGGCCTTTTTAGACCATTGAGTCCAACCCCCTGCTCAATGCAGGAATCTGAATTAAAGCAGATATGGCAGATGGTTGTCTGATTCTCTCTTGAATGTGTTGGAGCACTCTCAAGGTAGTTGGATCCACTGTCATACTGCTCTAGTGGTTAAGGAGTTTTCTGTCTGTGATTCTGTACTGATTTCAATGGCACCTAGTTTTTAGTAAATAGGATTGGGATTATTTTTGCTGTTCAGTCGCACAGTTGATTCCGACCCTTTGCGACCCCATGGACCACTGTCCGCCAGGCACTTTTATCCTCCACCATCCTCCTCAACTCACTCAGCTTTGTGCCCATTGTGTCTACAATACCATCTAGCCATCTCATTTTTGGCTGAACAAAACCTGAGGCTCCTCTGTTTACAGAGACAAGCCCATTTACTTTATGAGAGATTACGGTAGCGCTTTAAAGAGGCAAAAAAGGACTTACTGTCTTTAAACCCGGAATCCCATTTCCAATGAACACGCGTTGATTGAAGAAAATATTTTTTTATTTAAAGTGGTAGCATGGTCCTTTAATGAATCAGGTTACAGATCTCAGTGTTACCTGGATTTTGGGTCCAAACACCCATTTCATTTTAATTCCTTTAATAAAGGGACAATCAGAGAACAACCACACACACACGGGCTAAAGGTATGGGATATAGGGGGAGAAACCAATGCTTAATAGCTAACATATGAAGCAAAATAATACAAGATTGATAGAAACCTCTGCAAGGGGGCTTAATTAAAAGGGAAAATAAACTAAATTTTATAAGGATTGATATAAAAGCCTGCCTAAGAGCATTGGTAAAGAATATTGATTATTCCAAGCGGGTCACGTACGCAAGACTCTGGCAAGGAATGCATGCAATTAAAGTTAATAGAAATGCTGATTAAGAGCTGGCTTCTCCCCTCCAAACAAGAATGTAAACTAGAACTAATTATTTCTCTTTGTCTCCGAGCCTCAAGAGTACCCCCGGAGGTGTTGCAAAAGGTGTGGACCAGTAAAACCGGTTTCCTGGTTGCAAAGCAAAGGCTTTCCTTTTTCATTCACAAAAGCCAAAGATACAAAGTATATTTTCCTGACTACAAAACGACACTTTGTAACAGATTTACGACCGCCTGGGGGATGACTTCCTCCAGAAACAATGGACTGTTTGCTGCCTTGCCAATGCCTGTGTAAATCGTCATGTGTAATTTCAGAAATTACTTCTGCACTGTTTAATTAAGTTTTTTGTACCATGTAATCAAGAAGTGTAAAAGACTCATTTAATTGCCCCCGTTTTAGTAAAACAGCATTTACAACTGCCATCACTAATCCAGGATTAATTGTCAACCAGTAAAATGAATAAAAATGTTGGGGAATGGGAGGGACTTCAGCTCATTCCTAGAATAGCATGGAATGGGTTCACGTGGGCGTGATTTTTGCCAGAACAGGTGAGGTATGGCACTTCTTTCTCATAGAATGGCCATTATGAATTAGAATTCTATTTAATACCAATAAACCAATGTTTGTTCTGATTAAAATCATGCCTCGGTGTCAGTTTTTGGGGTTAATCATTTCTCCACCAGGAACGGACCAAAACCTAATTTTTCAGGTTACATCAGCATAGAAAAATAACCTAATTAAAATTCATTTTAGAGGAAGGATGTTTCAGACAAGTCTTCCCCTAAATAAAAAAAATCTATCTATCTTCTAAGTTACCATAATTAAGATTTCCAGATATAAGGCCTAATTGGAAAGCCTATCTCTTTCATGTCGATGTTCCCTAGTTGACCACCATTTTCGAACTTCTTTCTGGCTCTCTGCCAGACCCTTGCCAGGTATCAAGTGAACCTGGGTAATCAGGCTACTTTCAATCAGATCCAGTGATGGGATGTAACAGGTTCTCACCAGTTCGCCAGAACCGGTAGTAACGTTTCCCAGCTTCCTGGAGAACCGGTAGCAGCTTTTGGGGGGAACCACCTTCGGGGCTTACCTTTTCACTGGTTCCTCCACTGTGAAAGCGTTCCAAGCACTTGGTGTACATGCACGCCTATTATCCTAGAGAACTGGTACGATGACCATATCCATCTTGCAACATGGTGCTGCCCAGGCACTTATACTAACAGGTAAGTGACTGGTGTGTGTGTGTGGGTTGATTTATGTTTGGGGTGGGTGGGTGGGTGTATTTTAATGTAATTTTAATTTTATTTATTTATTTATTTACGGGTTTGTGTTGTGGGTGGGTTGAGGGGTGTGTGTGTGTGTGCTTATTTTTATTTTATTTTATAATTATTTTTATTTTTCCTTTGGCCCCACCCACAACATCATGACATCATGATGCTAGCTCTGCCCATACTGTGATGACATCACGGTGGGGGTAGTAAAAATTTTGACATCCCACCACTGATCAGATCCCAGAGTTGGGTAAACAACTCTGTATTGTTTACGCTGGGTGCCTCTCTGTCTATCTCTTCCCATCCTGGGCCCCAAAGTGTGAAAAACAACCAAATGGCCCTTTTGGGTAGCACAAGAAGCCACATTTCTCCTATAGACTAAAACCTAATAAACTCCATTTTGGATATGAGAAGAACTTGGGGCCTCATTTTATCACAGCAATCACCATCTGCAGTGAGCTTTGATCGTAAGAAAGTAAAATCTGTTAGGTTCAAGAAAAGTTGACTTTCTAGTTGTTGATCTAATACAGTGGAACCACAATTGCCCTGTGTAGCAACAAAATTGCATAACAATTAGGTTTAGGGGGGAAATGCGTCCTGCCTAACTATTTTCCCTATGGAAAAAAACCACACAACAATTTTTCAATGGAAAAAACCACTTAGTGAAAAAAATCGTACAGTGCATTCTGTAGGGAAATTTGCTATATGATGCATGCATCGTACAGCAATTGTACAACAATGAGCCCTGTGGAACAGATTAAAATCATTGTATGAGGTGCCACTGTACTTACTTGGTTGACCCATACGTATTTCACACTTCTAGTTTGAAATGGCGGATCAAAACATCGTCTCTGATGAGATTTTAGCAGGCTCTCACTATTGGCAAGTCCTACCACTACCGTAGCAGGGTCCAATAACACACGGGGGACTTAGACCCATGTTTTTGATTTCATTTTCATTTCATTTCATTTCAAATTTATACCCCGCCTTGTTCAGGCGAACCTGACTAGGCGCCTTCAAAGTATAAAAAATAACATAACAGTCACAAATTCCACATTACACATACACACATACACACATCAATAACACAGTAACAATCAGAAAGTATTAACATCACCATAAAATGTTACAAAAAGAAAAATCCATGAAGTAAAAAAAAAAAAAGATTCCGTCCCGGTGACAGCCGACCCAAGCCCTGGAGTTGCTGCTCTCTCAAGGCCAGCCAGCCGAGGGAGAGTCCGGCAAAAATGGCGGTGGCGAGATCTTTTATCGCCACCCGGGACCCGCAGCTGTTGTTCCCTCGAAGCCAGCAAGCTAATAGCCAGGGGAAAAGTCTAGGGAAAAAGTCTAACGGAGGCAACTAAGGCATCTGGCATTTTTATGGCCAGTCCCAGCCCCGCCGCTCAGCTGTTCGAAGTTCCCTTGGGGCCGGGGCTGGCCAAGGGAAGCGTCCGGCGAAGGTGGCGAGGGCGTCCGGCATTTTTATGGCTGGCCCCAGCCCCACCACTTAGATTTCTTAAGCCCTGGCGAGGGCGGAACCCCGGGGACAGATGGGGCGAGTCCCAGGGCTGGACGCGGTGGCGGCCTCTCCGCCCGGCTGCAGGTGTTCTTGGCGGCGTGAAAAATCCTTTAGCCATTTAAAATACAACAGCACAGCTGGCTGGACTCATGTCAAAGTTGACCATGTTAGAGCAAAGCACTGGCCAGGTGCATTGCTTGAGTACCCAACCCCACTTAGCTGACTTGTGGTTTCAGAATGGAGAACCATTCTGGACTGCTAGCTGGCACCTTTGTGGCATGGTTGAACCTGCCAGGGGAATACACCACCGTCACCATAGCTGTATAGCTGTTGGACAGCAAGGGTCACCACTCCACCACATTGAGATGTAAGGTGAGATTAGCTGTATGAATTAGCTGTATGAATTTGCTCTGAAAGATCCTGTCATTAATAGCCCTGCTCAGATCATTTTGGGCTACTGTTCTCTGCTGCTGGTTAGAATGGGAGTTGACAGATAAAGGTCTCAATTTCTGCTCAGCTGTGAAATTTACTGTGTGAATTTGGGGCCAGCTTGGGGTTTTTAGTTCATGTGCTAGCTAATGCTTATGTGAACAGTTCTTTTTTACTACAAGCCCCCATAAGAATGTCATAGAGACCAGGCCCTGGGACATTTTGAATTTCAGTCTGATGCTCTTCTGGATGCATTCAGGGAAAGATTAAGTTGGTCCATGGGAATCCCTAAACTAGGAGTTTTCAGGTGGCCTGCAAAGGAGAAATTTTGAAAGCTCCTCAACAAATGCAGAGCATTTCAGTATGTTAATAATGGAGGGAGGTGGGGATTAGATAGAAGTGAATTTTACTGTGAGATTTGGGATGTTAAAATTGCATACTGTACTGTATATCCATTTCTGTGTATGAACAGAGTGAAAGATACGCAGCAGGACATATAGGTGAAGGTTGCCGTTGCATGGATATACAGTACAGGATTCAGGCCCGGATATGGCACCGAAACTGCATTGGTCGCACTGGTGGATGATCTCTGGCGAGAGCGGGATGGCGATCATCCATCTGTCCTGGCTCTTCTTGACCTCTCAGCGGCATTTGATACCATCGACCATGGTATCCTTCTGGAAAGGCTCCAAGGATTGAGGATCCAGGGCACTGTGTTGTCCTGGCTTTCCTCATTTCTGAGGGGCCGGACCCAGTCGGTGTGGTTAGAGGGCGAGGTGTCCAGCCCAAGGCCCCTTTGTTATGGGGTGCCTCAGGGCTTGGTACTCTCACCTCTTCTATTTAACATCTACATGAAACCACTGGGTGAGATCATCCGGTCCCATGGAGTGAGGTATCATCAATATGCTGATGATACCCAGTTATATATCTCGGCCCGTGGGGACCCTAGTGATGCAGTGGAAATCCTTTCCAGGTGCCTGGAGGCTGTGAGGGTCTGGATGGGGGACAACGGGCTTCAGCTGAATCCCGGCAAGACTGAGTGGCTGTGGGTCGGGGGTCCTGCGTTATCTCAGGAGTTACCATCTTTGGTTCTGGATGGGGTGGTTTTGCCCCAAACAGACCCGGTGCGTAATCTGGGGGTCCTTCTGGACTCGCAAATGGTCGTCAAGGGCAGTCGTGGCTAGGAGGGCTTTTTGCACAACTTCGTGTGATCCGCCAGTTATGCCCACTCCTAGATCGGGACTCCTTGCTCATGATCAAACACGCTCTGGTCACCTCCAGACTTGATTACTGTAATGCGCTCTACATGGGGCTGCCCTTGACGACCATTAGGAGGCTTCGACTGGTCCAGAATGCGGTTGCCCGGGTTGTGATGGGGTGTGGGTGGTATGCACATGCCTCGCCTCTGCTTCGGGAGCTGCACTGGTTGCCGGTTTGCCTCTGGGTGCAATTCAAGGTGCTGGTTATTACCTTTAAAGCCCTACATGGTAGTGGACCAGGATACTTAAGAGACTTCCTCACCCCAAGAACATCTGCCCATCCCACCAGAGCAGAGCAGAGAGGCTCCCTAGTTGTTCCATCGGCCAGGGAGGCACATCTCTCTGGCACTAGAAGGAGGGCCTTCTCTGTGTCTGCTCCAGCCCTATGTAACCTCCTGGCTACAGAGCTACGTCTCCAGACAGAGTTGCTGCCTTTTAGGAAGAATCTAAAAACATGGCTGGCAGGACAGATATGGGGTATGGAAGGTATAATGACCCCAGCACATTGTATGATCTGAGCCCCTCTCTTTCTCTACTTTTAAATTAGTAGCTGTAGCATCTGGTGTGTTTTTAATCTGTTTTTAACCTTTTTCAGAATTTAATTTTACATTTTAAAAGTTTTAAGGTTTTTAGATGGAAGCTCCCACTTCCTAATCCTGGGCCCTATCTGCCCAGGAAAGGAAAAAACTAACATCCTCTGGCCGGAAGGAGGAATGGATTTTAGCTGTTTGTGTTGTGTGTGTTGTTGTTGTTGTTGTTTTTTCCTGATTGTAAACCGCCCTGAGTCGCCACGGCGAGTGGGCGGTGATATAAATCTAAATAAATAAATAAATAAATAAATTTCTTACTTTCAAACTGTTAGGTTGGCAGGAGCTGGGACAGACAGGAGCTCACTCCATCATGCAGTACTCGGTTCTCAAACTGCTGACCTGCTGACCTTCCAGCCATCTATTTCAGCATCTTAACCACTAAGCCACCACAGTCCCCTGTAGGACACATACCTTAGGGCAAAAGGCCAGGTTACTTTTATCAGATTGGAAAGATTAACAAAAATTATTTGACCATGCTGTCTGGAGGATTCTGGAGATCCGGTCCACGGTGCCATTCCATCTGGCCTGTCACTGCCTCCACCACACCTGGAAGTGGAAGCAGGTGAGTTTACGTTAGCTGTAAAATGCACTAGCACATGTGTAAATGTGCCTGTGGCTGGTGTAATTGTGGAAGCGGGTGTATTTATGTCAGCCATAAATGCGGCTGCTTCCGCTTTTGGGGTGTGTGGTCCAGCCCACTCAGCTGTCTGGGGTGTGTGGCCAGGCCCACGACAAAAAATGGTTGGCCACCCCTGAACTAAAATGTAAAGTTCAGCTTAAGGTCATATTTCTCCCTCTTCTTTGACAGGAGACCATAATGTTGTTGGTGTGGAATCTGTTTTCACTATATAAAATACTTCCTACCCAAGTCTGGAAGTTGATGCTTTATGGAACGTTCAGTGAAGCTTTTACTTTTACTGAGCAGCAGCTTGTTGTCCCCTGTTTTTCCTCTGGGCATCATTTAATAAGAAAGTGAAGCCCTCACTGTACATGGGATTTCGACAGTTAGTATTTGGCCTGATTATGCCTTAGTCTGTGACTGATAACAGGGGGCAGTTATATTCATCAGGCTAAACCAGCGTAATCTTGCAGCAAGAATGGAGGTGTGGCACACAATTATCTGCAAAAGCCCTTTTTCTGCAAGCTGGCTCAGACAGGAGGATAAAATGATAATGCCAAAAAAAAAAAAAAAAAGATTCTAAAATAAATTCAGAGTAAGCTGCCATCTAATGGCTAAATGAAAGAAACACCAGCCTGCTTGAAGCAGCTGCCAGGTGAAAATTCTATAGGCTGCCCTTGTGATGAAGGATCGGTACACAAAATGGATACAGATCCACCCGTCTGCCTGCTCCTCAGCCGACATTTCTTATTTTTTTCCTTTTGAAGTGCAGAAGTAACACTTGCACAACTATAAAGTTGACAGTAAAGAAACAGAAATAGGTATACCTATGCTCAATCATCAACCCAAATGGGGACTGCAGCCAAGAAATCAGGAGAAGACTGAAATTTGGAAGGGCAGCAAAAAAGTAATTAGAAAAGATTATCAAATGTAAGGATGTCTCACTGGAGACCAAGGCCAGAACATCTACCTACATCAGGGGTTCCCAACCTTTTTACACTGCAGGCCTGACCATGCCCCCTGGACAGCTGAGTGGGCTAGACCATGCCCCCCCAAAGCAGAAGTAAATGCGCCCACTTCCATGTTAACAACAGCTGTGGGTGCATTTACTGCTGACATAACCACGTTTGTGGGTGCACGGGTGCATTTTATGGCTGTTGTAAATGCGTCCACTTTCAGGGGCAAGGAGGCAGCACACATGAAATGGTGCTGCAGGGCAGGTCCAGCCGTTAGGCCGTAGGTTGGGAACCCTGATCTACATGACTGTATTCTCCTTGGTATAGTCTGTGAATCCCCACTTTTGGGGGTTCTGCGCCTGTGTGGAGCCGTGACCAGAGCTTTCAAGCTGATTGGACAAAAGTTTGAATGTAATAGCCACCCACCATACTGCCCACCCTTAGGCGCCATTTCACACTCTTTCCTCAGTTCTCGCTTTTCTGCTGTAGCAGCAGGAGACCGTTGAGAGCTCTCTGTCACCTTTTGTGATATTTTCTTAGGAAAACAACCTTCGATCGAGATAATTTTTCGTGGTGATCTTGTTCCCTGGGCAGGATCACCCTCTCCAGGACTGTTCTCCTTGTGAGGAGCAGTTTTCCATTTTTTTTAACCTCAGGGCCATTTCTTCCTCGCGGAGGAAGCGGCCATAATCCTCAATTTTGCAGGCGCTCTTCGCTCATGGGTAGAGTGCCATCTTTCTCAATTTTTCAGACCGTGTCGGCTCTGTTAGCAAAGGGCCGGCAAAAAAAACCATTTGTTCATTCGCCGCAGGCATTTGGTTTTCAATTTTTGGCTTCAGTTTTGATGGCCTCAGCTGCCTTCAAGAATTGCTTGGAATGTGGCAAGAAGGTCCCTTCCTCAGATGGCTACAACAAGTGTCTGCTGTGCCTCGGTGAGGCTCACCAGACCCAGTCCTGCGTGCACTGCAAAAAGTTTACACGTCTGGCAGTGCAGAACAGAAGCAATCATTTGAAGGGACATCTATCTAATGGAGATGGCATTGGCTCCTTCTTCGGCTCAGCCTAATCTTTCTGCTGAAACTACTGCTTCCAAGATGGCGTTGGGAGACAAAGGGGGCTCCAAGATGATGGAGCATCGGAAGAAGAAGGACAAGAATGGGGAGAGGAAGAAGAAATCGAAGAAGGCAACTCACCTCTTTCTGCCTTGTACACCTCATCATCTGAGCTCTCCACGTCCGTCAGCCTCATTCTCCCCTTCTGTGATTCTTCCTCACCTGGTGTCCACTGGGTCATCCGTTGGTGAAGGACTCTCTTCAGCATTGCCTTCCAAGACAATCTGCACCACGAGCTCTTCATCTCCTCCGCTGTCGCCTTGTCCGTTGTGGCATTTGCCATCTCTGCCTCCGCCTCCATCTCGTGGTCACTCCTTGCTTCACCGGACCTCCATTTTGCCACCATCTCATGGTCTTCCAGCTACTGCGTCAACCTCAACAGCGTCTCCACATCCTCTCCAACTGGACTTTCTTAAGCCACTGTTAGAGACTGTTGTACAGTCTCTTGGAGACCAGCTGCATGTCTGCCTGGCGCTCCTGTCTCTGTCCCTGATCTCTGTTCTCAGGAGTCAGACTACATGGTGCCTCCAGGCCAGGATTCGGCTGTAGCTCTGCCACCTTCCAGGACTGGCGCGGCTCTGACGTTGAAGCACAATTCCCTCCACTGTCTTCGGAGGAGTGTGAATCCTCCTTGGTGGATGAGAATGTGGAGGTCAAGGCGGACATGACACCTGACAACCAGATTGGAGCAGCTGATCAGCCTAGTATAGACGACCAAAAGTTGTTCACAGCCATGCTGACCTGCCAGGCTGACCATCCTCCATTGCCGGTGGAGGATAAGGTCACCATGAAACTGGACAGGAAAGCCATCCATCCTGTCCATATCACCATGCTGCCTTCACTGCTGAGCTCTGCAAAGGCAGTTTGGAAGAAGCCCATTTCATCCCACACGATTTCAACCAGGGTCGACGGCTTCTATCGCATGCTGGGTGATGACATGGAGTTCCTGCAGGCCCATCCTTTGCCAAACTCCATGGTCATCCGTGCCTCCCAGAGTAAGACGGTGGTTGGTGGGTTCCCTCTTCCCTCTTCTCTGGAGGGTAAGAAGTTGGATGCTCTTGGCCGGAAACTATACACCACCGCATCTTTGTCTCTTCGGGGAGCCAACTACTCGATGGCGATGGGACTTTACAACTCCTATCTCTGGGAAAAGGGAAAAGCTTTTGTAGTAAAGCTTCCTGTGGACCTTCACGCAGAGTTCAACGCCCTCTGCGATGAAGGGGACTATGTGGTGGAGCAACAGATGAGAACCGCATGCCACATAAACGATTCTTCCGCAAAGGACATGTCCACTTCCATCCTGCTCCATAGGCATGCCTGGCTCCATTCCATCGAGCTGGAGGATCCTATGAGGAAATTGGCTGAGGACTTGCCATTTGATGGTGCGGGTCTTTTTGCCCAGGACATTGACAAGGTCCTGAGTGAACTACGGCAAACAAAGACTACCACTAAGTTTTTTTGGACTGGTAACCTCTGGCCAATCTACCTCCAGACCAAGGTTCCAACCCTTTTCCTCAACTACCAGACACCATCTTACCAGCCTCCGCCCAAGCAGCAGCAGGATGTGCAGTGGTCTACCTTTTACCAGCCTCGCCACCAGCACAACCAACAACGTTATCAGCCCTATCAGCAACAGGGCAAACGTTCTGAGAGGAAGTCCAAGCAGCGAGTTTGACTTCCTCCTGACCGAGTATCTTTATTCTCTGCTCCCGTATGTCCACCTCCGGAATTTTCTCAACGTGTGGACAGATGTCACAAATGACCAGTGAGTCTTGAAGATCTTATCCGCTGGATACACCATCGAGTTCAAACTGGTCTCTTGGGTAGGCAAATTACGCTGTACTCATCCATCATCCCATTTACAAGAGAAGGTCTCCACTCTGATCTCCAAAGGGGCCATAGAGACCGTGCGCCCAGCAAAATGGAGCAACGGCTTCTACTCGAGGTACTTCGTAGTTCAGAAGAAGGACGGAGGTCTTCGTCCCATTTATTTTATTTATTTATTTAGATTTATTATCCCGCCCCAATCAGGTGAACCCGACTCTAGGTGGCTAAATCCTCGACTTGCGATGTCTGAACAAGCATATCCACACGAGAAATTCCAGATGGTCTCCCTTCACACCGTTCTTCCTCTCCTTAACAAAAGGGACTGGTTCACAGTGATCAACCTGAAGGATGCCTATTTTCATGTCAACATCTGTGAGGAGCATAGGAAATTCCTGTCCAAAGGTGAGCCCATCTCTTCACAGAGGTTCTCTAAGTGGGTATCCTCCATCATCTATCTTGCCTATGACACTGTATCTCTGCCTCCACCGCTTCACGTCAGGGCACATTCTAACAGGGCTATTGCCACCTCCACTGCTTTCTTGGAAGACACTTCCATTGAAGACAGATCTAAGGCGGCCACATAATCCAGACCTTCGACAATTGTCAAGCATTACTGGATGGACACCAGAACCACTGCAGATGCCAGACTTGGTCATATCATCCTAATCAGAAGGCTCCATGCTCCATGCACGTGAGGGTCGATCCTGCCTACCTGATGTGCTCATCTGTGGATTCATCTCATGCGGCTGCCCACCTACCAAGTAAGTGTGAGCTTGCTAATCTCCCAAAAGTGGGGATTCACAGACTATACAAAGAAGAAAGTTAAGTTGTACTTACCAGTAATAACTTTCATTCTTCAAGTATATAGTCTGTGAATTCACACTTTCCCACTCTTCCTCCCTACTTGAGCTGCATGGATGAGATAGTTTATTTTATCCTGTGTACAGCTTAAGTATTAACTGAGGAAAGAGCGCAAAATGGCGCCTAAGAGTGGGCGGTATGGTGGGTGGCCATTACATTTAAACTTTTGTCCAATCAGCTTGACAACTCCGGTCACAGCTCTGTGCAGGCGCAGAACCCCCAAAAGTGTGAATTCACAGACTATATACAGTATTCGAAGAACGAAAGTTATTACTATAAGTACAACTTAACTTTTCCAACTGCCATGTACTGGTATGAAAGCTGGACAGTAAAGAAAGCTGATAGGGAAAAAAACGATTCATTTGAAACACTGCGTTGAAGGAGAGCCTTGCAAATACCTTGGACTGCCAAAGAGACAAACGAGTGGATCTTGGAGCATGTCAACTATTACTGAAGGCAAAAATGTTGAAACTGAAACTATCCTACTTTGGCTACATCATGAGAAGACCCTCTGGAACAGACAATAATACTGGGAAAGGTGGAAGGTGGCAAAAGCGAGGAAGACCAATAGCAAAATGAATCAATTTCCTGGCCTAAGGGAAACCACAACCTATAGCTTGCAGGAGTTGAGCAGAGCTGTTGAGGACGGAACTTTTGGGAGATCTCTCATTCATAGGGTTGCCATAAGTTGGAGATGACTTGATGGAATGTAACAACAACAGAAATAACACTTTTGTCTCTTATGTAACAGTATTGTATCATTGTCCCCAAGCAATGGAAAGGGAAAGATACAACATGTTGTATCAGAGATCAACCCTGATATGTGAATTTTGTCTGCTGGTCCACTCAAAGTGCATGGAATTCCTTGCTTTTACCTAGATCAATTGTTAAGTAAAAGACTGAAACGCAAAGTTAATATGATGTCATTATCCAGTGCTCCACAGTATCCATAATGTTTCTACATGCAAAACAAACTAGCTTGGGGTACATCATTGTGGCCTTCCAGATGCTGCTGACTGTCAGATTCGAAACCACTAGTGAGAGTTCTAGTCAACATCATTTGGAAGGTTCACATGTTCTGCACCCTCAGTATAAAGCCTTATGTGGAAAGAGAAAGTTATCCAATTCTAAACAGCAGCAAGCGTTATAATCCTATGATACTGGGCAACTGCACCACATTGTAGGTTCTATCATATGAATAAAAATTAACAGCTGTAATTGCTAGATCCGGAGATCCGAGCGTGGAAGTGAGGACGCGGAAGCCATTGTAGGTGAACCGAACAACACGTCTGTTTATTATGAAAACAACAAGACAACAACAACAACGGCTAGGGAGGCAGGGACTTAAGTACCCTGCTTGACCCCGCCCACTGACCAATAGGATGCGGCGATTTTCCCGCCGCTGGACTTTCAAATATCCAACACCCCTTTCCCCCAGAATGCACTACACTCTATTTACATACATAGTCAGCCAGGTGACCGGGGCGTGTCCGGACCCTGTTGGACCTGCGCAGTTCAGTCGGCGCCGGGGCATCTAGCGGAGCGGACCTGTCGCTTCCGCTCTGCTCTGCCCTGGCAAGAAACTGCTCCGGATTAGCTACAGTGACTTTGGCGGTGACCGGGGGTGGACCTGCTTCTCCAGGTAAGTCCACCGGTAACGAGTTTGCGCGAGAGGGGGTGAGACAGGGCTGAACCGGGTCGGTAACAGGTTCGACTAGCGTCGGTGTGTCTGGTTCTGGGACGACTGGTTCTTTGGGAATGCAGTCGTCCTGTGTGTCGGGACTTGTCCGCCTCCTGAGCTGGTCGATATGGCATTTCCATACTCGACCATCAGCGAGGTGGACCTTGTATGTGTATGGGCCCAGCATGTCACAGACGCTCCCCTCTTCCCACAGCGGACCCGGCGCAAAGTTCCTGTTGAAGACAGGGGTGTCTATGGGGAAGGTGCGGCCTCGTGTGTGTCCCTCTCGGAATTTGTCCGGAGAGTATCGGGGGTGCAAACGGTCTAGTTGGCATCGGAGTCTCCTGCCCATCAGGAGTTCTGCGGGGGCCTTTCCTGTGGCAGCACAGGGGAGATTATGCTGTGGCAGCAGGAATGTGTCTATTCTCTCCTGCCAGTCTCCCGGTCCCAGCCTCCCCAAAGCTTCCTTCGTGCTGCGCACTAACCTCTCGGCTTGCCCATTCCCTTGTGCCCTGAAAGGGGAGGTGAGTGCGTGCCTGGTTCCTAGGGAAGCCAAGTATTGTTTGAATTCTGTGGCCGTGAACTGCGGGCCGTTATCGGAGACCAGGGTGTCTGGAATGCCATGTGTGGCGAACAGCTGTCTGAGTTCCCGTATGATTCCCCTGGCGGTGGTGCTATTGAAAAGCCTCACTTCTAGCCACTTTGAATAGGCATCTACGACAATGAGAAATGTTTGGCCGTGGAATGGGCCGGCTAGGTCGATGTGGAGTCTCTGCCAGGGACCTGAGGGTTGCTCCCACTCCCTGACTGGGGCTGCTGGAGGATTGGGTCGGGACAATTGCCAGGGTGCACACTTGCTGACCCACCCCTCTATATCCTTATCGATCCGGGGCCACCACACGTAGCTCCTTGCCAAGCCTTTCATCTTAACCACCCCCGGGTGACTAGTGTGTAACGTTTCTAAGACTGTTGTGCGGAGGCTCTTAGGAATCACCACCCGGTCTCCCCACAACAAACAACCCCCCACACAACACAATTCGTTCCGCTTATCCAAAAATGTCCTGAACTCCCCTTCCCCCTTTACCGGCCAACTGCACTGAACCCAGCTGGAGACAGTCCGGAGTTCGGTATCCTTCGCCGTGGCCCTGGCAACCTCAGCCGATGTGATGGGGGCAGAGTCCAAAGTGTCCAAGAAAAGCACCGACGCCTCCCCCCGCTCTGCGCCGTCCAGGTCCGGGAGGGGGCATCTGCTCAGGGCATCCGCATTTCCCATGTGCTTCCCTGGGCGATAGACCAGCGTGTAAGAGTACCCCGACAAGAATAGGGCCCAGCGTTGCATGCGGGGGGACAGCACAGACGGCGTAGGGCGGTCGCCGGCCAAGAGTCCTAGCAGGGGTTTGTGGTCAGTGATGAGTTCAAAGTTCCGTCCATAGAGGTAATCATGGAATTTCCTTACCCCAGCCACAGCCGCCAGCGCCTCCTTGTCGATCTGTCCGTAGTTCCGCTCCGTTGGTGACATAGTCCTAGAGTAGTAAGCGATGGGTGCCTCAAGTCCGTTGGGCAGTCTGTGGGCGAGGACCGCGCCAACACCGTAGGGAGATGCGTCGCAGGTGAGGACTAGCGGCAGGGTGGCGTTATACTGGATCAGGAAACTGTCCTGAGATAGGAGTTTACAGTCTTAAACGCCGACTCTTGTTCCAGGCCCCACTGCCACCCTGACTTGGCCGCCAGCAGTCTGTGTAGCGGCTCAGCGGCGGTAGCTTTGCCCTTAAGGAATGCCGTGTAGAAATTTAAGAGGGCCAGGAAAGCCTGTAACTCCTGCTTATTCCTTGGGGCCGGAGCGTTCCGTATTGCCTTCACCTTGCCCTCGGTTGGATGAATGCCCTTGGAATCAATACGGAAACCCAAAAACTCCACAGAGGGTATCCCCAGTAGGCACTTGTCCCGTTTTACCCTCAACCCGGCGGCCCTGAATTTCGCGAGGACGGCTGCAACCCTGTCTTTGAGCTGCCCTGGGTCCTCCGCGATGATCAGGACGTCATCAAAATAGGGTACCACCCCCGGGAGGCCGTGGAGGAGTCTCTCCATAGTGCTCTGAAACAGTCCCGGCGCGATGCTGACCCCAAATTGTAAGCGGGTACATTTGAATGCTCCCCGGTGTGTAACTATGGTCTGTGCCTCTGCCGTGGCGTCGTCTACCGGCAGCTGTTGGTAAGCCTGTGCCAGGTCCAGCTTGGCAAAGATCTTCCCGGGGCCTAATGAGTGCAGCAGGTGGTCGATGACGGGAACCGGGTAGGCACTTGGCTGTAAGGCTTTGTTAATGGTGCATTTGTAGTCTGCACAAATACGCACCGTCCTGTCCGGTTTTATGGGGGTTACTATGGGGGTCTCCCACCTGGCATGGTCAACTGGGACGAGTATTCCCTGGGCCACCAGCTTGTCTAGTTCCTTCTCTACCCTGGGCTTGAGGGCCAATGGGACTCTCCTAGCCTTAAGGCGAATCGGGGCAACACTGGGGTTTAGAGAGAATGAGATGGGTGACCCCACATACCTGCCCAGTCCTTCACCGAAAACGTCCTGGAATTCTGCCATCAGGTCGTCCTGCAGCGAGGTTTCACTGGGCTGTTCGACGGCGATACTGTGGATGCCCGCGATGGTCAGCCCCAGGGCCGGAAACCAGTTTGTCCCCAGGAGGGTCGGAACCTTACCGTGGACTACGGTGAGCGGCAGGACCAACTCTTTCTCCCCGTACTGGATGTGGACCCGTTTCTGGCCCGCGATCGGAAGGAACCTGCCCTGGCAATCCTTCACGCGGATTTTCTGGGGGGCCGAGTCGGACTCTTTGAGGGAGGGGAAGGCTTGTTGCATCCATCTCCAGAATACAATGGACATGGCGGCACCCGAGTCGACTTCCATCCGGCATTCCTTTCCGTCGATCCGGACCGTGGTGTGGAATTTCTGATCCTTCTCTATGTCGGCGTGACTTATCGTGATGGTGTGCGTTTCGGCGTCTTCGAATTTGGCGCCATTGTTTGCCTGGCGCCTGTGATTTGTTAGGTGGGTGACGGCCACCTTGCCCGGCGGGAGATTTTGAACGTGCCGGTCAGCCTGGTTTCCTGCTTGCCTCGCGCGGCAGGCCCTTGCGATATGCCCCCGTTTATCGCAATGGCGGCAAATCGCGTCTTTAAAATGGCAATGTGTTCTTTGATGTGGCCCACCACAGCTGGCACACCGGTGACTGCTCTTCCCCTGGTTTGCCCCGTCGGTCGCACATACCTCCGCTTCCTTGTTGTCCTCCTCGTCGGGAACGACGTCCTCGTGGTGGGCGGTAGCCGGATGCAGCGCCGACGGGGTCCGATGGAGAGAAGATGCGGCCGATGTGGAGACCTCATAGGCTCTCGCCTCATCTATCACGGTTGCCAGGGTCAATTCTCTTCAGGCTAAGAGACGCCTCCTGAGCTTGTTGTCCCGGACCCCCCGGATGACTTGTTCTATCAGGGCGTCCTCGAGGTTTGGCCCGAACGCGGCCGGAATGGCGGCTGCCCTCAGGGCAGCCACGAATTCACTTATGGGCTCCCCGACCCTCTGGTAGTGGTCCCGGAAATGGATCCGGAACACAAACTTTGAGGGCGCCGGTGAGAAGTGGTCCTTGAGAGCGGACTGCAAGGTTTCCCACGCGACCTCCATAATGGGCGTCGGAGCCACCAGGGACTGGGCTACTTCGTAGACCTTCGATCCGCAGTGGGTGAGGAAGAACGCCTTCTTCCTTTCTTCAGAAATTTCCCCCAGCTCAGCGGCGATGAGGGAGAATTTGAAGCGGTCTAGGTAGCTCTCCCACTTCTCGTCCTTCGGCTGGAAAGGTGGCGGGGGTGTGTATGTAGCCATGGCGTGGTGCCGATTCAGCTGGCTCAATGTGTCTTCGCGGTTCTGACTCGCTCCTCAGTATCCCATCCTCGTCGCCAGTGCTAGATCCGGAGATCCGAGCGTGGAAGTGAGGACGCGGAAGCCATTGTAGGTGAACCGAACAACACGTCTGTTTATTATGAGAACAACAAGACAACAACAACAACGGCTGGGGAGGCAGGGACTTAAGTACCCTGCTTGACCCAGCCCACTGACCAATAGGATGCAGCGATTTTCCCGTCGCTGGACTTTCAAATATCCAACAGTAATCCTATTGGAATCCATATAAAGTTTGTGTGACTTGCCACTCGTAGCAGTAGTTAATGGATAAAATGCCAGTGTACATCTCTGTTGTGGAACTGGGCAAATGTGATTGAAATGTTTCTTGGTGCTTGATCATTTAGCTGTGGCAAACCTCATATAAACAAAGAAGAAGATTTTGGCCAATGGTATTAATAAGAATCCCTAGTGGTAGCAAATTATGCCAAACGTTGATTGTTTGGGACTACAGAATAGTCCACTGTCATGTCTCTTTGAAAAATTACAGCTGAGCTTGGGAGCATTAACATTTCCTAGAAGATATGCAATCTACTGACCTTCTTAAATTTGCAGCCCAGAGATGAGTGGAACATCTGACCTACTCTTCAATTTATTCATTTATTCACATTTATACCCCACCCTTTTGATGCAAACACCACTCAATGACTATTGAGTGGTTATTCAATTATTATTCCTGGCATTTCCAGTTATGTACATTTGCAACAGTTGTATTTTGATGCTTGGTTTTATTGATTATAGTCAACGAGGAGAGAGTACAGACATTACAGAAGAGAAAGGCTGGATTACATTACATTTTCATTTTTGCTGTTTCAGTGAAATTATTTACATAGTCTCAGGAAAATGATCATCATGAACAAATGTGCAAGGAAAAAAAAGTACCTTAAGTTTTTCTCAGTATATAGCCAGCTAATCAAGGCTGCAGTCACACATAACATCATTTGTTCAATATGGCTTATCAAGAAACACAACTATGTTTTGTTAAAAGTTTAGGGAATGTATTTTTTGGAACTACAATTCCCAAAGCTGATTCCAGCCAAGATGGTCACCAATCATATTGACTAGACAATTATGGGAAGTAACTTATTTAAACTATAGTTTGGTTAAAGGAAAAAAATCTTGCCAGGTTATAGTATGGGGTGACAACTTCTGCAGTTTTGATGCAGAATGTACATCTTTTCTTGCATTCTTGAAATTATTTGTCACCTTTTAAATATGTGCTCATATTCTATTTTTATTGATTCTCTCTTAAATGTTTAAACAAATAAAGATAAAGGCTTTTAAAAGGATTTTTCTTTTAAAAAAAAACACACTTAAAGCATATGGGAGGGGGAAGAGGTAAAATTCCCAAATGAATCAATGTTTGAATCTTTTTGCACATCTGGCAGTCCACTGAAAGAGCAGGAGATTAAATTTGCAATGAGAACCAACTGCCATAATTCCTGCTTAATGTTATGTTTGACCACAGCTCCAAAGTCCCAAGAACTTTTTTGCATCTTTTATTGCTGACTTTTAGGAGATCCTGGAATAATTTTGTGTTGTTGTTTTTTTAAATTAGGAGAGAACATCTGTAATTTCAAAATAATCAGAGGATTGCTCGGTATTGGGTGGAACCGTTTCATCGGGTCCAGTTGTGCTTTCATCACCAGGAATAGGTAGAAGATCTTCAAGGTCAAAGTCACGAGGCTCATCAACAGGTATTGTAGGTGGTATGATAGGTTTCCATGGTTTTCCTGGACACTTTGGTTCTGGCAGATCTGGCACTGTTTCAAACAAAGGCAGAGTGCCGTCTTGTGGTGATGGGAGATCAACAGGGAAAACCGATGAATCTTCATTCGTTCTTATGGTTTCAGTGTTGTTGTGTTGCTTTTCTATATCTTCCTGAGTGAATTCGCCTCCATCTTTGTGAGGCCTTTCGTTAGAAGGTGCCTTTAATTTCAACTGGGCACTTCGGAAAGGGGTAAATCCTGGAGGTCTCCTTGCAAACAACTGAAAAACAATTGTAATAAATTGACTTAGTTGCTTGAACTAGCCCAACCCATTCTGAAAGCCATGGCTGCGTAATATCCAGCAGAAATCACACATAAAATAGAATAAGGTGTACACAGAAAAATGTACATCTGGACTGCTGCCTTGCTATGATAATGGATTGGACAATGGCTAATAGGTTGAGATAGAATCCAGACAAGATGGAGATCCTATGGTTCAGATCGATGCCTGCCTGATTGAATGATCACCCAACCTTGTCTGGATGGGATGGTCCTCCCTCTGAAGGACCAGGTTGATGATCTGGGTATGATCCTGGATCTGGCTGTTTCTGTGGAAAAACAAATATCTGCCATGGACAGGTCTGCCCTTTCCCCACCATAGACAGATTACCCAGCTTTGATGACTAGAAGGTGGGCAGGTCAGCAGTTTGAGACCTGAATGCTGAATGAGGGAGTGAGCTCCTGTCTCTGTCCCAGCTCCTGCTGACCTAGCAGTTCAAAAGCAAAAAAATGCAAGTAGATAAATAGAGACCACTTCGATGGGAAGGTAAACAGCATTCTGTGCACTCTGGTGTCTATGCCTGCCTGCCACATATCCATGGAAATGTCTGTAGACATAGACAGTGCTAGCTCTTTGGCTATAAATGGAGATGAGGACTGAACCCTAGAGTTGGATACAACTGGCTATTGAGCAAAGGCGACCTTTACCTTAATTATATGCAGATACCCAGTGAGGTGTAGTGAATAGAGAAATCAAGTAGGATTCAAGTTTGAATGCCCTCACTCAGCTATGGAAACTGGCTGGGGGTGTAGAACTGGTGAAGCCACTCTCTGAGTACAGTATCTCACTTATCTCTCAATTCCATATAGTAGGTTCTGACTTGACAGCATATAACAACAACAATTATGTGCAGTAAAGGGAGAGTCATATTTTCGTACCATTTTATTAGGTCGTTCACACTTCACTTTAGGAACAACTTCTTGCTCCCAGGATCTTATATAAACAGAGGCAATGCAGTTCAAAGGTATCTGTCCCAAAACAAAATTGAGCAAAATTCATATCAAGTAATAATTATGCAAAACGTGGCATACAATTATTGGAGTGCTTGTCTTGAACTTTAGGAGTTCCCTACATGCAGATAGGACACAATTTATTTCCTTTCTTCCTTCCTTAAAAATAAAGCTAAAGTACAGTACTGTAACTTGGAAACAACCTCTTTACCATATATTCTACATAGCAAGATTCAAATTCCATTTAATTAAATGATTCTCAAACCTTAAAACTGTACTGGCTTGTCAGTATCTTAATCTTTATGTTATTATTGATGATAATTATAACATTGAATAATTCAGGAACAGATTAGTAGGTGCAATAACTTGTGACAATATTGAGACATCAGTATTCTTCTAAACCTTGAACTAAACCTTGTTACAAGCAGTAAAAACACTGCAACTCATCAGACATCAAGACAACAGAACACCTTATTTCAGTTCTGTATCAGATTCTGAATATTAGCTATCCTCATGGCAATCAGCCATAAAGATTGTCCTGGGAGCAATTTAATGCAGTGGCTTTCCATTTGCCTTCACATCACAGCATGACACCCGTACCACTGATCCCATTCCAGGTTTCACTTTCTGGTTTTGAGCCCTTTTGGCACACAATGTCCTCATTGGCCCCAGGACAATATTGATGAAGCTGCTGCCCTCCATCAAGATGAATTCCAGTGGACTTTGCCACTTTAGTCCTCAGGGTTGTCAGATTAGTTAATCACTGTCTGACAATTAGCATTGAGTTGGTGGCAGTATGGTCTACTCTATTACTATTGCAGGATAACCTGGCCAGGCTGGAGCAAAATACCTAGAGATTGCAATCCACAGACTGTGAAAGACTGTGATAAAGAAAATGCAGGTTGAAATCTTGTTGCACAAGTTATGGCACATAAGGTGGCTGATGTCATCAGCTGCAGCATTTTTTTCAGAAATAAAATGTTTACAGTTTCTCCTTTTAAGATAAAATCATGCCAGCAGGAGTGATCCAGGAATTAACAATCATCCCACCATCCACATTCAGCAACTCCTGAAGGCTTCATGGATGATGAAAAGCAACAGGATTTCAACCAGAGTAGCACTCATCATATTCTGTGTATCCTGACCAAAATTTGTGTTTGCTTTCTAATCAGAAGAGGTTTTTTAATGTAATGAGGAACTAAATTAATTTAACAAGTTGCAGCAGGAAACATGTTACAACAACAGATGGCAACTATCTCATTAGAATTATTGCTAGAAAAGCAGACTTCAGAAGTAAACTGAGAGACTAAGGGTACAATCTGATAAATAGGGATTTGCAGAGTGTGGCCCTCCAGATGTCATCAGAGTGCAAGCCATCATAGCCAATGTCAAAGAATAGTGGGTGTTGTAGATGCATGTGGAGGGCCATACTTTGCCCTCCTCTGTTATGCATATTTAATTATGCACCTCAGAAACCACAGACTAACACGGCTACTATTCCAAAAAAATTAATTATGCACCGTGTCCTACCAAGTTCACTCAGGACCTACTGAGAAGAGATACACAGGATTGTACTGGAAGGGAGTTGAACTCAAAGCTTAATGGTACATAGATTAGAAATGAACTATGCAGAAAGGAAGATTATATACTACCACCCTCAAAAATCTAAATTTAAATTTATTGTAATCCTTTAAAAGAACTTCCAAATAACTTACACTTTCTTTTAAAGCAACACAATCATCGATCATTTTGTTCACTTCAGCCTTGGAACAATTGGTCCTCTTAATGTCAAATTCTATTCGATACATTACTCCAGCAACAACCTGAAATTAGAGCAGAAAGTTGATCCGCATCTGCTTTTAGTTTTTATTATCATGAATTCAGAGCAATGCCACTGATGTAAAATTAAGCTCTATTGTCATTTGTCAAATTAGCTAATGATCCGGTCAAACATGAGTGTAGGAATGTGTATGTGTGCACATCCTGCTGCAAAGCCCCATTTAAATGCAAAGTATTGTTATTATTGAAAGTAAAAGCTTGTAAGATATGAGTTAGAAAGTACATCATTCAGGTTGGAATCAAAACCTTCATGTGTTGTTGGTCAGGGTCAAGCTAGACATTAAAGTGCATGAACATTACCTGTGATTAACCCCTTTCCCCTTCCACAATGGGATTTCCCCAGAGATACAGTCTTCAGCAATTAGTCTTGCAAATTAAGCACCTGTTTACTTTCCAGAGACCAAGTTCAAAACAAAGTACTCTACTGTATGCAAAATGCAAGATGTGGAGATGAGGAATATCTCATGCTATGACAGACATCTCCCACTTGAGGGAGCACTTGAAGTGTGCAAAGTATATTGTCTAATTTGATTCTGAGATTCAGAACTTAGACAGGGCTACTGTGTGATGTGATGGATCAACATAAGTGAATATTACTAGCTCTCTAACATCATCTGTAAGATATGCAAATGGATTTGAAAAATATCTCAAATTAAATGTGAAGAGTTTGTCCTAATTTTATACTAATTTTCTTAATTAGAATAAAATAAAACAGTAACTACAGAGTTCAAACCTGGACTGTAGCTTTTTTGACATTGTCAACTCTATAATAGAAGCTATCACCACTTTCTGAGTTACACTTTTCCAGAGCTGCATCCAATGGCTTCTTTAGTTCTTTACTGTGAACTGAAATAGATTTAGGGCAACCAGGACAGGATTTGATTTCTTCAACTACTATAAGAGAAAAACAATACAAAAATTGGATGTTATCAAAATGTAATTGCATCATTTACAGTCAGTAGGAGTCTGTGTGTTCACTAACTGGATCTTCCAATCCTCTTAAATTATTTCACATCAGTGTTTGCTGGTAGTAAATACCTAAGTTAGTAAAAAGTAGAGTTGTCTAACTATCTAGATACTATAGAAAGGCAAGTGTGTAAGTTCTTCAATTGCCTTTCTCCATCTCTATAAACAAAGAATTTGTAGACACTCATTACCTTTTAGTTTAAGCATATGGCTCCTTGTTAACTTGCAGCAGGAGAAGCGCTAAGTAACATGGCAATTACCTCCACTCCTATAGTATATCAACAAAGTTGGAGAGTAAAGGTGTGATAAGCAGCTCAGAAAAATAGAAATTTGCACTGTGAATTTGCACTCAAGAAATTGGGTTTCCCTGGATGACTTCACTTTACTGGACCAAACAGAGGTTAGCACAGAAAAAGAAGGAAATTGGAAATCAATCGTTATTTGCATCTTAAGGCAGTTTTTATTATAGGTATGACTGCAGCACAGCTGAGGACTGGAGTGGCTTAGTGGTTAAGAAGCTGAACTTGACAACTAGAAGATCAGCAGGTCAGCAGTTCGAGACCCGACTGCTACATGATCAAGTGAGCTTCCATCTCTGTCCCAGCTCCTGCCAACCTAGCAGTTTGAAAGCAAGAAATTGAAAGTAGATAAATAGGTACTACTTTGTTGGGAAAGGTAAACAGTATTCTGTAAACTCCAGTGTCTAGTCATGTCTGCCATGGGACCATGGAAATGTCTGCAGGTGCAGACAGTGCTGGTTATTTGGCTGTAAACCAGTGGTTCACAATTATTCAAACCTTGCCAATCCTTTGAAGTCAGTTTTCCAAAATTGGTGCCCTTGAGATATTTAGGATTACAAATCCCATCCTCCCACATAGCCACTGGCAAAGCTGGTCATGGGATGATTGTAGAAGGCCGATAAATATGGAAAGTGACAGATTTGGGAAAAACAGATTAAGTTACAGTTCTCTATAAGCTCTAAATCAGGGATGCCAAAACTTTTCAGGCCGTGGGCCAGTCACGTGGTTCCTCTCACCAGAAGCAGAAGTAAAATGTGCCTTGCAATCTGTTTTCACAACAGATATGTTTTGCAACAGGATGAGATAGATTTTAGTCTGCCATTTTCTCTGCTTAAACCACGGGTGCCCAAACTATGGCCTGTGGGCTAGATCTGGCCCCCAACACCAATTCATCTGACTCACACTGCCCTCATCACTCCCAGAAGCGGAAGTAAAATGCACCCATACGAGGGCAACACAGGCCAGATGAATTGGTGTCGGGGGCTGGATCTGGCCCATGGGCTGTAGTTTGGAAACCACTGCTCTAACTCCTATCAGCCCCAGGAAAAAAGACTCATGGTTGGGGCTGATAGCTATTGATGTCCACCAATATCTGGAAGGCCAAAGCTTCTCTGGTGCTGTTCTAAGATTTTCTGAGATACCAGCAATTTGAAAGAGACGCATCCATCACACTAGACCCCAGAACTAATACATAAAGAGTGAAATTGCTAGCACACTTCCAATATTTACAAGCCGTGAAAGCAGTAATCACAAACCTATGAGCTTGCACTTCTGTTCAGCACGCACAAGTGTGTTTCTAATGTCCACATAGGCCTCGACTGTACAGGTACCTTCACCCTGAAGTGAGACAAGAAAGTGGCGGGGGCGGGGGGGGGGGGAGAGAGTAGAAGACCCACTGAATCTTGAAGACAAAACTGAATGCAGCGTTTTGTGTTTACATGTTGAAATGATAGGAGTTGAAAATGTTCCTTTTATTTTTTTACTACATATCTCATACATGATGATGCGCATAGTTGTCATGACTTAGCAACTCTGAGTACCCACCAGTTGAGACCTTTCTTTGAGGAGACCAATGCTTATCATTTCCTGCTCTCCCTCTGCTAAAAAAAATCAATTAGGAACAAAGGCAGAGGTGAATTTGGAACTGCAGATGCAGTCTGGCCAGGTTATCCTGCTATGGTAATAGAGTAGGCCATATTGCCAGCAACTCAATGCCGAGTGTCAGGCAGCGGTTAACTAAGCTGATCACCCTGAGGACTAACGGCTTTGGGTGCTGAAGTTCACAGGGAAGGATGATGGTCCCCACTTAAACACCTCTTGATGGAGGGCAGCAGCTTCATCGATACTGACCTGGAGTTGATGAAGACTTTGTGTGCCAAAAGGGCTGAGGACCAGAAAGTGACTCGTGCAACTGGATCAGTGGTATGGGGGTCATGCTGTGATGTGGAAAGCAGATGAAACACTACTGCACTATATTTTAAGGGCAGTCTTCATGGCTAATCGCCATGATGATTGTCAATATTCAGATTCAGATATGGCAGAGGAAGAAGAAGGTGCTCATGGTCACAGTTCCTATAACCAGCCTCACCCCTAAGAGAGTCCAAAAATGCTGACTCATGGATCAATCCATATTGACAAAGGAGTTCTTGGACTCTTTCCCTCCCATCCGGAGCAAGTCTTTTGTGAAACTGCTGGCTCTTAATTGACAACCTCAAATACTTTGTACAAAAACAGGGGATGGCTTGTAACCATCTCTGTCCCTTGAAAAACCTATTTTCTTATATTTTCCCCCTTATGCACGCCTGCTGGGTCTCTTCCACGAATAAATGTCTCAAACCTCAGCAAATATTTAACGAGTACAACTGCATAGAGTACCCATGTGTGACTTAGTCTGTTGGGACCATAAAGACAATGATAGATGAAGTGAACACTAGCAGTGTACAGAGGCAAAAAATAATAATAATTAATTTAATTATTTATTTATTTAATCAGATTTCTATTGCTGTCCAACTCAGCAACAACTCTGAGTGGCTAACAACAATTAAAAACAATATTAAAACTAACTAAAAACCCTTAAAACCCCAATTGAAAGTCAAAATAATTTAAAATAATCTATCCCACACACCCTATCCATTAAAAGAGAGAGAGAAATCTTAATTATATAAGCCAGCAGGTGGGGGTCACCCCTCCATCGGTACCCCACATCTGCCCTGCCAGCCAGGTTTTCAGTTCTTTCCTAAAAGACAGCAACTCTGTCTGGAGACTCAGCTCAATTGGCAGGAGGTTCCATAGGGCCAGAGGAGACACAGAGAAGGCCCTCCTTCTGGTGCTAGAGAGAAGAGCCTCCCTAGCAGATGGCACAATGAAAGAGCCCCTCCACTCTGCTCTGGTGGGATGGACAGATGTTTTTTTGGGTGACGCAGTCTCTTAAGTATCCTGGCCCACTACCATATAGGGCTTTAAAGGTCATTACCAGCACCTTGAATTGCACCCGAATGCACACTGGGAGCCAATGCAGCTCCCGAAGCAATGGTGAGGCACAGGCATACTGCCTGCACCCCATCACCACCCAAGCAGCAGCATTCTGGACCAGTTGCAACCTCCGAATGGTCATCAAGGGCAGCCCCATGTAGAGTGCATTGCTATAGTCCAGTCTGGAGGTGACCAGAGCGTGTGTGATCATAAGCAAGGAGTCCCGGTCCAGGAGCGGGTGTAACTGGTGAATCACATGAAGTTGTGTGAAAGCCCTCCTAGCCACGACTGCACCTGTTCATTGAGCAGGAGTCATGAGTCCAGGAGGAACCCCAGATTACGCACCAGGACTGTTTGGTGCAAAATAGTCCCATCCAGAACCAAAGATGGTAGCTCCCGAAATAACGTGGAGGGGGAGGGGCATAGCCACTCAGTCTTGTCAGGATTCAGTTGTAGCCTGTTGTCCCCCATCCAGACCCCAGAATCTGGATAGGACTCTGACTACATCACTTGGATTACCACGGGCAGAGATATATAGTTGAGAATCATCAGCATACTGATGATACCTCACCCCGTGGGAACAGATGATCTCACCCAGCGGTTTCAAGATGTTAAATAGGAGGTGAGAGCACCGAGCCCTGAGGCACTCCATACTCTGTCTCTCTTTTCCCTCCTATCCTCATGTAACTTTTCCAGATTGTGGAACCAATTAGTTACAAGTAATACAGTTGCAGGAACTGCAGTGGCTCAAATGGTTAAGACGCTGAACTTGCATTTGGCAGGTTAGTAGTTTGAGACCTGAGTACTGCACAACGGAATGAGCACCTGTCTCCATCCCAGCTCCTGCCAACCTAGCAGTTCAAAAGCAAGAAATTGCAAGTAGATAAATAGGTACTACTTCGGTGGGAAGGTAAACAGTGTTCCATGCATTCTGGTGTCCAGGCATGCCTGTCATATGTCCATTAAAATGTCTGCAGATGCAGACAGTGCTGGCTCTTTGGCTGTAAACAGAGATGAGCTCTGAACTGTATTTTATTGTATTTTTACTGTATTTTTATTGTATTTTATTGTACTCCATTGTATTGTACAGATTTAAAATTATTCTGTTATGTTATTGATAAGGTCGTAAGACTAATCATTTAATAAACATTCATTCATTCCCTGAACCCTAGAGTGGAATACGACTGGCTTTCAAGCAAGGACGATCTTTACCTTTATCTAATACAGTTGCCTGTAATTCAATAAGTATTACAGTACAGTATTCTGTTTTAATGCTATTCTTCTACTATTTCTAAACTGCAAGAGATGTGTTTGTTTATGTTCCTCTGTGTTTTCCTGGCCTGTCAATAGGGACTTCCATTCAAAATTTTTCCGTGCCACATGCCTGATGCTTCAATCATGAAAAGAAAGTGGTGGCATTTCTTAATTGAGCAGTTATTTGAAAAGGAAAAAGAAGTTGATTTGCCAATAACCCAGATTCTTCCTCTGGCCAATAACTGGAGAAAGGGAATGCTGTAATGCACAAAGCAAGACAATCTGCTGTAACACAAAGAATGTTCTCATAGTGCACTGGTTGGTAAATTCCAGGTAAATCTGGCTGGAAGAGGCATGTGGTCTGTGCATATACAGGTGTGAACTGCACTGAAGATGGAGGCTGTACAGTATCCTTTTAAAGGAAATCTTTGCCTGAAGTAAAACTGGAGGCCAGTGCAGCTCCTTCAGCCAGGAGGGAAAACAGACTTCTAACAGGAGTGCCTTTATTAATGTGCTTAATTGTGAGTTAGTATTTTTACTCATTAATTTTTAATTAAGTCACCTTCCCAGTCATATTGTGAGTCACCTTGGATTCCAAGATTTCTAACTGGGAAGAACATACATTTGAAATGCAAAACAAAAACTGCATGTTCCATAAAGAGCCTATGTCTCCAGTGGGTTCCTTCTAATGAAATGGAACCGCAGGTAAAAACCGGGACCTCCCAATATTTATTTTCTTCATGTAGGAAACATATTTGCAACAAATTGAATTACTTACCCCTTCAGGAATGAGTTGGCATTCTGGAGTCAAATCTGGAAATTCATCCTTGGAACAATTTGTCTCTTTTATAGAATATTCAAATTTGTAGTTCCACCCAGCAACTACCTGGAATAGATATTTAAAAATTACATTTGAGTCATTTTAAGTGATGTTGTAATAAATTAAAGGAAATGCTATGGCCACACCAGCAAATTTATCTCTATTTTTGACTCTCTGATGGCTTCACTGTTTTTTTTTTTTGCTTCTAATATGAAAAATGTGCTGGCATATCACCCACTTCTCCCCGACAGGTTTCAGGTCCTCTGCCTTCTACAAACTTAACCGTAAAGGAGGCTTGTTGTAAAATGAATACAGTATGGGTAATTATTACAACAAATACAAACCTGACGCTTAGCTTTTGTTATTTCTTGGACATCAAAAAGGGAACTTTCTTTGCTTTGGTTGTTAAATTGCACTATCGTGTTTCTGACAATAGGCAGTAGTTCCACACTCTTTGAGTCTATGGTTTCCCAGCAGCCCAGACATGCATGAAAGGACTCGGTCACCTTCCTAGGGGCTGAAAACAAACAAACAAACAAACAAACAAACAAACCACATTCTAATCCTGGAAAGAAATACAGCTTCAACTTCTTTGCCCAAAGCATAAGCAAGAAAGGGTCAAAGCCAGTACACAAAAGGATGTATATTCTAGCAATCCAACTTGAAATTTGAATCAATCTTTACCTTCCAATGATCACTCAGAAGACAAGGCATGCTAAATGCACGATACAGAGGCAAAGAAAAGCAGTTGCAATGACAAACACATGTCTTTGGCTACTGGAAGGAGCATCCATTCCAAAAATGTGCTAAACCTATCATCTCATTCAACCTTTTCAGGTAGGCAGCAGGTAACCTAAAAACTAGACATTTCTTCAGTGGAATGGGAAGGGGTAGCAGCTGGATGGATCATCAGAGTGATGCTGATAAGAAAAATCATTAACGCCTCTTCCTTCATGTAGTACCATTCTAGAACCACCATCTCCTCAGCTACTTTTAACAACAATTGAAACAGAAAGTAGAAAATATATGAAATCTATAATTCAGAGATGGGCAATTGTGGCCTGCAGTTTCCCATCACCCTTCACTAATGGCTATCTTAAGTACATATTATCAACTGCCAGGTAATAGGATTAACTATCCTATGCCCCTCACCACCTAAACGGTTAAAGAGGAAAATGTGCTATTTGGGGGACATTGGTATTGCTTTTTGTTGTTACTTATAATTTTATTCAGGTTGTTTATTCTTTATGTTTAATATCTTATTGTTATTGTAAATATTTTTTTAATCTTTTGTAAGCCACTCAGAGTGGGAGAATATCCCAGATGGTCGGGAGATGGACAGACAGACTACACTAAGTGGAGGTGGTTGGGGGCTCCTGAGTCAATAGGGGAATTGAGGTTACACTGCATTTTAAGTCTCTACTTTCAAGAAGCTATCAAAAATGCTGTACCTGTTTCAGGTATAGGCTTCAATGCTTTGTATAGATCCTGGAAAGTCTAGTAGAGTAAGACCTGTGGGGCAGGGAGGAATTCACAGCCCCACTGACCCTGGAACCACCAACCTCAACTGGCCATGATCTATAGGAGTTGTGGGAGGGCCATGATTGCCTATGGCCATATTGCTGAAGTTACCATCCACAATTGTTTTAGTTATTATAGCCCTGCTGGATGCAAGTACTATATACCAAAAGAGTGCAGGATTTGATCACTGGAGTGGTGAAGTGGATGACACAGCAGCCATTAAGTGTTATAAATCAGGGGTGGAAAGCATGTAGCAATTCAGCTGTTGCTCTGGATTATGGGAGCTGCAACCCATCATATTCCGTCTCCCCATCTTGCTATAAATCAGGGGTGGCCAACCTACAGCCCGCAGCTCCGTTTTATGTGGCTCGCCACTACTGGAAGCAGAAGTGGATATGTTTACAACAGCTGTAAACCATGCCCATGCATGGATAAATGCGCCTGTGCCTGCCATAAATGCTGCTGTAAATGTACTTGCGGCTGTCGTAAACGCATTTATGACAGCTGCAGATGCGTTTTATGGCAGCGTTTACAGGAAGAGGAACCACGTGAAGGCGTCACTCAGGGGCCATGGTCCGGCCTGCAGAGCAAAAAGGTTGTGAAACCCTGCTATAAATGAATACACTCAGCCAGGACTTGAATTTGGCAACTCTGTTTGTTGTTTGCAGATGTGCTATTGCAGCATTCCTCAAACCTATAAGGAAACCATTTGCCTTGATTCTAACTCCAACCAGAAGGTCAGCAAGTCAGCAGTTTGAGACCTGAGTGCTATGCGACTGAGTGAACGCCCATTGAGTCTTTCCTAGCTCCTGCCAACCTAGCAGTTCGAAAGCAAGAAATTACAAGTAGATAAATAGGTACTCCTTTTGCAGAAAAGGTAACAGTGTTCTGTGCACTCCGGCATCTAATCATGCCTGTCCCATGACTATGGAAATGTCTGCAGATGCAGACGGCACTGGCTCTTTGGCTATAAACGGAGGTGAGCACTGCCCCTAAGAGTCAAACATGACTGGCTTTCAAGCAAAGGAGACCTTTACCTATCTTGTATACAGTAAAAGCTGTTCAAGCAACATGAAGGGATAGGAAAAGATCATTATACTCACAGAAGCTTCTTCAGATATAATGCAGAATTCCACCCCATCCCCCTTACAACCAGAGATGCACTTCCCAGTTGTACATGGGTAGCATGGCTAATTTTAGACTTCAGGTTTGTGAAACCAGCTAGAAAGTCAGGCTGTGGTAGGCGCACATCTACACACATTTCATGCCAAGAACAACTAGATGTCACCATTGCTTTATAAATACATCTGAAACTAGGCTAGCAGGCAAATAATATAAAACTGGACATTTAAGAAATACACTTAATTAAGATGCAAGTTCTCAGCAAGCTGGGAGATTCTTGCAGAACACTGCCAGGCACTTAGGATGGGGGTTCTGAGTTCAGTCCATAATAAATTTCTCAAACGTCCTCGCAGATGCCTATCATTAGTACAATTAGCTGTCAATATGAGAGGTTCTTGCTCTTGCAGTTCCTTGTGGAAGTCTGCTTTGGCGTTTTAATGTTGCCACTATTTTTATTTTAGCACTGTGTTGTGTTGCTTAAGGTGTTCTTTCGTAGTTTTAAAACCCAAGGATGGATGTTAAATTTCTGACATAAATCAACGAATTTTGCAAATCCATTCCTATACTACTAGGAGAAATACCACATGGAGTTTGCAACCACATGGATGCGAAAGGTAAAGGTAAAGGTCTCCCTTGCTCGAAAGTGAGTTGCGTCCAACTCTAGGGTACTGTGCTCATCTCCGTTTACCACCAAAGAGTCAGAGCTGTGTCTGCAGATTTTTCTGTGGCCCTGTGGCAGGCATGACTAGACGCCGGAGCACATGGAACACTGTTAACTTTCCTGCCAAAGTGGTACCTATTTATTTACTTGTAATTTATTGCTTTCAAACTGCTAGGTTGGCAGGAGCTGGGACAGACGACAGGAGCACACTCTGTTGTGTAGCACCTGGATCTTGAACTACTAACCTGCCAACCTTCCTTTCTATTTGTTTGAATAAACAATGGTATGTCAATAAAAAATGGCACCCATGCACCATCTGAATAGGATATACAGAAGCAACAGAAAAGCAATATAGCTCCCTAGCCTCACCCCCATGCAAGGCGTCTGATCCAGATTAGGTCTCTTGTGTTTACAGTGGAAAAGTGCAACCTCTAACTGTTCCTTTAATTTTTTTTGGAATAATGTACTGTTTAATGTACCGTTTAGATTAAGTTGTATGTATGGAAACAATATTGGTGGTGGAAAATTATTACAGTGTTGATGAACAGTAAGCTGCCTATAAATTGAAAGAGAAATGAGAGAGCATTCTTGCTTTCTGATCTCCATTCACACAAGAGAGACACACATTAACACATCAGGAAATCAAGTGTAGGTATTTCCACACCACTTTCCCTTGGATAACAGTTCCTTACACCAATCTTCTTGAGAGCTATAGTTCTTTGGGAGGTATTCTCTCTAGACCCCCCCAAAAAACAAAAAACAAAACAAAAAAACCACAATGAAACTACAACTTCCCAGAAGCACTGCAGAAGCTTCCTTTTCTAACAAATCCATAATAGGAAATCAGAAGGCTGGGGGAGTCTGATGGTGTTGATAATGCCTCAAATCTCTTGGGGTGTGGTAAGGCTACAAGTTTGCTGATTCTGGTTGATGAGATGCAATTCTTGGAGTGCAGTGGCTCAGTGGTTAAGAAGCTTGCCTTGTTAGCTAGAAGGTCAGCAAGTCAGCAGTTAAGTACTGCATGAGCATCCGTTGTCTCTCCCATCTCCTGCCAACCTAGCAGTTCGAAAGCAAGACATTGCAAGTAGATAAATAGGTACCACTTTGGTGGGGAAAAGATCTTGGGGACAAGAAAGGAGGCTCATTCGGGGTGTACCCTGAATCCAGCAAAAATCTTTTCAACCCAGAAAGTACCTTTGTGTGCTTCTGACACGATTAAAAAAATTCCTGGAATTCTTCCTGAATTCTGGAAACTGAAATTGAAAAATCCATAAAAGCACACCCCAAGAGATTATTTCCCATTTGGGGCATTTATTGAGTTTTCATGTAAAATGTACATACCTGGAGTAATTTTGCATATCTGTTCTATATGGAGATAATTCACAGTATCATCAGTGTGGACTTCAGCTTCACAGATGCCTGTATCCTACAAGAAGTAAAGAAGGATAATATTTATCTTTCCCCAATCATTCCATGCACATGTTAAGATGCAACATACTAACTAGCACACCATATTTACTCACCTAGTAGTTGGCTAGATACAAAAGCACCATCAGTAATCTATGCATTATGAGTAACATGCAAACAAATAAACATGGCTACAAAAGTACTATGGTTTGATTCCTATTGAGATTTTACTCTGAAGTAAGTGAAATCACTCAAGTTAATTAATTAATCAAGTTAATAAATAAGGTGGTGAGTGTGTGGTTTATGGGCATAGATTTTTTTTTAAACTACAAATCCCACAATTCTCCATTCTGGATTTTCTACAGTATTTGATAAACTCACACTTACATGTGGCTCACCTGGAGAAAAGGTGTACCTGGGAAGGCTTCATTCAAGGCCTAGCCCTGCCCTAGCTTCCTGTGTAGAAGGAAGCTCCCAGTTAGTAACAGGGCAGTCGCAGATGAGTCACATTTGGTTGTCTATAGCAGGGGTGCCCAAACCTTTTGGGCCGTGGGCCGGTCATCTGGTTCAGGAAGCTGGTCACTAAGGCCCGGGTCCCAGGTGCGGCCCCTGATGCCAATTCATCCGGCCTGCGAAGTCCTCATCGCTCCTGGAAGCCGAAGTAAAATGTGCCTGTATGGGTGCATTTTACTTCTGCTTCCATAAGCGACAAGGGCTTTGCTGGCCGGATGAATTGGTGTTGGGGGCCGCACCCGGCTCCCAGGCCTTAGTTTGGGCACCACTGGTCTACAGGTATGCATCTCTTAGGAAGAACTCTTAGAAAGAAGAATTCTGAAATTTGTAGTCAATTTTCTGCCTATAAATCTTATAGCTACTGCCTGGAACATTCTTAATTGCCTTTAATTCTCTGGTGCACCTTACACCATTTCACTTAATTTAGAATGAAACCTCACTAGGATTTTTGGCCTATATAAATATCATCTTAGGGCAGGGGTTCTCAACCTACGGCCTGTGGCTCCATTTCCTGTGGCCCACGTCCCTGCCACTGCCGCCACTGCCACCACTGCCACCACTGCCACCAGAAGTGGAAGTGGATATGTTTACGACAGCTGTAAGTGTGCCCACGGCTGTCGTAAACACATTTTTGACAGCTGTGGATGCATTTTACAGCAGCATTTACTGTGAGGGGAACCACCAGTCCAGCCAACCCAGCTATCTGAGTGGGCATAGTCCGGCCCATGGCTTTAAAAGGTTGAGAACCTGTCTTAGGGTGAAGAAGACTGTTGTGATAGAAATAGACAGCTTATGGTAGGTCTTGGGCCCATGGAAAGAGTGGTTTATTTATTTTTCTTGCTTCCCAATTGGAAGGGAGGTGTAGATATCGACAAATGAACTGTTGGCATATCCATCGCCTTGTTCTTATCTTTCTGTTTTAGGCAATCAGGTTACCATTTTTATTTCTAAAAGTGCTGTCTAAATGTGTTTTTGTTCAGCTGTTTGTTTGAATATATTATAACTGCTATGTTATGAGCTATGTTATTGTGCAGCAGAGCAAAACCATGTTCTACAAAGCAATTCTAAAAAGGGACACTCCAAACAAAAAAATTATTAGTTTGAAACTGGACTTCAGATCAGCACTAAATGTAACGAAGGGACTCTACGCCAAATTGTAAGGTTTGGCAAAAGGTTTTCAAGTTATGAATGTTGACAACGTCAATGGCAGCAGTCAAGTTGGTCTACATTCACATAGAGCAGGGGTCCTCAAACTTGGTTCTCCAGGTGTTCTTGGATTTCAATTCCCAGAAGTCCTGATCAGCAGGTCTGCTGACTTAGGCTTCTGGTAATTGAAGTCCAAGAACACCTGGAGAGCCAAGTTTGAGGACCTCTGACATAGAGAATTTTACTATTCACATAGAGACTTCAAATGATGGTGATTACCTTTAAAACCCTACATGGTAGTGGGCCAGGGTACTTAAGAGACCTTGTCACCCCAAAGACATCTGCCCGTCCGACTAGAGCAGGCCAGAGGGGCTCCCTGATAGTTCCATCTGCTAGGGAGGCCCTGTGGAACCTCCTGCCAACTAAACAGAGCTTTTATTCTTTCGCAAGAGTCTTAAGACCTGGCTGGCGCGGTGGGTGTGGGGGCAGCGGCTGGGGAAACAACCACCCTGGGTTTGCTTGTTTGACTATTGCTCAGGCTGTCAGCATCTTTTTTTAAAAAAATGTTTAATTTTTTAAAAAATTCTAAATTGTAATGTACCTGTAGTTCAATTTTAATGCTGTTTTGATGTTTTTGTGAGTTTTTATTTGTTGTGAGCCACCCGGAGTCGTTTCAGTGAGGATGTGGTAGTAGAAATGTGGGTAATAAATATAAATAAATAAATATATAAGGAAAATTGCAGAAGCTGACTCCTTTTTTCGTTAGTTAATCACTCCTCAACAAACACAAAGCAATTGTTATAGCTGATTTTCAACAAATGTAAATGGTAGTGAATGTAAGAGGGTATCCTGTGTAGACCATCTTGACTGCTGCCATTGATGAATTCAACAGTCAGACTGACCTTTGCTATTTAAAGGTTGCCATATTTTTTTCCTGTTGGAGAGACAGGCATGATATTGTACAGCAATACTGGGCCATCTCCTGGTATGTTAAATCATGAATACAGAAGTACAATATCTTTCTGGTTTTTAATTAATTTATTTAAAATGCAGAGATTGCTCTCATTTTCTAAGGTGCACAACTATTCTGGCAATTGGAGGTAAAATTTCTAGCTTAAGATAGCTATCAAATCAGGGCCATGCAAGTCTCATACTGCTATGACGTAACTGTGTACTGAATAACCATTTTCTTCTGCTTGTCCCAGAGCTTAGCTCTAAAATGTTGGGTTAAATACACTAGTACCTCGGATAACAATGAGACTTGGTTCCACAAGTCTCATCATTATCCAGTTTTTAACATTGATCGCACAACGTTTAAAAAAGCCCTGTTTCCCTGGAGGCTGCAGCAAACCAGAACATCAGGATTTGAATCCTGACATTTTTGCTTGCTGCAGCCTCCAGGGAGGTGGGGGAACTTTGGAAACAGTTTGGATCGGGTCTCCTGACCTCCCTGGAGCCAGCAAAAGGGGGGGGGGGTCAGGGAGCCCAAAATTGGTTTAAAAAGTCCATTTTTTTAACCCATTTTGGGCTCTCTGACCCCTCTTCCAGCTCCAGGGAGGTCGGAAGTCCCGATCCACAGCTGCAGGGTGACTGGGGAAGCCAACGGGGGAGCCCCCCATCAGCTTTCCAGCCACCCCACCCCTGCCTCCACAGCTGCAGGGTGGCTGGGAAGCTGGAGGGAGAACCCCGTTCAGCTTTCCAGCCACCCTGCTGCTAAGAACGACTGCATCGGATAACACTGACAGATCGTTGTCCGATGTTAACATTATCCGATGCAGTCGTTATCCAAGGTATTACTGTACTGTGAAAACACTTTCAAAATGGCCTCACTTCTTCTAAGAGCTTAATGTTTCTCTATGCTCCCAATAATCATATTATAGTGTAATTCCCTTCCTCTTCCCAAGGGAGTGCACTTGCCAGTTCCAGCATTTACCTACTACTGTACTGCTATGCAGAGTGAGGCAGCTGCCTGAGGTGGGATTATGTTGGGAGCTTTAACAAAATATTGGAACAACGAGACTGCAGCTCCCACTGCTGTCATCCCATCACCAATGTTGAAATAAGATTGGCTTCGGTACCTGGAGTGGAGGCGAAGCCATTTTGTGCTTTTACATAGGCACAATATCTCTTAGAGCAGTCATCTATGTTCAAGCTACATTAGTGATAACAAGGAGTAGGGCTTCCCCCAAATTTGTGTCTACACTGTGGAGTACTGTCCCTGCGTGTCACTCTGTGTTTCTTCTGTTTATTGCACAACAGTCATAGAAAATGAAATGTTCTGTTCAGTCATTCAAAATGAACTTATTCTATGTGAATAATAGGGTTTTCCCTCTTCTCACATGTAGAAGCCAATGTGTAGCATTTAAACAGACATTCAGCAGTACTGTGCAAAAGTCTTAGGCCACCACCTGCTGGTTGGGGAAAATTTAATGAGTGATTTGAGGGGTCATAACTCAACCACTGAGCCACCTAGATACACTCAAATTAGAGAGAGTTTTCTGTTAACTCTTTTCTCAACCTTCTCCAAGGTTGTCAAAGTTTGGAGTTAAGATGTTTGAGCTATGACTGCCCAAATTATTAACTGAATTTCCCCCAAACCGGCTGGTGGCAGCCTAAGTCTTCTGCAGAGTACTGTATGTAAAATATTTAACTAGTTTTCTCTTTTACTGTTTTAGAAAAAAGCAATCATACTTATATGTTGGGGAGGGGAAATGTTATTATGAGGATGCTGGTAGGTCCCAGGAGTATATCTGGCCCTGTGACCATCAGTCATAAATTGGCTACACCTGTTTTAAAGTATTTACATTAAGAACTCAAGTAGCTACACATTCTTTCTATAAACCTTAGAGTCTCCTGAGAATCCCTTATTTGTTTACACCGAGAGTTAAGTTAATATGGAAGTGAGTTGAAAACAAAGGCTCTATCTTTCTCTGCCTTATATAAGGGATTATTGCTGATAATGGAATTTTGGAAGAACAGGTTTTATCCCTTGTTGTTTTCATATAAAACAATGCTTGTAATTCATGAAATGACTGGGTATTTGAAATACCGCTAATCTTGCTCAGTTCTTGGAAAGACTATTAGATTCACATCAGTGGATGTGTTGGTCTTTGTAAAAGATAAATGAGGCATAAAAATATTGACGTATTTGGACATATCATCTATATATACCTCAGTTCTAGCATCCCAGTTGGCCTTATCCAGCTAGCAGTCATTATAGATAATTGGACAATTGTACTACATGTTGAATGAATGCTTGGCAACAAATCAGGAGTAGTATTTCGGTCCAGAAAAGGGCTAAGTAAATAGGTAGGGGCAAGGAGGCCAAACCTGTGAGTATGGGTTCTTCCTCTGACCTCGTCTCAGAGGATAAACAGGAAGACTCCATATGAAATGGGCCATTGCTAATGCTGATTTTTCAAATCCACCGTGTCTGCTTTGGTGATACAGTGCTGCTGTTCTTCTTCCTTAAATGCCATCTCTGACTGTGAATATTGGCTATCATCATGGCGATTAGCCATGAAGATTGTTCTGGGAGCAATATAATGCAGTGGCCTGCTTTTCAACTGCCTTCTGCATTGTAGCATGACACCCATACCACTGATCCAGTTTTGCGAATCACTTTCTGGTACTGAGTCCTTTTAGCATACAAAGTTCTACTCCCAAGTCAGGATTGATGAAGCTGCTGCCCTCCATCAAGATGGATTCAAGTGGGATTTAATCTACTTGGGGACCATCACCCTTCCCTGTGGACTTTGGCACCCAAGGCCATTAGTTGTCAGGGTTGTCAGGTTAATTAACTGCCGCCTGATGATCAGCGCTGAGTCACTGACAATATGGTCTACTCTATTACCATAGCAGGATAACAAGGCCAAACTAATTATATTGCTATGGACTGTGGTTATTTCTTCTTTGGTGGGTTGGAGGATAATTGGCCAGACTGGGAAGGTATTTAGCCCATGTTACTCAGCAAACAGGTCTGCACAGAAAGTCAGCCAGAAAAATCAGACTGATAAATCTGGATCTATGCCCTATGTGTGGCAAAAGTTCTGTACAGTCAAACCTCGGATAAAGAGCGCATCACTTAAAGAGTAACTCACTTAAAGAGCAGAATTTTCTCTGAATGTTTGCTTTGCTTAACAAATAAAACCAACCAAAAACTCGCTTAACAAATAAATCGGGGTTCACAACCCACCCACCCCACAATTGGTCACTTACAATGGTGTTTCGCTTAAAGAGCAAACTCGCTTAAAGAGCAATCCTGTGGAACACATTATGCTCTGTGGTGGGCAGCAAAAGAATTTGCTACCACACTGTGGGTGGAGCCTATGTAATGGGTGGAGCCTACATTGTAGGCAATCTAGTCATGCCTGCCATATGGCCATGAATACATCTGCAAAAACAGGCAGCACTGGCACTTTGGCTGTAAATGGAGATGAGCACTGCATCCTAGAGTGGGATATGACTGGCTTTTGAGCAAGGGAGACCTTGAACCACTTGCAGGGACAAAACCTGATGGAGCAGGACAGGGAGGTAGGCATGGCCACCTAATTTCGCAGCCGCCGCTGGCCCCCCCCCCCCAAGCCTGGATACCTAATTTCACCACCACCCTGCCCAGAGGCCACCCAATTTTGCTACCCCCCTCCCGTGTGTGTGTGAACCTGTTGCTGCCCACCACTGATTATGCTTTTTAAGCGAGCTACAACTGTATACTCTAATCAATAAATGTCATGGTCATTTATCTGCCACTCTTTATTATGTGAGATTGGTCTTTGCTGTTTGTTTTGTGTTTCTCTGTTCCCAGTAAATGCTCATGGCAATAACTCATGCTTAATACTGGCACATTTGTGAAAATGTGTGCTATTGCTTGCAGATAAGCTAGGCTTCACACACCCAGATTTTTATCTGTCTGCCCATTCCAGACATTTGCAACCAATTTTTCAATTTAATCTCTAACTTCCAAGAGAAGCATGCAAAATTATTAAACACTGCTCTAAAATGCACTGGTAAAAACCATACAGGACAAAAAAAAAGAAATGATAAAAGAAGAGAGCACAGATAGAACAGCAAGTTCAAAATTAGAATGACAATATATTAAAAAAAAAATTTTTTTAAACTGTAGCCACATGAATAAAATATGGTTGATGTGTCCTTAAAAACCTTCAGGAAATAGAAAGCTCTGCACCAGGAATCTAAAAATAGGTAAATAGATGTCAGGTAAAAGCAAGGGCAGAAGGAGAAGAAGCAGGAATGTCAGACAAAAGTCTTAGGGCTGGCATAGTGGATTTGGGGTAAGTATGAAATATTTTTTTAAAAACAAATTAAAGTATTTAAAGAAATTAGTTAATTTATTATGATTTCATGCTTATGATGAATGAGTATTCATAAAATGGCGTATTCTCCTTGACTTCCCCATGCCAGAATTCCACATCAAAACTGCCTTTGTGTTCTCAAGGTTTTTTGGCTCCCCATGGAATGGAGATCCAAGTTTCACTTTTCCTCCTCCCATCCCTACTTTTCCTTTCCTGCATTGGGAACTGCAAAATCCTGCTTCCTGACCAAGAAGTGTGCCTGCCTGTGCAGGAATTCTAACAATCACAGAAAGCTTGGAATTTCTTCCAGAAAACAGAAATAACTTGAATGCTTCTAAGAAATTCTGCAAGATTATCTGTTTGAATTTTTTGGAGGAGAAGTTCCATGCAGAGAAATTTTTGCTAGTACAGTACTATAGTTGAAAAGAATGATCTCTCACATTGTTTTTCTCCAAGAGTAAGAGGTTGCAAGATTCATATCTCTAATTTTATATTTGTCTCTGATATATTTTCTGACTCAGCAATCACAATCATTCAACCAGAATACCCGACACATTGACTGTACTACCAAAGCCAGCAAAACACCTTGGGTTGGCCCTGGAAGACTTTATTACTCAAGCAAGGAGCATTGCTAGATGAGCAATATCGTATGCCAGTGATGGTGAACCTATTACATGCGTACCAGAGGGGGAACTCACAGCCTTCTCTGAGGGCATGCATGTCATCACTCCAGCACAGTGTTTGTCCTGCCCCTCTACCCAGCAGCCCAATGGGAGTGCTTCCTCCCTTCCCCCAGCACAGACTTGGTCCCACCGCTCTGTGGCACTGTCGGCAATCTGTTGAGTTTGGGCACTCAGTCTCTAAAAGGGTTGCCATCACTCTCCTATACCATATGACAATGTGGCAAAGCTCTGAGGGCAAAGGGCCCTTGTAATGTCACAGGGGCAGATCAGGAAAGGACGGAGGGGTATTGATCTTCTTCTGGCCCAAGTGATTGTGGAAAACGACATGCAGACAAATAGGCTAAGAATCTGGGTAAAACACAAAACTCATTCACCACTAAGGAAGTGGTGGTGGCATGATCTAAGAACATCTTATGCCCTTAGACCTGATGACTATAGAAAGCATGTTCCCCTGAGAATAGGCAGATTGTCCAGGTGTTTATATAGATCAGTGATGGCTAACCCTGGCACTCCAGGTGTTCTGGAACATCAATTCCCTGAAGCCCAGGTCAGCAAAAGTGCTGACTTGGGTTTCTGGTAATTGAAGTCCAAGAACACCTGGAGTGCCAAGGTTTACCATCACTTATATACATCATGGAAACATAGGAAGCTGTCTTAGGTGGAGGTTCATGACCCTCTGCACTGATCACCCCATGATCACCAGGACTGTAATTTGTCTTTTGTGCATCACATATTCTCCTGTTGTGATTTCATGTTTGTCAACCCTTCTAAGGATATTGCTGTAAACAATGCAACCATGCATAGATTCCCCACACGTTAGTTCTCATTGTTGGATACAATACTACGTTGCACACTACTATGTCCCCCCATCCCACTTTGTCACAACTGACGAGTTCATACAAGCATGTGAATTTTGAAGAGGAGGAGGTTTGAGTACTTACTCCTTCTGAGGGTGCCAGGAACTCACAGTTTTGCCAGGGAATATCTGTGCCAACAGTACAGGAGGTTTCTTGTAGTCGATATTTCACAAAGAAGTTTTTGCCAAGGCCTTCCTGGAGAAGATAGTTGTATAAGTCATTGTTATTTTGGCAGTAAGAGCCGGAGCAACAAATTGTTTCAAAGGCTTTCAAAGGCCTTCTTAATGGTACATTTCAGTGCCTGTTAAAAATGGAATCAAAGGAAGACTGTTCCCAAAGTCATAAATGGACAGTGCCCTGGGAGCTTCTGCTGTTGGGGGTGGGGGGTGGGCTCTTCTAAAAGTGTTGTAGGAATACTGCCAGGTTCCCCTCCCCCATATCTTTGAGATATTGTGCTTTGACAGCTGTTCTAGACAGGTGATCAGGCAGCTGTTCTAGATCAGGTGTTAGGCTAGGTTCCTGTTGGTTCTATAGTTCTATGTATGACAGAGATTTACACCCCAAAAGACATGAGAACAGCCCATGTCTATTGAGTCAAAGTCTGCTGCCTTTACATCTTAAGCCGATTTTGGGATTTCCCCTCTCTCAATATGGATCAGAATGCCTCAAATTTATTAGGAAAAGAGCTGCCAATCAGCAGGTTTGAGGCATTCTAATCCATCTTGCTAGAGATGAAGTCTGGAATCTACTGTCTCTGAGCATGTTTTGCAAATTGCTTTTAAATACTGTAAATGAAGATGGCCATTGTGGTTTGCCATTGATCTTGGAATTAAAAAAAAATTCTGCACCATATCCAACTGTGTAGTGCTCAGTCTGATGAAGGCTAGTGGAGAGCCTCTGTGCGTGAGATTTTCATGGTGAGATTTTCATGGTCTAATAAATATATCACCTACTCTTGTCTTCCTTCTGGAGGAAGGCTAAAAGACCACCATCCTGGTCTAAACATTCTCGAATTGCCCCCCCCAATCAAATTGCCCCCCTGTGGGGCATGTACCCCAAGTTGGGAACCATGGGTTTTGACCAAGTTAATGGCCTTTAGGCTTCCTGATGTGAATAGGAGTTCACTTTTTGAATAATAAGAGAATTATATGTCATAAGGGGAGGGGTATCAGGATTTTAGAGATGCTTAGGCGGGGCATGGCCAAAAAAAAAAAAAAAGGCTGAAAACCACTGATCTAGACTGCGCATGGGATTATCTATCAACTGAATGCTCTTGCATAGAAAAACTCCTTCCAGAAAAAAGATGCTGATTCTTAGCTAGTAGAAATGGGGCCTCCCCCCTCAAAAATGCATTTTCTTTTGGTTTTGGAATATTTCTGGGTGTTTCATGGAGAGCCTGTGAAATACAAAATATTTTGGATTCCAAAGGAGAGGATAATGGAATTATTGGATTTCATTTGGATCTCATCTTTTGGAAGCTGTAGATCTGGTGAATGGTTATGATGAGATCTAAAGTGTTTGATTATGTTTCTCTTTCTCACTTGTACTGTTTCCTGCTGATAACACTGACTAGAATTATTATTATTATATTTCAACTTGTACGCCACCCCACTCACAATGCGACTCTGTAATGTGAAATAAAATACTTTCTTTATAGGTCTGATAATAATAATAATAATTTCATGTCAGAAATTATTCTGGATTGAAAGGATTTTTGTTGGAGAAACATTGCTCAGGGGATGCCCGAACGAGGCTCCTTTCATGTCCCCAAGATCTTTTCCCACGAAAGTGGTCCCTATTTATCTACTTGCAATTTCTTGCTTGCGAACTGCTAGGTTGGCAGGAGCTGGGACAGAGATGGGCACTCAACCTGTCATGCAATATCTGGGTCTCAAACTGCCAACTTGGCAGCCTTCCAGCTTACAAGGTGAGCTTCTTAACCACTGAACCACTGCAGCCCCTGTGTAGGTCTGATGATCATTTTCCCCCAGGCACTGCTGTTCTAGTTCATACTTTTGGCACAGATCTTTGTCCATTGCGTTGACTCTGATTATTCATAGTAGTTTTGAGGGTTCTATAGGTCAACTTAATTCAGCAGCAGAGGCCCACATTAGGAGAACCAAAATGAAAGCATGCAAAAGATTAAACACTTTTGTTTTTTCTGAAAGACCAGATATGTGAAAGGGCTCAGAAATTAAAGAATACACCCCAAAAGAACCCCAAATCATAGAATCGTAGAATAATGGAGTTGGGAGGGCCTATAAGGCCATGGAATCCAGTCCTCTGCTCAGTGCTGGAATCAAAGTACTGTATACCTGACAGATGGAGGTCTAGCTTTCTCTTGAATGCCTTCAGTGTTGGAGTGCTTTCTACTCCTGAACTAATTGGTTCCATTGTCATAATGCTCTAACAGTGAGGAAGCTTTTCTTGATATTCAGCCGAAATCTCACTTCCTGTATTTTGAGCCTATTATTGGGTGCCATGTACTCTGGGATAACCGAGAACAGATACTGCTCTTCCTCTTTATGACTATCTTTCAAATATTTGAAAAATGTTATATCTCCCCTCATTCTTCTGTTCACAAGGTTAAATATGCCCACTTCTTCCAGTCTTTCCATATATGGATTGGTTTCCAGTCCTCTGATCCTCTTTGTTGCCCTCCTCTGAACTTGTTCAATCTTCTTAAAGTATGGGGCCCAGAATTGGACACAATACTCAAGATGAGATCTAACTGGTGCCCAATAGAGGAAACTAGTATTTAATATCTGTTTCAACTCTGCACAATCCTAGCTTTCTCTTCATGACTTGCTAGTTTTCTGAGTACAAGAATATTTGTTTTTGTAGTTGTTCATTTTGCAGTCCAGTCCAATCACAAGTTTACCACCTCATCTACTTTTAAAAAAGAATTTTAGGTCTCAGTCTTATATAAGCTGAACTCCATGGATTTATACAAAAGCAACAGAATATTAAGGGGGGAGGACTGTGGTGGCTCAAGCGCTTAAGATGCTGAACTGGAAGACTTGAAGGCTGGAGTTCGAGACCTGAGTACTACACGACGGAGTGAGCTCCTGTCTCTCTCCCAGCTTTTGCCATCCTAGCAGTTTGAAAGCAAGAAATTGCAAGTAGATAAATAGGTACCACTTCAGTAGGAAGGTAAACAGCATTCCGTGAACTTCGGTGTTGAGGCATGTCTGCCACATGTCCTCAGAAATATCTGCAGATGCAGACAGCGGTGGCTCTGTGGCTATAAACAGATGAGCACTGAACCCTAGAGTTGGATATGACTGGTTTTCGAGCAAGGGAAACCTTTACCTTTAACAGAATATAAGCAAGGTCAGGATTTTCTTGTGCCTGCCTGCTGCCCTCTGTGAAACAGCCCTTTCAGCTTAACAGCCTGTGAAACGACTTGCAAAACCCATAAAGCAGGGCAAATGTTTACTCAAAGCACACCTCACCAAATATTTAAACCGCTATGAATAACATTTTAATGAGAGTGTCAGAAACAATGCATGCTGGAGACATTGCTCAGTCAGCATTCAAATTCTGTGGTGGCTTAAGCCCAAATAGCTTATCTTCCAGCCTGCTTTTATGAGCAGCTGAGGTAAACTGCATCTATTTTGAGCTCCCTCAAAATTTTATGAACTTTAGCTCAATATTTCTACAGGCCAGTGTGACTGAAGGCAGAATGGCTACGGTCTCTTTTTAGCAAAGGTTTATGCATGGCTGGGGATTGATAGGAACAGCAGCAGCCATTTATATTGTGCTAGCATCTGCATCAGAAATTTAGACTACAGTACAGTATTTCCAACATATACATTTAGAGTTTGGAGGAAACAGATAACCCAATAGAGTTCTATAATGTGTTACATTTTATGATTCAATGGCCTATATTTATGAATGCTGGTATTAACTCATATCCAGTGGTCATACAATTTATGTGTTACAAGGGATGCAAGCCTTGACTTCTTAATTTGTTGCTGCAGTTTATGCTATTTGACTTAATACCTGAATTTTTTTTGGAATAGTAGCCGTGTTAGTCTGTGGTTCAGGCATATCAGAAAACAAAACAAAATAAACAAAATAAAATAAAAAATACTGTTTCCAGTAATACTGTTTCCAGTAATACTGGGCCCCACGGCACCACACACAACATTAAAGGCAGTTTTACTTGTGCTTCTGCCAATGTGATTTATGCCATCTCTTGCCAAAAATGTCGTTCTGTGCTTTATGTAGGACAAAAAAGACAATCTTTATGCAAAAGAATTAATGGACACAAATCAGATATCCAGAATGGCAACACAGAGAAACCTGTCTCAAACCACTTCAATCTAACTGGAGACACTATCAAAGACCTGAAAGTTACAATTCTGGAACAGAGAAATTACAAGACTAGGATTGAAAGGGAGACAGCAGAAATCAAATACTGTACATCCATCTGATAGACACCCATCGCAGGGGATTAAATATTAGTGAAGGGTTTCTGGAGCATTTTCCAATTTGATACACAGATTGGTAAAACAGGAAGTAACCAAGTACAGTGTTTTTGTTTGCAGACCAGAATGGGCTTTCTCAGACCCTTTGAGATTGAAAGGGAGACATTTAGAGCTAATTTGAATAATCTATTGTTGCTGCTGGCTGTGGGAAACTGTATTGTTGTGCTTGCTTCTTGTCTGTCATTTAGCTTGAACACACCCTGCTCCCTTTGACCCCTGAATTTGGTATATAAAAACCATGCCTGTAAGTTTCACTCCTTGTCTGAAGAAGTGGACTTGATCCACGAAATCTAACAATAAAAATATAGCAGTTAGTCTTTAAAATGCTACAGTGTTTTTTATTTTGTTTTATTTATTTTGTTTTGTTTTCTGATATGCCTGAACCACAGACTAACACAGCTACTATTCCAAAAAAAAAATCAGGTATTAAGTCAAATAGCATAAACTGCAGCAACAAATTAAGAAGTCAAGGCTTGCATCCCTTGTAACACATAAATTGTATGACTATCTGCATTGCCTGATTTTAGGGCAGAGTGGTACAGGGTGGAGAGGTATGGGAAAAGAACAAAATGTCATTTGAAGTGATTAGTGGTGGGGATCAGCAGGTTTGCACCAGTTCGCCAGAACCGGTAACAGAAATTCTGGTCCATCCAAGTTTTGAAATAAAGTACTGTAGTCCTAATTCGGGTGCAACACAGGGCTTTCCCCTGGCCACACCCACCATACCACACCAACAGTGTGGTAGTAATTTTTTTTGGAGCCCACCACTGGACATGATCCTTGCCTCTCAAGGGCAATGTGTTCCTCCAAATTATACTTCTCCAGACAATTGGGAAGTGTTTAATTTGCTGGATTTCTACAGCTGTAGCAACATTGTGAATTGTTTACTTTGAAGCTCTTGTCTACAATTGCAGCAAAGTAAATACTTTCCCTGCTTGTTGGGTACGACCAGGAGAAGTGTAATTATTTTCCCTTATGTTCACTACATGATTGCTGCAAAGTAAAGGGAGACAATGTACTCTGACAGCTGCTTCCCTCTCTTTTATATTATCCCCAGCATCTACATACTCTGGGAACTGGCTCAAAGAGAATGGTTGTTTGCATTGAGTTGCTTCACACAGGTGTAGATTCAGTTTTCTTAACAAGTGGCAGTTAGGAGCTGAGATTTACACTGTCTGATTTAAGCTGGCCTACATAACTAATAGTAGTCTAGCCAAATAATACTACTTTCTTGTGACTTTAAAAGCTAATCTGAAAGGTCCTTTAAAGCATTTTCAGAAGGATTTTGAACAGAGTTTTTTCAAGCAGTGTGCTATTTTCTCTCAATCCTAATTTTTTGTTTCTTTGGTCCCCCTCCCCCCAAGTTATAGAAAATTAATAAAAAAATAAAACAAACCAAAGAGAAAGATACTGAATTGCTTGCAACAAATTAGTTTGGGTTTGTTTGTTTGCTTCCAGTGAGTTACATGACACATTTGTTCTGCACTGGAATAGACAACCCTAAAGGTAAAGGTTTCCCTTGCTTGAAAGCCAGTCGTATCTGACTCTAGGGTTCAGTGCTCATCTCTGTTTCAAAGCCAAAGAGCCAGCGTTGTCTGCTTCTGCAGATGTTTCCGTGGTCATGTGGCAGGCATGACTAGACACCAGAGCACACAGAACGCTGTTTACCTTCCCACCAAAGTGGTCCCTATTTATCTACTTGCAATTTCTTGCTTTTGAGCTGCTAGGTTGGCAGGAGCTGGGACAAAGATGGGAGCTCATTCCATCCTGCAGTACTTAGGAACCGAACTGCTGATCTCCCATCTCCCAGTCAGCGACTTAGCCACTTGAGCCACTGACGTCCCTAGGATGTAACAAAGTCCCCTTTATTAGAAGTTTTAAAGATATTTTTGAGCAGAGGTGAGAAATATTCCACCACCCCTGCCACCATCCCACGTATCAGGGTTGCTACTACAACATTTTTCTCTGTACTGGCTAGCAATTGGACCTGATAAATTTTTGTTGTCATTTTCAGCAATATAGCATGATTAGCCAAGCATGTTCATGAATGCAAATACGGTACACCTGTCCATCCATGTGTGCACACATAGCAGCCTTTGCAGTGAGAATTCTTAGCACAGTGGAAATGTTTATATAGTTTCACAAAGGTATTCATTTCCTTCTTTCTCTTTTTGTCCTAGTCATATCTGTTAAATATTACACATGTGTGTGTGCTCCACACACAGTACAAAAAATTACAATTACATGCTAATGCCATGTTGTAAGACTATTTGTGCTGATTTCTATGGAATCACTTCTTCTATAGCAAGTTTTTAGTACTTAATCAATGGTTTGAAATTTGATGTCCTCATATACTTTTTATAAAAGCAAGTACCCTTCCCATTGTGTTTCAGAACATACTTACTATTCTCTTAGCTTCAAGCACCACACTGAGAGCAAAGAGATTGCCATGTATTTGCTCTCTGTTACGTGCCTTCAGCGCAAGGTCCACTGCTTGGAAGACTTCAGGATCATTGCAGTCTGTTGCTTCCTCCTGAAGATCAGCTTGGCAGCCACAAATGATGAGGACTAGAAGAATGAAAAGTTCCATATCTGGGATGAGAGGCTCCTTCTGAGACCAGGGGATTGAGAAGGCAGGAGGAAGAACTTTTTATAAGATTAATGAGGAAATCCTTTATGAACAGACTGCTGTTGTTCTCTGCTAATCAAGCAAAAACTTGAAGTGGGGACGAGTGCCAGATGGACTTTTGTCATCTCCCGTTTACAGTGCAAACAACAGCCTAAGTTTATCCAAACATCTGCTTTTAAAATAAAATTCATGCTGTTGTGACATCAAGTTTGTCCAGCTGCCATTTATGTTCCAGGATGGACCTCAGAATGTCAGGGTCAGAACGTAGGCTACTGTTCTGGGTCAAATTTTGTACATTCTAAAACATAGAGAACTTATAGATAATATGTTGACTTTAACATTCATTCCTTAGATGAATAAAGAAAAGGAACAACCTGATTTGTTAACCCTGACCCCTCTTTCCCACTTTTGTTGAGCAACATCTAGCCTTCCAGATATCACTGGACTGCAGCTCTTATCTCCCCCATTGGCTACAGTGGGTAGAATTGAGAGGAACTACAGTCCAACCACACCTGGAAAGCCACAAATTATGTTTGTACATCTGTTGCTATTCATCTACCCTGTCTATATATGTAATAAACAAAGTCACTGGATTTTAGAGAGAGAGAGAGAGAGAGATTATGGCACCTAGGAATCTGTTCCATTACTCACAAGTTTCCTCTTCAATTTGCCCTGGGATGCACCAGAATAAAAAGTTTTGCCAAGCAATGTGGCAGTGGAACCCAAGGAACTGTCTCATGGAGATGTGGAAACAAGGAACCTTTGATTCCATGGAGATTGCTAGGACCTAGACCAAAGATGAGCAGAGTGTTGCCCAAGGATTGGGACTCTGGTCTTAGAGCCCTTCTCAGACATGGAGTAGAAAGGGGATATGCAATATTTGTCTGTAGTAGTCATTCCCAACTACAGTATACAGTAATAATAATGTTGTGTCAGAATTATTCTGGGTTGAAAAGATTTTTGTGGAAGAAACTCTGCTCGGGGCACACCCAAATGAGGCTCCTTTCATGTCCCCAAGAGCTGGGACAGAGATGGGAGTTCAATCTGTCATGCAGTACCTGGGTCTTGAACTGCTGACTTGCCAGCATTCCAGCTAACAAGGTGAGCTTCTTAACCACTGAACCACCACAGCCCAGCTTTGGTCCCCAGATGTTCTTGGGCTACATCTCCCAGAGACCTCAGCCAGCACAGCCAATGGTGAAGGCTTCTAGGAGCTGTAGTCCAAGAACATATGTGAGTACAAGGTAGGGAACTACTACCTGTAAGAGATCACCTCTTTTCTATTTAAAAGGTCCATAACACCGCCAGGTAAGGCTGAGGAGAGTTCTATCTGAAACCGTAGACCAGGGTTTCTCAACCTTGGGACCCCAGGTGTTCATTGATTTTCGTTTCCAGAAGCCCAAGTCAGGACACCTGCTGATTGAGGCTTCTGGGAATTGAAGTCCAATAACATCTAGAGGCTAAAGGGTGGGAAACCCCGCCCTAGACAGTTGCTGCCAACTCAGATTAGAGGCCAGCTCATATTAGAGGCCATCTTGACTTTTGCCATTCAGTATATCACTGTTTCTTACGTATCTTATGTACATCTCTTGTTATTTTTATATTGTTTAAATCTCTGGATTTGAAATAGCTTGAGTTTGGGAATGTTACTTTGTAGACTGCAAAAAATATATTTCCCAAGCTATGATCAGGCATGCTTGGAGTCTGGACTAGTCACCAAAGCAATACAATATGCTGGTTGAACTTTTTGATTCTGCTCAGGACTCAACTTCTGGGACTCAAAAATTGAACATACCATCTTTGCATGGAGATTTGGCCACTATCCTTCCCAGTTTAGCCATATCCCTAATAGAAATGATAGGACAAAACCAAGGAATTGCTTGTGGTGAATTTTCTTCAGTGAATTTTCTTTCCCTTCCAAATAAGTCATTGCATTTTGTGTATATAGACCCTTTATTTTTTTCAGTTACAGTTGGGGAAAGAAGTGTAGGAAGGAGAAGCAATGCAAAACTAGCAATTTGAGCTCTAGGGGCTTCAATCTTGTATTGGTTAAACTGAGGTCACATGATCAGCAGATTTGTTGACTTGGGCTTCTGGTAATTGAAGTCCAAGAACACCTGGGGCACCAAGGTTGAGAAACTCTTGGATAGAGGAATAGGGAGGAAAGGCTGAGTCTTAGCATGCAACAGCTCTATTGGTTCTGCAAGTGAGCGTGTCTGTTTTGTGTTTCCTTTTACCCCAGGAAGAAGAGGCTGGAGGCAGCATCTGTACTTAGGATGGGTAGGCTTGTTTCCTTGCAACAGCAAATGACCCTTCCAAAGAAAATGTTTGTGCCCTTTATATTTCAGCATCTTGGTCAAAGCCCAGGTTGTCCCACTTTAGATATGCCTTTGAGTAGAGTTTATTGGCTGAGAATTTTAGAGAATGGTTTGGATACAACACAACTCATTATTTAGAGCTATTGTGTCCAAAGGCAGAACAGCCATTGAGATGTGGAGTCTGTGGTAGGAGCGGAAATATCAAGGAAGAAGGTTACAGCTCACAGAAGTGTACCATGCAGTAGAAACTATTGGGATTATACTTTTAAGCAGTTTCTGGCATTTGGGTTAAATCCAGTACAGTGGTACCTAGCTTAAAGAGCATAATCCGTTCCACGGGATTGCTCTTTAAGTGAGTTTACTCTTTAAGTGAAACACTGTTGTAAGTGACCAATTGTGACTTATGGCAGGGGGGATTGCAAACCCCGATTTATTTGTTAAGCGAGTTTTTGGTTGGTTTTATTTGTTAAATAAGGCGACCATTCAGAGAAAATTCTGCTCTTTAAGCGAGTTACTCTCTAAGCGAGGCACTCTTTATGCGAGGTTTTCCTGTACAGTAATTAACATCAGCCACTGTAAATTCACTGGGTCAGTGGGATTTACATAAATGTTAACAAGTCCTACTCACCCAATGAGTCTACTCTGGCTGACACTAACAATTGGATATAGCCCTTTCATCAAAGGGACATGTGCTGTTTAAGGGAAATTTTACTGTTTAGATTGTGATAGATATAATAACAACAAGCCTGTTGGTGGTGCAGATTTGAGATTCCCTGGACATGATTTTGATTCTGAAGGAATTTCTGGGAAAGGCTGAACAATGATTTTCTCATGTGTGTGTCTGCCAGGAAAAGGCCGCTTCGTGGGTCCTCCATGTGGACCATGTGGATGATGATCAAGGAAGTTGGCACCAGGAGCTTGAAGGACATCATTCTGTTTCAGGACTGGAACGTAGTATACTGAATCACCTTCAATGTGGTGGAAAGAGTGGCGGTGCCTGAGAGGACCATGTTCAGAAGAAATGCCTCCTTGTTCATCTGCAGTGTTATTAAGTCTGTAGTCGTGGTGGTGGTGGTAGTACTGTTGGTCACCATGTTTGAGAAAATGAAGGGGAGGTGGTAGAGGATGAGGACAGGGGCCATCTGAAGGGCAAGGAGGTGACGGCCCATGTGGAGGGAAATGATGTGGGCCACCATGAGGTGGAGGAGGGGGGAAATCAGGATGTTTTTCTTGGTTTTCTTCAGAAGAGGATCGGTGGCCTTTGGTTCTTCTATGTCCAAAGCGTGGAGGTGGTGGACATCGATGGTCATGGCCAGATCTATGCCTTTGATGCTTTCCAGAGCCGTGGTGGTGGTGGTGGTGGTCAGGAGGATGGTGGTGGTGATTATGATGATCCCTTTGTGATGGACCATGAGGTGGAAGTCTACATCCTTGACCACTGCAATTATGATAGGCTTCTCTTGAATCAGTGTGGAAGGAGTGATGGTGGTGGATATGCTTTTTGAAAATAATGAAAGGAAAACAAATCATCATTAAAGTGTACATGTAATGCACAAGAGAACTGGAAACAAAGAAGAACACGGTTAGGTTGCAGCTACACTGGAATTCAGCTCACAATTGGTATTATAATTCAGATTGCAGGCAGTGCTCACAGGGACTGCGGATTGATTTGGTAGTTCCCCATTCATATTGGATGCAATGCAACTCACATCCCAGCCCACAGCCTCCCTTCTTATATTCCTTCTTCTGTTCAAATCTCTATTGATCCTTTTATTGTCTGGGGAACTGACAGGGGCATAAGTATCAGAAAGAATAACAGTGACCCAGCAATAGGGTGATAGAGTGATCTCTTATTTCAAAGAAATCTAAAATGCTGAGGACAATTGGGCAGAGGAAAGAATGCAGGGACATATTCCCTTGGTCCAACAGCATGCCCCAACTATCTATGTCAATGAAGCACCACCTAAACATATGCCCCTTCTAACTAACCTCTTGGGGGGAAAGCCTGTTCAAATTGTTCCAGGTTGAAAACCAGAAACTTCCCAGCAGCAGCAGCAAATAAAAAACTGCTGTCCAATTTGAATCAGCATTTACATCATGTGGTCAGTAAAAATAATAATCAAATTCAGCCATTTTATAAGTAGAACAACTCCTTTAACATTTAACTTTGTCATTGCAGCCTAAGTTAGAAGTCCTTCAGAGTATCTTTGCTTCATTCACATATGTATCCAACGAATTTAGTTGTAGCAGTGCAGCTGACACTAGCTTCCAGTCTTTCAACTATGAGCCAGAATCCTATTGGTGTCTATATAACATATCACAGCTAAATGTGGCTAATTGATAAGGTGACCATGCACTTGATGTGCAGCTGAGATGTGCTCCAACACATCATCAATTAGCCGCAATGAACTCTGGCAAGTTATGCAAACAGCAATTGGAGTAGATGTGTAGCATCTGGACACACAAATGTTTATGAAAACTAAAATTTGGTTAGTCCTATAGATGTTACATTACTCTTTCTGGTTTCTCCTTTGTTATAAAACAGACTGGCATAGCTATCTGCTATGTATACTCTGTTCATAGTATACAGTTTACAGGGCAAGAGCAGGAAGGAGGTGGCAACCAAGATCCCAACTGCCATTTGACATCGCAGAAGCCCAGGGGGAGCTACGTTTGAACCATGGTTATATCTGATTCTTACAACTTTTCAAGATACTCCAGGCACCCACCAATAGCCAGAAGGGAGAGAGAAATCTATTATTGATTTAGAAAAATGTATTATTATCATTATTTTTGGTGCTGTGTTGTTTTGCTTATTGTAAGCCGCCCTGAGTCGACATGGCGAGTGGGCGGTGATATAAATCTAAATAAATAAAATAAAAATAAATAAATATTGGCCTCAAATAGAATCCTTGGGTTGTCCTCTCTGTGCCACTGCTCTCCTGATATAACACCACACTCTATGGTTCTGATTCATGGCAAAACCAGGCTTTTCATGAACAGGATTTTGAGGAAGCGCTACAATTCATTGAAGCTTGAATGCAGGAAACTACAACCTTGGCTGCAACCCTGTTACCATGAGAGGGGAAAAAAAAAGACAATCAAAGCTAGGCCTTCTTTAGGAGAGATTTGGTTAAAGTAGAGATTGAGAGATAACAGTAAGTGTACTTGTTTATATCAATTACAAGCTCACAAACCATCAGTCCTAAAGTTCCCGTAGAAGAAAGTGGAAAAAATATGTTTGGGGAATGGACTATGATGTAATTTCAGAAATCTAGAAAATCTTAGTTTCAAAACTAAAACAGATTTTTTTCTTTCATGACTCATGAGATTTTATATAAAGGATCTGTGGGTTTGCCCCCTCCTGTTTTGCATGTTTTTATTTAATGATGCATGGGTCCTTCCTTGTACATTTATTGTTCATACAATGTTTAGCTTAGTAAGTTGCAACTAGAATAACTTCATTGGATCAACTGAATTTAGCAAGAAGTTGACTAACCAAATCCCCACTGATCCAGCACTGATATATTTTAGTTGCAACTCATTACACTAAACAATTAAGGAATTGTAAAGAGAAACCAGGTACTGGTAGTGATGCCAGATATAATATCCTTTTTAAAAATCTTTGTTCCCTATGGTCTCTACATCACCACCATGGAGCTGCAGGAGGAAGTTTTCAGTTTTGAATATGTTTTTAAAAAGTAATACAGCGATGAATTGACCTGTTGCGCCATTAGTTCAACACTGGATCCCCTTTGCTTCCCATCCTATTTCTCCTGCAGGGAAGTGGGAGGAAGTTTTCAATTTTCTAAGAAGGAATTGGCTTAAGCAAAATGGCAGCTTATAAGTTTTGGTTCAGTTCCAGCATTCACACCTGCTGGAACTGAACCAAAATTGAGTGATCCTTCCTGCACCACAAAACCCCTCGCAGGGAGCAAAAGGGTGGGTAGTAAAAGATCAAGGGCCGGCTGGCTTGTGATGCCCTGTACATCAATTGGTCACTGGAAAAGGGGGAAAAAAACCCAAGGGTGTCATCAAACCCTACCAAATTGTGGGAGAAATCTTCACATTGCAATTTTAAATGTTGTGATTTCCATTCATACTTTTCTAACAACATGGTTACTTACAGGAATGTCATAAATTACACAGGAATCTCCTTCCACCACACCAGAATCTTGAACTATTTTTCCTTTGCAGAATCCTATGAGCTGCAAAGATAAAGAAGATAGCAACAAACATTTGCACTGGATAGCAGTAAACAGGGGAATTAGGAACATAGTGTCCTGGTTTTTAAGTTTCACTAACAAAGCTTACACAAATATTTGTACAATAGCTTATACTAATTATATTTATCATGCTCCAGAGCAGGGTTTCTCAACATTGGGCCCCAGATGTTCTTGGACTTCAATTCTCAGAAGCCCTGATCAGTCGGCATTCTGACTTGACCTTCTGGTAATTGAAGTCCAAGAACACCTGGAGGGCCAAGGTTGAGAAAACTTGCTCCAGAGGAAGAAAAATGATTTGAAATGCATTGGGTTTAATAATTAAAAGTGTCCTCCCCACCCTGTGTACCTGGACGTGTTTCTGTTCCTTGCCCGGTAATTAGTGCCTTCCTATTGTTCTTCCTTAACCCCACCTCCTGCCCCTCCCAGAAAAGTGCCTAGAGCAAAGATTTGTCAATATTACACATTTGTTGAGCAAGTTATACATCCATCCTTCTCCTCCACTTTACTATGACCTGACTCTTGGTGTGGTTGGTGAAAAAGAACGAAAAGGTCAGCTTTACATTGCGCATGCGTCAGATTGAGTTTCTGCGCATGTGCACTTTATTGGAGCCATTTTTGGCTCCAATTTTTAAAAAAAATTTCAGAGTTGGAGCCGCAGCTTTTCAGAGCGGCTCCGATGGCGGCCCTCAGAGGAGGGCACCTCCCCTGGGGCCACTGAGCTCCCACGGGCAGGTTGAGGCCTGCCCGGGCTGTCTGCCACCGCTGAGCCCCCATGGCCTGAGGACGCCCGGTGTGTTGGTGGGTGGGTGTATTTTTATTTAATTTTTATTTTATTATTTTATTTATTTTATTTTATTTATTTCAGTTATTTACGGGTTTGTGTTGTGGTTGTTTGGGTGGGTGGGTAGGTGGGTTGAGGTGTGTGTGTGTGTTTGTTTGTTTATTTTAATTCTATTTTATTTATTTTATTTTTATTTTTGGCCCTGCCTACAACGTCATGATGTCATGACATTGGCCATGCCCATGATGTTGGCCCCGCCCATGACGTCATGACGTTGGCCCCGCCCATGACATCATGACGTCATGACGTTGGCTCCGCCCCACTGTCCCGCATTGAATTATTATAAAGTTGGCTGCCTTACTTATAAGGCAGTTACACTTCAATTGCATGAAAGTTTGCAACCTTCAAGTCACAGGTTGTTTGTCCTTTTGTTCTATATTAATGACACTTTAGATTATTGCTTACCCCATGTCTTTTAGGTAGAAATTCAAATCTTGATGCATTCTTTTGGAAACCAGGTTCAGGACTGCCAACTTCTCTAATAATAAATTCAACATAGTGTACTGTTTGAGATCCAATCTGCATAGGAGACATGACATGAGAATAAAGGTGCAAAAGGGTTAAAGTGTCAAGATTCACCTTTCTTATTATATTTTTAAAAGGCTATAAGGAAGATACAGTCAAACCTCGCATAAAGAGCGTCTTGCTTAAAGAGTAACTTGTTTAAAGAGCAGAATTTTCTCTGAATGTTCGATTCACTTAACAAATAAAACCAACCAAAAACTCACTTAACAAATAAATCGGGGTTTGCAATCCCCCCCACAATTGGTCACTTACAATGGTGTTTTGCTTAAAGAGCAAACTTGCTTAAAGAGCAGTCCTGTGGAACGCATTATGCTCTTTAAGCGAGGTACAACTGTATTAGCAATTGTAAGTGGTGCTGTTTCCCCAACAAGCCTTTTCAGAAAGCCCTCAGAACTGTTTTTACAGCTTAACTACCTTAGCTATCCTGTCTGCAAGCTAAGGTGAGGAAATATTCCTTAAGGATAGAAAGCCTTAAGGCAGTTCCTTTGAACATGTGACCTACTAGTGCTTCATATGGACCAACAATTAGAAGGCTTTTGCCCCCTCCTCTGCCCATGTGGCCACAGAGAACCAAATGCCCCAGTAAGACTTCATGGTGAGAGAATTTGAATTTAATCTTATTCCCCTCACAGTGTAGTTGTTACCTCACTCTTTGGCACAGATTTAGATGAAATTGGACAATACAGTACTGTATTTCTAAATGTGGCCAGGTTATCCTGCTCTGGTAATAGAGTAGACAATGCTGATCATCAGGCTGCGAGCCCTGAGGACTAGTGGCCTTGGGTGGTGAGGTCCACAGAGAAGGGTGAGGGTCCTCAAGTGGATTAAATCCCACTGGAATCCATCTTGATGGAGGGCCTGGGGTTGAGGAGGACTTTATGTGCCCAAAGGGCTGGAGATCACAAAGTGACTTGCAGACCTGGATCAGTGGTATGGGTGTCATGCTGTGATGCAGAAGGCAAATGGAAGGCCACTGCATGATAGTCTCAGCACAATCCTCATGGCTGATCGCTAAGACAATAGCTAATATTTGCAATCGGATATGGCACAACAACAACAAGAAGGACAGTATGCCTGGGGGGCTAAGTTTACTATAATCTGGCGTGTTATATTTCAGTGTACACTTAGTGTGGGATACAGGACTTCAGTTTTGTCACTAGTCAACTTCACATTGATAGAAAATGTTGGACTTTGGCTGGATGTGATTAATTAATATAATACTCCACTGAGAACACTATTATTGTGTCTACTAATATACTGGGTAGATTTTACTGAATATGAGGGTTAAGTGATGGAGAACAGAGCTAGTGTACTCTACCAGGAGCTCATTGAAAGGATGGAGATGTTAGTAGTAAATAAATTGTAAGTGGGAACTAAATAAAAGCTAGATACAAGTGTCCTGTGTTGGTGGAGAAGGTACCTGAGTTAGTTGAAAATCCCTCCGCCTTTATGAGACAGGACTGTCATACTTCTCAATGACTATGAGGAGAATGTGTTCAATTTTGGGAAGCACAGTTCATTCTGTCTCATCTCCATTTACAGCCAAAGAGCCAGTGCTGCCTGTGTTTGCAGATGTATACATTGCCATGTGGCAGGCATGACTAGATCGCCCATGGCATAGGCTCCGCCAGTGATGAGGCTCCACCCATGACATAGGCTCCTCCCATGACATAGGTCCTGCCCATGTTGTGGTAGCGAATATTTTTGCTGCCCATCACTGGTTTTACTGTACTTTATTTCAAAACTTGGATGGGCAAAGGCGCCAGCCAGAATTTCTGCTACTGGTTCTGGTGAACTGGTGCGAACTTGCTGATGCCCACCACTGACTTTACAACTCATTCACTCGCAGGTATCTCTTCCTCATCATCTTCCAAGTTTGATTCTGACACACACACACACACAAATCCCTTTTTGGGATGACAGCAGCTAGAATCCTTTAACTAGGGATTCTGAAAGTTGTGGTCCAAAATAAAATAAAAATAAAACTCCAAGTTCTAATTGGCTCAGACAGATGTTTAGCCTATCTTTTGTTCCAACAATTTCTGTGCAACCAAGAAAATGCTACCTTATGCAAATGGTAGCACATAAATGGAATCACATGCACTTTGTGACTCTCAAAATCATGAAACAAATTCTTACATGATTGAGCACCCCACAGTTTAGCTCTGACATCACAATGACACATACCGCACTAAAAGCTTTTAGAACTCTCTCCTCCTGGAAGTTGCGTGTCTCATTGGACTTCTGTTTGTATTTTTCCAAAATCTTTTGGGCTTCTTCTATGTACCTTTCAGCATCTAGTAAGTTTGTCACTTTTACTGGACAGTCTTTGCACTCATACAAGTATTCTGGAACTGTGAAAAGTACACAATTATCACTGTTATAACACTATTCTCAATTTATTAGATTTGCAGACACAAGAGCTAGAACAAGCATATCCATGACTTGGCACCACTTTAAAATTTTTAATCCATATTATGATTATTGTAAAGTACTACAACTAGGAATACTGTTTTTCTTTAACTTTGGACTGTTGGTTTACTCTTACATATGATTTTAGTTATCTAATGGGATACAAAGAAAGAACCTCCTTGAAGATTGTGATATTTTTGAATCACAGTTGTGTGTGTGTGCGTGTGTGTGTGCGTGTGTGGTACCCTATTTCCATACTCTGGGAATGTCAACCTGGTTGTGCTGGCTAATATTTCTCACACTAGGGCAGGTGAAAGGAACTGTGGAATGAATTCACCAAAAGGTGGCTTCATTTTGGCAGTTTAGAGTCTGTCTTAGACACACACACAAAAAGAAGTTAGTGTACTTAATTGTATCTATGCTTTTTTAATCTGATTGTGCAAACTGGGTACCTGGCTGCAAAATGAGAGATTGAGTCTTTGATTCCCATCTGTGCCTCCAAAGAGAAGAGCCAGCCTGTGTAGCCTTAGACAAGCTGCACAGCCTCAGAACACCCTCAGAAGAAGGGAATGATGAATCACTTCTAGGTGCTCTGGAATGGGTTAGAATAAGTCAGAATCAACTTGATGCCATGCTATTATTATCAAAGGTGTGCATGGTCCAACCAGATGTTTGGACTGGAGTTTTGGAACCCCACTTTCAGGTCTTAGCCTAAGAGTCAGTGAGTCACCTTATAATGTAGCTGGTACCTAGTAGTGCTACTCTCTGCAACTGCTCTATTGTGATCTTATCAATAGCAATTACACTCAGACGTTTTTTCAACCTTTTTGGGATTGCCCCCAGGGCTCCTCTCACTACTGTCATCACTATTGCTCTTTTCTCCCAGGGACATTGTAGTTCTTGGATCCTAATATCTCATGATCTTATCCATCCTTTTTCTTCCACCTGACTGTCACCCATGATTGCCACTTCAATCAGCTTAACCAAATCTCTCTCTCTCTCTCTAAGGAGACAACAAATCTGAGAATGATGCTTAGCATTGACACTAGATAACAGCAGTGCAAGAACTAACCTTGGACAAAAAAGGGAAGAGAGAAGAACAACCAGAGTAGCAAGGAGTAACAAGGAGTCTTGCAGCAGCTAAAAATGCTATTTCTATATATATATATATATATATATACCTGGGCTTATGGTGCAGTTATATCCAAACAGTTTCTCCCTTTCAAAAAATGCGTTTTTATACAAAACAGCTTTACATTGTCCGAATTCCTGAAAAAGACAAAACAAAAAAGGGATGTCTTATCTGTTCCTAACTCTTCTTTTTAAAAAGTATCTACAAACAAATCACAAAGCCACTTTTGGGTAATATTGTTTACTTGGCTTACAGTATCGGTAAATATTGGTTGATTAAAAACAAAACATTGGTTAATTAAAAACAAAACGTGCACCCTTTCCCCAAGTGTTGGGAATTCCAGAATCACAATTGTTTTATCCAGATGATTTTTGCAATCAGTTTTTAGATACTCTGGTATGAACACATAGGTAATATGAGAAGGACCTCCCTTAGATAAATAGTAACCTGTTCTGATAGTTGATGCTTCCTAAGGGACAAGAAGATACACGTGACATTGATTGTCTTGGTGTGTCTTTGCATCCAACCATAAAGAGGTATCTTCTTTCAGATTCTGTCCTGACACTAGTATTTTTTAAAATAGGAGATCCCAAAATAGCCTCAGCAATGTAAAGGAGTTCTTGATGTCAGAATGTAGGTTTTCAGCTATTACAAGCATGTCCAGAATGCGCATTGTGAAGCAATCTGGGATCACTCATTAAGACACTGAACTCGCTGACTTGAAGGTCGGAGTTCGATTCCTGGGTACTGCATGACAGAGTGAGCTTCCATCTTAGCCAACTTAGCAGTTTGAAAGCAAGAAATTGCAAGTAGATAAATAGGGACCATTTTGGTGGGAAGGCAAACACCATTCCATGTACTCCGGTATTGAGGCATGGTTGCCACATCTCCATGGAAGCATCTGCAGACGCAGACAGCACTGGCTCTTTGGCTATAGCCAAGGATGAGCACTGAACCCTAGAGTCTAATACGGCTGGCTTCAAGCAGGGGCGACCTTTACCTTTACCTAGGGTGCATCTAACATTTAGCCTACTCTCCCCATCCAAACACCTAAGAAACCTTTGCCCATATGTTAAAGTGGCTGATAAGCCATTTCTCTATATGGGCAAATGAAACATTTCTCCTGCACCTATGCAGAAGGACAAGGGAATTGTTATTATAATATATTTTTTCTCCTCTCCAAGCTGATTGTTATATGCTGGATCAGTTAGAAGGGTAAAAAAAATTCTCCATCTCTCACTTTTATGCACTAATCCATGGTGCAGGAGGAAATATTTTTTAAGGCATATCAGAAAACAAAACAAAATAAACAAAGCAAAATAAAAACACTGTAGCACTTTAAAGACTAACTGCTATATTTTTATTGTTAGCTTTCGAAAGCTAACAATAAAAATATAGCAGTTAGTCTTTAAAGTGCTACAGTGTTTTTTATTTTATTTGTTTTGTTTTGTTTTCTGATATGCCTGAACCACAGACTAACATGGCTACTATTCAAAAAAATAAATAAATTCAAGTATGAAGGGCACTATATATTTTTTTACTTTCCTAAATGATGTAACATTAGAATAATTGGCTAAGAAGGGGAAAATAATTACACTTTTCTTGCCCCTCTGTAGAGGAGCAGGGGAAGTGTTTAAGTCAAATGTGTGATATATTGAAGGGGTTCATTAGCTCCTTTAGGACACTGAATATTTACCCCAAAAGAAGCCTTTGCTGGCTGCAAACCTCCCTTGTATATCATTCCAAGCATATACAGGTGCTAGGAACAGTGTATACAGGGCAGTGGTGACAAAACTTTTAGAGACTGAGTGCCCAAACAGAGGGGCAGGGCAAACTCGGTGCAGGGGGGGGGGGAGTGTTCCCATTGGGCTGCTGGGCAGAGGGATGGGTTGAACTCTGTGCTGGGGGATGGAGGAAGTGCTCCCATTGGGTTGCTGGGCAGAGGAACAGGTCAAACTCTGTGCTGGGGGATGGAGGAAGCACTCCTATTGGGCAGCTGAGCAGATGGATGGGTCGAAATCTGTGCTGGAGGATGGAGGAAGCACTCCAATTGGGCTGCTGGGCAGAGGGATGGGTTGAAATCTGTGCTGGGGGATGGAGGAAGCCCTCCCATTGGGCTACTGGGCAGAGGGGCAGGGTGAACTCTGTGGTGGGGGAAAGGTGCACATACTGACATAGAGGGGTCTGAGTGCCCCTTCTAGCACATGTGCCATAGGTTCACCACCACTGATATAGGGGATTGTTGTAAAAATGTGGAACCCCCCCCCCAAACATGGCTTCAAATGAAGTGCTTGGGAGGAGGTTGCATGGTGCCCAGAGCAACCGCTAAGAACTCAAAAGAGCAGGCTGAGAGCTTGTCTGTACATGCTCTAAGTCAGAGTATTGCCTTTTCACAGATGAGAAAAAAGCTAGCAGTCACTTGAGATTCTGTTACTTACCGTAAATGGGTAGAACGGCCTTTGTCCACAAGAAGACCAATTTTCTCTGGATAGTACAGGGCATTCTGTGTCCAGCACATCTAGAGTGAAGTATAGAATCGCTGCATTGCCCTGAAAGAGGTGGAGGGGGGGGGGATACAGTACAGTACACTTAATCATGTTTTCTGTTGACTGCAACTTGTATGGAAGAATGTATCTTTCCTGAAGCAGGAAAAATATCACTGGTGTTAATTTGTTTAAGGTGGATTCCATCTTGCCATGAAGTGACCCACACACTATGATCACGGAGCCATCTCCTGCAGCACCTATGAGATGAGACATGTAGGATTTAACACTGGGACTGCAATGGACTGCTGCAGCCTTGAGGATGGGGACAATGTGCAACTTTACAGCCACTCCACCTAGCATGGCCTCTTCTTCCTCCATGACCGTTGGGAATCAGAGTTCCTCCTCCACTCATTTTGCTGTTGGGCCCAATAGGATGATTTCCAGTGGAATTTTTTCCACTTAGTGGACCATCACCCCACCTAAAGGGGCTCATCCACCTGCAGCTGTTGGCCCCTTTAGGGAGTCAGGTTATTTACCACTGTCCAACACTCGGGATTGAGTCACTGGCTATACTGTCTACTCCATTACCATAGCGGGATGTCCAGCCAGCCACTCATGTTTATGAACAAAAAAGTGGTGAAGAAACTGGTTGATTTATTTAATAGAATAACATAAAATGTGCACACTTCCAACCAACAAGGCATTTCAAAGGCTCCAAGCAACAGCTCAGAGCTTAGTTTGCTTAGGAGATATTCATGGGAGAGTGGAGACCTGTGGCATTTCTATGGTGCAAAATTTGCCCACATACACTTACATAAGTTGAATACATAAACATTCATGGCATTGGAACAAGCATTCCAACAGACTCCTGTTGCTCCTACTAAGGTACTGTATCTGCAAACCTCTTTTGTCGCAGCACTTTCTGCCAAAAGACTAAAGGGGTGGGGGAGCTGGGGTGATCCCTTTTGCCTTTAAAAGGCTTTTATCTTCAGGGTGATCTAGTTTGGCCTCCCATGAAAAGGATGCAGACAGCATTTCCTATCCAATTTCTTCCTCTTTTGGTTCTTGATGCTTCAATTTTCCTCCCAACAAATCAGATGCAATACAAATACTGAAGGGGAGATCCCATAGATCTAGAATAGTGCTGTGCTATTTTAAAAAGGAATATCAGAAACAAGTATACTTCTGTTTCATTGATTACACTAAGGCCTTTAACTGTGTAGACCACAACAAAATGTGGCAAGTAATTAAAGAGATGGGAATACCAGAACACCTTATACACCACATGAGAAATCTGTACATGAATCAAGACGCAACAGTGAGGACAGGATACGGAATGACAGAGTGGTTTGGAATAGGAAAAGGAGTAAGACAAGGCTGCATTTTGTCACCCTGCTTATTCAACTTATACACAGAGCACATAATGCGCAATGCAGGGATGGAAGAATCACAATTTGGGATCAAAATTGCTGGGAGAAATATCAACAATTTGAGATATGCAGATGATACCACCCTAATGGCAGAAAGTGAGGAGGACCTAAAGAAGCTCCTGATTAGGTTGAAAGAAGAAAGTGAATAAGCTGGCTTGAGACTCAATATAAAGAAAACCAAGATCATGGCAACAGGCCCTATCAGTCCCTGGAAAATAGATGGGGAAGAAGTAGAAGCAGTGACAGATTTTACTTTCTTGGGATCAAAACTCACTGCAGATGGTGATTGCAGCCATGAAATAAAAAGGCGACTGATTCTTGGGAGGCAAGCGATGAGAAACCTGGGGAACATAGTTAAAAGTTGAGACATCACATTGCAAACAAAAATTCGTATTGTCAAAGCAATGGTATTCCCTATGGCAATGTATGGTTGTGAGAGCTGGACCATTAGGAAAGCTGAGCACAGAAGAATAGACACCTGTGAGATGTGGTGTTGGAGGAGAGTTTTGAGAGTCCCCTGGACAGCAAGGAGAACAAATAGGTCAATCTTAGAAGAAATTAACCCAGAATGTTCCTTAGAAAGTCAAATTGTAAAGATGAAGCTAAGGTACTTTGGACATCAAATGAGAAGAGAGGATTCGCTTGAGAAAGCCTTGATGCTGGGAAAGGTGGAGGGCAAAAGAAAAAGGGGGCAGCCAAAAATGAGATGGTTAGATGGTATTGTAGAGACAATGGGCACAAAGCTGAGCAAGTTGAGGAGGATGGTGGAGGACAGAAGTGCAGTGGTCCATGGGGTTGCAGAGGGTCGGAGTCGACTGTGCGACTGAACAACAAATTTTAAAAAGTTAGAGAAGACAAAGACAGAGGAGGGGATTTCTCCATTGCCCTTTTTCATGTCACAAGTTGTCACTACAGAATACACCGCCCAGCACTCTATTTTGCAGAAGATTAACCAATCACATGGGCTACAGAATGGGATAATTAATAGTATCCCCAGTTGTACCAAATAACTTGCAGCCTTAGCTTTGTTTCAGAACAGAGCAGGATAGGTTGTAAAAGAGAAAGGGCGGATCACTATTCTGGAAAACACCTAAGATTGCTGGAAAATAAGTGAACAAAACTGCACCAGAAGTGAACCAATGAGCAGGTAATATACTCACCCTACAAATCAACTTTCTGCCTGTTTTTGGATCATGTTGTAGCAGAATGTGACTCCCTTTGATTTTATGTAATTGCTCTTCTTTCCAGATGGAAAGCGGGAAAGAAGAAGAATCATTTTTGCTCATCATCTATTCTACAGAAACAGTTACAAATTGAACATGTGTACATTGTCTCCCATGATTCCCAACAAATATGACAGGTGCTGGGAGTTATAATCCAAAATTATAATAGGGGATTAAATGGGAAAGTTTAAATGACGATCAGATAATTTATGCTACATGCATGTAGTATCCACTTCTGATCATTTCTGTACTGTAAATATAGATTGGGAATAGGATGGGAGATGTTTAAATCTTTTCCCAACTTGTCTTTAATTAAGGACGACTCCTGGTGGATTCAAATATATAAATTGTTTAGATGTTTGTTTATAAATTAATGCTTAGTTTTATATAGTTAATACCTATCCTTTCTTGTTATATGTTGACTCAATGTGTACAAGTGCCATATGTTAAATAAATTTAATTACTCCAAGAGGATTAATTAATTTTTAAAAAGATAGAACGTATACTGATATCAATTATCTAATATGGTGATTATAAGTTAAGGGTAAACAAATATAAAATGCATTGATCTTTTTGTTAAGAATGCTCAAATGGATTTTATGGTAGACAAACCAGGATCTACAATGAATTGTTGCAGCATGATGTGAGGCTGTTCAGGATCTCAACCACATTATGTCATTAATTCCCTCTCCCTTGCTTTTTACTCCTCTGAAGACAGTCGTTCAGTATTCTGTGGACAATGAACACCCTCATTTTAGTCTGATCTATTCTTATGGTTTCTGGAGGTGGTCTCCCCCTGCTGGGCTTCTCTTTCTATTTGGGGTGCAGGGTAATTTTGAAGATTTCAAGGTACAGTATCCAAGGTTGATGAAACTTTTGGCAGTAAAGAAACAACGGTGGTGTTTATTGCCTTGAGAATTGAAACAGGGTGTAATAGATGCAGATGAAAACACAAAATAAAGGCATAAAGATTTAAATAACCTGCAAGGCATACTTTAATTTTAAAGTTTTTATCAGAATAATGCAAATGAGACAACTCTCGTTGCCCTTAGGGTTGCTGAGCTCAGGGAATTGGCAGGTTGTCAGTTGCAACTCATATCCGAGTATACATTTTTCTTGGATTACAGGAGAAGTGCCACTGGTGTGAATTTGTTTAAGGTGGATCCCAGCTTGCCATGAAGTGACCCACAGATTATGATCTTGGAGTCATCTCCTGTTGCACGTATGAAATGAGACATACAGGATTTAATACCTGGACTGCAATGGACTGCTGCAGCCTCCATCAGGTTATTATCAAGGTGTGCCTTCACAGCCAGTTCATCTGGCATGGCCTTTTCCGCCTCCATGACTGTTGGGAATCAGAATAGTAAAGTGGTTCCTCCTCCCCCTCATTTTGCCACTGGGCTCAATATCATAGTTCCAGTGGCATTTCCTCCACTGAGGGCCCCCTAAAGGTTCTCATCACCTCACCTAAAGGTGGTCATCTGCTTGAAGCCATTGGGCCCTTTGGGGAGACAGGTTATTTACCACCGTCTAACACTCGGCACTGAGTTGCTGGCTGTATGGTCTACTCCATTACCTTACTTAGCGGGATGTCAAGCCAGACACCAATTAGCAGGTAGAGTCAACCTAAAGTCGTGCCTATCATTCCTTCTAGGACCACCAGGGGTGCTGCTGATTGCAGGGAAAGGAATCACATTACAGTATTGAATTTTGCAAGCCAACAATTAACATTATTCCTCTGAAATTCATCACTAGATTTTTATAACTGAGGGCAAGCAAATTTCACTGGAAGCCTACAAGCAAGTAATTTAAATGTGTGTTCAAATAAATGTATCAGTTTATTTTACAATTAAATCCTTTTCCTCGCAGTACTGAACCTATGGCTTTTCAGAGGTCATTGGACTCCAGTTCTCATCTGTTCTGAATCGCTGGACAATTGGGAGCCAGGATGGGAAATGTAGCTCAACAGATATAACATTTGGAGGGCCATTGGTTTACCAATCTGTCTTCTGTGATATACGTGTGATTTAAATATTTAAGCAACTTAGACTGCCTCTCTTCTTAAGAGAAGTAAATTGGGCTCTGCAGAAGGTATTCCAATATGGAGCCATTGTTAACTCTGCAAAAAGAATAAATGATTTTTGGCCTATGGTTACAAAACAAGCTCTTTGCAGCAATGTTACTTACCACACGTTGTACATGAGCATCAGCCACTCGTAACAGAGTGAAGACGTAGCCCTCCCTGCGATGTTTATTGATCAAGTCGAGGGCCAACCCTGCATCTTTCACTATTTCTGCATCATTGCAGTCTGCAGAAGCCACAACAGGTGGGCTTTGGGCATTAGAACAGAGCAAGACGGTAAGAAACACAGTCGCCACCAGCAGCTCCATTTTGGGCTGCATGAGGAATGGCCTTCCCCAGTTCACCCTTTCTATGGTCTGCTGAGTTTCCGTCAGAACAGCTCTCCCAAGAGACACCGAGGTTGACGTCCAAGAGGACGATGGTTTTTATAGATATATTGGCAGTGTAATTAAAGCAACATTGCCTTGATCCCTAGTTAAGAAAGGCAAACAAAAAATAAATGATTTATAGAGGAAATGGTTGGGAAAGGGGAACAAAAATGTGGGGTGGGGGGACTTTGAAAAATGAACCACAAGCACGCAGGCTGAAGTAACTGGGCCCAAATGGTACAAAGGGGCAGCTATGTTTACACATGAGCCTACAGGGATTGTCTTCGATGCTGATGTGTCCTTTGCACCCCTGTTGATTTCATTCAATAGACCAGAACTTGGAGATTTAAAAATATATAAATGCAGATAACTTCTTAGTTTTCATTTTGTGGAAAAAAGTGCATAATAGTAGAGACAGAAAAAAAAGTTTCTTTCTTTTGAACTGCTAGATTGGCAGGAACTGGGACAGAGACGGGAACTCACTCTGTCGTTCAGTACTGAGGTCTTGAACTGCTGACCTGCTAGTCGTCAAGTTCAGCGTCTTAACCACAGTCCCTTAGAGACATAATATACTGGCATGCAAAAGAGCAGGGATCTGATGTACCTCTCTTCTTCTAGTGTACACAGGTGTATGACATGCATCATTTGCCCACAGGCCAACACACTTGAACTACCTCTGTTTTGTTCACTATGCAAAATACCTGATCTGGTCTACAGCTTGTCTTGGGCAGTGTGTGAAGCTGCTTTCTCAGCTTCATCTTGGGGAAGTTAGGAAATGACTGAAGAGGCACTAACTTTTCTGCAGTGTCTCTCATTTTGCCAGGATCCAGTCCTCTGCAGATTTGGAGTGAATCTTGGGGAAAAGCCTGCAACAAATATCCAGGTGTTTCCAGAGGAGATTTTGGAATCAATCAATATCCCTTCATTCTATAGCAGATAAAAATAAAATAAAGGTATTCCCTGCAAAAAAAACCTTTTCCAAAGCAGAAAACCAGCACAGCTTCTTGCTCCCATAGCAATCCTTTGCCTTCTGTTTTGAAATTGTGGTACTGTATTTCACAGCACTGTGGCTTTGTGCTGAGCTTTGTCACTGTTGAGGAGAAACAACCATTCAGGAGATGCATGTTTGGCAAATAGCAGAGGGGGAATGAACTTTACTGTTTATTGTATTAAGAAACCCACTTAGAATTAGTGGAGGAGGAAAAGTCCATAAACCAAAGATGAGTCTCTAAAATGTTTTGAATATGCCTTCAGTGTGTTCAGGTCTGATGAGGTAGCCATTATGGAAATGTAAGAGCTGGTGCCACTCTTCTCTTAAGGAGGAATACGAAGAAAGAACTACAGCGAGGTAAAGGTAAAAGTTACCCTTGCTCGAAAGCCAGTCACATCCGACTCTAGGGTTCAGTGCTCATCTCTGTTTATAGCCGGACAGCCAGTGCTGTCTGCTTTTTTGCAGACGTTCCATGGACCTGTGGCAGGCATGTCTACTTGCTTCCCTTCGAATGGTTCAGATTACACACTTAATTCCCAACATCTTCTCAATATCTTTTTTTTGTACATTGCATTAAGTCATGGTTTGTGTTTGTCATTTTTTTTTTGCCCTTCTTAAACTCGTATTCTTCTGGGAGTTCAATCTCCTGCCCTCTCCCTCATGTCTGTTTAGGTCAGGATCTTTAGAATGGCAACAACAATAGCAATTATACTTAAAGCAAGAAATTGCAAGTAGATAAACCGCATCAGCAGGAAAGGTAAAAGCATTCCATGTGCTTCTAATCATGCCTACCATGTGACCATGGTAACATCTGTGGGCTCTTTGGCTGTAAACAGAGATGAGCACTGCCCTCTAGAGTCAGACACAACTGGCTTTCAAGCAAGGGAAACCTTACTGTGGTTCACAAGACAATTAGCATTTCCCTCAAGATGCTTGATGCACATTTCACTGTTTCTAGAAGGATGGAAGGCTGAGTCAACTTTAATCCTGTTGGGAGCAAACTCAGATTGTGGGCTGAGTTTTGGCTACAGTACACTGTGCTCATCTTTGTGGGATCACAGTACATTAGGGTGTGCCAACAGAACAGGGGTAAGACCGCCCTCCCGTTGAACAGGGGAGGGGGTTTATTTATTTGGGGTTTGTTTTTCTTTCTCCTTCTTGTTGATGAGAAGGATGTGTTATCCATGAATGGGAGATGATGGAAGGCTACAGGAAGCAGCTTTTGAAACTATTGAAGGTAGGACAAAAGGGTAAACAGTTGCATAAGTATGCTAGAAGGGAAATAAATCATGTGTAGGAGGTCCTCAAACAGTCTGGACAGCCTTGGTGGCAAGCCCTGTGGGTTAAAAGTACTGCTGTTGAATTCTAGGTCCATGAAAGGGAAAACACCACCCGTTCAGGACTGGCCGACTTTATGGAGATGTGGTTGGATTAAGCTGGAAGAACCAGGACTTGGTTAGACAGCCAAAATGAAGCAGGGTAGAGTGGGCTAAATAGGGTTGCCTAAGTGGCTTAGTGGATAAGAGGCTGAACTTGACGACCAGAAAGTCAGCAGTTTGAGACCCAAGTGATGCACAATGTCAACCTAGCAGTTCAAAAGCAAGAAATTGCAAGTAGATAAATAGGTACTGCTTCAGCAGGAAAGGTAACAGCATTCTGTGAGCTCTGGTGTCTACTCATGCCTGCCACATCTACAGACACAGAGAGTGCTGGCTCTATGGCTATAAACAGAGATTAGCACTGAACCCTAGAGTCAGATATTTGGCTTTCAAGCAAGGGGGACCTTAACCTTTACTAAGTTCGATTAAGGTCCCATAGAGGTGTGATGCTATCCTTGCATCCCCAAGCAAGGATTGGCTGGTTTCAGGTCAAGAAACTACACTATACTTCAAGGAATCTTTAGTATAATCAAGGCTTTCCCTTTAAAGGGAAAGATTTCTTAAGATCATTAAACAACTGGCAGGCTATTCCTTGGGGAAGCAGGTTAAGAATCTTAAAGACTGAAAATATGCAGGTCAGATAGGGCAGAGAGGTTTTTTTTTCATTTCTTTATAAGTATTGCCAACTTCTCAGGAAGCTTTGAAAATTGTTTTAAAATCCTGTCAAAGTATTGCGGGTTCACTATATCAGTTAAAAAAGAAATGCAAATCTTCTCCATTAGAGGTGAGCTGCAAGGAAGATCAACAGGAAGATATTCCCATTTCTTAAGATTGTTAAATGGTTTCTTCAAATGGACTTGCAGCCAGCTGCTTAACAATACAGTATTAAGAAATTGTTCCTTTTAAAGGGAGTCAATCTTCCCTGCTTTGGTTCAATCTTAGCAATCACACACACTCAAAATGGGCAAGCCTCTTTGCCCCCACCCCCCAGGAAAAAAAGTAGCTCCAGACAGTAATCAATGTTCCAGGGAAAGTCTGGTTCATGCTGTCAATTACCTTGCCTGGTTGCTAGCAAAAGAGGTGGATCAGTCCATCCCCAGAGCAGACCAAAAAGAGGGACAAGTGCCTATGAGTTAAATCCACTCTCCCCATCTCTCCCAGTTCCACCTGCCAAGTTTTCTGTGCAGCAACAAGAGAAACCCGGGTTAGGGATGACCAAACCCGGTTCTTGTTGTTTGGCTTTGTCATATTGGATGTTTTTTCTTCGTATTTTTGATGTTGTGTTTTTTGTAATCTTTTGTTTGTGTTTCCTTGTTTTAAAGATCAATAAAATTAAAAAAAAAAAAAAAAAAGGATGACCAAACAGAGTCACAGTGGTATACCATTAATCCATCTCCCTTACTTGATTCCCAGTCCTACACCTGAAAGTGGGAGCACAAGGAAGAATAAAGATTATGTTGGTACCTGGAAAACAGATGGGGAAGAAGTAGAAGCAGTGACAGATTTTACTTTCTTAGGATCAAAGATCACTGCAGAAAGTGATTGCAGCCATGAAATAAAAAGGTGACTGATGCTTGGGAGACAAGCTATGAGAAACCCGGGGAACATAGTTAAAAGTAGAGACATCACCTTGCAAACAAAAATTCGCATAGTCAAAGCAATGGTATTCCCGGTGGCAATGTATGGTTATGAGAGCTGGACCATAAGGAAAGCTGAGCGCAGAAGAATAGATGCCTTTGAAATGTGGTGTTGGAGGAGAGTTTTGAGAGTCCCCTGGACAACGAGGAGAACAAATAGGTCGATCTTAGAATAAATCAACCCTGACTGCTCCTTAGAAGGTCAAATAGTGAAGATGAAACTAAAGTACTTTGGACATCAAATGAGAAGAGAGGAGTCACTTGAGAAAGCCTTGATGCTGGGAAAGGTAGAGGGCAAAAGGAGAAGCGGGCAGCCAAAAATGAGATGGCTAGATGGTATTATAGATGCAATGGGTACAGAGCTGGGGGGCAGGTTGAGGAGGATGGTGGAGGACAGAGGTGCCTGGAAGGCAATGGCCCATAGGGTCGCAAAGGGTAGGAATCAACTGTGACTGAACAACAACAACATGCACTTCACTGCACAACCGCCTCTCTTCGTGGGCAAAACTGATTTCAGTAGTGGTGCTGGAGTCCCCTCAACTTGTTGTGCTGGGGGACTTCAACACCGGTACTGAAAACTGTTTCTCAGGAGGGGCTAAGGACTTCATGACAGCAATCTGCTTGCCCCCACAGGTATCTAACCCACTCAGATGGTAGGGCACACTCTGAACTTGGTTTACTCTAATGGACAGGATGAGGACTACTGTCTGCTGGAGTTTAGACTTACTGGCACTCATAGTGGGGGACCTATTAAAATGGTCCACCCTATAAGGTCGATGGATCGATATGGTTTCTTGACAGTTTCTGAGAAGTTTTCTGACAGCAGTTAATCCTGTTGAATCTTTGGTTGACTTATGGAATAAGGAAATGGCCAGAGCTATTGACATAATGGATTCTAAAAGTGTCCTTTCCCATGGAGTAACGCCAAGTTTGCTTCCTGGTTTTCTAGGAAATTGAATACTTGAATGGGATAGCAATAGAAGAGACAATGGCAGATTCCCTGAAATGAACCTGACAACATGGACTAGAGTCTACCAGAATACCTATTCTTTGACTGTGGTGGCCACAAAGAAAGTTTTCTTCACTGTTGTGTAGCAGAGTCGTTTCATGTGGTCAAGGGTTTATTGTGTCCTGGTTCCCTCCCTCCCCCCACAAGAATGGAGATTATTTAACAGCCCCATAAGAAAAATTTGTGTGACATTTTCCAGCAAAAGATAGTAAAACCAATTCTTGTGTATATGTGTACTGCCTGCTTTTGGAACAGATTGATTCTCTGTTGCCTTTCTTGGAGTAATATTTAACAATTCTTTAGAGAAGTGTTCCCCAACCTTTGGTTTTTGGACTTCAATTCCTAGACACCTAAGTCAATTTCCGAAGCACTGATCAGCCAATGTACTGACTTAGGCTTCTAGAGTCCCGAAAAAACTGAAGTGTCTGTTAGGTCCTAAGTATCTGCCTCGTCAATTGTGTAGCATAATATACTTTGCTCGCTTTCTCTGTAACAGCTTTACTGCTTTAGGTCATCAGCCTTTGTACAATGTGTTTAAAACCAAGGCTTTAGCTACCCTTTGGTAAGATGTTGCATTTGGAGGATATCACTCTTGACATTGGCAGAGGAAAGCAGTCTGTCATTGGATTGTCTGCATGTCTAACTACTTGAAGGACTCCTGGCACTTACACTGGAAAGCTGCCAAAAGGACTGCCAAGGAACTACTTACTGGAGACTACAAACGGAAGCCCATAAGCTAAACTGCTAACAACTGTTGCTTTGTAAGCTTACAAACTGTTATCTTTGTTTTACTTGACTGATGGACTTTTGCATACTTGAACTGTAAATACGAGATACCAAACTGAACAGTACTAAGTGAGAAGATATCCTATTGACTTTTGTAGTTGACTTTTGTGACTTTTGCTGTAAATACCTTTGAAACCTTGAACTTTATTTTGCACATATAGTAAAGCAGCTATTTGCACCAAACCTTATCTGACTTGCTTTGACTACCATGTTTGTCAGTGTGTACTCAGACTCCTGCTGCTGCCTTCTCCCCGAAGGTTGGTCTGCAACACTTAACAGTGCTTAGACAATTGCTAGGAAAAAAATGAATGGGGAAGAACAAATCAAAAGGTCCCTAAAGTGTTAGTCCCTTGTGTCAAAAATAGAAGGATTAGTGGATGAAATACATGAATATGAAACAGGCACCCTGAAAGAATGTGAAACAGATATTTTTTTTTTGCTATGCTCTCCTTTTAATGAGTATTTTTGATAACAAAACCTCCAGTTAGCATTCTCACATTGCAAAGAAGTCTGGCACATGCTGCAGTTGATTCACTTAGTGGGTCTGCCTTGGTTGGGACTAGGGACTGGTTTTAATGCCTACATATCCATTTCCAGTTTTAATTCATAGGTGTCTGGGAAAGGCTGGGGGGACCTTGGAAGACCCCAACCTTGCTAATACAAAACTACTACTCTCAGAATCCTCCAGGAATAGAATTCACCTTTTTCCCCCTTGTGGAAAAATGTGTTTGTGTATACTTGGGGATGTTGGGGGATTTGAAAAGGGTCTATAAAGGTTTTATTTTAATCCCACATATCCTGCTGGACACACATTGTGTATCCTGCTCTAGAAACATCTTTCACATGAAAGGACATCCATGCATGCACACCAAGTGCTTGGTGCGCATGCACAGTGGGGGAACCAGTGAAAAGGTAAGCACTGAAGGTGGTTCCCCTCAAAAGCTGCTACCTGTTCTCTGGGACACCGAGAAAAGTTACTACCAGTTCTGGCGAACTGGTGCGAACCTATTATATCCCATCACTGGCTGTTTACCTTCCCACTGAAGTGGTTCCGTGAGAGCGAAAGTGGAGGAAGGAAGAGAAGATCAGAGGTGAAAATGGGTGGGTTTCTCCCTTTAAATGCATTGGCCTGCTTTTGAGCCACCGCCCCCCCCCCCCAATCAGCCTTGCATGTCTCCCTACCAGGAAGCAGACAAAACAGGCTGGCAGGAAAGGAAAAGAAAGAAAAGGAAGCTCTCTTGCCGGCTCCCTCCCCCTTTGAATGTAACCCACCCACTAGAGCCAGAGCCAGGATTCTAGATGTTGGTGGGCGAAGATTTTTTCAGGATGGGCAACAATGTCATTTATATATCAATACTGTCAGGCAAGCGAGATACCCTTTCATCCATGGCTTTAACCCATTTAAAATGAATATAGTTTGTAAATCATGGCTCAGAGGTAGGTATTCAGTGATGGGCAGCAACAGGTTCACACCAGTTTGCCAGAACCAGTAGTAACTTTTCCCAGTGTCCTGGAGAACCAGTAGCGGCTTTTGGGGGGAACCACCTCGGGAGCTTACCTTTTTGCCGGTTCCCCCACTGTGCATGTGTGCCAAGAGCTTGGTGTTCATGCGCACCTACAGCACTTGGCACACATGCACAGCCTCCTTACTGTCCTCCCAAGCGGGGAGGAAAAAGAGAAGCTGCTAACTTCAAGCTCCCTATAGCCTGCTCCCCAGTGACTCACCTTTCGGTGTGGGGTGTGGGTGTGTATTTTAATGTGTATTTAATGTGTATTTTTTATGTGTATTTTTTATGTGTATTTTATGTGCATTTAATTTGTATTTTTATGTGTTTTTATGTCTATTTAATGTGTATTTAATGTGTATTTATTTTTAATGTGTATTTTTATATGTTTTATGTGTATTCAATTTGTATTTTTATGTATTTTTATGTTTATTTAATTTGTATTTTATGTGTACTTATTTTTATTGTTTTTGTATGTTGGCTCCGCCCACATAATTGGCTCCACCCATGACATCATGATGTTGGCTCCGCCCAGTGTGGTAGTAAACTTTTTGGCTGCCCACCACTGTAGGTATTGCTCAGAATGGTAACCAAGAAATAAAGGTATGTGTTACAGAAAGATGAATGGAACTAATAAACATGGTGTGAAGACCTGGCTGGTGAGACAATTGTGGGGTAGTGATGGTTTATTGACTCCTCCCCGCTGGCTTATTTAACATCTTATATCCACCCTCTCTCTATTTTATGAGAAGGAATGAGAAGCTGTTTTAAACTGTTTTTAGATATTTAAATTGTACGTACTTTGAATTTGTGATTTTATATGTTTTTATATGACGTGTTTGTAATCTGCCCTGAGTCGCCCTTGTGAGTAGGGCAGAATAGAAATTCGAAAAATAAATAAATAAAATAAATAAATGGCTGGTGAGGGATTTTCCTGTGCTGGCTGCCTCTAGTGATGGACTCTGCAGGAAGACACCGGCTTGGAGGCTCATCGGACGCATATACAGTCCCCTGATCTCTTTCCCTGGCATGCAGTTGTAGCAGTGGGTGTTGAGGAAGAAAGGAGGGGACAGAGAAAGGCAGGAGAGCAAAAAGCACATTCTGCCTTGCCTCTCTTCTCTCCCAGCGGTTGCTTCTCTTTCTCTCCCCCCCTCCATCTGACTCACTCCACTTGCACTTATTTGCACGCACGCACACTCGGGCACTCCTCACCCATTAGACCAGCACTCGGAACATACCTTACAAACTTGAGGACTGTGGATGATAGAAGGAGGTTTAGACAGCCCGTGTAGGGTGATCAGAAAAGAGGGGGAAAGAGAGAGAGGAAGAGGATTTACAGTCACAAGCACTTGCCGGTTTTTGTTTTTAAGCCTTCATATAAAACGTTTCTGATGTCCGATCCAAATTGTATGAGTGTCAAAAGAAAGGCACACTTTTGATCACTTTGATCGGTCAATCGCTTTTTTGTTGGCTCACCACCAACCCCCCACTCCGCGGAAATGTCACTTTAATGAGTCACATTTTCTCTCAGTATCTTTTTTGTGGATTCCTGCTTTGGTGTCATTTTTCTCCACATGTTGTATGTGAACTGTATCCACCTCGGGAAGTTGTCATATTCAGTTTCTAAATTGGTTTTCCCTCTCTTTTTTTGCATTTGTGTGACCTTGTTTGAGTGGTTTTTTGTAAAACGCTTCATAGATTATTTTTCCGAAGTCCAATTCCAAATCTTAAAGTTTCCCCCAAAGGCTAATATTTCCTCTTTCAAATGCAATTCGGATTATCTGAATTGGCTGGGTGGTTTTTTTGCTGCCCCCCCCCCAACAACTGAACCCCCCCCCAGCAAAACTGTTACTTTTCCAATGCTACTTCCGAAAACGATGAGGTCATCACTTTGCATTTTTGGCTTTTGGGTTCTACCAATTCTTAAAGTCACTGAGACAATCTTTCAAATGACATAACTCTTATTTTCGTGGGTGCCTTAGTTTTGGTGTTGCAGCTTGTCAAAAGTACATGATTTTCGTTACATCGTAAAAGCTGCCAGATCACCCAACCAAAATGTAAGACATTCATCGAATTCACGTCAAATGTTTGGGCACCCCTGAACTAGATTATATGGTTAGCACAGTTTAAGAAGATGTGTTCCTTCAAGTGGTGATTGAAATTGATGTGCCTTTGAGAAATAAACACAGGTTTAATTTGCCATTCTGATTGTTGAGTTTCTCAAAGGAATCACACAGTCCCTTTAATATCTAGCTTGATTCCAAGTTTATTCATTATCAGCAAGGAAATACCATTGGCCCTAAATGCAACTGCTCATCCTACTTAGAGTAGACTCTGAATCAGTGAAATACATGTGTGGATTTATCATGCTGCCTTGGTTGGGACTAGGAACTGGTTTTAATGTCTACATGTCCAGTTCCAGTTATAATTCATGGGAGTTTGGGGAAGGCTGTGGGGATCTTGGAAGACCCCAACCTTGCTAATGAAAAACTACCACACCTAGAACCCTCCAGGAATATAATTCTTTTTTCCCCTTTATTGTGAAAAAATGTGTTGATATACTGGAGATGTTGGGGGATTTGGAAAGGGTCTATTAACTGCTGGTGTGTGTGGAATCACATAAATCCTGTTGGCCACTTGTGTATCCTGCTCTAGAAACATCTTTCACTTGAAAAAGACATTGCATTGTGTGTTGACTACATTACTGTGGTAAGGATGCACTACCCCCTGGGGGTGACTTTATCACAGGCCTCTCAGGCAAATTAACCCCATAGATATTAATTCTGCTCTCTCCCGGACAGGTAGGGGAGTCTGAAAACCCAATCGGGTATGGAGGAACATCTGATCGAGCTGATTTGCCCAAGCCTGGCCTAGTATGTTTGCCAAAACCTGGTTGGCCTGGCTTGTGTGGTGGATGACCTTCCTCCTCATGAGCATCCTCTCTCTCAGGAAAACTGGGGCTGGGGGATGATTTGGGCTCCTGCACTTGAGCAGGGACAGGTTTTCCATCCAGCTGTTCTGCTCCAATTTCAGGTAATGAGTGAAGGGACACGTGTTCGTTTGAAGGGGGAAGAATGACCACCTTCCCCACTGTTTTTTCCTGTTGATGATCTCCATGTTGCTTGTGAGGATGTTTGTCATGGGGAGGGCCACCTTGGTGGGGATGATGATGGTGTCCTTTCCCACTTTGGTGGTCATGGTGGAGGTGGTCACCGTCATGGTCTTCCTCATCTGAGTGGTGTCCAGGATGCTCAGGTTGAGGTCTGGATTGTGGAGTTTGGTCAGGAACCTAATGGGACCAAAGGTGAGAAAGATCTGTTGAAGGGATCCTACCAGTTGGAACCCATAAGACCTATGAGCATGGCCATCTGACCTATGGAAGATGCTTGCTGAAATATATATATTTGAGCGAGCAAATCTCTCTCTCTCTCTCTCTTTATATTTATAAGTTTCCCTTGCAAAAAATCCAGTTGTGTCCCTGGGGTTCCGTGCTCATCTCCATGTACAGCCAAAGAACCAGCACTGTCTGCATCTGTTTCCATGGTCATGCAGTAGGTTTGACTAAATGCCAGAGCGCACGACAGGAGCACATTCTATCTTGCAGCACTTGGGTCTCCAACTGCTGATCTGCCAACCTCATCAAGCTCAGTGTCTTAACCATTAAGCCACCATGACCCTGCCTAGAGACCTCTCTAGCACAAGGCAAATAACTATTTTTATACCCTAAGACAGGAGTTCTCAACCTTTTTAAGCGGGGGCCCGGGTCACACTTCCTCAGACAACTTTAGGGCCCTTCCTCCACCACATGGCACTTCCTGGTGTGGTGGAGGCAGTGGGGCAGCCACATGAAGTGATGCCACGGGTTGCGTCCGGCCTGTGGGCTGCAGGTTGAAAATCCCTGCCCTAAGACCTTTTAAACTTTGGATATTAGGCTGCTTTGAACTGAAGTCCCCCCCCCCCACATATGCTCCATTTTTTTTTTGCTGCGTCCTGCTGACACAGTGGTTAAGGTGATGTACTGCAACCAAAAGGTTGTGAGTTTGACCATGACCAGGGCTCAAGGATGACTCAGCCTTTCATCTTTCTGAGGTCTGTCAAATGAGTACCCAGCATGTTGCAGGCCAAATGCTAATTAACTTGTGAACCGCCCAGAGAGTGCACTAAGTGCTATGCGGCAATATATAACTATGTTTGCTTTGCTTTGTTGTAATCTATTTTATTATGAACTAACTTATGAACCACTCCGTTTAAGACATATTTAAATGCACCAAAAATAAACAAACAAACAATTCATTGATCAATAATTTTATCAGGCTACATCTCCAGGCATCCCATAAGGCAACTTTTTCCACATAGTAAAATAAGCTTACTAATAATGCTTAGAAACAAAACATTATTTTCTGCAAAAAATAAAATAAAATAGCAGCCTTATTTGGCAACATACCTGTGGACGGAAGAAGTCACACTTTACACTGACAAACTTCCGGTGTTCTATTTGGCTGTTTACTACAGAGCCTGTACACAGGCCAGTTTCCTGAGGAAAAAATGAAACAGTAAAGCATTATACAGTATATGCTTGCTCTCAACTCCTCTCTGCAAAAGCACGTGAAGCTACCGAGCTAGGTCCAACAGTGAGCATTTTTGCACTAAAACCCACAGCAGATAACAATGATCTTGGGAGCCTTGACCCTCAGCTCTGCTTTCAGTCTCAATTTCCTGTGGGTTAAGACACATGATAATGCTTTTTCCACTAGGCATGCAACTTCTTCAGAGCTACTGAGCCTACTAGACATATCAGATTGCCAAATAACGTTGATCATTTACTTATCGATAACCAATCGCAAAACAAAGGCAAGCTAATTTGCAAGGTGCAGTTTAAGGCAAGCTTGGGTTAAGGCAGGTGTTCCCAAACTTTTCAAGCCAGGGGCTGGGTCACACTTTCTCAGTCAGCTTTGAGGGCTTGACAGCCATTTGCCTGCACGATGGGGGTGGCTATTTTATCACAACAGCTTCAAAGGGGTAGCCATTTTATTTCTCAAATGCCCTTGGAGAGTTGGGGAACCACATGAAATGGCACCGGGGGCCCCAGATCTGACCTGCAGGCCTTAGGTTGCGAACCTCTGGGTTAAGAAAACACCTTAAAGATAGCTTTGCTTATAATGATCAGCTAACCAGGCTTTCTAGTTCTGCCATTTTTTGCTCGATTCTGCTGCAAAACGGAGCCAATATATATATAGGCAAAGAAAAGCCTTGGACTGAGGCTACTCTTTGATAGATTCCTTGCATTCTCAGTCAACAGGCGTTATGCACACATATTGCATTTTCACTTTTCACCATATTTTTTTTCTCGTAAGAAAACTACTTGTTTTTGGGGGTGGGGGAGAAGTGGGACAAATTACAAATTGATGATAGCAATTGGAATGGCTCTTTGTTTTTTATGGAGAAGGCGGAGCAATTAAACAATAGAAAACTTATCAAGAAGTTTTTGAGGTTATGCACCATTAAGTTGTTCTGCCTTTTGGCAACCATAATAAACCAGGGTTTGTGGTTCCATGGTTATCTCAATAGGTATGTAAGATATTCAGGGAGCTGGTTTACCACTTCCATCCTAGAGTGAGTTTCCATGGACAAGTAGCTATTTGAACATAAATCTCATAATTCCTCATCTGAAACTCTGGCTCCCAATCTGAAAGCATATTCAGTTTAGAGATTGGGGTTTAAGACACAAGAAGAAGAAGTGAGACAATATATATTTAAAAGGTCTTGAACTTGTATTTCTAATTTGTATTTTGTGCCCAATTATTATGTTTATAAATAGTTTTATTATACTGTGGTAGTGTTTACCTCTCCCTCTTCCTAGAAAGAGAAACCAAGAGACACAGAGGTTTTAGCTACCATCCATATGTCCTCTTCTACCATTGGCATGCTGGTAAAAATATCAGCTTGCATGCAGACACAAAAATTAAAACATGAATTGTGGAGTGGAATTCCTAAAGGTGGTTTTCTGGTCGCTATGATGCTAGAGATGCCTTGGATAATATATAAAAGAGGGGAAAGAGAGAAGTGTTTCAAGTAAGATGAATTTCTGAACAGGGTGAATTAATACTCACTGCAGTCTCGGGTGGAAGGAGTGGGCAGTTGGAGAGGTCAGATGCACACTTGCTTTTAGAACAGGATGTCTCCTGGATCGTAAATTCCACAAAGTTGGAAGGACCAACGACCCACTGTGGAAAGTTTTCAAGCAATGGATTAAAGAACTTGCACCAATTGGACCATTTTACAAGGGGTCACAAAACTCATAGTCTCATAGCCCTAGCCTTGTCTCATGCAATGTAGACACTGTATGCATTGGGAGGCTGTTAGAATTTTATGAATGAAAACAGGTAGACATGTTGCTGACCTGAACTACAGTAACATCCTGGACACCATCTTCTTTTTTAATGGGACAGTGATCACTTTCCAAATGGGAAGGACAAAACAATGACTTTAAAAGAAACCAGGAATGTCCTTATTCAGAGAAAAAGTATGTCAACTATTGATATGACTGGTTTTAGATAAAAAGTGCTAAATATTGCAGCTATAAAAGTGAATAGTAAAAATATGTTTTTAAAGTTGCAAAAAGAAAATCAAAATATGAAAGCTAGTTGATTACATCTGCCTTCTCCTGCCAGTTCCCCAGCCTCCTGAGTCCCTGAGTCATATAACTACCGGTAACTAGCTTGAAGAGGCTAATGTGAATTCTGTGCTTCCTCCAGGGATGGCCAATAAGTTTTTGCATGTCAATTCTGAGGAACCCTGATCAGCAAGCCTGCTGACCTGGGCTTCTGGTTATTGAAGAACAAATACCTGGAGCACCAAGGTCGACTATTCCTTCTCTAGATAGTGCATGTCCATAGTATATGAAATTCATGGTCAGAGCTAGAACTGAGGTTTTGACCCAGGAGGGTGAAGTTTACAAACAACTAAAATTTGCTGCTGGAAAAGTGCAAACTAGCCCACTAATTTGTGTTGCTGGAACAACAGCTACTCCATGGACAAAAAATAAAGGAAAACAAACAAGCACAACAAGCCTGCTCTGAACGTAATCAGTAAGGCTGCCATGGGCTTAGATTCAGCTATTCCCCACCCATTTTGTGGAAATCTTATATGACCTAAGCTTAACTAACAGAAGAGCAAGTCTATTTTGTTTATGAGTACAGTATGCTTGTTCTTCTTGGTAATACAGTAGTTAATTGTAGCCACCTGGAGTGGCCATGTATAAAAGAGGACAGGGCTTTTGTGGCTTTATCATTCATTCATTCATTTTCTGCCCATCTGGGATATTCTCCCACTCTGGGCAGCATATAACAAATTAAAATATTTTTACAGTAACAATATAAAATTAAACATAACCAATAAATTAAACCAAATAAATTACGTGCAAAACAATAAGCAATAACGATGCTCCCAGAACAACACATATTGATGACAGTAGGGCATAAGTTAATTAAACCTGTTTCTCAGCAATTGGGAAGCAGTTTAAAGAGAAAAGATTTCAATTCTTATTTTTTAAATAGGTAAAGATGGAACTTGGCGCATCTCAACTGGTAGAGAGTCTCAAATGTTGGTGCCACCACTGAGTCACAGACTTTCTTGTTAATTTCAGTGTTGCCTCCTGGAGCTGCACTCTCTGGGATGAACGGGTGATGCAGACTGATGTTCTGAGGGGAAGACGTTCTGCTAGGTAAGAAGGTCCAGTGGTAATATTTACACTGAAGACAAAATTTCAGCCAGTGTCCCTTGCATGAGAAAGCACACCCGTTGAAATTCTCTTTTATAGAAAGCTTCTAAAGATATACAGGTCATTCCCAGTTTTATATCTAGCCATCCTATTACAGTTAAAGAATACCTATCATCCACTATTTTGTCTTTCTAAACGGAATCAGTGACAGTCTATTCTTCTTCTTCCATGTCTAGATCAGATGTGAAACTGCCAAAACAAAGGTACTTTTGGCTGAGTTCTTTCTGCAGTTCCTTTTGCCTGACCTAGTGTGAGAAAGATTAGCCAGCAACACAAGATTGCTCTTACCAGGGTATACCCGATTGTGGTTTAAAAATACCACAGTCTTTGAGGAGGCTCTTTCTGTGTACTCCAGCGACAGTCTATCAGACATTGCTTTTCAACAATATCCAACCCCAGCCTTACTTGTGAACTTGCTTTGGTGACATTGAGGATGGCGAAGCAATGCACATGGTTGTTTTCTGCATTGAACTTGGCAAGACTCTCAGCAGCTGCTTCTTGATACTTGGCTTCGGTTGGATCACTGGGGGTTGGGCAGTCAGGACACAGCAATGCAATTGCTCTTGAAGAAACTGTTTAACAATAAAAAAAAAAACAAAACCAACCCAAACACTTGACATCAATAGCAACTAGAACAATTTTCCTAAACCTAGGGCCCTTGATCCATTGAACAATAGGTCCTGGTATCCAAGACATCATGACTATTTTGGCCAAAGAATACAGCACTGAGTGAATGGAATTAACAGTCGTTGTGTTAATTTCCATATATACTGTATTTGCTGGCATATAAGACACACTCCCCCCCATCAAAATACACCAGAAAAACAGAGTGCGTCTTATATACCGGTAACAGCCCCTGCCCGTCTGGTGCAGTACTGTGGCTAGAAGATGGGCGAAGGGCAGCTTCCAAAGGAGCTCTCTTGCCCGGCCAATCCTGCCTTCCCTGCCACCTGATGGTCAGCGGTGGTGGTTGGGATAATCTGGGTAAGAGGCTCCTAAAGGAACAATCTTGCCCGGGCTGAATCCAGGCCGATCCCCTCCCCACCTCCAGAAAGGATCCTTCTCCCTCAGCACCACCAAGCAAGAAGAATGGAATGGGGGGAAAGAAGCAGGCTTAAAAGATCCTTCATTTCTCCTCACCCACCACCAAGCTTAGAGTGGGATGGGTGGAAAAGAAATGGGCTTAAAAGATCCTTCTCTCTGGCCCCACATCCTACTTTCTTCAGCTTCTGGAGTTAATTTAGGGGATTCATGAAAAAATGTAGAAAATTGGTTCTTTCCCGCTTTAAAATGTATATTAAAAATGTGGTGCATCTTATACTCTGATGCATCTTATACACCAGCAAATATAGCTGGAAGGCTGGCAAGTCGGCAGTTTGAGACCCGGGTACTGCATGACGCATTGAGCACCTGGTCTCTGTCCCAGCTCTTGGGGACATGAAAGGAGCCTCATTCGGGCATCCCCTGAGGAGTTTCCCCAGCAAAAATCCGTTCAACTCAGAATAATTTCTGACACGAAATTATTATTATACTGCTGAGTACTAATTTGGAAATAACATAGGGACACTTCTCTGTTCACTTTATGGAGTTTGTGTGTTTCTTGTTCTTTTGAGACAACCACATAAAAATACATACTTGGATGTAAAAGGCAGTCGTAGTTATAGAGAAAACCGAATTCACCATTCCTGTTGGTGCGAAAGGTGACTTTGCACTGCCCGTAGACCTAAAAGAACAAACAAACGGGATAGGAACTGGTATTTACAGAACAATCTAGTTCTGCCCTCAATGGCATGTTACACGAAGCAGAATTCTTTTGCCTTTCCCCAAGATTTTACGGCACATCTTTACTCTCAACTTTCAAAGCTGAATGATCTTTTTTAAAATACAGTCAAACCTCACATAAAGAGCACCTCACTTAAAGAGTAACTCATTTAAAGAGCAGAATTTTCTCTGAATGTTTGCTTCGCTTAACAAATAAAACCAACCCAAAACTCGCTTAACAAATAAATCAGGGTTCGCAATCCCCCCCCCCCATTGGTTACTTACAATGGTGTTTCACTTAAAGAGCAAACTCGCTTAAAGAGCAATCCTTTGGAACCCATTATGCTCTTTAAGCGAGGTATAACTGTACAGTATACTTTTACTTTGATTATACAGTTGTACCTCGCTTAAAGAGCATAATACGTTCTACAGGATTGCTCTTCAAGCGAGTTTGCTCTTTAAATGAAACACCATTGAAAGTGACCAATGGGGGTGGGATTGGGAACCCTGATTCATTTGTTAAGCGAGTTTTTGGTTGGTTTTATTTGTTAAGCGAAGCGAACATTCAGAGAAAATTCTGCTCTTTAAGCGAGTTACTCTTTAAGTGAGGCACTCTTTATGTGAGGTTTGACTGTATCTCTTATGTTTATTTCCATAATCTGCACTCCACCCCCACCTCTTCTCTGGTCAGAAGGAGTCATTATCAAAAACATGCAACTACTGTGGAAGAAAAGGATTTCATAAAACCCTAAGAAAGTTTCTACCTCCCCTGCATTATTACCCAAAGTTGTCCTCTATTGCTGCTTTATAGCTTGATTTCTGCATTGTCTCCACTGTCCCTCTTTGTGCTATTATGATTTTTGTATTGCAACTCCCATGTACTTTTCATTACTAGAATTCATTACAAATGAATATGTCTGAATGTGGAGGGCAGACATGTTACTTTACTTGGAATACAGTTTCAAGAATCCCCAGGGTGCCTAAGGGACTCTTGGAATTATAGACGAGGGGTCCCCAAACCTTTTGGGCTGCAAGCTGATCACATGGTTCAGTAGGCCAGCCACGTGGTTCCTCCCACCCGAAGCAGAAGTAAAACATACCTTGGAATCTGTTTTGCAACAGATATGTTTTGCAACTGGATGAGATAGATTTTACGCTGCCTTTTTCTCTGCTTATACAGGGGTCCCCAAACTATGGCCTGGGAATGTTTTACTTCTGCTCCTGGGAGCAACGAGGATGACGTGGGCCAGATGAATTGGCGTCGGGGGCTAGATACACCCCCCAGGCCATAGTTTGGGCACTCCTGTTATAGACAAGGAAAGAAAGGGAAAAGAAGGAAGGAAGGGGTTTTTAATCTCTGATTCATGCCTGCACATTAGAAACTACATTTTAGCACCACATAACGTATGTAAGGGTATGCACTTGAATGCTTCCTTGGAAAAACCAATGAGGGTTTTTCTTCCATGTCTAGGCCAGACGCGAAACTGCTAAAATGAAGCCACTATTTGGCAAGTTCACTCTGCAGTTCCTTTCACCTGACCTAGTGTGAGAAAAATTAGCTGGCAACACAAGGTTGCTGTTACCAGGGTACGCCCGATTGTGGTTCAAAAATACCAAAATCTTTGAGGAGCCTCTTTCTGTGTACCTTTCTCCGTTGAGAAGATATGACAACTCAAGAATTGGAGAAAGCTTCAGGGAAGCGAAGTTGGATATAAAGTCATGAGTGAAAACAAATCTCATTTGCAGATAAGTTCAGGAATTCAGATCTTAAATAGGTAATAGGCATCTTTAGGCCCTCTTTAAAGAAACTTCCAGACCCTTAGTTCTTAATAAAGAAAGCTGTTCATTTTCTGAACTAGGTTGATTAAATACTTACTGTCTGATGTGAAGGTCTAAACTCGCAGTCTTTCCAAGATTTTCGGCTTAAGACATGACACTTTGTTTCCAGCACATCCAAGGTGAGGTAGAAGAGAGATTTATCATGTCCCTAGATGAAGGGGGGGGGGGGATAAGCGTTACGGCACAAAAGATACCAGAACTTGAGATGGCTAGCTAGTACGTGCCATATGGAACAGGTTATGTGGAAGCAAGTTATCATCTTTTTTAAAAAATAAATATTTCTCATAATTTTAGGGCAGTTTTAAAAAAACTTTTATCATGCTAGCAGTTAGAAGAGAACTTTGTAGGTATTTTGTCTTTTTTCCTTTAATGGTAATTTTCACCATTTTTTAAAAATGGCAACTTTTTTAAAGAGAAGATAGGATAAGTGAGGAGATTAGCATCACTTGAGTCTTGAACTGTTGTCCTGCTGACCTTCCAGTCATCAAGTTCAGCATCTTAACCACTAAGACACCGTAGTCCCTCCTTATATTGTGTATACCTCTGCAAAATCTGGTGAAATGAGCCCATAATGAAAGCCTCGTTTTAAAAGCTGCCCTTTGAATCACAGAACCCATTTACTTGCTTGGTGAGTAATATCCAGTCCTGTTTTTGAGTAAGATGTTGAAAACACAGAATATTGTGTAACTCCTAGAAAGTTTCATTAGGCAAAAACTGTTCCTGGATTTAGGATGTTTTCCTACATAGGTGTTTTCCTAGCTCATTAATGCCCATGGACGCATGTACTACAACATATCACACCAAGGTTAATGGACACATATCAGACATCCGGAATCGCAACACAGAGAAACCTGTCTCAAACCACTTCAATCTACCTGGACACTCTATCCAAGACCTGAAAGTTACAATTCTGGAACAGAGAAATTACAAGACTAGAATCGAAAGATAGCAATTTGATAGCAATTCTAGTAGCTTCTGTCAGTAAGCGCTGACTATTTCAACCCTCCCTTTATTGTTCCAGCGACTCAGTCCTCCTCCCCATCTGAAACAGGCACAATTGTCAACTACTTTTCTGAAATTCTAAAAACACAGGCCAATCTTCTGTCCATAAAACTGGACTGCTATCTGTGAAGTGGTGTGACCACCTCCTGGAAATTGGAGCTTTAAATGTCACTGTATTTGAGGAGCACTGATTTCTGACATGTTGGAGCAGGCAGATCTTACTTCCTCTCCTCCTTTCTCTGAAAATGATTAAGAGAACAAAAGGGAAAACTGCTCACCTGAGAAAGTTCACGGACTTCAAAGATGCGTTGGAGGCCAATCGCGTAGCCTTCCCTTCGATTGGCATTGATTTTGTTGAGTGCTTCTTCTGCAGCTGCTATTACTACGGAAGAATTGCACGATGGGGAACTGAACTGGTTAGCTGGATGTGGTCGAGGTGGATGAGCCAAAGAACACAGTACCTGCAACCCAACCAGAAAGGAAATTAGAAGAGCCATCTTGGAAGGGCCAGAGGATCAGAAGGGGAAATCTGATCAGAAGAGTAGGCTTTTGAGAGGGATTCAAGTTTCCTTATATAGTGTGTGGTTGGTCATCAATATTTGTTCTTCTGGTGCATGCTGGCAGTCACCTTTAAACCTGGACACATACAAAGCAAACAATGTGTCAATCATTAGAAGGTTATATAGTCAGATGTTAACATGAACCAAATCTGTTCCCATGGCTTTAATCCAATAAAAATGAAAAACATGTTTTGCTAATGTTTATAATAACTTATAGTGTTAATACTGGGAAAGAAGCATAAAGCTGATTAACAACACAATTTTCAGTATAATTTCTTCTTATGTGTAATTGAGTTTTATGGTGACATTTTAAATTATTTTTTTATTAACAGTAATAGAAAGAAAGAAATCGTCATTTGAGATACAACTCTCATCTTACTCTTGAAAAACATTAACTTCCATTCTCTTAGCAAATTCATCAGACTCCTTTAAACAGGCCTTGCTTTTATCAAGTCCCCTCCCAATCTATTTTCCCATTAATGATCTCATATTTTTTACATTTGCTATACACAGCAGGAGGCAGGGTAGCTTTAAAAATAGTTTTACTTATAGTTTGCAAGTTCTCCAAGTACTGTATTATGCTCCCCACTCTAGCTTAGCAATTAAACTCTTAACTCTTGTTTAGAAATATAAGAAAATACCAGTAGTTCTTTACTTACAGTTGCTTTTAGAAAGATTAGTAAACAGTTGCTTTGCTTGATAAAAAGAGTTCTTTACAATAAATTTCATCTTAGACCAGGGGTTCCCAATCTTTTCATGTTGTGGACCAGACCATGCTCCCCAGACAGCTGAGCAGGCTGGTCATGTGATTCCTCCCACTTAAACACTGCTGTAAAACGTGTCCGCAATTGTAGTAAATGCATTTACAACAGCTGCAGGTGCATTTATGGCACCATTTACAGCAGGCATGGACACATTTTATGTCTGTTTCCAGTAGTGGCAAGGGTGGTGGTGGTGGCAGGCCACATGAAATAGTGCTGTGGGCCATGGCTGGCCCACAGGCCATAGGCTGGCCGCTCCTATCTTAGAAAAACATTCTTTACTTCTGAGGCAAAAATAGGAGTAATAGGAGAGAAAAAGAGCAAGAACAGCAGAATAATAACTGGAACAACATATACTGAATAACACTGAATAACAGACCCGAACAACAAGCAGCCCAATCACATCAGGTGACCCTAGAAGCCAGAAACTAGAAAACATTTCTATTGATTGGTTATAGTCTAGACATAATTTACATTAACAACCCATTGCATGGTGGACTTGCTCTAATATACTCAATAATATTCTTGATATTTTGATGTATAAAACATTGCAAGTGTAGGGTCTTTTATTTCTTATGCCCGAAGTCAGAGGAGCAAATCCTGACATAATTCACCATATACTCAAACATTTATTCATTTATATAGTGTCCCTCTAACAACAATATTGCTCTGGACAGTTTACAATAATAAAGAGACTAAATAACATACTTACTCCCCAACACATCAACATAAATGAAACAAGGTAAGAATAAATAATTAAAATAACACAGATCATTAAAATAACAAGACAAATAGCAGTCAGTGGAGGAAAAAAAATACCAGAGGGTCAAGATCTTCGCAAATGTTTCCTTATATAACTTAGCCTTAGTTAACTTAAGTTTAATTTAGTAAATTTAGTTTTGATAATTAAGTTTAATTTGTTAATCGAACACTGGTGGCAGGTGGTTAAACTGTTGTGTTGCAGCTAAAACATTGTGAGTTTGATCCTGATGGGTATCAAGGTTGACTCAGCATTCTATCCTTATGAGGTTGGTAAAGTTTATATCTAGCATGTTGAGGGCAAAATGCTAATTAACTTGTGAACTGCCCAGAGAGTGCACTAAGCACCACAGAGCGGCATAGACTATAAATGTAATTGCAATTTATGGAAAATTAGAGGAAGGGAATCTGGCAAACATATGGAGAGTGTTCTAAAGTGATTGGGACCACTATTAAGAAAGTCTGATTCCTAGTTGAAATCTCCCGATCTCCATTGGCGTGCGCATCGTAGCTTGGGAAGACCGAGTTGCCTCAGGCCCAATTCATCAGGGTACCAAAACTGTTTGGGGCTTTATATCTTAATACCAGTGCATTGAACTGCAGCCAGTGTCGGGTGGGTGGTGGTGGTGGTGGTAAATATGATAAATTTATCAAGATTCATGAATTGTATATTTAGAGTGGAAAGGACTTGAAGAATGCCAAGTGGGAAGATTCCCTTGTTGCTGTCCCTGCTGTGGAAGTGAAGCTGCTCAGGAACTTCTGCGGCTGCTAATGACCTTCTTAAAAATGTACATAAGAATCAATACCATGAAGCAAGCCACAGCCCTGGATTTGCAGGAAATGAGCAGGGCTGTTGAGGTCAGCGCAATCTGGAGGTTACACATCAGTTGGCGGGGACTTAACAGCACATAACAACCACAACAAATAATTGGCACTCATGCAATTAATGGCATTTCTGATTTGGACTTGTGTCCAGTGGCAAAAGCAAAGGCAGGAAAGAAATCATTTCATGCATTAAGAAGGTGAAGAAGAAAATAGTTTGAAGTATCTGTGAGCAGTGAAGTAAGATAAGGGGGCTTGTTTTCCTGGTTACTCCCCTGCTGTGAACAAAGTAGCAATTCTGTATAGACGAATTGGCAGGAATATGTCTAATGAACATGTACGGCTTGGTGGTAAGAGAGTTAGTACCGTGTAGTGGATAGAGCAGGGGTGCCCAAACTAGAGCCCGGGGGCAAAATCCGGCCCAACACCAATTCTTCCGGCCCATGGGTGTGTTTTACTTCCTCTTCCAGGAGTGACAAGGGCTTTGTGGGCCGGATGAATTGGTGTCAGGGGCCAGATCCGGCCCCCGGGCTATAGTGACCAGCCCCCTGAACCATGTGACCTGCCCATTGCCCGAAAAGTTTGGGATAGAGTGATAGATGGGGACACAGACCGGGTACAATTTCACACTCACTCATGAAATTGCACCCCAGGGGTGGGGAGGTGGTGCTAGGGGAATCACTCCTTAAATACCTCACTGACTTTGAAATCCCTGTTAGGTAAAGGTCTCCCTTGCTCGAAAGTCAGCCGCAGAACCAGCTCTGTCTGCGTCTGCAGTTGTTTCTATGGTCATGTGACATGCACGGAATGCTGTGTTACCTTTCCCTATTTATTTACATGCAATTTCTTGTTTTAGGCGTCACTATAGGTCAGATGTAACTTGACAGAGCATAACAAATAACCTAGGTTTTTGAGGTTTGGGAGATGTTCAAGGAATGGTTCGCTTCTCCTACTTCTCTGTGAAATTCTATGGCTTGGCTGAGATTTGAAACATAGTCTGACAATCTATCAATTACACAATGCTGCACTTGATGACCAAAAGGTTGGCAGGTCAGCAGTTCGAGACTGGAGCGCTGCACAATGAAGTGAGTGCCCATCATCTGTCCCAGCTCCTGCCAATCTAGCAGTTAGAAAGCAAGAAATTGCAAGTACAATAAAAACTTGCATAAAGAACACTTCGCTTAGAGACTAAAGAGCAGAATTTTAAAGAACAGAATTTTATCTGAATGGTTGCCCTCGCTTAACAACCAAAAGCAACCAAAAACTCGCTTAACAACTAAATCAGGGTTCACAATCCCCCCCCTCCAGAAGTCACAATCAGTCACTTACAATGGCAGCGGTGGCACTTTTTCCAAGTGTTTCGCTTAAAGAGCAACTCGGTTAAAGAGCAATCCTGTGGAATGTATTATGCTTTTTAAGTGAAGTACCACTGTAGATAAATAGGTACTGCTTTGATGGGAGCAGTAACAGCGTTCCATGTGCTCCAGCATCTAGTTATGCCTGCCACATGACCATGGAAATGTCTACAGATGCAGACACCACTGAGTTTTGGGCTCCAAAAGGAGATGAGCACTGCCCCCTAGAGTTGGACGCAACTGGCTTTTGAGGAAGGGAGACTTTTACCGACCTCTCTTCCACTCTTTATTTCCAATTAACTAGATCTCTAGTAATAAGTGGGAGAAGCTGATTCATGGGACCCATTTCCCAGTAGACTAGAATCTGGGCTCTACATTTAATACAGGGGTTCTCAACCTTTTAAAGCTGTGGGCCAGACCATATCCCCTCAGACAACTGAGTGGGCCAAACTGGTGGTTTCACCCCCAGTTCACTGCCATAAAACGCATCCGTGGCTGTTGTAAATGCATTTATGACAGCCATGGGCATTTATGGCTGTTGTAAACCTGTCTACTTCCAATTCCAGTGGCAGCTGCAACACAGGCCACATGAAATGGTGCCATGGGCTGGGGCCAGCACAGGTGCCATAGGTTGAGAACCCCCTGATTTAATAGTTTGGTGGCATGAGTCTGCATAATATGTTCACATCTTAATAATAGGAAGGAGAAACCTTTGATCTACTTGCAATTTCTTGTTTTGAACTGCTAAATTGGCACATCTTAGATCAGGGGTTCCCAACATTTTTAAGCCAGGGGTCACATCACGCTCTCTCAGTCAGCTTTGACTCTGAGGGCCAGACGGCCATTTTGCCCTGTCTGCATAATAGGGGTGGCCATTTTGTCACAATGGGGTGACCATTTTGTTTCTTGAATGCCCTTGGGGGTGGGGAGGCCACATGAAATGGTGCCATGGGCCATATCCAGCCCACCAGCATTAGGTTGGGAACCCTTGGCTTAGATCTATACAAGAACTCTCACCCATGTTTACAGTTCTTCTGCTTTTATTTCCCATGAGAGATCATTGAAAGATCTTTACATTTCAAGAATCCAGTATTGTTCTGAGCTGTGCTTTGCACATAAGAAGGTTTTTGTATAGATAAGCTGTGCCAATCTAGCAGTTCAAAAACAAGAAATTGCAAGTAGATAGATACCACTTCGGCGGGAAGGTAAATAGTGTTCCATGCACTCTGGTATCTAGTCATGCCAGCCACATGTCCACGGAAAGGTCTGCAGATGCAGACAGCGCTGGCTCTTTGGCTATAAAAGGAAATGAGCACTGAACCCTAAAGTCGGATACGACTGGCTTTTGAGTAAGGGTGACTATTACCTAAGCTGTACTTTGCAAGCAGAAAAGCTGTGGTACTGACACTTGCTCCTGAATGGAGATACAGTACACAGAACTGGTCTCTTCTTTGTGTACTTGTTAGGAAAATATCTGTCCTTGAATATTTTGCTTTGATCTCCTTCTCCTTGGCCCTGTCCATTATTGAAATATGCTCCAAGGACCTTCTCAAGTTGGAATAAGGTCCTTTGGCCATAAATTGTCCCTCCCAATCCTCACTTTTTGGTAGCTTTCCACAAACAGAGACAAAAAAGGGGGTATAGGAAGAGTTTTGATTTTAATGTTTTATTTTTGAAGCACCATTCTGTTACTGTCAGGATATAGATTTCTCTATATTGCTCCTGTAATATGACATAGCATTATGAGACATCAAGGAATAAAAATAGCCCACGGATGAGATAACTGAGAAATCTTGTCACTGCTGTGCTTTGTAGTCCATATTGCTCTTTTTTTATAAAGGCCTAACAGATTTTTGCACTGAAGTTTTCTGCATGTGTTGATTGAATTCCACTGGTGTGTAAATTAGGATTTTTTAAACTTGGTGTATAGCTTTGGCTACGTGAGAGGGTAGCTAACAACAAGCAAGACAGAATCTTTCTTCCTGCTCCCATGATTTTATCAAACACCAACTCTGTATTTTCCACCTGGTGTTTTCAATTAACTTGGGCTAGAAATGTTTCAACTGAGAATGACATCTATGAAGCAACCCAGCACAATACATAGAGTCTTTCCTGTAGGAGAAAGTATGTTTGCAGACTATCAAAATCTTCTTTAAGTTGAAACTTAAATCTAAAAGACATTTTATTAACTGTTTTCACCCTTGGCTTATCTTGCAAGATGTTCCATTAGTCAATGCTGAAAAAGCGTATCTTTCCTGGGCACAATGGATGAATTGGTACTGGTCCGACTGGTGCTGGTCCGACTGGTGCTGGTCCCAATGGCGGGGGATTCTCCACTGCTCTTTTGACCACAGGGGGTACTATGGGTACCTCAACCGAAAGGGATTCATGGGATGCATGTGAGTCATTATGAGAATGTATGAGGTCAAGGACAGTGTAGCCATGTCTGGGGAAAAGAATCTTTCTTCCTAGGTGTTGTTCTGTCAGGCGAGGATGCAAGAATCCAGGCTGCAAAAGAAAAACATTATGTCTAGTCTGCTTATGAAGGACTGAGGTGGCTTAGTGGTTAAGATGCTGAACTTGAGAACTGGAAGGTTGGCAGGTCAGAAATTCAAGACCCGAGTGCTGCACAAACGAGTGAGTACCCGTCGTCCGTCCCAGCTCCTACCAAGCTAGCAGTTTGAAAGCAAAAAATTGCTAGTACAGTCAAACCTCGAGATAAGAATGGTTTGACTTAAGAAAAACTGGAGATACATCTGGAAATATATATTAAAAAAATCAGGTTCAAAATAAGAATTTTTAATAGGATTTTTTGAGATAAGAAATTCAATGCATTCCTAAGGGAAAGTGCTTTCAGTGCATTCCTATGAGAAATTCAAGATAAGAATTTTTTGAGTTACAACCAACCTTGAGGAACGAATTAAATTCATATGTAGAGGTTTGACTGTAGATCAATAGGTACCACTTCAGTGGGAAAGATAATAGTGTTCCATAAACTCCAGCATCTAGTCATGTCTGCCATACTGCTATGGAAACATCTGCAGGCTCTTTGGCTGTGAACCAGTGTTTCCCAGCGTGGGGCATAGGCTCCACAGGTGAGCTTCAATTTCCAGAAGCCTAGGTCAGTACATTTGGCTGATCAGTGCTTTGGGGAATTGACATGGGCTTCTGGGAACTGAAGTCCAAAAACCAAAGGTTGGGAAACACTGCTGTAAATAGAGATGAGCACTGAACCCTAAAGCCGGATACGACTGGCTTTTTAGCAAGAGCAACCTTTAACTTACCTTTAGTCTGCTTATGGTATTTTCTCAAACTATTGTCCCCCTGCCCTGGCCAAGCCTTGTCCAAGCAGCATGGCCAGTGATGGGATGTAACAGGTTCGCACCACTTCGCCAGAACCGGTAGTAACTTTTCCCAGTGTCCTGGAGAACCGGTAGCAGCTTTTGGGAGGAACCACATTCGGGGCTTACCTTTTCACTGGTTCCCCCATTGCACACCTACAGTGCTTGGCACGTATGCACGGCCTCCTTGCTGTCCTCCCAAGCAGGGAGGAGGAAGAGAAGCTGCTATCCTGAAGCTCCCTATAGTCTGCTCCCCAAGGTAAGTGACTCACCTTTGGATGTGGTGTGTCTGTGTGTATTTTAATGTGTATTTAATACCTTTACCTATATTGATGTACTACCACAGTTCCTAAAAAGGCCTGGCAGCCAGCAGGCCTGACGGCCTGGCTTGGGGGTTTTAAGCAAAGTCTTGGAGTTACCTCATCAATAAGCTACACCTGTGCTGTTCCAATTGGAGAACCCTTAAGGAGGTACAGCTATTTTACATTTACATTAAGGCATATTATCCTAGAGAACCTGTACGATGACCATATCCATCTTGCAACATGGTGCTGTCCAGGCACTTATACTAACAGGTAAGTGATGGGTTTGTGTTTGGGGTGTGTGTGTGGGGTGCGTTGATTTGTGTTTGGGGGGTGGGTGGGTGTATTTTAATGTAATTTTTATTTCATTTATTTAATTTATTTACGGGTTTGTGTTTTGGGTGGGTGGGTGCGTTGAGGGGTGTGTGTATGTGCTTATTTTTATTTTATTTTATTATTTTATGATGTTTTATTATTTTTCTTTGGCTCCACCCATGACATCATGACGTCAGCTCAGCCCACTGTGATGATGTCACGGTGTGGTAGTACATTTTTGACATCCCACCACTGAGCATGGCCCCTGGGCACAACCAAGGTCCCACATTCAGCCGTGTCATAAACAACCCAGAGAAGAAATGGCAGAGATGGATAATGGGAGACTGCATCAGAAACTAGGGGCAGCATCAGAACTTCAAATGGGTAGGCCACATGCCAGGTCTGAGACTTGCTACGAAAGAACTCTCATTTAAAAAAAAATAAAAAAATTTTTTAGAAACATCTTGGCAGGCAGGTTTTTTGTGCACTGAAATGTGTACTGTTGGGATGAACAGAAAGATCAAGAGAGAGATATGCTATTTCCTTGTGGATAGGGAAACCAATCTGCACTTGTCTCATTCCTGCTTGACACATCAAGATAGCATAAACATATTTTAATCTGTGAGACATTGTGATTTTTCCTGTTGGTTTTTACGAGTGTCTGTATTTGCACGAAATGGTGTAAGTCATGCCAATTATGTAGCTAAACTAGGACTATGATTACATGGGTAAATAGTATGGGTTTCCTTGTGGAAATAAAATGGTTGCATTCATTTCCCTACCTCTTTACTAAATATAAGACACAAAGGGCAATTTGAATGTTTCAACAGAGGCCTGGTGGCATAGTGGTTAAACTGCTGTACTGTAGCCAAAACATTTTGAGTTCGATCTTGACAACAGGGATCAAGGTTGACTCAGCTGTCCATCCTTCTGAGGTCCGTCAAATGGGTACCCAGCATGTTGGAGGCAAAATGCCTTGTGAACCCCACAGAAAGTGCACTAAGCACTATGGGGCAGTATAGAAGTGTAACTACTACTGACTGGGGAGAGAAGGAGGAACACCTGCGGCCACTGGCTGCCTTTAAAGCCACACCGGGGACACCACCGCTCCCTGCTGCCGGTGCCGCTCGTGAGGCCAGGTGCTCCCAATGTCGGACCGACGGGAGCGAAGGAGGAACACCTGTGGCCCCTGGCTGCCATTAGAGCAGTGGTGCCCAAGCTAAGGCCTGGGGGCCGGGTGCAGCTGCTGATGGCAATTCATCCACCCCGTGAAGCCCTCATCGCTCCTGGAAGTGGAAGTAAAACGCGCCCATACGGGCATGTTTTACTTCCGCTTCCAGGAGCGACGAGGGCTTCGCAGGCTGGATGAATTGGCGTTGGAGACCGCACCCGGCCCTCGGGCCTTAGTGACCGGCTTCCTGAACCACATGTTCGGCCCATGGCCCAAAAGGTTTAGAGCCACGCCGGGGACGCCGACAGTGCTCGCTGCCGAAGCCGCCTGCATTGATGGGCGCTCCCCAGGTCGGACCAACAGGAGAGCGAAGGGAGAACACCTGCAGCCCTGGCCTGGCTGCCCTTAGAGCCGCACTGGGGACGCTACCACCCCCCATCACGGGAGAATGAGGGCCAGCTGCGCCATCTGGGCGGCCGGCTACAAAAGGACCTTGCCATTGCCGCCGCCGCAAATACATCTCCAGACGCTCTCCCAGCCAGTCAGGTGGGGAGAATGAGGACCAGATGGGCTGTCTTTTGATTGCATTGTATTTTTATGTAAGATTTATTAACTACATTGACCATTACTTTTATATTTATTTATGTTGTTATACTGTATACTGTTTCCAACTGTATGATGTTATGCTGTTACCTTTATTTGCTGTGTTTTTTGGTTATTATATATCGTTGATTTGCTGTTTATACTGTATCTATTGTGTATGGCTTTTATGATTTGTAAGCCGCCTAGAGTTGGGTTCTCCTGAGTAGGGTGGGATATAAATTTGAAAAAACAATAAATAATAAAATAATATTAGTTTGCTGGAGTTTTCCTCCCTGTGGCTTTGGGCTTCTACTTTAATGATTCCAACGGTGTTTTCCCTGTGTGATCAATTGTTTCATTCTCCAAAAGGAGGAGGGGGTGTGACTAGTGTCTTACTAAGTTTAGTTTCATATTTTGGACAGCAGGAAAAAGCTCCTTAGATGTACCGAAGCACCTATTTTATTTTAAAACTAACCAAACTAGATCGTGCAGAAGGTTCAGTCAGAAGCACTGAAATTGGCAACCTCTGGTCATCCACCCGAGGAATTTGCCCGCAAACAATTTGAAGAGTTCCCCTGCAGAACTTCAGTCTGCTGCATAAATGGGAAGAAAAATAAGTGGAGGAATTTTCATAAAGTTTGTACCTGATAGTCAAAGACTGTGCAGTGTACTTTATCCTTCAAAGGAGATGCGGCGGCAGGAGCTCCAGTGTGTTTAAAAATAGTTGCCTTGCAGAACCCAGATTGCTGAAAGAAAATGAAGAGGAGAAGATGGTTAAAATATAAGTGAAATATGAGAAGAAACATATACTATGCCAAGGGTCCTTTTAAAGGTGTGGGCAGGGTCATGCTCCCTCAGACAGTGGAGCAAGCTGGACTGGTGGTTCCCCTGCTGTAAACATGCCGTAAAATGCATCCACAGCTGTTGTAAACATGTTTACGGCAGCTGAGGGCACATTTATGGCTGTTTTTACTGCTTCTAGTGATGGTGGCGGGAGCGAGGGTGGTGGGGCACATGAAATGGTGCCACGGGCTGGGTCCAGCCCATGAGCTTTAGGTTGAGAAACCCTGTACTAGGTCCTTAGTCATATAGCATTGGGCAAAGGATCTCGCCTTCCAGCACCTTTCATTCTTATCCAGATAAACAATCCAGAAAAACTATGGTTGCTCGTCCATTAGACTATCTATGGCTCATCTAAGGGCTAACCTTTCTCCAGTCTAGGCTTGAGCTGTTCTGTGGAGTTCTCCCTTTAGGTATTTCTCTCTTTATGTATTTAAGTACCACTGGGCTTTGACTCTTGGCCCTGGTTGCCTCTTGTCTACTCCAACCAAGTGCAAATGGGTGGCCACCCACCACCACACCAACATATACATAAACTAAGAACTGGCTGAGCTTTGCTGCATCTAAAGGTGTTGGCAAAGCTTGTTAAGCAAGGAACAGTTTATTTCTATGTGTTTTAATGGGCTTAGAGAATAGTGTGTCTGTTCAATGGTAGAAATGGGGAGAAAACAGAGCATGAAGAAAATATATGTTATATAAGGTCTGCACTCTCTATTTTTTACTTCATAAATTTAGAACATACAAATGGAACATGGGGAATGTAATTTAAAAACCACTAGAAGCCAATGAAGGGCTGATCCAGATCTATGTTCCTTCCCACCTAGGTGAAATTCCTTTTTTATAGACGGGGACTGTGGTGGCTGAGTGGTTAAGATGCTTAACTCAACGACTGGAAGGTTGGCAGGTCAACAGTTCAAGACCCGAGCACTGCATGACTGAGTGTGCTCCTGTCTCTGTCCCAGCTCCTGCCAACCTAGCAGTTCAAAAGCAAGAAATTGCAAGTAGATAAATAGGTACTACTTTGGTGGGAAGGTAAACAGTGTTCTGTGCACTCGGGTGTCTTGCCTGTCACATGTCAGTGGAAACGTCTGCAAACACAGATATTGCTGGCTCTTTGGCTGTAAACAGAGATGAGCACTGAACCCTAGAGTTGGATATGACTGGCTTTCAAGCAAGGGCGACCTTTACCTTTACCTAAAGAAAGCCACTATTTCAGAATCCTCACTCATAATGACAGCCATGCTGGTGGAGGGTGGAGGTGGTTATGTAAGCTTCTGTCTCCAAAAGTAACTTTTCCTACATTTGGTTGATAAAAGAAGACCTCCAAAGCCTCAGATGCCCTGTCTGAGAAACTGAAAATTAGACTGCAAAAAAGTGGGTGATTAGTAATCGGGTGAATCAGAAATTGATTAACTCCACCACTTGCATATGCCAAATGCTTTTGTTCCATTAAAGGCATGGGTCACCTGTCTCATTTCTGTCCCTGAGCATTTTGTATCAAATTATTGTGCTCAGAATCATCCCTTGTACTTACTGAATTTTGGCCAGACACTGGATGGCAGTTTTGAGGGTGGTCGTGAGCATCTTGGCCTGAGCAGTTAGTGATGACGATGGCAAACTCCACATGGTAAGCTGGAGGTAAATGCTAGGGAGACATAAATTCACATTTTAGTCACTTCCATGGAGAAGCTACAAAACTGAGCAGACAGGATCAGAAACGGAGCTTGGAAAGTTACTTCCTGAAAGTAACCAGTTCCCATATTATTATATTCTAAATTAATTCTTTGTTGGGCTGCCACATGCCCACGGAAACAGATGCAGACAGTGCTGGTTCTTTGGCTATAAGCAAAGATGAGCACCGAACCCTAGAGCTGGATATGACTGGCTTTCAAGCAAGGGCGACCTTTACCTTTACTAAAGGTGGGTGGGTATATGGATCTGCAGCAGATATAGGAGGAAAACCTGGGACTGAATCAATGCCTCCCATGGCTGTGCATGCTGCTCCTGCTTTAAAAGGGTTAATCTCATTGGCTGTTGTTGCAGGTTGTGCATTTTGTGACATAATACTACAAGATACTATGGATAAAGTCCTGTTGTGAAGAACCACATGCATAAGGCCAATTGTGCAATGCAGTTCCCTATTTGCTACCCATCAGTCATGCACCTGTCTGCCCAACTCATTGTGTATCCCAGGCAAGATTGTATCATGCAGACCTTGCACAAACACCTGATTAGCAAACTTGAATAGATGTTTGGGTCCAGCAGCCACGTGGTCTGGCAAAACACAGAGTTTGCTGATGTCCTTGCTTGGATACTTACTGAGATCTGCCCACGTGATATCTCAAGGATCTGGTAGTAGGTGTTAAGATTCTGTGCATTAAACTGGTTAATGGCAGTGTTGACTGCATTGATCACATGGGCATCAGTCAAAGGCAACAGAAGGGGACAGTCAGGGCAAAATTTTACAACATCTTCAGCTGAATCTAAGCGGGTGGGGAGAGAAAGAACATTTTGTTTATTCATTACATTTTCATCAATCTTTTTCTTTAAGAATCTCAGAGTGGCATATATAGGGCTGATCCAGAAAGGATGTTTATAGCCATTTACTGATCTTAATGGGAGCTCCTGTCACTTCCAGAGAATAATTCTATTACTGCAGAACATACATGTGTTCACAGGGCTTTTGGACTCTGGAGCTTCAATTTCTTTTTGTTCCCCATTGATTTAGTATGTGGGACTTTCTGAAGACTGCTTTTTTTTAAAGGATGGAGAAGTTTAGTATAAGGGCTCTTCCCAGTTTACAAGCATAGTAGATTGACAAAAACCCAAGAAAGAGTGAAATAAAAGTGCCAGGCAGCAGGGTAAGCAGTGGTGGCTTAGTGGTTAAGACTCTGAGTTTGAAGACTGAAGGTTGGGTTTCGATACCTAAGTGCTACATGAGTCATGACGGAGTGAGCTTCAATCTCTGTCCCAGCTCCTGCCTACCTGGCAGTTCAAAAGCAAGAAATTGCAATTAGATAAATAGGTACCACTTTGATGGGAAGGTAAATAGCATTCCATGCATCTCTGGTGTCAAGGCATGCCTGCCACATGTCCACGGAAACATTTGCAGGCACAGACAGCGCTGGCTCTTTGGGTATAAACAGAGATGAGCACTGAACCCTAGAATTGGATGTGACTGGCTTTTGAGCAAAAGCAACCTTTACCTTTATCTTAACTTCCTTGTCAGGGACAGATCTTAATGGCTAGAGCTGGAACAGCAGTGCTTAATGGCTAGAGCCGGGACAAAGATTATAGACTTTTGCTGCCATATGGTAAGAGAGACCTGCTGCCATCATTCCACTTAGTGCCCAAAGCATTCATCACCCAAATCATGACTTGTTGATCTAGGACTGATTTAACAAGAGGGTTACCTCAGGGCTTAAGTATGGATGCACTTCCTGGTCAATCTGGGGCTTTCTCAGAACTGAGAGACAAAAAAGGCTTAAAAGGGAGGTATGAATGCCCCATCAGAAAGAGCCTAAAGTTACAGAGTTGGGATATCCCAGTGCAATCCTAAATGCCCCAAATGGCCAAAGACCAGCAGAGTTGACACAAGATCATCTGAAGCTGTGCTGAATCCAAACCCCTCCCAGCCTAGAGGTATTGGAGTTGTTTTAAGATTACCCTTTCTAGTGGAGTGCTAGCATTATAGCTGTGTCCTTGTGCTGTAGGCCTTCCTCCCCAAACCACCCTGTTTTCACCCCTCTTTTGGTTTTTCTGTCAGAAGAGTGGAGCCACCAGAACAGTTCAGTTGGCAGAAGAGATATTTGTGGCTGCAGAAGAAAACCTGTGCCTATTACTAAATCCTAAACTGGGGACACCTTTGAGTTGAGATTACACAACTATTTTTACAAGTAATTTGCTGCATTACTTGCTCCTTGTTCATCTCCAACATTGGGGGTAATTCAAGAAAAAACTGGACAACCACTTCTCTCATTTGGATTGATCATAAATCCCTTCCAGCTCCATTATTTTACTAACTACCATTACTTTGCTTGAACAAAACAACAAACTACGGCTGGTGACAGGAAAGTGCAGCACTGAAAAATAACTTAATAAAAAAAATTATAAAACAAGGGTTAACTTCTTTCCAGAAAATAGAAAAATTTCCCAGCAAATAAAGATTCATAGACATTGACATGACGGACAACAACAAGATTACCTGGGGATGAGTGACAATGGACATTGATCACTCTGTAGTCTCCCTCATGCTTCAATATTTTGACATTACAATCTCCTTCAACGGCCTAAGAGTTCAGAAGAAGAGAATTAGAGGTGACAAGATGAATTAAGGCATATCAGAAAACAAAATAAAATAAAATAAACAAAATAAAAAACACTGTAGCACTTTAAAGACTAACTGCTATATTTTTATTGTTAGCTTTCGTGGATCAAGTCCACTTCTTCAGACAAAGAGTGAAACTTACAGGCATGGTTTTTATGAACCACAGACTAAGATGAATTAAGAAATTGTATGTGCAGCATAAAAGATTGAAAGGTCCAGTTGTGTGTGTGTGTGTGTGTGATCAGTCAACCATGCACAACCACTTTGGGTGTGGCCTGCTGTGGTTATCACAGAGGGCAACACAAATGAAGATCATGGTAATTTATGTGCTTACTTCTCTACCCCACATTGCGGGAACTTTCCAAACTGTTTGAATTTACTCGTATTGATCTTCTAAGGTGTGCACTTCCTCTTGTTATTATTATTATTATTATTATTATTATTCCCATTTATTATCCCGCCCCAATCGGGCATGCCCGACTCTGGGCGGCTTACAAGATAAAAACACAGTCATAAACCCTAACCCATCCAATAAAATACTAATAATTAAAAAATTTAAAAACTCTGAAAATTCATAAAAACATGAAACTAAACCAGGAACAAGCAACTCCATGGAATAAAACCAACAGCAAGGGAGGCTGTCCCTTAAATTAACCACCCTGTGTGGGATCCCACAGACCTTGGTCCCCACACATGTCCCGCCAGCCAGGTTTTTAAACCCTTTCGAAAGGGGAGGAGCTCTGTCTGTAGACGTAGATCAGTTGGGAGGAGGTTCCAAAGCGCCGGGGCGAACACGGAGAAGGCCCTCTTCCTAGTGCTAGAGAGATGAGCCTCCCTAGCCGATGGAATGACAAGAGAGCCCCTCCGGTCCGCCCTGGTGGGACGGACAGACATTCTTAGGGTGACGCGGTCTCTGAGGTATCCTGGCCCACTACCACATAGGGCTTTAAAGGTAATAACCAGCACCTTGAATTGCACCTGGAGACATACTGGTAACCAATGCAGCTCCCGGAGCAGTGGTGAGGCACGAGCATAACGCCCGCACCCCATCACTATCCGGGCCGCCGCATTTTGGACCAGCTGCAGTCTCCGAATGGTCACCAAGGGCAGCCCCATGTAGAGCGCATTACAGTAATCAAGTCTGGAGGTGACCAAAGCATGTGTGACCATGAGCAAGGCGTCCCGGTCTAGGAGTGGGCGCAACTGGCGTATTACACGAAGTTGTGCAAAAGCCCTCCTGGCCACGGCTGCTGACCCTTCTTCTTCTTGTGACTTATCTGATTCCGAATATTGACCCTCATCATGGTGATCAGCCATGAAGATTGTCCTGAAACTATAATGCAGTGGTTTTCCATTTGCCTTCCGCATCGCAGCATGACATCTGTACCACTGATCCAGTGCTGTGAGTCCCTTTCTGTCCCTGAGCCCTTTTGGCACACAAAGTCCTCCTCAGCCCCAGGCCAGTATTGATGAAGCTGCTACCCTCCGTCAAGATGGATTCAAGTGGGATTTGACCCACTTGAGGACTATCACCCTTCTCTCTTCCCAAGGAGAGAAAACAGAAAGAGCCACCAGAATGCTAATGACTCACCATATAAATGCAAAAGACAACTTTCCTAAAGTATCAAAGTGCCAGACTCTAGTTTCTATCTAGATATAATGGAATGAAACTGAATTTATTGCCAAATGTATGGTTTAGTCATCATTGACATAAAACAAAACAAAGATAGAACTGAAATGAGCTCACATTTTATATCAGTTCACCCAATGATGCTTGGGTTTCTAGGAATTATTGAGGTGTGGAAGTGTGCACTAGCTTGCCTTACTCTCTTTTGCTAGTTAGGCTGCAATTTGTGATTGGTCATCCTCAGATAAACAAGAAACCTGGAGGCTGGAAAAGAAAATGTTTAGTGTTAACCTAAATTTCAATTTGGTTTTACTGTGTCACTTCTAGTCACTTTAGGGATGGGTGGAGTTCATGTTGCCTCACAGATAGCAACATGTGCCTCCCCTTATGTTCTAGGGATCCTAGAGCCATGATGGCAAACCTTGGCACTCCAGGTGTTCTTGGACTTCAATTCCCAGAAGCCAAAGTCTCTAATCCACACAAATGTGCAGTAAACCCATTCATGTGGATTCACAGAGCTTTGGGCTTCTGGGAATTGAAGTTCAAGAACACCTGGAGTGCCAAGGTGACTGTCTTAGATTATAATATTTCCAGGAACTGAGCCTCCTGGCACCCTGCCTCACCAAAAATAAGATATATTTTTTTTTTGCCACTAGAGGGTAGGAAGGTTCTTCTTCCCCAGCTGTTGCTCGTCTGTGTCATCCTTTGAAGTCTTTGCTCAGTTAACAGTTTTTCCATGAATCTGTCTTTCTCTGTGGTTTATGAGTGACTCTCCTTTCCACAACATATCTCAAAGTTTAGGACTTGTTCTGACACAGTATTGTACTAGCATTCAAAATAGTATAGATCCAATTAGAAATAAAACCCTGAATTTGTTAGTTTTATTTCATGAATTAGCCTGAAAAAATGAACTTGGCAATTTATTGAATAAAAACCATGCTTTAAAAACTAAAATCTTGTATTGATCATGTGTTAATCAAGTATGTGTGCCTATGGTTGGAGTGGCAAGGTCTAGAATTTTATGAAACAAATAAATCTTTCATTATATAACTTGGAAGAAGACAGAAGGGGTTTTACTAGGGGAGGCAATGAAGAAAGGGGTCATAGAACAACTCTCCATCAGTGCTTGAGTGTCACTGGGGCATTCAATTATTGTGAAAGTAAAATGGTCCGGATGAATTGCATTAGTGGTGTAGGGGGGGAACCAAAAGGAACATCATAACAGTACAGGGTTTCAACAGTAAAGCCGTGTTTGATTTAAAATGGCATTGTGGTGGCTGGAAAATGCAAGGAAGCATCAGTCTGCACACACACTTGCCCTCAAAGAGCTGAACTAGTTGCAGAGTGGTTAAACTGCTGTACTGCAGCCAGAAGGTTGCGAGTTCGATCCTAACCAGGGATCAAGATTGGCTCAGTCTTCCATCCATGGGACAGTATATAAGTGTAATTGCTATTGCTATCACTTGCTGCTGGTGTGTGGACCATTTGGCTGATTTATTTATTTATTTATTTTATTTCATTAGATTTATATGCCGCTCCCCTCACCGAAGAGACTCGGAGCGGCTGACAATGTTACTAATATCGAAATACAAACAAACAAAAATAAAAATATCATACAACCCAACAGAAAGAGCCACAATGTCCGCGACGGAGCCCGGGGCTCGACATGGGGGAGTGTTGGTGGTGGCGGCGGTGTGTGGGTGAGTGTTGGTGGGCCAGACTGGTGGCATGAGGGGAGAGGTGGTGGCAGCAGTGGCGGCGACAGAGTGTTGTCGTTGCTGTGCAGCGGAGTGTTGGCGGGCTGGACTGGTGGTGTGTGTGTGAGTGTTGGTGGTCCCCTACCATTGTCACCTTTGGAATGGGGAACACCAGTCTGGCCCACCAACAGTCTGAGGGGGTCTGATCCGGCCCCAGCTTTAAAAAGGTTGAGAACCCTTGCTTTACATGGTTTGATGAAACTGACAAAAATTCCAAACACTCACGTGCTCTGTCCGGGCCCGTACTGTACAATTGGCAGCTGGAATGTGGCTCAATATATGGCAATTGGTCTCTAGTAACTCCAGCTCAAGTAAGAAAAGCTCGCCATCTGGCCTCTGGAAAGAAGAAAAGATAGAGAAGATGATTAGAATGAACACCCTCCCCATAACAGGGACTGCGGTGGCTTAGTGGTTAAGACGCTTAACCTGATGACTGGAAAGTTGGCAGGTCAGCAGTTTAATACCTGAGTGCTGCATGATGGAGAGAGCTCCCGTTTCTGTCCCAGCTCCTTCCAACCTAGCAGTTTGAAAGCAAGAAATTGCAAGTAGATAAATATGTACCACTTCAATGGGAAGGTAAACAGTGTTCTGTGCACTCAGATGTTTAGTCATGCCTGCTACATGTCAATGGAAACATCTGCAAACACAGACAGCACTGGCTCTTTGGCTATAAGCAGAGATGAGTACTGAACCCTAGAGTTGGATATGACTGGCTTTCGAGGAAGGGTGACCTTTCCCTTTCCCTACCTCTCCACAACATTTGTTGATCTTTCTTACACAGTTACACTTAGTTTAGTTATTAAGTTATTACCCAGTTACTAAAAGTGAATTATTTGTAATTTGTTCTACATTTTAGAAGACAATCCTGAGACATGAAATGACAAGGGATAGGCTTACTCCTTTTTCAGACATAACTTTTTGTTATTCAGTCGCACAATCTATTCCGACCCTATGCGACCCCATGGACCACTGTCCACCAGGCACTTCTGTTCTCCACCATCCTCCTTAACGCTCTCAGTTCTGTGCCCATTGTCTCTACAATACCATCTAGCCATCGCATTTTTGGTCGCACCCTTCTTCTTTTGCCCTCCACCTTTCCAAGCATCAAGGCTTTCTCAAGTGAATCCTCTCTTCTCATTTGATGTCCAAAGTACTTTAGCTTCATCTTTACTATTTGACCTTCTAAGGAGCAGTCAGGGTTGATTTCTTCTAAGATTGACCTGTTTGTTCTCTTTGCTGTCCAGGGTACTCTCAAAACTCTCCTCCAACACCACATCTCAAAGGCATCTATTCTTCTGCACTCAGGTTTCCTAATGGTCCAGCTCTCGCAACCATACATTACCACTGAGAATACCATTGCTTTGACATTGCTTTGTTTGCAGTGTGATGTCTCTACTTTTCACTATGTTCCCCAGGTTTCTCATCGCTTGCCTCCCAAGAATCAGTCGCCTTTTTATTTCATGGCTGCAGTCCCCATCTGCAGTGAGCTTTGATCCTAGAAAAGTAAAATTAGTCACTGCTTCTACTTCTTCCCCATCTTTTCTCCAAGGACTGATAGGGCCTGTTGCCATGATCTTTGTTTTCTTTATATTGAGTCTCAAGCCAGCTTTTGCACTTTCTTCTTTAAACCTAATCAAGAGTTTCTTTAAGTCCTCCTCACTTTCTGCCATTAGAGTGATATCATCTGCATATCTAAAATTGTTGATATTTCTCCCAACAAATTTGATCCCAAATTGTGATTCCTCCATCCCTGCATTGTGCATTATGTGCTCTGTGTATAAGTTGAATAAGCAGGGTGATAAAATGCAGCCTTGTTTTACTCCTTTTCCTATTCCAAACCATTCTGTCCTTCCATATTCTGTCCTAACTGTTGCTTCTTGATTCATGTACAGATTTCTCATGAGGTATATATGGTGCTCTTGTATTCCCATCTGTTTAATTACTTGCCACATTTTGTTGTGGTCCACACAGTCAAAGGCCTTAGTGTAATCAATGAAACAGAAGTAGACTTGTTTTTGATATTCTTTTGTTTTTTCCATGATCCAACATATGTTGGCAATGTGGTCTCTAGTCCCCCTGCCTCTTCTGAACCCCGCCTGCACTTCTGGTAATTCTCTCTCCACATGCTGCTGCACTCTATCCTGTATTATCTTGAGCACCACCTTGCTAGCGTGTGGGATGAGTGCAATTGTTCGATAATTTGAACATTCTTTGGCATTACCCTTTTTGGGGGATTGAACCGTATACTGATCTTTTCCAATCCTGTGGCCATTGTTGTGTTTTCCAAATCTGCTGGCATATAGAATGTAATAATTTGATTCCATCATCTTTTAGGGCTTTGAAAAGTTCAACTTGGATACCATCATCTCCACTGGCTTTGTTGTTTTCAGTGCTTTTTAGATATAACTATTTTGATTTTTGTTTGAAAATAGTTCCAGGATGTGTTTGAGCTCACATTTCTTTCAAGATTTCTCTCCCTGTCTGGAGAGCCATGGAGACCCAGGGAAACATAGCACTGACCTGAAGTCTACCTGTAAAAGACAGGTCTACCTAGAAATTTGGAGTTCAGGGGAAACCTGCCCTCGTCGCATGTGTAGTTTGTGAGATGGTTCTCTTTGTCTGATTAATGAAAAAGCCAGGCTCTGATTAAAAGTGACTCCTCGCGATCCATCACGACTGAATTGCAGGAAGTGGATGAATAAAAATGACAGTTTCTATTGAGCCCCTCCTTAACACAATTGATTCAAATAAACTATTATCACCACAGACATTTACAGATTAGAATCAGAGATCTGGAAAGTTAATTTCTTTGAACTGCACCAAGTTTTAGAATCCCTTGGCCATTGTGGATGTCTAGCCAGAGAGATTCTGAAAGCTGCAATGCCAAAAAAAACAACTCACCAAATACTGAAATAATAAAGTAAGCATGGAAAAGCCATCGGATCTAGTTTGTCCTAAGATTCCCCCCTCCCTGTGCCACACTTACCCGGGGTAACACCTTGATCTTCTTAATTATGTTCAAAACATATTTATATCCATCGAGCGTATGTGTATTGATATGATTGACTGCAATTTTTGCTGCATGTTCAATCTCAGGGTCGTCACATGGAGGAAACCGTGGCAGATGCAAATCAGGTATCAGTGGATGACCGGTGCATCCTAAAATCTGACCAAGGAGTACCAGGGCTATCAGCGATCTCATGGCTGAGTATGCAGAAGATTCAGAAGATGGGCTCTGCTGAAAGGAAGGAAGGATAGAAGCAGCTAAAGTAGAGATCTCATTTATAAACAACCCAAGAACACGCCACCCTTTGTGTACTTGGGAAATTGCAATCTTTGTCCTGAGTTTAGGAAGGGACTGCAAACAAGGAAAAGAGAAAAGTAAATAGGCAGGGGGACCTTGAGTCAAAGTTTTGTTAGATAAGAAGAAATTGCCAAGTAAGCTAAAATCTAAATGGCAAGAAGAGCAAAAGGCACCACCTTTATTCTTTTTAGTCCTATTCCTACCTGGCTCAAAAACAGAGGTACAGTATATTGCTAGATGTTGCACTAAATATTTTAATATGGGGAATCATTCCAGGATGGCTGCATGCCATTGAGTTAATTTAACATATGGCAAACATTTCAAGGGTATTCTAGGCTAGGCTAGACTAAACTCATGGTATACCAAGCTGTTGTTATAATGCTGCTGTATGGCTGTGAAACTTGGACCCTTTATCGCCAAGACATCAAAAAGCTTGAGCGCTTTCACCAACAGAAGCTAAGATCCATCTTGAACATCAAGTGGGATGACTATGTCACCAACATCACAGTCCTTCAGAAGGCAAATCTAAACAGCATTGAAGCTTCCGTCATAGCTCATTGTCTTAGATGGATAAGGCACGCCCGCTTTATGGATGGTTCCAGGCTTCCTTGCCAAATTCTTTATGGATAACTTAGCTCTGGTACAAGAACTCATGGAACCAAACCATCTCTGCTGCTACCAATCACTTCGAAGGGGAACGCTGCAGACACGAAGAGGCCAGATGACAAGCACAAAAGCTTCATCAAAATCACCATCTATTCAGTGTAATGTGTGTGGTTGCATGTTTCTTGCCAGGATCAGCTTATCCAGTCACTAGAGACACATCCATCAACAACAGACCAGAACTGGTCTGACCTAGGCTTCCTTATCTAGTACCAAATTCTTTTGCATACAACTCAGTTCTTTTACCTGTCTCCTGGCGTGTACACAGAGACACGAGGAGGAGGAGAGGGGGACTTTTTATCCCATTCCATATTTTGTCCTAACTGTTGTTTCTTGAGTTATGTACAGATTTCTCAAGAGACCTATAAGGTGTTCTGGCATTCCCATCTCTTTTATTACTTGCCACATTTTGTTGTGGTCCACAAAGTCAAAGGCCTTGATGTGCTTTTCTGCTTCTTACAAAAATGTGCTTGGCTATGCTAAGAAACAAGGCAGTGGCCTTAGTGACCCTTATTCTGATCCAGTAAAGTGGGGTGAGCAAATAGTGGCCCTAACTTATTTCATGGGTTTTTTGGACCCCCAGATTCCGGGACCAAAACACAACCACAACAATAGCAAAACTTATTGCTACTCCTTGAAGTTGCAAGGAGGTACAATTCATTTTTTAGGTAGATCATATTATCTCTCCACTGTGACCCCATACCCAGAAATGGATTTCTAGCTGTTTTGTCCTCTTCCTTTGTTGCTTATTCTGAGTTTTTGTGTGTGGCCTCCCAGTGGATTTCAGGGAGAAAATATTGTCCTTGCAGGTGTCAGACTGGCCTGCCTGTGAAGTAGGTCTTCTTTTCCAGCTATTAGTGAATGTTTGAATGTTTCCCAATCTTTGTTTTTTTGGACTTCAATTCCCAGAAGCCTAAGTCATTTCCCCAAAGCACTGATCAGCCAATGTACTGATTTAGGCTTCTGGGAATTGAAGTACCCCCTGTGGGGCATGGAACATAGGGAAATGCTGATCTTTGTTATACCACTAGTAAAATGTGGAATTATTGATGTCACGTTATGCAAAGGAATGAGAGAGTGCTGCCTTATCAGCAAGGGCATCAAGCAGGATCACAGTGAGATGCTGAGTTTGAAATTAGAATTAAGGAACAAGGTTTAAGTCAATAGTACTGTAATCCTTTGAAAAATAGCCAAAACCAATGGGACTTAATGTCATATTCCACAAGTTCATGGTCAGAGAACTGCAAAAGAGATATTGGGGTGGGGTGGGGAGACTTTTCCACCCTTATATGAGGAATATTTGCTCATGCTGGTTCATTGTTCCTAAGTTTTTATCAATGAATAGGTCTGTTAGAGAGTCCCCAGGGCTGGGCAAGTGGAATCAGTCCTTTCCTACCATCAGATATGGTTAAGGAATCTGGCTGTGAAGATATCAATTCCCTGCTAAGCTTCCAGGAATAACAGACAGCCAGTGTAGCCATGGGCAAGCTACACAGTCCCAGGGTGCCCCCCCCCCCCAAGAAGGGAATGGTAAATCACTTCTGAGGATTCTCTACCAACAAAACCCTGGAAAGAGTCACCATAAATCAGATTTGAGTTGATATCACAAAATTCATATTATTACTTTTTCTACTCTATTACATTTATAGCGCTATGACACTTTAGCGCTGTATACTACAGGCAGATGTACAGTATTTCTATTTATTTACAGTTATAACAGTTAGAATTTTTCAGGGACCCAAAAATCATATTTTAAATTGGCAACAATGACTTCCATACAATATACTGAAATGCAGCAGACCAAACACAATAGCCATCTCTGTTTTAAAAAGAAACAAGTGAGAAGTCAGTATAGACCAATGTATCGATATACTCCACAGGAAACCCTCAATTGGGCATTGATGCACACACCAACTCAAACACCATGTGACCTTACATCAGTTCCACAAAAACCTGATATGAAACCTGATTAACTCAACAGCCAACATGACTTAGAAGTGTGTGCGCTTAAGTGTGTTACAATTTCATTGAAAGCTGTTTCTGATTTCTTCTGGATTTGCACCAGAGAAACACAAAATCATGGCTACTGCTTTAATAGTTCAGGTTGCAGGAATTTTCAGTTTAAGAGACACTAGCTTTTTTATTTAAAAACATAACTTCTGTAATGTTTTCCCTCTTGACAGAAATTTGTGTTTGACTATAAGTCATCAACAGATTAGCCCAGAAGACATTTGCATCTTGCCTGAGGTTTTTGCGGAGTTCAAATTGTCCATGAACAACAACTCCCAAGACTGATAACTGCTTTTTCCTTTGCTTTGGCAAGCTATACATTTCGGAGGCTTGTAACGGGTTTAGTGCAAGGCCGTAGCCAGGGGGTGGTCATTGCCCACCCTGAGGTAACAGTTTGTCCACCCTTAAACTCCCGGGTGCTTATATATATGACATATATACAGCCCTGGTTTAGTGTGTGGGGGGTGGTGGCAGCAGCACACAATTTCCTGTCTGCTTTTGAAAAAAAATTGCATGATGCAAAGATGTTTTAGCTAGAGAGAAAACTGCCTGCAAAATTTGCACACATTTAAAATGTCTATATGAGAAGGAAAAAAGTCTTACATAGTGATACAGAGTCAGGATAGGGCAGTGGTGGCCCTATCTAGCGCTATCCGGTCCAATCGTTATCCGGTGTATTACTGTATGGGCAACAAAAAAAAAAGCAATAACATTTATATACCTCCCCATAGCACTTAGTGCAGTCTCTGGGCAGTTCACAAGTTAATTTGCATTTTGCCCCCAACATGTGACATCCATATAGAAAAGATAGATGCATTTTTTAAATTGGTAGTGTCGTGTCGTCCATCAGGAAGAAAAAATGTCTGGGTTGAGTATGTGAAAACCTGTTTTTCTCATTTTCATTGCATGGTTCAACATCCCACTGGTTTCCTTACCCTATTCCAACGATGGTGAACCTTTTAGAGACCTTTTCAGAGCCCTCTCTGTGGGCACCTGTGCAGTCACCCCAGCACAGAGTTTGCCCCTCCCCAACAGCCCAATGGGAGCACTTCCTCCCTCCCCCAGCACAGAGTTCACCCCACCCCTCTGCCCAGCAGTCCAATGGGAGCGTTTTCTTCCTCCCCTGTTGCTGTGTTGGCGCTTTGCGATAAATAAGTGGGTTTTGGGTTGCAATTTGGACACTTGGTCTCTAAAAGGTTCACCATCGTTGGAATAGGGTAAGGAAACCAGTGGGATGTTGAACCATGCAATGAAAATGAGAAAAACAGGTTTTCACATACTCAACCCAGACATTTTTTCTTCCTGATGGACGACACGACACTACCAATTTTAAAAATGCATCTATCTTTTCTATATGGATGTTTTGAGGTAGGAAAAAAGAACACGTAAAGAAGAACAGAATCATTGATGGAAAATTACATTTCAACTCCCTGTAAAATTCCAGGAAATGGAAGCTCAGCAGTTGCACAAGAAAAGCCTTGTTTAGAAGCAAGTCGTTGAACTTTTGAGAATAAACTAAATATGTTTTTACTCTCCTTATCTGGTTACCTTGGTTGATCTTTAACTCAGGAGCGGAAGTGGATTTTGTGGCTATCCAAACACTGAAAAGGGTTTAGATTTTTCTGCTGAAGATGGAGCTAGGCTGCTTGACCCAGCATCTAATCAAAAGAGTAAACACTCCGAGCACTGATCAAGCCTTTTCTCAAGTCAACAGTTGCAACAATATAGGAAGCTCTTTATATCAGGAATAATAATAATAATAATAATAATAATAATAATAATAATAATAATAATAATAATAATAATAATAATAATAATAATAATAATAATAATAATAATAATAATAATAATAATAATAATACCTGACCTTCCAGTCTCCAGTTCAATCCTGACCATGGTTCAAGGTTGACTCAGTCTTCCATCCTTCCTAGGTCAGTAAAATGAATCCCCAGCATGTTGGGGGCAAAATGCAAATTAACTTGTGAACTGCCCAGAGACTGCACTAAGTGCTATGGGGAGGTATATAAATGTTATTGCTTTTTTTTTGTTGTTGCCCATACAGTAATACACCGGATAACGATTGGACCGGATAGCGCTAGAATCGGATAACAATGCAAGATTTTTGGAAAAATCTTGCATCGGATAATGATTGTTTTAGCGTTATCCGAGCCAATCGTGTGTGGGGGGGGATTGGATTGGGTAGAATATCTACCCAATCCACCCCCCCCCCCCCCAGTGATGGATTGCTGCTACTGAACTAGGGTCGGGTGAAAAGCAGGTGGGTACCTGCCTTCCCCCCCCCCCCGACCCTAGTTCAGTAGCAGCGATTGCTGGACGAAGCCTAGTGGCGCACGGGCTAGCTAGCGCGAGCACTGCTAGGCTTCGTCAACAGCCTTGTCTTCACACAAACCAGCCTTAGCAAGCGCTAAGGCTCTTGTCGGGTGGCGAGAAGTGTTGCCTGCTTGTGCGCCACAAGGGACAACCTGCAGAGTTTGTCCCTTGTGGCATGTGATCAGGAACCTTGTCTCGCCACCCAACATGAGCCTTAGCGCTTGCTAAGGCTCGTGTCGGGTGGTGAGACAAGGCACCCGCTCGTGCGCTTTGTTGCGTGCCAGCGGGTGCCCGTTTCCCGCACCGCACTGGCCCCTTAGCAAACTGTAAGGGGCCAGTGCGGTGCGGGAAACAGGCAGCCGCTGGCGCGCAACAAAAGCGCATGAGCGGCTGCCTTGTCTCGCCAGCCGAAACGAACCTTAGCAACTTGCTAAGGTTCGTTTCGGCTGGCGAGACAAGGCGGCCACCAGTGCGCAACAAAGCGCACGAACGGCTGCCTTGTCTCGCCACCTGACAGCTAAAGGTCGTGTCGGGTGGCGAGACAAGGCAGCCGCTCATGCGCTTTCTTGCGCGCCAGCGGCTGCCTGTTTCCCGCACTGCACTGGCCCCTTGTAAGGGGACAGTGCGGTGCGGGAAACAGGCAGGGCTCGGCTCGTCTGAAATCCCCCCCCCCGGGGGCGGGGGAATTTCGGACAAGCCGAGCCTTGCCTCAGCGTGGTTTGTCCCTGACATCAGGGCTTTTTTTTTTTAGCGTTGTTCGATGTATGCATCGGACAACGCTAAAAATCATATAACATCATGATTTGTGGAACCAAGTCATAACGTTATCTGGTGTTCTAGTGTAGTTTATCCTGTTTGGTTTACTAATTATGTTTAATTTTATATTGTTACTGCAAAAATCTTTTAATTTGTTGTATCCTGCCTAGAGTGGAAGAATATCCGAGATGGGCAGCATATAAGTGTAATAAATAAAACAAACAATAAATGAATCAAAATGGCATTCAATTTGCACTTTTAGAAACTGCAGTGGGAGTTCTGCCTTTCCCTGGTATTGAGGTAGCAGTAACCATATCCAGAAAGCCTCCCAATTACTGTCTACTAAACTGTTTATCCATCTCACCATCCATTTCATCAGGTTTTCATGTGCTCATTGGCAATGTTGTTCTTGCTCTCTTTCACAGCAATAGCAAGCTGGCAAGGACTATCACCTGCAGCCTTGACCCCAGCCCTGTCCATAGGCAAAATGCCTCCAGAGAGGGGCCACCCACTGGCTGCAACGACACAGTCTGCTTTAACATGAGAAGTCACATTGAAACAGCAGACGTGCTTCAAGTGGGTTTGTACCTTTTTGCAGATAACCTGCAGTAGAGAGCTTACTGAAGGTTATCTGCAAACATGTAATTCCTGCCTACATTTTGTTCTCAGACCTGGAGTCCGAGTACTGCTCAGGACAAAGGATACAGACTTTGCCTCACAGCTCACCTTGTACAAAAGCTTTAAAATTGCTTTTTAAAGGAAGAAATCTGGAAATCTGATTAGGATTGGGGGGCGGCACTACCCTCTTTTCTTCCTTTCCATGAGCAGCCATACAAGGGCTTCCCAAATTAGATGCTGGCCTTGCATTTGGGAATTTGGTGGGCCAGAACCTCATGAAAATGTGTATCATGATAAACTGACGTTTTTGCAGGGGGGTCCCTTTCCTGCAGCATATTAAAAACCAAGGCTCCTTCTGAGAAAATCTAAAGTTTGCAATACTGTAATTACATTTTACCGGAAGATGGTGCTGGTACTGCTCTGTTGATTTATTTCCAGAGGAAGCCCTTCTAAACATGCCAAATGGTGCTTTGTTGAAATGTTGTCAGGTCCTTCCACTGTGCCTGCGTGTTTGCCATGAGATTGTACAGCAGCAGCACATAGTTTTGCTAACAAGGTGTTGAGAAGAGCCATCACAAATCTCTGACTAGGCAATCTTCTAGGAGTTGCTTTATTCCCTGCACAACTCCAGTTCTGCAAGACTAGCGGAAAAAGTATAATGGAGGAACAGAGGGAAAATTAAGAGGTCTTGTAGATTCTAAACCTGGTTGCTGCCTGGGTTGCCTGAGGAAAGAAATGTGCGTGTAAAATTTCCTGCTATTGAGATAGAAAAGACCGTGTTAAACTATTTCAGGAATCATGTTATATCCCCCTATCTGCCTTTTCATAATATATTTTTAATTATTTTTTGCTCTCTGGCTACCCCTAGGCATTCTGTGCCACCCACACAGGTTTCTTTTGTTGCTTTCTAAGCAAGTTAGCTTTCTTTGCTGCAAACGCCAATTTGTACTGAGCATTTTGCTTTGCAGGTAATGTTTGCCCCTGGTTGAAAATACCCATCTGTACAGGTAAATGGTAACGGTCGCCCTTGCTCAAAAGCTTGCTAGGTTGGCAGGAGCTGGGTCACAGACAGGAGTTCAGTCCATCATGCAGCACTTGGATCTCAAATTGCTGACCTGTATATATTTTTGTCGCACTCTCTTTTTTATTGGAAGAAAGTTCTATTGAATGCAGTGGATCAACCACACTGCTCTTCAAGTAACCCTGTTTAACATGTTCCACCAGTGTTTCCCAATGTGGAGCTCAGGCCCCACAGGGGAACTTCAATTCCCAGAAGCCTAACTTAATACATTGGCTGATCAATGCTTTGAGGAATTGATTTAGGCTTCTGGGAATTGAAGTCCAAAAAACCAAAGGTTGGGGAACACTGACTAGGGGCCAAGGTAGCTTAGTGGTCATGTCAGAAATTATTCTGGGTTGAAAGGATTTTTGCAGAAGAAACTCCACTCAGGGAATGCCCAAATGACGCTCCTTACCTGTCCCCAAGAGCAGGGACAGAGATGGGGACTCAATCCATCATGCAGTACCTGGGTCTTGAACTGCCAACTTGCCAGCCCTCCAGCTAACAAGGCAAGCTTCTTAACCACTGAGCCACAGTCCCTTGGTTTAGTGGTTAAGATGATGAGCTTGATGACCAGAAGGTTGACAGGTCAGCAGTTTGAGAACTGACTGCTGTGTGACAGACTGATCTCTCATCATCTGTCTCAGCTCCTGCCAACCTAGTATAGTTGTACCTCACTTAAAGAGCATAATGCGTTCTACGGGACTGCTCTTTAAGTGAGTTTGCTCTTTAAGCAAAACACAATTGAAAGTGACCAATTGTGACTTGGGGGGGGATTGCGAACCCCAATTTATTTGTTAAGTGAGTATTTGGTTGGTTTTATTTGATAAGCGAAGTGAACATTCAGAGAAAATGCTGTTCTTTAAGCAAGTTACTCTCTTGTGAGGTTTGGCTGTAGTTCAAAAGCAAGACATTGCAAGTAGATAAATAGGTACTGCTTCAGCAGTAAAAGTAACAATATTCTGTTCGCTCGCTTCAATATCTAGTCATGCGTGCCACCCCCGAAGGTACTTATGAGGATTTGAGACAGGTTCATTATTGGCAAGATGAGTTCCTCAACGGTAGCTTGATGCTCGCAGAATTGGAACCCTAATCTGGAGGACAGGTCTAATCAGTGATGGGCAGCCAAAAATTTTACTACCACACTGTGGGCAAAGCCGATGTAATGGGTGGAGCCAATGTCATTATGTCAATGATGTGGGCGGAGCCAAAGTTAAAAAATACATAAAAATACAGTACACATAAAAATACAACTTAAATACACATAAAAAGACATAAAAATACAACTTAAATACAACTTAAATACACATAAAAATACAAATCAAATACACATTAAATATACATAAAACACATAAATATACATTAAAATACACATTCAATAGACATAAAAACATACAAAAGCAAACATTAAATACCGGTACATATTCGACTCTAACCCCGGACTTCTACCTGACTGAGGGGTTAAAATTTTGGAATCACGTGACTTTACAAACCCCCCTTGACATTCCGTAACTTTTGGTCGACCCCTCCCCCCTAAAATGGTCACGTCGTATTTGAAAGACCCCTAATCTGACACTGTTTAGCCTTAACTCTGCTAGGATTGCCAAATCTGAAGTGAAGGGATAGGCTTTTGAGATGACACAGCGGCAGATCTGTTAGTTTTTTTGTTATTGTTCAGTTGTACAGTCGATTCCAACCCTTTGCGACCCCATGGACCACTGTCGGCCAGGCATTTCTGTCCTCCACCATCCTCCTCAACTCGCTCAGCTCTGTGCGCATTGTGTCTACAATACCATCTAGCCATCTCATTTTTGGCTGCCCCCTTCTTCTTTTGCCCTCGACCTTTCCAAGCATCAAGCCTTCTCAAGTGAATCTTCTCTTCTCATTTGATGTCCAAAGTACTTTAGCTTCATCTTTATTATTTGACCTTCCAAGGAGCAGTCAGGGTTGATTTCTTCTAAGATTGGCCTATTTGTTCTCCTCATTATCCAGGGGACTCTCAAAACTCTCCAACACCACGTTTCAAAGGCATCTATTCTTCTGCGCTCCACTTTCTTTATGGTCCAGCTCTCACAACCATACATTGCCACCAGGAATACCATTGCCTTCACTTTTGTTTGCAATGTGATGTCTCTACTTTTAACGATGTTCCCCAGGTTTCTCATCGCTTGCCTCCCAAGAATCAGTCGGCTTTTTATTTCATGGCTGCAATCACCATCTGCAGTGAGCTTTGATCCTAAGAAAGTAAAATCTGTCACTGCTTCTTCCCCATCTATTCTCCAGGGACTGATAGGGCCTGTTGCCATGATCTTTGTTTTCTTTACATTGAGTCTCAAGCCAGCTTTTTCACTTTCTTCTTTCAACCTAATCAGGAGCTTCTTTAGGTCCTCCTCACTTTCTGCCATTAGGGTGGTATCATCTGCATATCTCAAATTGTTGATGTTTCTCCCAGCAATTTTGATCCCAAATTGTGATTCCTCCATCCCTGCATTGCACATTATGTGCTCTGTGTATAAGTTGAATAAGCAGGGTGACAAAATGCAGCCTTGTCTTACTCCTTTTCCTATTCCAAACCACTCTGTCATTCCGTATTCTGTCCTAACTGTTGCTTCTTGATTCATGTACAGGTTTCTCATGAGGCATATAAGGTGCTCTGGTATTGTTTTTCCATGATCCAACGTATGTTGGCAATGTGGTCTCTAGTCCCCCTGCCTCTTCTGAAACCTGCCTGCACTTCTGGTAATTCTCTCTCCACATACTGTTGCAGCCTATCCTGTATTATCTTGAGCATCACCTTGCTAGCGTGAGGGATGAGCACAATTGTTCAATAATTTGAACATTCTTTGGCATTACCCTTTTTGGGGATTAGACCGTATACTGATCTTTTCCAATCCTGTAGCCATTGTTGTGTTTTCCAAATCTGCTGGCATATAGAATGTAGTAATTTGATTCCATCATCTTTTATGGCTTTGAAAAGTTCAACTTGGATACCATCATCTCCACTGGCTTTGTTGTTTGCAGTGCTTTTTAGAGCCTTTCTGACTTCACTCTCTAGGATGTCTGGCTCATGTTCAATGTTCTCATCATTATGATTATCAGGGGTGTTGAGGTCCTTTCTGTAGAGTTCCTCTGTGTACTCTTTCCATCTTTTCTTAATCTCTTCTGCATCTGCTAACTCCTTGCCATCTTTGTCCTTTATCATGGTCATTTTTGCTTTAAATTTTCATTTGTGTTCCCCAATTTTTTTTTGAAAAGATCTCCAGTCCTGCCCCTGATATTATTTTCCTCTATTTCTTTGCACTGTTCATTCAGGTAGGTTTCCTTATCTCTCCTTGCTTTTCTTTGAAATTCTGTATTCAAGTGACTGTATTTTTTCCTTTCTCCTTGGCATTTTGCATTCCTTCTGTCCTCTGCTATTTTAAGAGCCTCAAAATCATATGTTACAGTAGGGGTCAAACTATAGATGGTCTGCATATGATTTTTTTTAGGAATGCAGAAAAACAATTATGGTTAACATTTTAATTTTGCTAAAACATAAAGAAACATAATTTTACACCATGAAATAATTAAATAAAATTCTTAAGTTGTACTGTACAAGAAATGAAAATTAAAATGTTGAATCTTAAAACATAAGTACAGTACAAGAAAAGCAAACCAGGTCACACAACCAATCTGTCTGTTCCTGATTTAAAAACCTGCAGGAGTTTAAAATAGGAAACAGAAGGTGGAATGGCGTAAAATGAGCAAATCATATTCCTTAAAGCAGTAGTGCCCACACTAAGGCCTGGGGGGCGGGGTGTCCCCCGAGGCCAATTGATCCGGCCCACGAAGCCCTCGTCGCTCCTGGAACCGGAAGTAAAACGCGCGCCCCCCCCGGCCTTAGTGACTGGCTTCCTGAACCACATGATTGGCCCATGGCCCAAAAAGTTTGGGCACCCCTCCTTTAGAGCCTTGGGTGGGCGTACATTTTCCTGTTTTGGGCTGCCCAATTTTTTAGTGGTGTCAGGATTTGTTTTTCTTTATGTGTAAATTGGATATGTGTGAGATCCTCCTGTGCTGGTTGAGGAGTGGTCCCTGAACGTTCAGAAGTGGTAAATCTCTGGGCGAAACCCTTCATGAGCTGGGCTGAAGCCACTTCCTCTGGGGTTTTGTGCCAAACTCCATAACTACATTGGGTTGCAAACACTCAGTGTTGATTTCTGGGTCTAGCACATACTGATGTTTTGCTTGGCTACAAAGCTCACTAGATCTTTGAAACCACTTTTACAAATTATGACATTACCAGTAATGCATGACTTTTATTTTTTAATATATACTGTACAGTATATATATATATATAATGGTGTGGTGTGGATGAGAGAAATCTGAGAGTTGTAGCCCCAAACAAGTAATTTTTCCAGACTCTTCCATAATAAGAAAAACACTCCATGTATGTAATCTTCTGTGCTCATTCTTCCTTATGGTCCAGCTCTCAGAGCCATACATTGATCCTGGGAAGACCATTGGTTTAACTATGTGGACTTTTGTTGGCAGGGTGATGTCTCTACTTTTTATTATGCTTCCTAGGTTTGTCATAGCTTGCCTTCCAAGAAGTAAGCGTCTTTTTATTTCATAACTGAGAATCCTGCTTGTAAATAAAATCCATGGCTGCTTCACAGTGACCAATCGCAAAACAAATTAAATCTACCTCCAAACTATGGTAGATGTGAACATCTCCTGCTGTGACACCCAGATTTTTTTTTCAGCACTTAAGAAACTTTCCTTTTATTTGATGCATTCTTTGCAGTGTATGGCCTTCAGTGTGGGAACTCTGTCTGACTTCATAGGGTCTTGGGAATCAGACCTAGCTCAGATTAAATCTTGTTGCTGGAGCAGGAGTACAAACTCTCAGCTATGATGGTGATAGGCTTTGAGCTTCATCAGGTCAGTGCTTTTCAACACAATTTGCAATCACTGGCCCTCTTCCTATAATACTACTTTGGCTTTTAAAAATAATAATTCTAATGGCACTCTATGGTACCTCTTGTAAGTTCAGCTGCCATAATAAATAGGGGGAAGTAAGCACCATTAAACTTGAAGGGACCTTGTTGAGAGTTGATCAATGTGTTAATCACACGGTGATCAGAGCATATAAAAATAAAACCACTGGGATTGCTTAGTGTGAATTATACCAGGCTGGCCTTTTCACTAGAGAGCTGGAAGCAATTCCTCCTTTAGACTGTGGTCATTGCCTTAGAGTTTATTGACCTGGAGTCCATTACAGCTTCTAAAGCAGCTGACCTTTGCATGGATCCCATTAGCCTGTTAGTTAACTTCTAAACTACCAACCCATTTCTTTTGAGGTTCAGTGCTCAGAGTACTGGGGTGATTCACATAGGCCATTTCATATGGCAGGGGGTTGTCCAAGCATTACCACTTGCGTAAAGCCTTTGGTGGATGCTCTATCCCAGCGGTGCCCAAACTTTTTGGGCCATGGGCCGGTCACTATGGTCTGAGGGCTGGATCCGGCTCCCAATGCCAATTCATCTGGCCCATGAAGCCCTAATTGCTCCTGGAAGCAGAAGTAAAACGCTCCTGTAAGGATCTGGCCCTTGGCTGTTGTTTGCACACCCCTGCTCTATCCCAAATACCATTTAGTGCACATGCCATGTCAGTGAGAAAATATAAATCTAGCACAGAAAGGGTAACATTTAAATCCCAGGCTGATTTCTTCAGGCAGAGACTTTGGGGTTTGAATTCAAGAAATGTAAACACAACCTACCAAACAAGAGTATGAAGTGGTAGAATCCAGGCCATCTTTTCAAGAGGAACAAATTTAATTGACTTCTTAATGTTTACATTTCCTCTAGGAGAAATGAGATTAGCTGATTTTAAAGTGCTTGAGGCAGCTTCCGGTAATGATGAAAGTAGCAACAATGATCATAAATCAGGAAAAACCTAAACGTTGAAATATAGATAACAGTAAACACACACACAATTTCCTCAAAATATCCTGTGAAGGCAAATGCTGGCAACACAAAATTAAGATAACATCCAGCAAATTTTGACTTGAACTCCTAAATATCACTGAACAGAAGGTAGTTAAGATAATAGTAAAAATCTTCTTGTTTAGTGTAGTAAATCATACTAGAATACACCCATTGAACCAATGGGGATTTATTCATTCACCGTGTACTGTATCTATGTCCCATTGAGTTAAGTGGACTAATTAGGTTGTGGTTCACTTTAGCCTTTGGTTTTTGGACTTCAATTCCCCAAAGCACTGATCAGCCAATGTACCGACTTAGGCTTCTGAGAACAGAATTCCCTCTGTAGGGCATGGACCCCATGTTGGAAACCACTGGTCTAGCTCCATTTCATTAGCACTGACTAGAGGCGGTTTCAAGAGTTTCGGAGCTTAATTGCATAGCAAAAGAAATGTGAATTCACTCACTGTGAAGTTCTGTCTGCATTAGCCGGTCACATAGGGAGAAGGAAATTGGTTGAAAAGCCTTGTTTGCAGCTTATTAATATAGCTCCCCCGCAGGAGATGCGGTTGCAGAGCTACCTTAATAAGCTGTAAACAAGGAACAAGGAACCATTTCCTCCTCTTTTTATTTTCTGTCATCCTCTGTTTCTTTTATTTTTTTTGGTGCCTAGGTGCCTAGCAGAACAGCTGTTTTAAGAAAACAGCTTGAGACTCTGCCCTCAGTGGTGGCTGGCCCATTGGGCTACCGTGATTCATCCTGGTGTAACCCTAATTTGAAATTAATATTTTTATTATTATATATACTTTTATTTTGAATAAAATATGCTTATTTCCCTTGCTCTGTAATATTTTGATTCTTAACATGTTCTGTTTGTATTTCTAAAGTAGAAAAACTCTAAAAGTATTTTCCTTCAGAAAAGCCACCTGGACACTCCCACCCAGAAAACAATTAAGCGAACCTCTCACCTAAATCCAGACTTTCTGAGACAAAAAACAAACAAACAAACAGTGGTCACACCTGGAAGGGAACTGCCCAGAGGTTTTCACCTGGAAGAAAAAACGTGTAGCCTTGATTACCATAAAGATCATCCATTCTGTCTGTATCTCCTGTGTTATGTCTGGTCTGCCATTAACATGTGAAACAAAGGACAATTACTTTTTGTTTGTCTATGTATTACTGTGAGAAGATCCTCCAATATTGATTGGTCGAAAATAGTCCTCACTTCAGATGTGCCGTATCTTTGACTGGTTCACAGCATCCTGCATGACATGCTCATTGGAGCAGCCCAAAAACCCACGTTACTGCCATTAAATTAATGTATTGATATGTACCCCCACCCTTTTCTCTTATCATTTTCCGGACTTTGTCATCTTTTCCTACGATCATTATTTGCATAAAAACTTCTCATTGTATCCTGAATCTAAGGTGTGCTAACAAACCATTGTTTGAGTTATTTACTTATGAACCCCCCCTTTTGCTGGCCTTTTGATCTATTGTATAATCTTTAATGTAGCAAAGAGTAGCAGAAAAGTATAACTGGTCCTGCATTTGGAGGGCAAGTAAGCTCTCCCATCAAATTTCTTAGGGAAGTTCAGCACGTAGATTTTTCTACGTGCAGAATTTGACTGGCATCACCTACCCACCCCTACTCAATGGTCACCCCTACATAGCAGACACAATGGGTTAGATATAGCTTTTTGTCCAGCAGTGGGGAGGCCCCCTCTGTTGCTTAGATGTTATTTTTGTCAATAAGCTAGTCTTGTTTTTGTCTGAAATTAAAATCTTTGTGGTTCCTGGGGGGCTCCGCCAGCAGACAGACTTTTTAATTTTAAAATGCACCTCCACATTAAAAAGGGATAGTGATTTTTAGGTAACACTGGGGCACCCTATCCCCCCATCACCAGTGGCGGGCCCTTAGGATTGACCACAGGCATGTGTGTATACCCAGCAGGAGCAGCAGGAGAAGTTGCCTCGCTGTTGCCGTGAAAGAGAAGCACCCGGTTGTTTTTTCTTCTTCAAACCAGAAGGCGCCCCTTGGTTTGGGGGAAAAAACACCAGTCTGTTGTTTTTCCTCTTCCACGCCAACTGCTCCTGCCATGTGCATGTGCGCACCCATGCGCTGGGCGTACCAGGTGAGGGGAGGACATGTGAAGCAGGGGCTATGGAGTGGGAGGTTGGGCTGAGATGAGCCATGCCACGGGCGGGGGAAGAGCTGCCCCAGAAGCAGGAAGTGTGGGACAGACAGCCAGCCCCAGCCAACAAGTGGGCAGAGGGGTCATGAATGGCAGCAGAGGCAGTGAATTCACTGCCCGGCATGGAGCAAACTTTTCCCCGTCTCCCCCGCTTCTGCATCTGGGGGCTGGAGGAGTACAAGCCTCGCAAGGCTGTCGCTGCTGATGCCATGGAGGAGTAAAGCCCATACTGGACCAGTGGCTGCCCTCCTCAGTGGGTGGGAGGCACTTCCTTTCCAGCATCCTCCCATGGTGGCCAGCACACACCTGTCTGCATCTTCCTGCCCAACCATTATTTCATCATGGCAACCACAGCACACTTCTCTGCATCAAGTCAAACAATCAGTGACAGATTTTACTTTCTTAGGATCAAAGCTCACGGGGGGGGGGGGGGGCGTGGCTTGGATGGAGTAGGAGAAGCAGCTGCTTTTCCTTCCTCCACCATTAAATGGGGTATCAATGAGATTTAAGTTAAAAAAATAAAAAATTTTCGGTGACTTTGCGGAGATTGGAGCTGATAAAGGGAACTGGTCTGCCTGAATTGCAAAAAGAAATTTAAACAAGAGGCGGAAAGCGGCAAAAACCGGGGCAAGCGGGAGCGAGGCAGTCGAGCTCCGGGCTGCGTGGGATCCGGAGCCTCGGAAGAGGTCTTTGGTCCTGCTGATAGCCTGTTGAGCCGACTGCAGAGCCGAAGCGGAGCCTCGGAACGAGAGCCGGGCGGTGAGGAGAGGGTAACGATAGCGGCGCCGAAGTTCCTTTTGTCTTGAACGGAGCTGGGACTGAAACTACGCTGGGACGGGGCGCCGCGGCGAAGAGGAAAGCTGGCTGGATTGCGGTGTTGGTGGTTGCGGTTCCGGAGTCTGTCCTTTCACCGTAGCTCGTAAGTTGGAGGAACATCGTGGGGGCAGACGGGGGATCGCGAAAGGAAGCAGCGGCAGACCATTGATTTTGTGATTAGGGAGAGAAGGCAAGAGAAGAGCAAAGATTGGAGACAGAGGGGAGGAGAAGACGGAGAGAAGTACTGTTTTAAGGCTGCTTGTCGTATTGGCACTGTTGGGGTCCCCGCTTAGAAGAGTTGGAAGAGAGGAAAAGAAAAAAAAAGGGACTTTAACAGCAGCGGACACTCAAGATATATATATATATATATATATATATATATATATATATATATATATATATATATATATATATATATATATATATATATATTTACTTCTTTCTAAAACTGACTTTTATATTGATTTTTAAAGTGGTGTAGAAAGCGAAATGGGATTACTTTGAATGTAAAGATGGCGACGAGCAGTGAATAGTGAAACTTAAACCCGAAACGAAACTTAACTGTAATAGATTGGAAGCGGAAGAAGCAGCAGCCATTAACTCTTTATACTAGACTTAAAGATTCAAAGACTTATTTTTAATAACTAATATTTTTTTATTACTCCTTTACTTTTTTTTAATGCTTTAATATTATGCTCACTTGCTCCTAATTGGATTAACTAAATTTTTTTCTCATTCCCTTTCGCAATATCATATACAGCTGTTTTTACGTTGAGTTTGTAGATCCCCCTTTTCACTCCCATCTTTCCTCCTCACCCTTTTTTCTTGCTCCTTTTTTTTTTTTTTTTTTTTTTTTTTAGGCTTGGTCTCCTTATTGTGTGTCAGAGTTGGTTTTGGCTGGTGGGAATTCACACTTAATTGCTTTTTCCCCTGTTCACTCCTTGAGTAACAATAACAAATAGTAGCTAATAAAGAAGAAATTTTAATTAATTCAAATTGAAGAGGTAGCCAACAGAAATTAATTAATTGTTTTAAAATAAACGAATTGGATTTATAATTGATTTTCCATCAATTTAATATAGATTCAAATTGGAAATTGGTGGAAATTATTTAATTTTACTGGAAATTGAATTAATTGAAGGCTGATTGGTGATATATTTAATTGAGAATAATTAATTGAGAACAATTAATAATTTGATAAACAATAAATAATAAACAATAAACAATTGACAATTCAGACTGAAATTAATTAGACATTTATTAGCTTGGTGGATTAAAAATAATTGGTTGATTGAGTTGGCACCTCTTGGTTGAGATAAGTAATTTTTATACGTGATTTGGGTAATTGAATTTTTTAAGAGGTATATATTAAATTTCGATTGAAGGAGGGCATAATTAAGTGAACACAGTATGGAGGGAGGGAGGGGCAGGGAGGAACCGAAGACAAGAAGAGAGAAGAAAGAGAAGGAGCAGAAGGATAAGGAGAGACGTACACCGTCACCAACCATGGAAGCGCAAGCAGCAACAACTGAATCTCAAGCAGCGGGTGGGCGCGCAACCGATCTATCGGAAGTGTGTGCCATTTTACAGCAATTGGCTAAAAATGTGGGTGATTGTCAGGTAACAATGCAAAGGTTGAATAAAACTGTTGAGAATAATAGTGAGGAAATGAAAAAAGATAGGGAGCTGGCCAGGTTACAACATGAGAGCCTGGCCAGGTCCCTATCGGATATGCAAAAAGAGGTGACGGAGAATACAAAGAAAATTAAGATGATTACAGACACAATGCAAAAGGATTTGCAACAAACCAGTATCACAGTGAATGAACTTTTGATCCAGGAACATGTCATCTCTAACAGGGTATCAGTTCAAGAGAAAAAAATGATGATGGTGGAGGAGGGGTGGAGAAAACAGAACATTGTGATACGCAAGATGGTGGAAAGGACGCCAGACAAGTTGAAGGATAGGGTGATAGATTGGCTGAATTCTCTAAAAATGGGGAAGGATTTTGTTCCAGAAGACATTGGCGCTGTATTTAGAGTGGGGGGAAGGAGAGATAGGAGAACACCTAGGAATGTTTTGGTCAAATTTGCAAATTGGGGGGATAAGCTGAAGGTGATGGCTTTTATTAAACAAGCAGGGTCTGGCATCCTAAATATTGAGGGGGTTGATGTGGAAATCTACAATGATATTGCACCTGAGGAGAGAAAATGGTAATACATGATGAAACCAGTTACGAAGCTTTTGGTGGCTAAAGATATTAAATACAATTGGAGGTTTCCACAACAACTGAGATTTTTTTATGATAAGAGATGGCATGTACTTGATGAAAAGACTGATGTTTTGCAATACCTGACACAAATTGGACTGATTACGGTGGCGGATAAGGAATGGATTGGCCTGAGAACAGACTTGTACACAGTGGGGGTGATGGGGCCGGCCTTGAATGTGGAGGAGGAGGTGGAGGGAGCGGTAGTGGGTGCAGATCTTTCGGGGTCACCAAGTGTGGAAATAGTAGAATAATGATTATATGTAATATTTGGTTAATAGCGGAAGGAGGGTTAATTATAAGAACTTGATGCCATTCTTTCACGTCCCCCCTCCCCTCTTTGGAGTTCAGAGGTGACATCTTTGGGAAAGGTGTGGGGAGGGTAGAGAAAGAAAGAAGAGTAGGTAAGTTTTTTATCTTTATGGTTAATTTCATTTTTCTTAATGTTATTTTTTCTGTTAACTTTTTTTCTTGTAATCTTACAGTAGTTTCAATTAACTCTTTTTAAAGTATTTTTTTCTTTTTTGGGGATTATGGATGGGATAGAGGGAGCACGTCCGGGGAGGATTGTAGTGAATGGGCAACTATAACAACAATAGATGGTTAAAAACTTAAGGGTTTTAACATGGAATGTGAAGGGAACGGGGAACGCCTTGAAGAGGAAGAGATTGCAAATAGCACTCAATAAAACTAGAGCGGACATTATTTTTCTCCAGGAAACACACCAAAAATCGGCGGAAGCAAATAAATTGGTGGTAAGAGGAATGGAAATATATGAAAAGGCTTATGGGACATCTAAAGCTAGAGGTGTTGCAACGTTAATCTCGGAAAAATTGGGCTTTACTGTGGCTAAAACTATAACTGATCAGGAAGGAAGATATGTGATCATTAAAGGGAATATTGAGGAGGAAGAGATAACTTTGGTTAATATTTATGCTCCAAATAATAATCAGGAAGAATTTTTAGATAGGATGGGAAAAATTTTAAACAAGGAAGGATCAAAGAACATGGTTATAGGGGGAGATTTCAATTTGTTAAGATCGGGTATTGATAGTACAAGCAGTAAAAATAAAGGTAAAAAGTATATACTGGATGACTGGAGTAAACTAATGGGTTTAAAAGATGTGTGGAGAGAGCTTAAGGGCCAGGAGAGGGAATATACTTACTATTCTCAAGTTCACAATATGTACTCCAGAATCGATTATATATTTGTTACAGAAGGATTGGTTAAAACAATAGATGATATAAAAATTGGAACATTTAAGGAATCAGACCATGCTAAGATAATTGTGGATATAAATCTGGAAGATACAAGGGGCATAAGATATAACTGGAGATATAACACAAAGTTGTATGAGGAGGATAAAATAAAAAGGCAAATAATGGAAAAATGGGAGGAAAATTGGAAATGGAACGATAATAATGAGGTCCGTTATGGAACTGTATGGGACACAATGAAAGCAATTTTCAGGGGAGAATCAATAAAATTAAATAGTATAAGAAAGCGACAGTTTAATAGTCAGTATCAAGAGAAGGAAAACCGACTGAAACATCTTCACTCGGAACATGCTAAGAATAAAGATCACAAAGTACTTCAAGAGATAAACAAAATTAAGAAAGAACTAGAGGGGAAAGACATAGAGAAAGTTAAAAAGGACCTGATTTTCCTAAGAAGAGAGTATTTTGAATATAGCAATAAAAACTCTAAGTTACTAGCTAAAGCAGCAAGAGATAAGAAAAATAAAGGTCAGGTAGGAGTATTGGTAGATAAAAACGGAAAAAGATATAATAAAAGGAAAGAAAAAGCGGAATTAATAGAAATTTTTTACAAAAAACTGTACTCGAAAAAAGAGGTAAATATTGAAAAAATGAGAGATTTTTTTGAGAAGCAACAAATTAGATCGATAACAGAAGAACATAGGATTAAAATGGAGGCAGAAATCTCAGTAAAGGAAATTGAGGAAGTGATCGGGAGATTAAAAAAAGATAAAGCACCGGGGGAAGATGGGTTGACAGCGGAATTCTATAAGGACTTTAAATTTTGGATAGTTCCGAGATTATACAAGTTATTTAATGGAATATTGGAAGGAGAGACAATCCCAGATTCCTGGAACAGAACCATAATTGCTTTGATCCCAAAGCCTGAAAAAGACCTAGAGAAAATAGAATCATACAGACCGATATCCTTAATCAACCAAGATGCAAAAAATTTTTCAACAATATTAGCAAATAGACTAAATAGTTTCATAGCCAACTATATAAAAGAGGACCAGGCCGGGTTTGTAAAAAATAGGCACATGTCAGATTTAATAAGAAGGGTAGTGGACTTATTGGATTTAGCCGAAAGGAGGAAAGAAAGGGTGGGTTTTTTGTCGTTAGACATTTTCAAAGCTTTTGATTCATTACAATGGGCAACAATTCATGAAATGATTAGATTATATGGATTCGGAGTTAAGTTTCAAAGAATAATTGGGAATTTATACAAACAAGGGACAGCTAGGGTTAAATTCAATGGTAATTATACAGGAGATATTAAATTGGAAGCAGGTACAAGGCAGGGCTGTCCATTGTCACCATCTTTATTTATATTGGCTATGGAATTTTTGGCAAATATAATACGCCAGGACGAGGAAATAATTGGAATTGAAGGGAATAAAATAAGTTTATACGCAGACGACACATTAATAATGGTAAAACATCCAACAAAAGCTATATCAAGGATAAATACGCATTTGAAAAGATTTGAGGAGATAACAGGATTAAGAGTGAACTGGGACAAAACAGAAATGATATTAGTTAATGGGAACAAAAGTGATGAGGATTTGATAAAACGGGATTATAATATACAGATTGCACAAAAGATGAGATATTTAGGTGTAATATTGGCTAGTAAAATTAAGGAGTTAAAGGGATTGAATTATGGTAAACAAAAGAAGGAGATTGAAAAAAAGATAATACAATATAGCAAATTAAATTTGTCCTGGTTCGGTAGAATAGCAATGTGTAAAATGATGTTATTACCTAAATTGAATTTTTTGTTCGATGTTTTGCCATTAAAACATACAGATAAAGAATTAAAAGAGTATCAAAATATTATAAATAAATTTTGTAATGGGACCCGAGGAGCTAGAATAGTTAAATCGCTGTGGTATCTATCACAAAAGGAAGGTGGATTGGGTATTCCAAATATCAGTAAATATTATAGAGCTTTTCAAATAAGAAACGGTATCAAGTTATTAAGCAGAGAAGAAATGGTGTGGGAGAGAATTGAAAGAAAGGAATTTTTAGGGGTTGGAAATGCTCTGTTTATGGGGTTAGAAAAAGACAAAAAAAGAGAGAAAATTCAGGGAATATTGTTAAAGTCTACTATAGAGGAATGGAATAAAATGAGGAAAGATTTTATGTTAGGAATTTCACCAGTTCTAGAACTAGAGGACTTTAACAACTTTCTATTAAAAATAGATAGCAGGATTAGGGATATCTTATTAGAGAATGGGGTTCTAATGCTGAAAGATTGGGTAAAAACCTGGAGAGACCAAGAAAAAAGAAATGAGCTATATTTGCAACTGGAGCTGAGCTGGTTTAAGATCCTTCAGATGAATAACTGGAGTAAAAGATTTCTATTAGAAGGGGATTTAGATAGGGAATATACTGAAATTGAGATACTTCTGGTCAAAATAAGAAAAGGATATAGGAATAAAGGGAATAGTAAGTAAAATTTATAAAATTTTGAACAAAGGTGGTAAAATACAAGAGATACTAAGACAAAAGTGGGAGCAAGAACTTAATGTTACAATTACAGAAAAAAGTGGCAGAAAATGTGGAGGAGAAGAATTATGAAAACTACATCAGTGAAGGTTAAAGAACATAATTATAAGTTGATTTGGAGGTGGTATAGAACTCCAATGGGGTTGCATCAAATGTATGATAATCTGAGTGAAATTTGTTGGAGATGCAAAAAAGAAAAAGGTTCCTATGAGCACATGTGGTGGAGTTGTGACTGTGTAAAAGGATTCTGGGGGAATATAGAAAATGAGATTAAGAAAATACTGGATACGCAACTTGAACTGGAGTCGGAGACAATTTTGTTAATGGAAGTAGATAAATATAGAATTACCAATGATAATAAGGAATTGGTGTCTATAATGTTAACAGTGGCCAGACAGTGTTTAGCAAAAAACTGGAAGAGTAATGAAAACATAAAAATGCAAGAATGGTATGAACGAATGTGGGATTTGGCCCTAAACGAGAAACTCACATGGAAATTAAATCTTAGAAAAGGTAAACAGCAAGGAAATAGCTTCTGGAGGATCTGGAAACCATTTATTGATTATACATCAAACAATCAGTGACAGATTTTACTTTCTTAGGATCAAAGCTCACTGCAGATGGGGATTGCAGCCATGAAATAAAAAGGCAACAGATGCTTGGGAGGCAGGCAATGAGAAACCTGGGGAACATAGTGAAAAGTAAAGACATCACATTGCAAACAAAAATTCGTATAGTCAAAGCAATGGTATTCCTGGTGGTAATGTATGGTTGTGAGAGCTGGACCATAAGGAAAGCTGAGCGCAGAAAAATAGATGCCTTTGAGATGTGGTGCTGGAGGAGAGTTTTGAGAGCACCCTGGACAGCGAGGAGAACAAATAAGTTGATCCTAAAAGAAATCAACCCTGACTTCTCATTAGAAGGTCAAATAGTAAAGATGAAGCTGAAGTACTTTGGACATCAAATGAGAAGAGAGGATTCATTTGAAAAGGCCTTGATGCTTGGAAAGATGGAGGGCAAAAGAAGAAGGGGGCGACCAAAGATGAGATGGCTAGATGGTATTGTAGATGCAATGGGTGCAGAGCTGGGTGGGCTGAGAAAGATGGTGGTGGACAGAGGTGCCTGGCAGGCAATGGTCCATAGGGTCATATCAACAAATTGATATGAATGGACAGAAGTAGAGGGAAAAACTATGAGTAGGGGTGGGTGGGTGGTGCCAGTCAGATTCGCATTTCCTTTTACATTGTGTGGTCTACAGAAACAATGTGAATCTGACCGTCCCACCCCTTAACATTTCCCACATTTTTTGGTAAATGTAGTTACAGCCCCAGGTGGAGTTTTTCATCATTCTGCAAGATGGTTGGAACACATGTGGTCTCCCTGTGAGCCGCAGCCTTTTCACAAAACATCTGGAAAGTATCAAGTTGAGAAAATTTGACTAAATACATTGAATCAGAAATGGGAGAGGAAGATTTACTTTTTCATCTTTCCCCACCTCCAAAAAACGAGCCCTTTGTCTCCTTCTGTGCATACAAATTGTGTACACCTGGGTAATGATGCTACTATACTGATGGTGCCTGCCAGCCAAAAATATTTGCAGACAAAGTATTCAAGGAGATGGAAAGGCAGACTGATAGGCTACAGCAACCCCTTCCATCTTTCCAAGAAACTTCCCCACCCTTTCCCCACCACTTGAAGAGGTTTCCCTCCCTTCTCCCCTGTATATATTTTAAACAAATGAGGCTCGAGACTGTCATTAGATTCAGCGTTGTGGATATCCATCATTTTACAATCCAAGCTCTCTGTAGCTTCTCATCCAGAAAGTACTGTTCTGTCGTTGCAGAGAAAGAACCCAGAGTTCTGCATTATGCTTTTTAACTTCTAGTTTTTGTCTGGCACAGATGGATGATGCAGAAGGAAAGGTTAAAGAGGTGTAAGAAAGAAAAAGCAGCAGAGGAAAAAACGCAGCCAAACATCTGAGTAACAATTGAGACTGACATTCCTTTATGAATGGTCTCTGCAACGCATCTTTCCATTTCTCCCTTGTTGCTTGCTAATTGTTATGGCCTCTCCCCAACCTCTACTGGAGCAGCATTTATTCATATTATTGCCTTGTTTAACATGCTTTGTTTTCTCACAAGGCTGTTTGCTCATCTTTGATTGGCTGCTAGCTAGCTTAGGATATTATTTTCTTTGCAGAGGTGGATGCAACAGCCAGGAAAAGAAAAGCCAGGAGGTAAAGAAAAGTCTTCTTTTATAATTGACATAGTGCATCGATTATAGCATGGATTCACAACCTATGGTCCATGGGCCTAATCCGGCCCATGGCACTAATTAACCTGACCCACTGTGAGGATCCCAGAGCCACCACCGCTACTGGAAGCGGTGAAAATGCCACTGGATGCACTGGAAGCAGTGGGAGGAACTACACCTCCAGCCCACTCACCTGTGTGAGGGGGGTATGACTGGCCCACAGTGCAAAAAGGTTGTGAACCCCTGGGTTATAGTCTTAAAAAGAAAAAAAATCACTTCTTCTGCCCTCTAATGAACAGGGGAAGTGATTAATGTGCCAATACATAGAGATAACTCATTTAATAAGCCACTTGACAACATTAGCTTTGCAATGTTGGGCTTGACTAGAATGACTTAATCAAGCCCTACTGTTCCAAAGCATTTCAGACTAGATTGCTCCTGGGTTCTAATGTAGCTGCAGCCTAAGTCTTTGGTTGAGTCTTCTGTCAGGCCTTCCTAGGTTGTTGAGCTCTTGGAGAATTAATAGGGTGTAAGTCCAGCCTAGCATGATATGTTTTATTCAGACCAGACTTCGGGGACCCTCTCTGTAGACAACGCCATAGCCAAGGGGTAGCCAGGATGGGCATACCCCACTTTGAGTTAGCAGTTTCCCCCCCCTCAAACTCCTGGCTGCTTATATACATGACATTATATATATGACATTGTTGCCCATCCTGAAAAAATATTCACTCACCCACCCCTAGAATCCTGGCTACAGTCCTGTCTGCAGAATGCAGAAGTCTTGAGTATAGCAGGCTTAGTTCTTCACATTTCAATGTGAGTAAAGCAATAAATATTGCTCTTTAAGGTGGAGGTAAGGTGCTGAAGAGGTTATTGACAATGTTTTGATTTAAAACTACAGCTTCCAGAATTCTCTACAAAATAGAACTTCAAGTATTTCTTCCATGCCTCAACCTCCAAAAGAAATTTCCATGCTGAAAATTTTTTGGAGTTCGAATAGCCCAAAATTATGTTCACAAGTAACAAGTCAAGTTCTGTAGCCAAAGCTCTGTTCGCGATTTGAGTTCTGTCCTGACGGAGCTCAAGGCCAACTCAGCCTTCCATCCTTCTGAGATAAAATGAGTACCCAGCATTATGGGGCAAAATGCTAATGACCTGTGAACCACCCAGAGAGTGCTCTTAATGGCTATGGGGTGGTATATAAGTGTAATTGCTATTGCTATACAAAGATGTCTCCTAAATTGGTTGCCTGGTGTCCATTGCTTTCCCTAGCCTTTTCAAGCGGAGGACCAGCAGTGATGGGATGTAACAGGTTCGCACCAGTTTGCCAGAAACGGTAGTAACTTTCCCCAGTGTCCCAGAGAACTGCTAGCAGCTTTTGAGGAGAACCACCTTCGGGGCTTACCTTTTCACTTGGTGTGCATGCATGCCTACGGTGCTTGGCGCGAATGCACGGCCTCCTTGCTGTCCTCCCAAACGGGGAGGAGGAAGAGAAGCTGCTAGCCTGAAGCTCCCTATAGCCTGCTCTCCAGGGTAAGTGACTCACCTTTGGATGTAGTGTGTCTGTGTGTATTTTAATGTGTATTTAATACCTTTACCTATATTGATGTACTACCACAGTTCCTAAAAAGGCCTGGCAGCCTGGCTTAAGGGTTCTCCAATTGGAGAACCCTTAAGGAGGTAGAGCTGTTTTACATTTACATTAAGACATATTCTAGAGAACTGGTTAGGCAAAGACTTAGTACCTAACTTCTTTAACTGTTGAAAAGTGCCAAAATGAAGCCATCTTGTGGTGAGTTCATTCTGTAGTTCCTTCCGTCTGATCTAGTGTGAGAAAGATTAGCCAGAATAAGCTTTAAACTCTGGTTTAAAAGCTTTGGTTGATTTGTGTTTGGGGTGGGTGGGTGGGTGTATTTTAATGTATTTTGTATTTAATTTAATTTAATTATGGATTTGTGTTGTGGGTGTGTGGGTTGAGGGGTGTGTGTGCTTATATTTTTAAATTATATTATTTTTCTTTGGCCCCGCCCACATCATCATGATGTCATGACGTTGGCTCTGCCCATGACATCATGACATCAGCTCTGCCCACACTGTGATGATGCCATGGTTGGGTAGTAAAATTTTTGACATCCCACCACTGAGGACCAGGTCACAATCCCTCAGACAGCTTGGGGGGCTGGATGGCCATTTTACCCTGCCTGCCATGCATGGCACTTCCGGGTGTGGTGGAGGTGGGACCCCACATGAAATGGTGTCACGGGCCATATCTGGCCCCCGGGTTGTAGGTTGAGAACCCCTGTATTAGTGGGTGTTTAGCCCCTTTCATCTAAAATGTATCTTTTCCTTCTGCAGTTCTAAACTTCCTGCTCTTGACTCAGTGGACTTTGGCTGTTCCTTTTCTCTTTTGTCCCTAGGTCTGCTTAGCTTCTCGGCCAGGTACACAGCTGGTAGAAGCTTCTTCGCATACACAGAGGATATAATTAGATGAAGAATTCACATTATACCATGATAATCATCTATAAAGTTGAAATGAGCAGCAAGATGGTAACATAATATCCGAGTGACACAATGGGCAAACCAGATGATAAGAGTCTGCGATTCAGTGGTACTATTAAGAGGAGATGGAAGAATCTTCTTTCTTTCCTTTTTAATGACACCAGCTTGACTGTGAAAAGGGAAGGCCATTTGTTTGCATGCCACAGAGATAAATGGATGGGCATTTACTGCTACTACTTAACATTAATTTTGCTTTAATTCTGCTGTAGCCATCGCAGGGCATGCAAACGGCACAGGAAGAATGATCTTCCAGACTAAGAGGTGCCTTGTGAGTCCACTCAAGACTGTGTCTACCCCAATATTCTCATCATGTCCCATTTAATCTCATTTTATTCCCTTTGCATTGCCTGGCTGGTCCAGAGAGCATCTCCCAGCATTTCTCTGAACATGGGTACTGTGCATTTTTCTTTGTTGTGGTAAATTCGTTTGCACATACAGTACTGTAATTATTTTTATAATGATTTGTTTAATGAAAAACAAACTAACTCTTGTGGCACCTTAAGGACTGACAAACTTTATCTGATATAGCTACAGGTATCTATTTACAGTATTTGTTTTATTTACAGGGAGGCTCAACCCCTGCCTCTTGGTTTCGAAGGTGGAAAGTGCACAGTTGAGTCTTGCTCAGATTGGGCTTCAAATGGTATATAGCCATGATGGCGCACCTTGGCACTCCAGCTGTTCTTTGAACTTCAGTTCCCAGAAGCCCAAATCTCTGTGAATTCACACGAAAGGGTTTGCCGCAGCTGTTCTTGAACTTCAATTCCCAGAAGCCCAAGCCTCTGTGAATTCACATGAATGGGTTTACTGCGGAGTGCCAAGGTTCACCATCACTGGTATATAGTGTAACACTGAGCCATGGAACCCATGGTGTGGACTGCCCCTAGTCCAGAAGCAGGCTACGTTCAGGCAGATGCTGTGTACGGTCTCCCCAAGGTTATTTCATCTTTTGGGACCTGGAGACAGAAAATTGTCTCCTGGACCTGCTATGAGCTAATCAACCTGTCCTACTTCACAGGACTGCTGTGAAGATAAAAAAAGGAGGGGAAGATGTAAACTACCTTTAGTTCATTAGAAGAAAGGCAGAATAGAAATGTCACAAATGGCTGATAAGTAGAGTCTTGAACATGACCCTCCTGGGTTTTGAAAGAATGAAAGCAGCAGGGTATTTTATCATGGCACAGAGGAAGCCATTGCACCAGAATAAGTAATGTTTTTATCTGCAGATAGTTACAAAATACATCATACTTATCCTACCCTAAAAGGAAGAAAACATAGTGTGTTGGAGGGAGGAGCTTTATGGCAGTGAGAAGACTGCAGCCCATCCCGAAGAGACCTACGAATCACAGTCTGTGAAACCCGGTTCCAACAGCACCCTCATAAAATGTTTTGTTGTCCTCAGGTTGGCAGATGGGGCTCTTTATGATGAGTTCATATTTCTCTCTTCGCTGTGAAGTCATGCATTATACCATCCCTGTTCATTTAGGTTTCTGCTCTGTGAATGAGTCATCTACTTTAGAAGCTGCCTGTTGGCAGGGAGAGAAAGAGGAAAAGAAGCAAGTTTTATTAACCACCAGAGATTCCAGTTTTAGGAGTGCACTTTTAATCCAAGGCTCAGGAGTCTGCTATTAATACACTTCAAGTCAGGCCTCCCTAGGCCTATGAGTAAAAGAAACAATTCCTAGAACTGGTAGATTGTGGAGTGATAGTGGGCTCTCTCTGTGGAGTAGGAGAGGAAGAGATATGATCGCATGGGGAGGAGAAGGAGATGCAACATTAAAAAGCTTTCTTCAACTCACAAAGCTTTAGCATCCTGCTTTTCAAGAACTGCAGTGGCTCAAGTGTTTAAGACACTGACTGGAAGGCGACAGGTCAGCAGTTCAATACCAATGTACTGCATGATGGAATGAGCTCCTGTCTCTGCCCCAGCTCCTGCCAACCTAGCAGTTTGAAAGCAAGAAATTGCAAGTAGATAAATAAGGGCTACTTTGGTGGGAAGGTAAACAGCATTCCGTGCACTCTGGTGTCTAGGCATGCCTGCCATATGTCCATGGAAACATCTGCAGATGCAGACAGCGCTGGCTCTTTGGTTGTAAACAGAGATGATCACTGAACCCTTGAGTTGGATACGACTGGCTTTCGAGCAAGGGTGACCTTTACCTTTACCTTTCAAGAAATTCTCAAGATCCAAACATGTGAATTTGTTACTGCTCTATTTCTGAACACTTTCAGTAGTATCATTAATGTGCAGACAGCTGGGTTGAATCTGTAGTAAAATTCCCACATGGACCTGATATGAAGTTGCAACCCACCTCTGTCTGTAATGTGACAAAGCGTCTAGGCAGACCATCCAGGAATACAGTACTCTTCATTAGAGACCAGGGCTGGGGAAAGATGATCTCTTTACATATTTTGGGAATATATGACCAAACATGGCTACAGCCCATTGGAAGACCTTCCCTATCATGGTGGTAATGGTGAAGACAACCACCACAGTGGTAGTAAAGATGCCTCTCTTCTCTGTAACCACTATTTTAAATGCTGTGAACCACAAGAAGAGAATGTGGACCACTTCACAACCTACTGTGAAGAATGTGCTTGGCACTTTGTAGATAAAACCAGTAAGATATGCTCTAGTTTGGATGCTTTGTATCCAAACTGGTTCTTCAAATGTAATGTATATTTTGTTTAGTTAAAATTATAATAATTTCATGTCAGAAATTATTCTGGGCTGAAAGGATTTTTGCTGGAGAAACTCCGCTCAGGGGATACATGAATGAGGCTCCTTTCATGTCCCCAAGAGCTGGGACAGAGATGGGCGCTCAATCCGTCATGCAGTACCTGGGTCTTGAACTGATGACTTGTCAGCCTTCCAGCTAGCAAGGCAAGCTTCTTAACCACTGAGCCACTGCTGCCCCCAGTTAAAGGTAAAGGTCTCCCGTGCTTGAAAGCTAGCCTGACTCTAAGCGGTGGTGCTCATCTCTGTTTACAGCCAAAGAGCCAGTGCTGTCTGCATCTACAGATGTTTCTGTGGTCATGTAGCAGGCATGATTAGGTGCCGGAGTGCATTGAATGCTGTTACCTTTCCTGCTGAAGCTATACCTATTTATCTACTTGCAATTTCTTGTTTTCAAATTACTATACTGTACTAGGATGGCAGGAGCTGGGATAGATGGAAGGAGCTCACTCCGTTGTGCAGCACTCAGGTCTTGAACTGTTGACCTGCCGACCTTCTGGTTGTCAAGCTCAGCATTTTAACTACTAACACACCATGTCCCTAATCCTTTGTTTAGTTGTTGATAAACTCCAGATTACGCTGCTAAAGGATGTGGACAAGATCAATGACAGCCATCATATGTGATCTGAATCAATTGCTGCCCAGACTTAAAAAAAAAAGCAACCAGGGAGGAGGAACTAACCATGCAATGGACAGAGCTGGATAATTCTCTACATCATACCAGTCATGCAAAACTAACTCACTGTGTTTTATGGATATGTTTTGTACCAAATATTAACACTTTAAATGACCCAACTGCATGCGCAAGAATCTCAAAAGAATTACTTGTTCAGTTATGTACATGTTTCTGAGTGAATAGAAAGTGAGCCTGTTCTTTGAAAATTTGATGTACATTTCCTTTAAAGAAACATGTTAAAAACGCTAAAACCAATGACTTAGAGAGTCCAGCAGATGGCAATGGAGTCTTGTTCTTCCACAACATGCATTTGAAATAAGCTAAGTAGAATTAATCCATAATAGCTTTTTTATGTGCCACTGAATGACTTCTACATTTTTCACATTAGTATGTTTCAGTAGGTTTTTCTTCTGTGCACATATGTTGTATACAGTATGGAGAAGGGAGGGGTGTTTCTGTAGGTACAGTTTTGGGGACATTAGCTCTTGTTGCTATATGGAGTGGAAGCTTGGACATTGACTAAAGATCTGAAAAGAGGAGGAAAGCTTTTGAAATGTGGATCTACAGACGGCTGCTAAGGATACTATGGGTTGACCATGTGACTAAGGTAGAAGTAGTGTGCTGAATGGATAAAGAACAAGAAATCTTTAAGACCATGAAGCAATGAAAGCTCCAATACCCTGGCCATATCATGAGGAACAACTTAAAATATAGAATACTTCAACTCTCTATGCATGGAAAGATCCCTAGGAAGAGAGGCCCTGGACATAGATGGCCTTCATGGCTGAAGAACCTGAGAAACTGGTGTGGCATGTCCTTGGAAGAACTGTTCTGAGGAGCTAAGAACAGGAAGACTATCACCATGATGACAGCCAATATCCAGAACAGATATGGCACCTGAAGAAGAAAAAGCTCTTGGGTGTTGAAGTTCAGGATTGTGCTAACACACCTAATGGTACTTACTCTGTACCGACCAGCCTCCTTTAGATATACAGCTTAAATATTCTCAATTAAAGAGCATAATGCGTTCAGTGGGATTGCTCTTTAAGTGAGTTTGGTCTTTAAGCGAAGCACCATTGTAAGTGACCGATTGTGATTTCTGGTGGTGGTGGGGATTGTGAACCCCGATTTAGTTGTTAAGCGAGTTTTTGGTTGGTTTTAGTTGTTAAGAGAGGTGACCATTCAGAGAAATTCTGCTCTTTAAGCGAATTAGTCTCTAAGCGAGGCACTCTTTATGCCAGGTTCAACTGTATAAGTGTCGTAACACCATATCATCTTATCACTGGATCTGGACTTTTTTCTTGATATGGTGTGATAGCTTTGCTATCATCTTTTTTCTTTTCTTTTTTTAAAGGGCAGTGATTGTATGAAGGAAAGACAGGTGAAGGTAGGATCGTGGAAAAGAAAGAAAGAAGGGACTGTGGGATGGATTGGAATCCCAATTGCATTGCCAGTGTGGACAATGATCTTCCGATTAAATCCACAAGCCCAATGTGAGACCTTATTCTGATTTCAGTCATAGTTGAGGCCATGAATCAAACTGCAGCAGAGCCTAATTCCTTTGATTTGGCTTTCCAATGTAGTCATACTCTCAGATGGGAATATCTCCCAATGAATTAAATAGACATTATTTCTTTGATTAAACATCATAGGAGAAGCAGGACTTTCTTTTTCTGCTCAGAGGCCAAATCCAGCTTGGGAAGAGTCTTGGAGAGCTACAACAGCAATGATATTGCTGAAACTATCACCCTCGGCCAAGGACAGAGTTGGCATGGCCCGTATGTAATGGGTGGGAACAGATGCAGTTCTGAAACTTGGTTTTCATACTAGACATACAAAGCCCAGTTTATGCAACAGCTTTCCTGTCTGCAAAGCAGAGCAGAGTTTCATGTTAATAACTTTGTGCCAGCAAAGCTCTGGGCAATTCGCATATTGTGCTTCAATATCCACTTGTCTCCAGTCACTGAGCAGAGACAGTAAACAAAGAAGCTTGCAGGCCAAATGTGGAAAGCCATGTTTTGTAACAAGTGTTTTCCAGCCCTAATGTACAAGATTAATAATAATACTGTGCTGTTAAGTCAATTCTGGACTGCGGTGGCTCAGTGGTTAAGAAGCTCAACTTGTTAGCTGGAAGGTGAGCAAGTCAGCAGTTCAAGACCTGAATACTGCATGACAGAATGAGTGCCCGTCTCTGTCCCAGCTCCTGCTAACCTAGCAGATCGAAAGGAAAAAAAATTGCAACTTGATATTTAGGGACCACTTCAGTGGGAAAAGATCTTGGGGACATTAAAGGAACCTCCTTTGGGTGTCCCCTGAGTTGAGTTTCTCCAGAAAAAATCCTTTCAACCCAGAATAATTTCTGACATGAAATTTATTATTATTATTATTATTATTATTATTATTATTATTATTATTATTATTATTATTATTATTATTATTATTATTATTATTATTATTATTATTATTATTATTATTATTGCTGCAATCCTTCTCAGAGTTTTCTAGTAGAGATTACTCAGAAGTGGTTTACTATTCTCTTTTTCTAGTGCAGTGGTGGCCAAACTAAGGCCCGGGGTCCAGTTGCGGCCCTCGATACCAATTCATCCAGCCCTTGAAGCCCTCATCGGTCCTGAAAGCGGAAGTAAAACGTGCCTGTACGGGTGCATGTTACTTCCGCTTCCAGGAGCGACAAGGGCTTTGTGGGCCAGATGAATTGGCGTCAGGGGCCGCAACCGGCCCCCAGGCCTTAGTGACCAGCTCCCTGAACCACATGATCAGCCCATGGCCCAAAAGGTTTGGGCACCCCTCTTCTAGGGATTGTTTTGGGACTATGTAGCTTCCCAAAAGCTGCACTGTTGGCACTTCTCCCAGGAGGCACAATGGGGAATTGAATTCCCAACCTCTGGCTGTGCAGTCAGATTCCAGATTACGTACATGGCTAAGAATCATTTCATCTCTTCTACATAGCTGTCTTGCAAAACATAAGTTGGCAAAGCAAAGTAAAATATGATAGCACTTTAAAGGCTGAAGCTTTATTTTAGCAAAAGCTTTTGTGGATGAAAACCTGCTGTCTTGGGAAACACAGTTCTGCTATCTCACAAAAAATTCTCAGTACCTGCCTGTCTCACCAAACTATGATTCTCAGCATGCTTTTTTTTTTTTTTTGGGGGGGGGGGAGGGGGAGGGGAGGAACATCATTGTTAGTACAGTACTAGTAGTTAAGCCCTCATTGCCTCTGCAGATAACCGCCCAGCGGCCCTGTTCCGGGTGACCAGGTCCCTCCTTGGCAAAGAGGGGCCGGGCCCTGGCTGGCAGGGATCTGCTGATGTTTTTGCGGATTATCTAGCGGGGAAAGTCGCTCAGATCCGCTCGAAGTTTAATCCCGGCGTGGAAGGTACCGAACTGGGGTTGACCAAGGCACAGTCTAGCCATGTTATCTGGGATCAGTTTGAGCCAGTTGGCCCTGAGGAAGTGGACAGGCTTTTTGTATCTGTTCGCGCCACGACCTGTGCACTGGACCCATGCCCTGCCTGGTTAGTTAAAGCTGCCAAGACTGTGGCAGGTGGCTGGGTCGAGGCGATTATTAATGCTTCATTAAAAGAGGGGCATTTTCCAGCACCATTTAAACACGCTTTAGTGCTCCCCCTCTTAAAAAAGCCGTCCCTCGACCCTATGGTAATTTCCAACTACCGTCCAGTGTCCAACCTACCTTTTTTAGGTAAGGTCCTGGAAAAAGCTGTGGCGCAGCAGTTACGGGATGTCCTGGATGAAGCGGATTATCTGGACCCGTTTCAGTCAGGATTCAGGCCCGGATATGGTACTGAAACTGCACTAGTCGCATTGGTGGATGATCTCTGGAGAGAGCGGGACGGAGGGGAGCCGTCTGTCCTTGCTCTCCTCGACCTCTCAGCGGCTTTTGACACTGTCGATCATGGCATCCTTCTGGGAAGGCTCCGGGGCTTGGGGATCCAGGGCACAGTGCTGTCCTGGCTTTCCTCATTCCTGAGGGACAGGACCCAGTCGGTGTGCCTGGAGAAGGAGATGTCCAGCCCTAGGCCCCTGCAGTATGGGGTGCCTCAGGGCTCGGTACTTTCTCCTCTCCTATTTAACATCTATATGAAGCCGCTGGGTGAGATCATCCGTTCCCACGGGGTAAGGTATCATCAGTATGCTGATGATACCCAGTTGTACATCTCAGCCCGTGGGGACCCAGGCGGTGCAGTGGAAGTCCTTTCCAGGTGCCTGGAGGCTGTTAAGGTCTGGATGGGGGAAAACGGGCTACAGCTGAATCCCGGCAAGACTGAGTGGCTATGGGTAAGGGGCCCTGCGTTAACACGGGAGTTACCAGCTTTGGTTCTGGATGGGGCAGTTTTGCCCCAAACAGACCCGGTGCGTAATCTGGGGGTCCTCCTGGACTCACGGCTACTGTTCAATGAGCAGGTGGCAGCCGTGGCCAGGAGGGCTTTTGCACAACTTCGTGTAATACGCCAGTTACGCCCGCTCCTAGACCGGGACGCCTTGCTTATGGTCATGCACGCTTTGGTCACCTCCAGACTTGATTACTGTAATGCGCTCTACATGGGGCTGCCCTTGGTGACCATTCGGAGACTGCAGCTGGTCCAAAATGCGGCAGCCCGGGTAGTGATGGGACCCGGGCGTTATGCTCGGGCCTCACCACTGCTTCGGGAGCTGCACTGGTTGCCAGTTTGTCTCCGGGTGCAATTCAAGGTGCTGGTTATTACCTTTAAAGCCCTATATGGTAGTGGGCCAGGATACCTAAGAGACTGCGTCACCCTAAGAACATCTGTCCGTCCCACCAGGGCGGATCGGAGGGGCTCTCTTGTTGTTCCATCGGCTAGGGAGGCTCGCCTCGCTAGCACCAGGAAGAAGGCCTTCTCTGTGTTCGCCCCGGCCCTCTGGAACCTCCTTCCAACTGAGCTGCGCATGCAGACAGAGCTCCTGTCCTTCCGGAAGAGCTTAAAGACCTGGCTGGCAGGACAAGTGTGGGGTTCCAGGGATGGGGGATCCCATGTGGGGTGGTTAGTCTAGGGATACTACCCTTTTGACGACACCCCCAGATACTGTTTTTAGTTTATGAATTTTAAATTTTTTATATTGATGTGTTTTATTCTGTGCTGTAAGCCGCCCAGAGTCGGGCTAGCCCGATTGGGGCGGGTTAGCAAGTGTGAGAAAATAAATAAAATAATAAAATAAGTGTTTAGAAAATGACATCCAAAAACATTATCCTCCTCCTATTCAATTATGGATGGCTTCAGCATGCCACTGTATTATTTCCTGTTCAAACAATTAATGTCTCACACTCTTTTTTGATTAGTAACAGTAGGAGTCCTTAATTTAGTTATTTTTAAAAGTCATGGAAAAACATTCTTAGAAGCATTTTTAGTGTGATGTCTCAAGTTTTGTGCTGAATCCCAACAATCAGGTTTTTTTTAGATAACAAAAAGTAACAAAAATTACTTGCAATATAATGATTAACATAAGAAATTTCTGGACATTTTTAAAAATGATGACAAGTGAAAACAAGCTCTGGTACATTTACACTTTTTCCTGCATTGTCATAACAAATTATTACCACGCTTTGGATGAGATGAAGGCTAATACAGGGATTTTTAAAATATGATTATATACCATGAGACATAATGACTATATGCCAGAGCCTGGGAAAGTTACTTATTTTTACTACATATCCCAGAAGCTTCAAGCATCATGACCAGTAATGGTGTCTAAGGAATTTTGGGAGGTGAAGTCCAAGAAATAGATTTTCCAACTCGTAGTACTAACAGAATCATATGAATGTCTGCATTAAGAGGTGTGCAGCACTCCAATCAAGGAAAGTAAAAGATATACTCTGTTCTACTTTGGTCACACCACATTTGAAATACAGTGGTACCTTGACTTACAAATTTAATGCGTTCCAAGGCATTTTTTTATGTTATGAAAAATGTGTAACTCAAATTTCCCATAGGAATGCATTGAAAAACCAGAATCCATAACTTGAAACATGGTTTCCCATAGGAATGCATTGAAAACCAGTTAATCTGTTCTGGAAAAATTCATAACTTGAGCCATTATTTTCAATTGATTTTTATTCGTATTGTGAAAATTTAGTAACTCAAACCCTTTGCAACTCGAGGTTCCACTGTATTGTTTCCAGTTCTGGGGGCTACAATATAAGAATACCATCAAGTTGGAATGTAACCATGAGGAAGGCAACAAAAATGGTAGAAAGTTTGGAAACCAATAAATGCCAGATGTGATGAACACAGACTTAATTTCTCCCCTATGGTCTAGGGTTCTTGAGGTTACCTCACCCAACAGAATAATCATGCATTTTTGAGGCAAACAAAGTGATGATAATTTCCTGATAATTATTCTTGGTTGACAGGATTTTTGCTGGAGAAACTCTACTCAGGGGACACCCAAATGAGGCTCCTTTCATGTCCCCAAGATCTTTTCCCACCAAAATGGTCCCTATTTATCTACTTGCATTTTTCCCATTTCAATCTGTTAGGCTGGCAGGAGCTGGGATAGAGATGGGTCCTCATTCTGTCATGCAGTACTAGGGTCTTGAACTGCCGACTTGCCGACCTTCCAGCTAACAATGTGAGCTTCTTAACTAAGAGTGAGAAAGATGCCAGCTGTTGCAGGTGGATTCATAAAAGAAAGAAGCATATAAATCATTTGGCTAATATATGCTTGCTACTATACCACAGAATTTTGGGAACGAGAGGGCTATGGTGGCCTGGGACGTAATCGCTCCACTATGGCCTCTCTATGCTCATAGGTACTGCTCCTCCCTGTGGTTCATGGAGGAGCTGAGGATGCTCAAACGGGCAAAGAGACACCAAGAGCGCTGCTGGGTGAAGACTCGGAATGAGTCCGACCAAACACTGGTTAGAGGTTCTATTAAAGCCTACCTAGTGGCAGTGATGGGATGCAACAGGTCTGACCTGTTCGCCAGAACCGGCAGTAACTTTTCCCAGTGTCCCCGAGAACCGGCAGCAGCTTTTGGGGGGAACCACCTTCGGGGCTGACCTTTTCACTGGTTCCCCCCCCTGCACATGCGCGCCAAGCACTTGGTATGCATGCATGCCTATAGTGCTTGGCGCGTATGCATGGCCTCTTTGCTGTCCTCCCAAGCGAAGAGGAGGAAGAGAAGCTGCGAGCCTGAAGCTCCCTATAGCCTGCTCCCCAGGGTAAGTGACTCACTTTTGGATGTGGTGTGTCTGTGTATATTTTAATGTGTATTTAATACCTTTACCTATATTGACGTACTACCACAGTTCCTAAAAAGGCCTGGCAGTCTGGCTTGGGGTTTTTAAGCAAAGTCTTGGAGTTACTTCATCAATAAGCTACACCTGTGCTGTTCCAATTGCTGTTCCAATTGGAGAACCCTTAAGGAGGTACAGTTGTTTTACATTTACATTAAGGCATATTATCCTAAAGAACTGGTATGCTGACCATATCCATCTTGCAACATGGTGCTTCCCAGGCACTTATACTAACAGGTAAGTGACGGGTTTGTGTTTGCGGTGGGTGGGCGGATTGATTTGTGTTTGGGGTGGGTGGGTGTATTTTAATGTAATTTTCATTTTATTTATTTAATTTATTTACGATTTTATGTTGTGGTTGGGTGGTTGGGTTGAGGTGTGTGCGTGTGCGCTTTTTAATTTCTCTTAGGCCCCGCCCATGATGTAATGACATCATGGTGTTAGCTCCTCCCACAGTGTGATGACATCACGGTGGGGTAGTACAAATTTTGACATCCCAGCAATGCCTAGTGGTGATGGAGACGGTGAAACGCCAGTATTTCACCACCCTCATTGCCTCTGCTGATAATTGCCTAGCAACCCTGTTCCGGGTGACCAGGTCCCTCCTCAGTAGTGGGGGGTCTGGCCCCAGTTGGCAGAGGTCGGCTGAGGCTTTTGCTGATTATCTGACAGAGAAAATTGCTCTTATTCACTCGAGGTTGAATCCCAGTGTGGAAAATGTTGAGCTGGGGTTGACTGAAGTGCAGTCTGGCTGTGTTATCTGGGATCGGTTTGATCCAGTTGTCCCTAAGGAAGTGGATAGGCTTCTGGTAGCTATCCATGCCACTGCCTGTGCGTTAGATTCATGCCCCATCTGGTTAATTAAATCTACCAGGACGGTGACAGGCAGCTGCGTCCGTGTTGTGCGCCAGTTACCCCTCCTCCTAGATTGGGACTCCTTGCTCATGATCACACACTCTTTGGTAAACCCCAGACTTGATTGTTGTAATGTGCTCTACATGGGGCTGCCCTTGGCGACCATTTGGAGGCTTCAACTGGTCCAGAATGCGGCTGCTTGGGTTGTGATGGGGTGTGAGCGTTATGCTAATGCCTTACCACTTCTCCGAGAGCTGCATTGGCTCCCAGTATGCCTCCGGGTACAATTCAAAGTGCTGGTTATCACCTTTAAAGCCCTACATCAGGGTGCCCAAACTTTTTGGAACATGGGCCGGTCACATGGTTCAGGGAGCCAGCAACTATAGCTGAGGGGCCTTATCCAGCCCCTGATGCCAATTCACCCGGCCCACGAAGCCCTTGTTGCTCCTGGAAGTGGAAGTAAAACTCGCCCCATAGGCCTCTATGGGCAGTGATGGGATGCAACCAGTGATGGGATGACACCGGTTCTGACCGGATCCACAGAACCGTTTTAAGGATTTCCGGAGGGCTCTCCGTGGGGGTAAAACCGTTTTTGAGGCGTCCGGATCGGACGCCTCACCGGGAGGAAAATTTAAAAAAAAAATTGGAGCAAAAATGGCTCCAATTTAGTGCGCATGCGCAGAAACTCAATCTGACACATGCGCACTAAATTGGAGCCATTTTTTTCTCCGATTTAAAAATAATTGGATCCGGCCGCCCCTGACTGGAGCCTCCTGTGGAGCCGCTTGCCGCCGCTTGCTGCTGCCTGGTGCTTCTATCACCACTGCCACCTCCTGCCATCGCTGCTGCCGTTGCCGTCCCCATCGCCGCCGGAACCGAGGAGGAGGCGGGGCGCTCCATGTCCATGTTGGCTCCAATTTTTAAAAAACCGGACCCGGAGCCACTGCCTGCTGCTACTGTCGCCGCTGCTGCCGCCTCCCGCCATCGCCATCGCCGCCGTTGCCGCCGTCGCCCCAGGCCAGCGGAGCGCGCCTCCTCCTCCTCCGGTTCCAGCAGCGGCGGCGGCAACGAAGAAGACGGGATGGGAGCCGATCAACGGGCAAGGCGGGGAAGAGAAAGCTCCGGAACGAAAAGGAAGGAGGGAAAAAGCAAATGCATCTACCCGGATCAATTACAGAAACGCTCCCGGCACTCCAGTCCTCCCTCTCCTCCTTCCACCCCCCCGGCGATGGCGATGGCGGGAGGCGGCAGCAGCGGCGACAGTAGCAGCAGGCAGTGGCTCCGGGTCCGGTTTTTTAAAAATTGGAGCCAACATGGAGCGCCCCGCCTCCTCCTCGGTTCCGGCGGCGATGGGGCGTGCCTTGCCGTGTGGCCCCGGGCCATGGGGGTCGTCGGCCCCAAGAAGGGTAAGTGAGGGTTTTGTGTTTGGGGTGGGTGGGTGGTTTATGGTGTTTTGGGTGGGTGGGTGTACTTTTATTTAATTTTTATTTTATTTATTTATTTATTTTATTTCTTTAAGTTATTTACGGGTCTGTGTGCATGTTTATTTATTTTATTTTATTTTTTTTTTGGCCTTGCCCACAACGTCATGACGTCATGACGTTGGCTCCGCCCATGACGTCATGACGTCATGACATTGGCCACGCCCATGACGTCCATGACGTCATGGCGTGGTAGTAGAATTTTTGACATCCCATCACTGGATGCAACAGGTTCGAACCAGTTCGCCAGAACCGGCAGTAACTTTCCCCAGTGTCCCGGAGAACCGGTAGCAGCTTTTGGGGGAACCACCTTCAGGGGTTACCTTTTCACTGGTTCCCCCACTGCGCATGCACGCCAAGCACTTGGTGTGTGTGTGTGTGCTTATTTTTATTTTATTATTATTCTTTCTTGGGCCCCACCCACAGCATCGTGATGTCATGATGTTGGCTCCACCCATGATTTCATGACATTAGCTCCACCCACACTGTGATGACATCACGGTGGGGTAGTAAAATTTTTGACATTCCACCACTGCCTACAGGGACCTTTTACTTCCTCTTCCAGGAGTGAGGAGTGCTTCGGGGGCCAGATGAATTGACTTCGGGGCCCAGATCTGCCCCTCGGGCCATAGTTTGGGCACCCCTGCCCTACATTGTAGTGGGCCAGGATACTTAAGAGACCACAACCCCAAGAACATTTGTCCATCCCACCAGATGGACCATCCCACCAGATGGACCATCCCACCAGATTTGTCCGCTCCGGACCTATAGCACCTCCTGCCAAGTGAGTTGCATCTCCAAACAAAGTTGTTGCCCTTCAGGAAGGGGGTGAGGACATGGCTGGCGGGGCATGTGTGGGGTGCGGGCCAGACAGTCAGCTCAGCTGGCTGGCTCCTTTGAATACCCCACCTCCCTGTTTTTTTTAAACTTTTGCTCTTTTAACTTTTTAGTTTTTATCACAGGTAATGTGTTTTTAATTGTTTTAAATTATAAGCCGCACTGAGTCCTTGGATAAAATAAAATAATAAAATAAACAAATAATAAATAAACAAATAATAATAAAATAATAAATAATAAAATAATAAATAAACAAATAAATTATAAAGCACAGAATGACTGTGTCAATCACAAAATGATATGGGCCATTCTCTGGAGAATAGGCTATGGTTAGGGCAGAAGGCAGAGAAACAAAGAATGCTTTCTCAAAGGCAAACATAATCAAGAAGAATGTGCAAAAGATGTGGATATCTGTTCAGTCAGAATTTATGAACAGCTTGATTAAATTTAGAGGAAGGGAGGAGTGAATACTGGTGGGAGACACATTAATAATTTAAGATACACACATATTGCTGGCTAGAAGCACCAATGATGTGAGATAACTTTTGATGAAAATGTAAAAAGAGTGGGGGGAAAGGTGGTTTTAAAATAAATTGAAAATTAAGACAAAAAATGACTGCAGAAGACGTGGATAATTTTAACAGATAACTTGAAATGTTCAAATGAATCCCATTTAAATGAATGGAACTTACAGTGATGTTGATTTACCAAATCTCCATTGATTCAATAGGCCTATTCCAATGTGATTTATTACATTAAACCACAGGATTTTGGCCCTTACTTTGTTTCCATAGCCTCCACTTTATGTCTTCTACTCTCTTTTATCCTTGGTCCCAATTATTTGTTGAATATGAGTTTCTATCCTCTTGAAATTACCTGTACTGTATATGAAAAGCTATTTGTACTGACAGAACATGATGATGATATACAAAATTGTTGGTCTCTTCTGATGTCTGGAAATATATCAATTGACTCAGATTCTTGATTGTTCTTAATAGTATGATTTTATTAAGCCTGAAGTTAAACTAAAGGATGTAAGACTGCCATGCTAATTAGCCTGCATAAGAAATGTTAGCCTGTTTACAGTTTAGGCAGATATGGGGTGGTGGTAAAAATGATGCAAAACTCTTTTTTATTCAGATCTGTCAGAACATAATAACTGCCTGCTTGAAATAAAGGCAGATCCTTTAGAAAATTTAAAAAGTTGTCAGTGTTCATTCTTTCAGTTTGTGCTTGTAGCTTCTGAGACAACAATACTTCATATTTTGGGCAAATATTGATAACCTGGTAGTTTGCGTGAAATATGGAAACAGACTTTTTAGTATGATTTGAGATGATAGCATGTTAGTATAAGAGAGATGTGATTCAGATGAGATTTTCATGTTTGCAAAATCGTTGTCGACTGTAACTTGTATCTGAGAATGCATTTTTTTCCTGAAGCAGGAAAAATGTCACTGGCGTGAATTTGTTTAAGGTGGATCCCATCATGCCATGAAGTGACCCACACACTATGATCACAGAGCCATCACCCACAGCACACATGAAGCACGACATACAGGATTTAACACCAGGACTGCAATGGACCACCGCAGCCTTGAGGATATGGGCAAGGTATGCCTTCACAGCCAGTCCATCTGGCATGGCCTCTTCCGCCTCCATGACCGTTGGGAATTAGAGTTCCTCCTCCACTCATTTTGTCGTTGGGCCCAATAGGATGGTTTCCAGTGGCATTTCCTCCACTGAGGGTGACTATCACCCCACCTAAAAGGGCTCATCTGTCCATAGCCATTGGCCCCTTTAGGGAGTCAGGTTAGATAACCACTGCCTGACACTCGGTGTTGAATCACTAGTTGTATGGTCTACTTCATTACCGTAGTGGGATATCCGGCCAGACAGGTTTGCAAAATCAGACCTCAACAATTAGATCTGCTTCCACAATTATGGCATTTTTAAAACAGCTAAAAACATTCCTCTTCCAATGTGCATTTCCTCCTATGTAATTGATATTTCTCAATTAATGGACTCTTATTATTTCTTGTTGTTTTTGTTTTGTTGATTGAGTTATTTTTGGCTGCAAATAGGAAAAAAATGGGTTATTAATTCTAGCAAGACTCTAAATTTATTAGGTAGGTATTTCATTAATGTTTTATTAATGCTTATCATTTATTTTTATTGTTTGGATTGTTCTGTTTTTCATATTACTAATGGCTACGGGTGGATGAACTCCTTTAGGTGAGGTGATGGCCCTCTCAGTGGAGGAAATGCCATTGGAAACCACCATACTGGGCCCAATGGCAAAATGAGTGGAGGAGGAACCACTTCATTCTGATTCCCAATGGTCATGGAGGTGGAAGAGGCCATGCCAGATGTGAAGATGCACCTTGATAACATCCTCAAGACTGTGGCTGTCCATTGTTAAATCCGGCATGTGATTTCATACATGACGCAGAAGATGGCTCTGTGTAGCAAGTTAGGATCCACGGTAAGCAAATTCACACCAGTGACCAGTGGCATTTTCCTGCTTGCCTCAGAGGGCGAAGGCAGCCCAGAACCAGCTGGCCTCCAAGACCAGGCCTCCTGGCACCATGGAGCAGGAAAAAAAAAGGTATACTCAGACCGAGTTGCAGTAGCTTCCCCTGACTGTGGTCTGTCCTTTTATCATTGTAAGCTGCCCAGAGTGGTGCTTGCACCAGTTTGGCTGGGTATACAATAAAATGAATAAAAAGAAAATCATGTACTTAAGTCTTGAAGACGCAGGGCAAGACAAAAAGCTTTTCCAAGTTACTTCTTCTTTAGGTGTTGTATCCGTTCCGGATATTGACTCTCATCATGGTAATAGTCTTCTTGTTCTTAGCACCTCTGAACAGTTCTTCCAAGGCCATGCCAAACCAGTCTCTCGGGTCTCTACAGCCATGAAGTCAGTCTAAGACAGTGGTGCCCAAACTAAGGCCCGGGGGCCGGGTATGGCCCCCGACACCAATTCACCCGGCCCGCGAAGCCCTCGTCGCTCCTGGAAGCGGAAGTAAAACGCGCCCGTACGGGCGCGTTTTACTTCCGCTTCCAGGAGCGACGAGGGCTTCGTGGGCCGGGTGAATTGGTGTCGGGGGCCACACCCGGCCCCGGGGCCTTAGTGACTGGCTCCCTGAACCATATGATTGGCCCACGGCCAAAAAAGTTTGGGCACCGCTGGTCTAAGAAGTCCAGGGCTTCTCTTCCCAGGGATCTTTCCTTGCAGAGCTAGTTGGAGTACTGTATTCTATATTTAATGTTGTTCCTCATGATATGGCCAAGGTCTGGGAGCTTTCTTTGCTTCATGGTCTTCAAAGATTTCTTGTTCTTTATCTATTCGGCTCAATAATTTTACCTTACATGGTCAAACCCATGATATCCAGCCATCTGTAGAGCCACATTTCAAAAGTTACTGCGAGGAGAGAAAAGCTCCTACTGCCCGTGCAGGCACTTCCAGCCGCAAAGGCATCCCCTCTTCCACTGGCATCATCCTACCTTCACCACAGTTTTTCATTCAGTGGGGGGAGAAAGGGAGATATTTAGTCAAACAACCATTAAATGTATTGCTACGACTCAACCCTGTCTGCAACACCCCCGCCTTCTTTTGCACATCTTTTGTTGCACTACTACACAAGACCAGTTTCACACTTTTTTTAATCTTCTCGTATCAACAAGCATTTATTATTTATTGAAAAGCCGTTGCAAAAATGTGTCGTATCGAGAATGTGACAGAGTAGTGAGTTCAGGCACGCGAAACCACCACCGGTTGGCAAATGGTTCTGCGTCGTTAGAATTTCCCCCTCCCTATTCAGACGTTCAGTAGGAACCCGTGAAAGAGCTCAGCTCATAACACGCGTTCCGACAGAAGGCCGAGGGAATGCGAGAGCGAGCTCGCGTCTCCTAGCAACCGCAAACCGGGCCCGCACACGCGCACTGCTCCACCCGCTCTCCCCTTTTTTTTTTTTTGCCTAGTCGGCACGCGCAGGCGCACGGCGGAAGCTCCTCCCCTTCAACCCCGGAGAGGAGCCAGTCGCCTTTGACTGTTGTTCGGCCGCCCCCCCGCCCTCCCTGGCTTCGCGCATGCGCATCCCGTCTCCGGAAGACCGCCTCTCATCCCCCCCTCCCCAACTCGATGGTCGCTCTTCTGGTCTCGTCGCCCGAGAGTGACGTTGCAGGGCCTGGACCGGTCCTTGCCGTGTGTAGGTTGTGAGAGCCTGTCCCACGTGAGGTGTTTTGCTGCCGTTGCCTCGCTGAGGGAGGGGGGGAGAGCAAAGCCCCCCCCTTTTTCTGTGGCCGGGATGCGCCGAGCGACGAAGGTACGGGTAGTAGGAGGAGAAGGAGAGGCGGCGGCGGCGGCGGCAGGAAGGGGGGCGGGGTTCGTGTTTGGTGTTTTGTTCCCTTTCCTTTGCCCCCTGCTTTGGCTTCTCCCCTCAGGGACGAGGGGATCTCCCTGTAACGGGGAGGCTTTGGGGCCTAGTTCATCCCTACCCCGCCCGAAACCTCCTGAGGGAACTTGAATCTGCCTGGGCCCCCGTGATGGCGAACCTTGGCACTCCAGGTGTGCTTGGACTTCAGTTCCCAGAAGCCCAAGCCAGTATTCCTGCTGATCAGGGCTTCTGGGAATTGAAGTTCAAGAACATCTGGAGTCCTATGGTTATAGACTAGTGATGGCGAACCTTGGTACACCAGGTGTGCTTGGACTTCAATTCCCAGAAGCTCAAGTCTCTGTGAAACCACACGAATAAGTTTACTCTCTCTCTCTCTCTGTGTGTATTGGAGTTGGTGCTTTAACCCCAAAGATGATTGCATGCCAGACGTGTCTGGGGATTTATCTAATTTTTCTCAGTAGTCTGAGATCCACTTAAACTTAAAAAAAAAAAACCCAACAACCCCAAAACCCATCCATTAAAGAAATTCAGAGCCCAAGGGTTGGTTTGGATTAGTAGAAAGTAAGCTGAACACTTAGGTAAAGGTCTCCCTTGATTGAAAACCGGTTGTGTCTGACTCTAGGATGCGATGCTCATCTCCATTTATGGCCAAAGAGCCATACTGTCTGCATCTGCAGACGTTTCTGTGGTCATGTGGCAGGTATGACTTAGATGCCGGAGTGCACAGAATACTACTACCCTTCCTCTCAAAGCATTACCTATTTATGTACTTGCAATTTCTTGCTTTTGAACTGCCAGGTTGGCAGGAACTAGAAGAGACTGCTGACCTTCCAGTTGTCAAGCTCAGTGTCTTAACTACTAAGCCACCACAGCCCTAAGCTGGAGACTAACATACAAATGTTCTGCTTATAACACTTTCTCACCTCTTCTTTGAAACAGCAGGAGTGTTGCCATTGTTAAACAGGAAGCAATGCGAAATCTCTTCCTGTGATTTCCAGATCTCTGGTCTAGGGCATTTATTAGTAGATCCTAGGCTATCTTTTGCCCACTCCTTTTTCACAGATATTTGACTTGAATATGGGGTACAGGACTTCCAGAATATGTGTAAGGTGATTCCTGCAGGAAATTCAGATGTTGGGTACTTGAGATGAGTAAGGGAATAGTCAGGACAGGTGTGTGATTCAGAAAATAATGGGGTGCCTATAAGAATAACGAAATTTATGATCAGTGGCTTTTCACTTAGAATTTTGGAAGGGAGTGAAGAATAGAAACTGATTAATTGCCTATGATGAGAGGAGAAAGGGTAGAGAAGAGTGATTAATTTTAGTTATTTAGTGTTTACCTTTACCTTAGAGTTTGAGGGGTATATTTTAATGTTATAACAATAATAAGGTGGTTGTTGCCAGATAATCTGAGGCTAAATATTGGAAAAGACAGAGAAGTGGGCAAAGGAGGGAACATGAGAAATCAAGGCTGGATGTGAGTTAATATTCTTACGTGGTCTTAGGTATTGTTACAGGTTTGATTAAATATTTGACAACAGAAAAGATGAACATTCAGAAGGCCTCAAAATAAGAGAAGGACAGATTTTGGTGAAATATTTAAGAGAGAAAATTATTCAATGTATTGTATTCTTTCTGAACATTGTGTTTTCCAGTGAGCTTGGTCTATAACTTCCATGGTACTACAGCTGACTTGATGCATAGTTCAAAACCTTGGGGTGGGGCATCAGATAGAGGAAGCCTTGACATACTGTGTGACATACAGCAAGGCTTTTACCCCACAGAAAAGTCAAATTTCTGTGACACAGGACTGGGCACAAGATAGCCCAGAATCTACTGGCAGATGAGGGGAAGAGGTGGGGACTGGATTGGTTTTTCCCTCCCCATTCCTGGTCTCGATATCTCACAGGACAAATGAAAGAAAGTTGAAACATTTTCTGTTTTGCTTTTATCAAGTATAGACTTTGTGTTCTTTTCTTTTGTGCAGGTACATTAAGTACTTGCAGTGTTCAAAACGTTTGTGTGAAATACTAGTATACAAACAACTCCTGGGATCCAGTAATACTCAAAACTAGAGTCATGCAGTGATTTATGAGAAGCTGAGAGTAGAAAAAGATAGGCACAGTATTCAAGTCTTCTTTGCTTCCTCTTTTACCACATCGGGAGGTGGGAGGTACTTAAGTCACAGTATTTAATTTGTGTAATTTGGCTTTCATAAGAAGCTCTGATGATTACAGCCTTAGATTCATTTAAAGGAGATTAAACAAATAAATGAATGCTGCCAATCAATGCTAGTTAGAAAGATTGCTGTCAATCAATGCTAGTTATAAAGGTTGCATGCAAGCATTATACCACTGATTGCCACATTCTGGAAGGAGCTTTCATTTTAATGTCCTTTCCTTGGGCTGCCCAAAAAAAATTTCTATTGGCCAGTGTGGGAAGCAGGGTTCTGGACTATATGAACGTTTAGTCTAATTCACTTATATTATTCTTATATTGAAGTGAATATGAAGTTGTTGTGATGACAGAAAGTATCAATAGCTATTTCTTTTACTGTTCCTCAAAGTAAAGAGCCTGGACTGGAAAATTCATCATTGATGGATATTTGCATTGAGTACACTGACACACTAAATAAAAGTACAGACAATGACTGAGAAGTAGCAATTATATTTGCAGGATGCCCCTGTTGAGAGCCAGAGCAATCATTTAGTGACCTACCAGGTCTTTCTGAAATTCTGTAAAGTACTGTGTATTCTATAGCTATGGAGTTGTAATATTGTGGGAAAATATGTTTTGCTTGAATTAGTGAAGTTGTTGTGATGATAAAAGAGGAAATAATGTGTGTGCTGAGTACCCATGAGCTTCTTGTTAGGAAATGTGGCATATAAATATAACTAATAAATAAATGTACAGAATATCTTAATGCAGTCGTTTGTTTAAGTGGTTGCACAGGCTATGATCTGCCAACCTAGCAGTTGGAAAGCAAGAACTTGCAAGTAGATAAATAGGTACCTCTGTGGTGGGGAGGTAGTAGTGTTCTGTGCATTTAGTCATGCCTGCCACATGATCACAGAAACATCTTTAGATGCAGACAGCACTGGCTATAAATGGAGATAAGCATCATATCCAAGAGTTGGATATGGCTGGCTTTTGAGCAAGGACGAGCTTTACCTTCACCTTTCAGGCTATGGTCCTTTTAATTACAGTAATACCTCGGATAACGCTAAGACTTGGTTCCACAAGTCTTAGTATTATCCGATTTTTAGTGTTATCCGATCCATGTTAAAATCCTATGGCAGTATTTCCCAAATGCTGGTGTTTGGACTTCAGTTCCCAGAAGCCTAAGCCAGTATATTGACTGATCAGTGCTTTGGGGAATTGACTTAAGCTTCTGGGAATTGAAGTCTAAACACTAGCATTTGGGAAACACTGTCCTATGGGATGGATCGGATAACGTTAAAGCTCCATAGAGATACAGTACATTGTAACCGCACAGGCTTTAGTGGTTGTTATCCGACCCCTTCCATAGGACCTTAACGTTATTTGATCCAATTCTCCTCCCCAGATTACTTAACATTATGCGATTTTAGCGTTATCCGAGGTAAACGTTACCTGAGGTATTACTGTATTGCAATCAGTAAGGTTTTTGTGTAAAAATGCATTGAATTGGTTTGTTGAACAATTTGGAAGATGAAAAGAAAATGAGATAAAGTAGGGGAGGGGAGATGAATAAATTTTATATTCTAAACTTCTGTGGGCCAAAGCATAGAGCTAATTTGAACAGGCAGATTTGCTTGGATTCTTGTTTATAGGAAGTTGTTTATTTGGAGAATGTCTCTTCTCTCTATTCTTTCCCATTTTAGAAGCTTTGAAAATTCTTCTTTCAAAGGTCCAATGATCAAGGGAGTTGTGAAGTTTCTTTCCAGATGCTGGTCAGAGTGTTTATAGAAACTCAGTGCCTTTCAAATCCATGCACGTCACCTGAGTTTTTTAAAATGGTGTCAGAAACACACAAAGGTTCTTTCTGGGTTGAAAGGATTTTTTGTGTAGGAAATCCACTCAGGAGATGCCTGAATGGGGCTCCTTTCATGTCCCCAAGATCTTTTCCCACCAAAGTAGTACAGTACAGTAATACCTCATATAACATTAGTATCGAATAACACTAAAATCGCATAACATTAAGGAATCTGGGGGGAAGAATTGCATCGGATAACATTAAGATCCTATGGGATGCTTCAGATAACAACCGCTAAAGCCTGTGTGGTTACAATGTATCTCTATGGATCCCATAGGATTTTAACATGCATCAGATAACACTAAAAATCATATAACACCAAGACTTGTGGAACCAGGTTTTAGTGTTATATGAGGTTTTACTGTACCTATTTTTTTTGTTCAGTCACACAGTCAATTCCGACCCTTTGTGACCCCATGGACCGTTGGTTGTCAGGTTCCTCTGTCCTCCACCATCCTTCTCAACCTGCCCAGCTCGGTGCCCACTGCGTCTACAGTACAATCTAGCCATCTCATTTTTGGCTGCCCCCTTTTTCTTTTGCCCTCCACCCTTCCCAGCATCAAGGCTTCCTCAAGTGAATCCTCTCTTCCCATTTGATGTCCAAAGTACTTTAGCTTCATCTTTACTATTTGACCTTCTAAGGAGCAATCAGGGTTGATTTTTTCTAAGATTGACCTACGATATTTGTTCTCGCTGTCCAGGGGACTCTTGAAACTCCTCCAACCACATCTCAAAGGCATCTGTTCTTCGTCACTCATTTTTCCTAATGGACCAGTTCTCACAACCATACATTACCACCAGGGATATCATTGCTTTGACTATGCGGATTTTTGTTTGTAATGTGATGTCTCTAGTTTTAACTATGTTCCCCAGGTTTCTCATAGCTTGTCTCCCAAGCATCAATTTCCTGCTTTCAGACTGCTAGGTTGGCAGGAGCTGGGACAGAGATGCACGCTCATTTCGGTCTTGAACTGCTGACTTGTCGACTTTCCAGCTAACAAGGAAAGCTTCTTAACCAGTGAGCTACTGCATTCCCATCACCTGAGTTGAAGATAAAATGCAAGCAGAACATGTGTTTATGGGTGTTGGTGTGAAGGGTTGAGAACAAAGCTGATGTGAGTTCTTGTTCTTCCTTACTTCATAATCAGAGGCTTGACATGTATCTGCAAGTCAAATTCTATCCACTGTGGGACGATGTCTAAGTTACAACATATGACAGGTGTGTCCCGCTTCAATTATATTCATTTGGAACTGCTTTGAATGTGACAGGATAACTGCTCTGGTAAACATGGGCAACTAGGTATTCAATGCAGGCAAATGCATGTGATTTCATATACAGTAATCGAATTATGTGACTGGTGCAGTGAGGCCACTTTGCCTAGTCTCTACTTATTCTCTTGGTTTTCTTTTAGCTACAGGGGAAGAAACAATACCTTTCCTCAGCATCCCCCTGGAAATTTATTTAAAGAAAGGTGGGTTGCTCCATCATTTCTCTGTCATTTGCTTCTGTAGAAAACATCCCCCCCCCCCCGTTTACTATCCTCATAGGCTAGTAGTCTCTTAAGAGGCTAATAAAAAGTATTGCAAGCGAGTAACAGGTTGATTGGTAAAGGTGAATAAGAAATATTTGATAGGACACTTAGATTGTTAATAACCATATTTTTCCAAGTACAGTAGAAAACCCTTGAATATGGTGACAAAAATGGGCATATCCGTAGGATCTGAATGCTGCCTTCTGTTCAGTATCTTTAAATGCAGCATTTTAGTACAGTATGTTGAATATTTGAGAAAACCTGCTGTTGCTAGAAAGATTATATGATGCATAATACAATTTCTGTTGTTAAGAATCCAGTGCAGCATGACAGTTTGCATATGCTTGTACCAGAAGATGTTAATGGAACAAGACTTGCACTGCTAATTTTGCAAAATGAGATCTCTGAACTTCACGAAAATGTGCAGAAATTCTCTTGATGATGCAGGGTTGAGACCAGTGTGTAAAATAACAAAACACTTCTATTTGGTGAAATTTTAGCAGTTAGGTAACATTTCTCCCCCACTTCTCTCTCTAGATGTTTTAAAATTCTCATTGTATTTGCATCCATTTTTACTATTTCTAGAATAAATAGTTAAAAAGTTTTCTGTGCCTAATTATAGTGTGTAATTTGTAGAACAAAATAACAGTGTCATCATTTAGGCTTGGGTTGAAGATACAGTAATACCTCATATAACATTAGTATCGAATAACACGAAAATCGCATAACATCAAGGAATCTGGGGGGAAGAATTGCATCAGATAACATTAAGATCCTATGGGATGCTTCAGATAACAACCGCGAAAGCCTGTGTGGTTACAATGTATCTCTATGGATCCCATAGAGGATCAGATAACACGAAAAATCATATAACACGAAGACTTGTGGAACCAGGTTTTAGTGTTATATGAGGTTTTACTGTACTGTAACTGGCCACTTCTGTGTTGTGGTATTTTGTTTTGCTAGAAAGTTCTATGAGTTTTGCTTTTTGCGCAAGTACTTTCCTCTTTTATGATAATTATGATGCTTCATGTTGCAAAAATGCTTAGATTAGCCACAGTCCTTTGCCTACATTTTTCAAGCGTACCTCCTGGCAAAGAGTAATTTGCCCACTTCTGCTTTTACAGTTTGCCTGTATAGCTTTTGTTATTTGCCAACAATGTGGTCAGTCAGTAAATGTTGGTGCTAAAATAAAATGTCTGCTTAGCAAAACTGTGCTGCCTAGCAGACTCAAGTCTCCTATAAACAAAACACGTATACAAAGAATGTTTAAATGTAGAAACTCTGAACTCTTTAGTCGTCATGTAGAGCTTACTGGTGCTCTGTGTCTTACAGAAGTTATACCATATTTATTGTCATGAAGGCTTCAAAGTGTGGGTAAAACTTGTGGAAGTTTTCAGCGGCCTGTGGAATGTGCAGAGGTTTCCATTTATGAGAATTCTGTTGCACTTTGGTTTATTTTGTAACAAAAAATGGGCTAATGAGTTGCACTTTGCATTCAAAAGTAAGAAAATGAACTTTTTTCTTGTTCCCATAGGAAGGTAAAATGGAAAAACTAGATAATGGTCAGAAAAAGTTGGAGAGCAGGCTAGGTTAGTGGAAAGTTTCTAATTGTGACATTTAAAAGGAATAAATTACACTTTTTTTGTATACTGTAGCATGACAGAACAGTCATTCAGGATATTCCTTCTAATTACAGTACCGTTGTACCTCCCTTAAAGAGCATAATGTGATCCACAGAATTGCTCTTTAAGCGAAACACCATTGTAAGTGACCAATTGTGTCTTCTGGTGGTGGTGGTGGGGGATTGCAAACCCCAATTTATTTGTTAAGTGAATTTTTGGTTGGTTTTATTTGTTAAGCAAAGTGAACATTCAGAGAAAATTCTGCTCTTTAAGCGAGTTACTCTTTGAGCGAGGTGCTCTTTATGCAAGGTTTGACTGTACTTTGAAAGCACTTAAATGTATAGTTTAGCCCTATACTTGTTCTTGCTATAAAGATAACAAGATGGGTGTGTAATCAAACTCAAAACAACTGTTAGGAAAGATTGCTGTTTCAATGAGAGTATCCTCTGCTCCAAGCTGTAACATATGAATGCCTCTACAGAAGCAATGAACCTTTTTCTTTCCAATTCTTTACAACAGCTACTTAAGCCCTGGCTAGATGCCTCATCTGTGGCTGCGGAAGGGCTACTGTTCTGCATAGTTTCCATTTTGTGGCTTGCTGACGTAAAGGTCTCATGTCCTCAGTCAAGTTCTGGAACAATTTATAGTTGAGGTGACTACATGCAACTTCCAGCTCAAGAGGCAGTATACTTCTGAATACTAGTTGCCATGGTCCTTCATGGCAAGATGGGATCCACCTTAAACAAATTCACGCCACTGATATTTTTTCTGCTTCAGGGGAAAATGCATTCTCGGATTCGAGTTGCATTCAACAACTAGTTGCCAGGAAAGACTGTGATAAGATGATTATTGACATTTAGAAAAATTGTGTTTGTGTTTTCCAGTGGTATATGGTATGGTTACTGTGGAAAGCAAGATTTGCACTTTCTCCACTTTGAGAGGTCTTATGTTTTTGTTTTGCTTTATACAGTACTTCTAATTAGAGGGATGAGCAACTATGGTTCTTTAGATGCTTCTGGCGTTCAGTTCCCCAGCAGCCCTAGCTACAGTAGCCCACAAGTAGGAAATATTGGGTGTATGTGTATATGTTACAAGACATTAGTAGGTTGTTGAGCATCATGGATTTTTTCAAGTGGTATGTAAGGAATCTCTTACAGGTCCTTCTCATGTTTATTCGTCAGATCCAGATGTGGTTCATTTCAAGTTGGCTACCTCAGGTTTCTTCAGACATAATGTAGGTATAGAACATGTTGACTCAGATGAGGGCAGTGTAGCATCATTTGATGTGTTTGTAACACGGTTGAATTTTGTAAAGTGAATAGGCGAAATCTTGCTTACTCCTTTGTTGGGTTTTCCTTGGTTTTTACAGAATATTGTTCATATTCCTTTTCACTGTTCTGACTCCTTTCCTTTCAAGGCTTCTTTTTTAATTTGTGTCAGATGCACTACAAGCATATAATAAAATACAAAGCTAAAATTAACATATCTAAAACAAACAGGAATTAGAAGGCATCTGCCCCATATCAGGCCACATCAACAACATTTCCTCTTGCCGACATAAGGTCCTCCTCAGTGCACGTTGAGGGTCATTGTATGCATTGTATCATATGGGAGATAGTTTGTTCTTCTCCACATTCACACAGGCTACCATCTACAGGAAAATCCCACTTTCCCAGATTAATCCTTGATCTTCCTACCCTGGCATACAGTCTGTTTAAAGCTTTCCATACAGGCTGAGGCGGTAGAGAATCATGTGGTTCTGCCCAGGTATCTGGTAGCTCCTTGCTTGCCTTCCATAGTCTGTGGGAGCTGGTTGTTCGGGGTGGGGTGGGGGTGGTGGAGTTATGAGGAAACTGCCTTGATTTCAGTCTCTGCTTTGGTAGTTGGTGATCAAATAGCAGGTGTATTTCTGAGGATCTTGCTTTGACCCACTCTTTCTGAGCAGCACTTTTCGGTGAAATATTGATGGAGGGATGCCAGCTAAGTAATGCACGTTTTGTACTGGGGTTGGTTTTAGGCATCCTGTGACCAATCTCACTGTTTCATTTAGGGCCACATCCACCTGCTTTGCATGTGTTGATCTGTACCACACTGGGCTAGCATTCTCTCCTGCAGAGTAACACAAAGCTAGCACAGAAGTTCTTAATGTGTGTGGTTGGGCACCCCAAGATGTGCCTGTTATTTCCCTCAAAATATTGTTCTTGGCAAAAACCTTCTGTTTGGTATTTAGGTAGTAGGTCTTGAAGGTGAGAGTCACCAGGGTAACTCCCCGGTATTTGGGGTCGTCACAGTGTTCACTCCTGGTGCCATTCCAGTTCACCTGCAACTTTCTTGATGCCTCGTGGTTTTTCAGATGTTTGGAGGCTCACTTAAGCTGTTATTGAGCCAAGATCATCCAAGCTACTTTGGAAATCCTAAGAGGCAGTGAGTGAACAGTATTGAATAGGAACATAATGACTTAACTATAGCTAAAAATCAAAGCTTGGAAAGATTATTTCCTTTGAGGAGAGCTTCCCAGAATTCCCCCATTAGTGTGGCTAATGGTGACCAGTAGGGAGGTGTTGTGATTCTGAGAGGTTAATTTTGTAAATGCAGTATTTGCAAGGTTCAGCTAAAGCTGCTTCTCATATGACCAGACAGACAAACTGTGATTTATGGTACAGATGAGATCTCACTGAATGTTTTCTAATCAGTATTTTTGTTTCTTTATGGTTTGTATCACTCCCAAAAGTGCTTTGGAAATGGGAATATTTCACAAGTCTACACATTCAGTTGCTATATGTACTTTTAAATTTCATTTTTGATTAGTTCTATAGACTTCTTATGGTGCCCTAACGCCTTAGTTGTTATACTTCAATTCTATTTAATGTACTTTGGCTGTCTCTCCAGCTATGAGTGAGATCCAATACAATGTAACTCAGAAAACTGACCACGGTGAAATCATAATTTTGTTGTTGTTCAGTTGCACAGTCAATTCTCACCCTTTGCGACCCTATAATAGGTCACATAATAAGAAGGATCTGAAATCTACTAGAGCTAGATGCAGAGTAGTGCTTCAGGAAGGGCATGGGGGCAATGTACTCTTTGTGATAAGAATCAACTTCTTAGCGTGTGACTGATACAGATATATTTTAGGGTACCAGAATTGAGCTTATAATTGTTACGCTCTTGGTTTTCATTCCAAGTTCTCTTTCATCACGCTATCAGAAGTCACCACAGAAGTACAGCTTGATTGTTATTGTTAAACCATTGAACATTTAAACTATTGGTGATCTACTGAAAATATTTGTAGATACTGGTTTATTTTCTGCTTACCACCTCCTTAGGGCAGCAGTGACGTGGATAAATATGTAGAATTCAGGCATTACTGCCAATTTGATCAAACAAGGTTGAGTAAATGTGAAACCATATTCACCCTGGTGTACTTAAGATAAGTTGACAAATCATTTATGTTAATCCGTAGAAGGGAGTAATGTGTCTAGGTTTCCTGCATTGTGCTGCCAAATAGGCAGAGTTGGTTCTGACCCAGTCAAATGGTCCATATACTAATAGAGTATTAAGAAGGAGCCTTTGTGAGAAAGGGATTTTCCACAAGGAAGCAACTGCTGTAAAACAGTTATATATGAACTGTAGAACTTGAGGCGTTTTATGAAATGTAACTTATGTTCTTTCACTTTTTGCAGCTGAACTTCGAGATCATAATGCATCAGAAAAATGAGAGAACATAGAAGAAATTTACAACGAAGAAGTCAGTTATTGGCCAGTTGTCGAAAATGGGCTGTGGGATTTTGGGGGCTGAGGCAATACTGCTTCCAAAGGAAGCGTCTTTTTCTACATAAGAGTGGGCGGCGACGTGCTGGGACATCCGTGAGCCTGAATCGAACTAGACCATGCAGAAGGAAGAGAGAGAGGTTTCCTGAAGTGTCTGTAAATATCACTCCTCTTGCCCTTGTGGAAAATCATACCTTCCCACAACAGAGATTCAAAAATCCTTCCTCTCAGTGCAAAAACAGAGGACCGCTTACAAGGTCACAGGAGCTTTCCAGGACTACCCATCAGAGTGAACTGCTGAATGAACCCAGTAACTTAGGAGTTGATTCCAAGTCTCTTCAAGGCAGACTCTACTGCACTAAAGCCACAGTTACTAGTTTACCCTTAAATGTGGATGGTCTTGCTCAGGACTTGGGAGAGAGGAATAATGCTGAAAGCCATGAAATTATAGTTCTCAATAATCCTAGGAAGAAGTGCTCCTGCCAAGGATTAAAGAAACATGGAACTTGGGGCCTCCTGACTACTAGGGGAAGGCTGAAATTTAAGCAGTGTATTTTAAAAAGCAGATCTCCATTTATGATGTATAAGAAACTTTCTCTGATTAAGTTCCGGATTAGAATTGCAAAATCTCGCCCTAGGTTTTGGAGAGGCAAAACGTGTCGGTTGAGTAAAAGCAAGCTGAGTTGGGTGGAGAAAGCCACCAGAGACCGGCAGGAAGACCTTGATAGAGAGGCCTTTGCCGTAGGTTCTAGGACCTTGTTTCCTTCTTGGAAAACGAAAAGTTGCTCTCCCTGGGCTGTGCTCAGTTTATCAGATATGAACAGTCATATGCCTGGACCATTAATTGCGGAGAGTCAAACACATCGAACTGATGCCAGTCTTACACAAGATGCACTGTTTCTGCGCAAGGAGCTCCATAATAAGGACCTTGCCCCTAGAGACCAAAACGGCATTGGTGAAATCTGCATGCCAGAGTTATGTGTTGGTGGTTCCAGTGGGGCAGAGGCTGTGCACAAGGAGGAAACTGAGGAGGCTCCTACACTGGATGGTTGCACTGATGATGTCTTCATCTCTGTGATGGAGAAAGAAATCTCCAGTTCGGGTGCAGATAGCGAAGAATCTAATCAGGCTATGGGTACTGATGAGATAGTGCTAGAGGCTGCTAAGGTTGATCTGAGCTCGAGCAACAGTGTTGCAAATGGACCTGTTCTTGCAGAGCAAGTGCAGAATGAAAACAGCCGCAGTCAGATGGAAGTAGAAGGGCCTGTAAGCATGGACATCTTTGGGGCAGAGCTCTTAGATCACCCCTACTGTAAAAACCCTCTTGCCAAACCTCTGAAGGGAAGCACAGGACAAAAATCAGGGGCCCCAAAGAGTGGCAAGAGAAGTAGTCATAGACCTTCTTGCGTCAGTGATGAGCAGTTGGCCACATGGCTCTGCGGTATATGCTTATATTCTTTCCATGCTTATCATATGTTGTACTTGCATGTCCTAGAATATTGATTTTCCTATGTTATTTGGCATGTTTGAAAGCATTAGTTACAGTTATTGTACTCCTTGCTTTTCTTGTAGGCTGATGTTGGGGGTGTTGCCTACTGAAATTGTGCGTACATACAGAAATTGGAATATTGCATATGGCCTGTTGTCTTTTTCTCTGGGGTAGAGTGTAGAACAGCTCATATGTCAAGTTACAGCCTACAAGTAATATAATACAATTCTGGCTTTAGCTTGGCTGCTTGACCTGCCAAGCCTCTCTCAGGCCATAATATGTGAGTGTGGATCTGTCTTTGGCTTGTTAGTTTACAGATTGGACAGGCTTTCCCCAGGTAGTGCAAAACTGGTTAGGAGAAAAAAAAGCAAAGCAGGATAAGTGTTCCATTTGGTGGGATTGGTGTGGTAGAAAAAGGAACAGATGGGTAGTGGTAAGGACTGAAAGTGAAATTTAAAGACACTTCCTCTTTAGAACCTTTTCTCTGTCTTTCATGGCCCTGAGAAAAACCTGATCTGGAATGTTGACATTTATAATGTACATTGTATAGCTATCTTATTTCAGCATGGTTATATTAGGCTAGATTTCCTTATTTATTTATTTGTTGCATTTATACCCCACCCATCTGGGATATTTATTTATTATTCACATTTATCCACCGCCCTCCTCACCGAGGTGACCCAGGGCAGCTCACAAATCACAAAAACACCCCAACAAAACACAAACATTCCTAAAACCCTCAGATATAAAACTGTGCAAGATTAAAATTTAGAGTCTAAAATCTAAAAAGTTTAAAAAGTGCCAAATTACTACATCTTGAAATTCATGGCCTACCACAGTGCAGAAATGGCCAGAATAGTGAGCTGCACTTGGAGACAAGAAAGGAGCATCATTCGGACATCCTCTGAGCGGAGTTTCTCCAGAAAAAACCCTTTCAACCCAGAGTAATCTCTGACACGAAATTATTATAGTGGGAGATAATAGCCCCACGTAGCCGGATTGTGCTAGTTGCAGTACGCCAGCCTGATTTAATGTTGCTATTCTGAAATAAAAGTACCTGAATTAGGGGTTATGAAGAAATAAACTGACCTTTTGGTCACTTAACAAATTTCCTTTTCTGAGATTTCAGAAACAGTGATACAATAAACTTGCATTTGCTATAGCATGTGGTTGAAAAATGCCTCCATACAGTGGTGAGCATATTCTGCTGTAACTAGTTGCACTTATGGGATTCCAGGAAGACAGTAGTTATGGGGCTGCAGTGGCTCAGTGGTTAAGAAGCTCACCTTGTTAATTGGAAGGCTGGCAAGTCAGCAGTTCGAGACCTGGGTACTGCATGGCAGAGTGAGTGCCTGTCTCTGTCCCAGCTCCTGCCAACCTAGCAGTTTGAAAGCAAGAAATTGCAAGTAGATAAATAGGGACCACTTTGGTGGGAAAAGATCTTGGGGACATGAAAGGAACCTCATTTGGGCATCCCCTGAGCAGAGTTTCTCCAGCAAAAATCCTCTCAACCCAGAATAATTTCTGACTAATCATCATCATCATCTAGATGTGGCAGGCTAGCATATTGTGTGTGACAAAATGCTATATGCACTCCTCGATAACTTGGAGTGACCTACAGAAACCACAGCTGTCCCAGATTTCTCTCTCACTGGGGAAATATAGCTGTTCTGTCTAATCCAGTGGTTCCCAACGTGGGGCCCATGCCCCATAGGGGGACTTTAATTCTCAGAAGACTAGGTCAGTACATTGGCTGATCAGTGCTTTGGGAAATTGACTTAGGCTTCTGGGAACTGAAGTCCAAAAACCAAAGGTTGGGAATAACTGGTCTAACCAGAACATAGTGTGTTGATCATATGTAGTGTAAATGTAACCAATATTACTTTCCTTCCTGAGCACAGTTATGGGAAACAATTAATGGTTGAAATTCTGTTTAGTGTTGTAGGTTTCATTAGAGTTGGTCTATTGAATATAGAGATTTGGTGAGCCAGCTCCTTAAATTTCATTGATTAAATGGTCCTTCGCTAGTTGGAATTTACCTTAACAACAGTAAGTCATGACTAGAATAGGCCCATTTGAATCAGTGGAATTTACAGAGAGGTTGATTCAGCACTGATTTAGCATGCCTACGCTAGTGTGAGATAGTAATACTGAGCAACAAGATTTCAGAGAATGTTTTTGTCAAAAACACTGCTGTATCACAAAGGGTGGAAGTGAAATATATATGTATGAATTTGTAAGCTAAACTAAATGGTCCAGCTTTCCTGTAGAGGTGTAACAGATATTTTGATACGCCGGTAGGCAGAGTGTAATTCCACATTTGGACAACTCATTGTGGAATTTATTAGGATAATATAGATTGTTGCAGGAACAGTTGTGATCGGTAAGGTAAAGGTAAAAGTCACCCTTGCTTGAAAGCCAGTCATATCCAACTCTAGGATTCAGTGCTCATCTCTGTTTATAGCCAAAAGCCAGTGCTGTCTGTGTCTGCAGACATTTCCGTGGAAATGTGGCAGATATGCTTCAACACCGGAATGCACAGAACGATGTTTGCCTTCCCACCGAAATGGTTTCTATTTATCTACTTGCAATTTCTTGCTTTTGAACTGCTAGGTTGACAGGAGCTAGGACAGACGGGAGCACACTGTCATGCAGTACTAGAGAATTGAACTCCGACCTTCCAGTTGTTGCCTTCAGCATCTTAACCACCTTAGCTACTGCAGTGCCTAAATGCTGAATAACAGAGGTAAACATGGGAATCCAGATTACAATTTTTCCAAGCAAATGGAGGGGATAGGTCAGGCAGAGGACAAAAGGAGTTGAAAAGTTTAATGTTGCTTGTCTCCCTACTGTTTGCTTCCTCAGAATTTCCTTTCATCTGCCAAAATATGTATGCTGCATCATGTAGAGTTGGTGTGTAAAATGCAGTTCACTAGATATTGGTAGACAGCGGCTCCCAGCACTCCTGGCCATGGGCTGTGCTGGCTTGGAGAGATAGGAGCTACTTTTGCCCACTCCTACCCTTGGATAAAGTGGTACATATAAAGCCTCATGTCTTGCCATTTGGCAGCATAAAATCCATACCTGAATTTTGTGATCCAGTGTTTCAGTTAAAGAATACATATGCATAATGTATACATTGGGGGAAAGTGTATGCAAAATCTCTTTGGTGAAAAAAATTGAAGATGTATATATGTAGAATACATGCCATATGCTAAATAAATAAATGTCATGGAGAAAATGCATGGGAAAAGTAAAAATTCTCATGCAGACTTTAAAAAAAACTAAGATGTCGAAATTAGGTGGAATTAATGTATGGGACTGCAGTGGCTCTCTGAACTTGACGACTGCAATGAGCTCTCATCTCTGTCCCAGCTCCTGCCAGTCTAGCAGTTCAGAAGCAAGAAATTGCAAGTAGATAAATAGGGACTACTTTGGCAGGAAAAGTAAACAGCATTCTATGCACGCTGGTGTCTAGTCATGCCTGCCACATGACCATGGAAATGTCTGCAGACACAGACAGTGATGGCTTTTTTGCTGTTAACAGAGATGAGTACTGAACCATAGAGTCGGATATGACTGGCTTTCGAGCAAGGGCGACCTTTACTTAATGTGTGCTCAGAAGGTGAGAGAGCTTTAACTTGATAGATTTGTCCATACAATGGTACCTTGCTTAAAGAGCATAGTGTGTTCCACAGGGTTGCTTTTTAAGCAAGTTTGCTCTTTAAGTGAAACTCTATTGTAAGTGACCAATTGTGACTTATGGTGGGGGGGGATTGCAAACCCTGATTTATTTGTTAAGCAAGTTTTTGGTTGGTTTTAGTTGTTAAGCGAACTAACCATTCAGAGAAAATTCTGCTCTTTAAGCGTGTTACTCTCTAAGCGAGGCGCTCTTTATGCGAGGTTTTACTGTATATACTGGATGCTTCCAGGTCTGATAATGACCTGCTTGTGAGGTGTAATATATGTTTATTTCACGCTTGGTTTAGAACTCTTAATTGGCCAGAGGTGAATTTGTGGCTGCAACTTGTCAGTTAGGTATCTGCCAGCTGTATAGGATTCAGTAGTACTGAATAAGCAGATGGATTTTGCATAAAATGTCAGTTGGTACATACCAGCTGCCACATAATGTTGCATGCTAGAAAGACACCCTCATGGCAATTATGATCATAAAAGTGGTAGAGGCCTGCTAAATGATATATGCAGTGGCTTTAAGAGGCAAAGTGTGATCAGTATTGCCTAGATTTGGTGCACATTTCCAGGGTTTTTCTTTGAAAGTCAAACTGAGTTGAATGTAATGGAGTTGGGCCAGTGTAGCCTCTGTCAGAAGTCAGAAGTAAAGGTGGTCAAACGGTATCGTTTCTATTGAATTATTTTGTATAATTCTCCCTCCTAGCTTGCAATTATCCCCAACCATTTTTTCAGAATATAATATATTGTAGGAATGGGGACATTGTAATCATCTAAAGCATCTGTTTATTTGTATTTACTGTTTATTGGTTGTCACCCTCTGACTCTGTCTAACAGCATGTAATAGAACCTATCTCTCACATATACCATATGTTAGCGGTGTCTGTCTCTCCTGCTGGAATTGTCTACATTTGCCTGCATGTGCTTCACAGATAATTGACAAAATGATTTATCAAACACTGGAACTGAGGTCGCAGAATACCGCAGATTTACATAGAGCAGGGGTGCCCAAACTTGTCAGGCTGGTCATGTGGTTCAGCGTGCCAGTCATGTGATTCCTCCCACCGGAAGTGGAAGTAAAATGTGCATGCGCAAAACATCGCCATAAATGCACCTGCGGTTGTCCTAAACACGTTTATGACAGCTGTGGGTGCATTTACAGAAGCATTTTGCTCATGTGCAGGCGCATTTTCCTTCCACTTTTGTGAATGGAAATGATTTGCTGCTGTGGGCTGGATCTATCCTGTGGGCCGTAGTTTGGGCACCTCTGGCATAGAGCCTGTAATGTGTTATCAGAAATGGCTTCTTCTTGTGGATAACATTTCCAACTTTTTAGGATTCTTGTCTTCCTTTTAGATAAGCTCTGGAGACCTAACAGATTCTTTTTGTATGCTTCTAGCTTTCTAAGGATAGTAGAAATGTCTCTCGTTTTAAGTGCCCTCTTGAGATAGTAAGGAGGCTGCATACCTCAAATGCATCAAAGTTCATGCCTGAGCTTCTCTGCACTGAGATGACATTTTCCTATTTATTTATTTATTTATTTATTTATTTATTTATTTATTTATTTATACTTACTACCCCGCCCCAATCGGGAGCACCCGACTCTGGGCGGCTTACAACGTGGATTAAAATCACAAATAAATCCTTAAAAGTTCTTAAAAAATTAAAACAATATGACAGGTAAAACCAAATATCCCAAACGTCACAGGGGGTGGCTGTCCCCTTAAATCAGCCAGCCTACGTGGGATCCCGTGTTCCTGGGACCCCACACGTGCTCCGCCAGCCAGGTCTTCAAACCTTTGCGAAAAGGTAGGAGCTCTGTTTGCAGACGTAGCTCGATTGGGAGAAGGTTCCATAGGGCCGGGGCGAACACAGAGAAGGCCCTCCTCCTAGTGCTAGAGATTAACTTTGCTTCTCAGTTAGGCTTTATGTTAATTTTCTGCAGTTTTCTTCTTAACTTGAAAGTGGGTTATGGAAAGTCATCCATTCAAATTTCAGCTTGTTCCTGTGGAACTGATACTCTGTTTCACAAGTTCTGCATTTGATTTTACATATATATATATATATTGTTGTTGTTAAAGGATTCCTAGATGAAGTAATGAAGAAATATGGCAGCTTAGTTCCACTCTGTGAAAAGGATGTTATGGGAAGATTAAAAGAAGTATTTAATGAAGATTTTTCCTATAGGTTAGTAACTCCCTCTACAAAGTCTAAACTCTACTCATGCATGCTTCATATTTCACTTGCTGCTTTCTGCTTTACACAGCTGTATCTTAAATATGCTTGGATAACTTAGTATTCTCTGCCTTTTCTTGGCTGCCTGAATGCTGTTCCAGAAAGCCGTTCATCACTAAGGAAATCATGAAGTACCAGACAAAGCACCCCAAATCTTCCACTTGCAATTTCCGAGTCTTCTATAATAAGCACATGTTGGATATGGATGATCTGACAACTCTGGATGGTCAGAATTGGCTGAATGACCAGGTGAGAACAATCTGAGGTTTTATTTGCTTTGAAAAACAAATGTAAGTCTGTGTTTAAAATGGTGTTCTGCAAAATAGCTGTCTATTATCAAGAAGAAAAAAATAGAGTATGTTGTTTTTGCTAAAAAATTTGCTGTAGGCATTACTTAGACTGATTCTCATCTGGGTTCAGGCCTGGCAATGGTGGAGTTGAAAATATGATCTAGGAAATACTATTTTGTGTTAATATTTTCCAGAGGTAAATAATTCCTGATAAGCTTCTCATCTGGGTCTTTCTTTCTTCATGTGAGACTTATCATCAGCATATAATAACATGTAAAGTTAAAATTATCATTAATTCAATTTTAATTCTTCTGGGTAAAAAAAACTGCCACTCTGAAGAAGCCTGCTTTGGATGGGGAAAAATGGTCATTCCCATTCTTTAAAGTTTTCTGGCTTGGTGGTTTTGTTGATAAACAAGGTGCGGAACCCATGTATTTTTGAACCACAATCGGGCGTACCCTGGTAACGGCATCCTTTTGTTGCCAGCGAATCTTTCCTTATACTGAGTCAGGTGAAAGGAACTGCAGAAGGAACGCAGCAAAAAGTACCTTCATTTTAGCAGTTTTATGTCTGGCCTAGACACAGAAGAAGAGGAACACATATATACACAGCATCTTGTTTCCCCCCTGCAGTCTCTCTGCCCCCCCCCCAAGTTGACTGCTGACCATTCTGGCTTTGGGGGGAGTTTAATCTCTCCCTTACAGTGTTCTGAAGTGTCAAGATTAACTTTTGCTGCTTTCCACTTACTTTCTTATGCTCTGCACCTAGTACAGTGATGGTGAACCTTTTAGAGCCTGAGTGCCCAAACTCAACAGGCTTCCGTCCGCGCCACAGAGGGGCAGAGCGAACTCTTGTGCTGGGGGGGGGCAGGGAGGGAGGAAGTGCTCCCATTTAGGCTGCTGGGCAGAGAGGCATGGTGAAGTCTGTACTGGGGCAATGGCGCACGTGCCCACAGAGAGTGCTCAGAGTGCCCCCTCTGACATGTGTTCCATAGGTTCTCCACCACTGACCTAGTACAAGTGAGAGACTTAGTCAGCAGTGTAAGAAACGGAGTGAGTTGAGTATTTCATGTTTTTCTATCTGTTTTAGATTCTCAATGTTGATTTTGGTTTTTGACATGGAGGCTAGAAGCTTATATTCTTACCTGCGGTTTGATTGAAAGGCTCTTATTCATTGCATTGGTAGCTTAATTATTTTTGGCTAGGTCATCATGATGCGAGAAAATGGCTTCTTTTGTATCAAACCACATATTTTAATTAGGTGGCAAATGAAGTAAAATTGAAATCATGGACTGAAATGTCTAAGTAAACTGTAAATTGGTAGCTGCTTTTCAAATTGAGAATATTTACTTCATAATGAGTGTAATCCATTTATTTTTGTGGCAGGTTGGTAAGTAGCATATTAAATCTTCTGTATTAAATCCAGAAAAGGATGTTGCCCTATTTGATACTTATACTGTATAGACACGAATCTGAAATCTGAATATTCTCTGGTGCAGACATGCAAGTTAAGCTTCACATCTGCTTTCACTAGGGAAGAGATAATGGTTTAGTGAATTCTTACTATCTCCTTGGCCTTGATCAAGCTCAATCTTCTGTAAGTTTGAGAAATTCATGACTGAAACCCTGTTGTGTAGCTCCATAGGAATGAAGTCTTTGGCAACAGCAGATTACCAGTGATTTAAGGCTTCTTTTTTGTCATTATGCTGGGTGCACAGCTTGCATACAGTGCATCTTGAAATTGTGAAGGGGAGGCTTTACTCAGAGGCGGTCTATTGTTGGTGATGATGCCATTACCATTGTGCAGGCAGCCTCCACCCAATAGGATTTCTACCCTTATGAAATAAACCAGCTATATTTTACCATACTTGTATCCAGCCCTTTCTCTGTGGATTTTGAGGTGACACAAAATAAGAGGTTATGCCATTGTTGCCAAATGACCTTTAGGTGCATTTGTGCATCAAGTTTGAAAGAACTGTAGTATGGCATCAAGAAGAAGAGTAAGCTTCACAGAGTTTGTTGGGAGTTTCTGCCTCTTATGGCTGTAGTAATGTTGGAGATATATTGGTGATGCCAGTCTCACAACTGAATAACATCTCCAGTGGCTGAATAACATCTCCAGTGCCATGAGAGGTAGGGTTTCAAAGCCAGGTTAACCCTTTGCTCCTTTTTGCTATTAGCACCTCACTGTTACTGAAAGAACCAGATCAGATTATGTAAAAAGAAATATATGGTGGTCTCTGTTTGTATTACCTGCAGAATAGAGGTTGCATTAGGGACTCTGGTGGCTTAGTGGTTAAGATGCTGAACTTGATGACTGGAAGGTCGGCAGATCAGCAGTTTGAGACATCATGGACTGGGCTGCTGTCTCTTCCAGCTCCTGCCAGCCTAGCAGTTTGAAAGAAAAAAATTGCAAGTAGATAAATAGGTACCACTTCGATAGGAAAGATAAACAGTGTTCATACAGTCTGGTGTCTAGTCATGCCTGCTACATGTCCATAGAAATGTCTGCAGATGCAGACAGTGCTGCCTCTTTGGCTGTAAATGGAGATGAGCTCCAAACTCTAGAGTCAGATACAAATGACTTTCGAGCAAGGAGACCTTTACCTTTACCCCTTAGTGTAGAACTTGGGTCTGTTTGGTATCTTGTTATAGTACTGAGCATACATAGGGAGTTTTGTCATCTTATACATTCAAAAGGATGTTTGGAGACCTGGAAGAGTGATTCAGAGATGTATGGTTGTGTTTTACCACTCCCTAAAGCAATTTACTTGTTGAAATCTTTCAGATTATCAATATGTATGGTGAACTAATAATGGATGCAGTACCTGACAAGGTGAGTTTCCTTCTTTTTGTCTTATATAATGCAGAAGTAGATGAGCAGGCTGGCAAAAGATGTGTCATTAAAAATGTCATTTTGTCCAAAGGCATAGTGGTTACAGTGGAGGTATGCATTCTCTGGGGATGGAGATAGTCAGCAGATCCTTACTTTGCTTTTTCTTCCAGGTTATTTCTAAGTATGTACAGACTCTTTTGCTACTATGTGCACAGTCTGGTTTCAGATGTTTGCTCTGGCTTCGTACGCCATGACTTAGACTGTAATTTTCCCCTTGTATCCCAGCTTTGTTGTAAAGATTCTCTCTTCTCTTAAGCAAGATTTCCCTTCTTAGTACTATAAAGGCTCTAATTGTTTTGGATCAGTTGAATCATTGATCACCTTGTCTTTATAGGTTCATTTCTTCAACAGCTTTTTTCATAGACAGCTGGTAACCAAAGGATACAATGGGGTAAAACGATGGACAAAAAAGGTACGCTTCTGTGTTCTAAAACTGAAAACACATAGCAGGTAAGAAATGCTGAATCATTTTAAGAATGAATTTGAAATTAATATCTCTTTATTAATAAAGCAAGTTCTTAAATGGACTTTTTCCTCACGAGAAATATCAAAATATATGTTGCTTCTTTGACAACACGGTGACAGATGCTACAAATTACTTAGCGAGAACTGGAACCCCGTTTCACTGACACTTCCTCATCCTTGATTCATCATAAAAGCAAAGATGAAAAGGGATGCAAAATTTGTTCAAATCTTTTGCCCTGTGATGAAAGGCCCTGTGTACATTTACATCATATACATCTCTATTCCCCTTTTCAGAAACTTAATCTTTCAGTAGTAAGTAAATTGAATTCTGAAATTTACATGTAGGAGATTAGAGGCACCTATAGACGTCTAATAAAAAATGAGCCTTCTATGTGGAAAGTTCTAGGTTCATTTATTTGTGTCTCTAGTTAAAGAATTCTAAGTATTAGGATTTGAAAAGGAATCTCGTTTCTCCTTTTTTCCTCCCCCTATCCCAAGGTTGCTGGAATGTTGCTGGTACTAGTGAGTTGGATGGATTAATGGCCATAAAAGCTATTAAAGTTATTGGCTTTGCATCCAGACATCATTTTCACTCTTGGCTGTTCAGGGTTGCTTTATCACAAAATAGATGCAAGCATGTACAGGAAAGTAGGTATTTGTAAGACACATTAGTGCTAGAAGAGTCTGTAAAGTGCCTATGAAGACAGTTCAGGCACTTTAACTGGTGCAAACATGGGCCCAGGCTATTTACCATGACTGTGTGATCTGCCCCCATTGTAATGATTTCATTGGTTGCAAAGTTCAGTTCTAGACTTTATTCCAAGTACTGGTTGTAACCTTTAAAGCCCTTTATGTCTTTTAGGTTTAGACTGTCGGGAAGATTGTATCTCCCTGTTATTCTCTGTGTGCATCCAGATTATGGAGCTGCCTCTTTTGAGAGGTGTGCCTGGCCCTTTCCCTCCTTTTGTCTGCTGTCAGCCGAAGACTTATTTCTCAGGGAGCCAAGATGCAATTAAGATAGAGAGAGCTTTTAAAATTTGAACTGTTAGAATTTTTAGCATTTAAACAATGTTTTAAATATGTTTATGTTATAATTTTAAGCTTTAATCAGTTTACTTTAAATGTAGATTTTATTTTTGTATGCTGCCTTGGGTCCCTGATAAGGCAGAAATGCAGGATAAAAATCAGACATATAAATAAAACAAATAAGTGAATTAAGAGTCTTGAATGTTGTTGAATACAGCTAAAGAAAACAAGCATCAGCATTATTTGCACTAACAAAAATATATTTCCAGGGCTTTCAAATATAGCACATGGTAATAGCTGTTAGCACAATGTGAATTCACCCACAGGATCCTTTGTCAGAAGTGATGTTCTTTCCTTCCTAGTAGGTTCATTGTGCATCATATGGTGCCTCATGCTGTGGCCATTCCAATTCTGCGGGCTAAAGAATCTCTGGGCAAGATGAATGTTTGATTTGACTGTTTAAGATGGGGTGCCCAAACTTTTCGGGTGGGGGCCTGGCCATACCCCCAGAACAGCTGAGCGGGCCATACCATGCCCCAGAACATGGCATGTTTGCGCATGCATGGCATGGATACTTCTGCGCATGCGCAAAAGCGGTCATTTTGTGTCCCGGTTTGGTGCAGGAAACAAAATGGCTGCTCTTATTCATGCATAGAAGTGTCCTTATTTACTTCCATTTTTGGTGAGTGCGTTGAGGGCCGGATGAAATGGCTTCGGGGGCCATAGTTTGAGCATGCCTGTTTTAAGACCTGGATGCTTCTACAGGTGGAAGAAGACAGGATGTAGCAAGCTCAAAACAGCAATGTAGAAGGCTCGGTGGTTGGGATTTTTTTTTGTAGTGAAAACAACAGCCATGGATTAAACCTGGAGCTAAGAAGGGAAGCTTCTGGATTCAAGCCTCCCAAGTGGTTTATCTAGATATTAAAGTTACTTGAATACTTACATTTTTGAAGAAGTAGCTGTGTTAGTCTGTGCAGTTGACAGAATTCACAGCCTGACAACCTATTCCAGTGATTGTGAGCCTATGGCACTTGTGCCAGAGGGGGCACTCAGAGCTCTCTCTCTGGACACGCAAACCATCACACCAGCACAGAGTTTGCTCTGCCCAGCAGCCCAATGGCTGCTCCCTCAGCACAGAGTTTGCCCCAGCCCTCTGCCAAATAGCCCAATGGGAGCACTTCCTCCCTTTCCCCAGCACAAAGTTTGCCCTGCCCCTCTGTTTGGGCATTCAGTCTCTAAAAGGTTTGCCATCACTGGCCTATTCCATTACTAACAAGTCCTTGTCAATTTATCCATTATTTTCATCCCCACCTGTTCATGGGACTATATATAAATATGACAGTCATATAATCTTACTCTTGTATCTGAGGAAGTGGACTAAGCCATGTAAATAGATCAATTAGTTTTTGAAGTGACATAACATTTTTGTCTCTTTGTGTGTGTGTGGTGGGGTTAATCTGATTTGAATGTTGAAGTATTTTCTAAGAGGCTTTTTGAGGTGGGTGAGGAGGGACCAAGGTGCATTTTAAATGCATCTGAACAATCTTGTTACTGCACAGATATAAAATACATTCTCTTATCTCTTTCTACATCTCAACCTAGATTTCTACTCAAATTGGGAATGGAGTCAATTTGAGTAGAAATCTAGTTTGGGATGTAGAAAGAGATAAGAGAATGTATTTTATATCTGTGCAGTAACAAGATTGGAGCAGAAGACTTCTATCTGTGAAAAACTGATTTCATTTTTAGCTCTTGAAACATTCAGAATTTTCACTCGCTGGTATTTTATTTTGTCTTTCTCCTTTGATGGACCTTCTTGAGTGACCAAAGCAGTCATTGCACAGGGAAAAAGAGAACAGTCACAGTTGTGCAATGTACAGATTCATGTCATCTCACTTTAAGCCTGGTTATAGTCATAAGAAGCCCTTCACATTGGATTGTTTTAAAAACTTACTTTCTATAGTAGGAGGGTAATAAGTTATAAAGATTCTTATTCTTCTTTCGTGTTCAGATCAAACCTTGAAGCTACCGTACTTTCTTGGCTTTGTCATTGGCCAAAAAAAAATCTTCATTGGGACATGTTTCTGGTAGTAATTGGCAGACCAGTAAATGAGCTGGATTCTGTATCTCGCCACATTCACACAGTGTGTTGTTGTCTGTCAGCAGACCCATGTTGGTCTTAAATTTAGGCGCTTTGACCCTCAACCTATTCAAGGTCCTATAAGTGATGTAGGGGAAGTTAGATTCTTCAGCCATATCCTCCTCTAATGTTATTCTTTGTCCAGTGAACTCTAGTTAGAAAGATGAAAGTGTGCAAAATACATACAGTATAGTGCAACAAAACCTATTCTCATTGTGGAAAGATGTGAATAATGTTCTCATTTTAAGTTTAAATGATTTGAGCCATTATTAGGAATTACATGTAGTATCCACAGGAAACTTGATTTTAAACTAGTGATTTAAATCTGTCTTTTCTTGTTGACCTAAATTAGTTATTTCTGTCACCTTGTTATAAAACCAGTATACCCTTCAGTGCTTTCATGACTGTGCTACTGGCATTTGTAGTTCTCCTTCCCTGTAGCAAATCTTGCTTCTGTGCAAATATCATCTTGTTTCAGTAGTTTGTGCAGGTCAACCCCTCTTCAAATTCTTTTGAAGATAAAAAGTCAATCTTTTTTCAGTATGCATTTTGAACAGGGCTTCATAAATTGAAATGTACCCGTTCTGCTACTTGGAATGGGAAATGAAATTGGATTTTGTTACTTGGGCTGCACAGGAGAACTCTGCTTTTGTTTTGCTCATGCTTTGTATGTAGCATTTTGAGTTCGGCTGCAAATGTCTGTTTCACCCGACTAGATTTTAATTAAAGTTCAGGGTGCATGTGCTTTCCTCTCTTGCCCTAAGATAAGAGCTTTTGATTTTTACTCTTGTTATAATGTTACTTGTGCTTTTTTCTTCAAGTCTCAGTTCATCTCACTATATGATTTTAAAGCTCTGATATACTACTGCACTAGCTGAGGCTTGAGCTACAAAGCAGGAAGCCTCTAGTACCAATTTCACTCCCATAAATTCAGTTGAGTTGGCTTCTGTCTGCTTTATAAAGACCTTGTTGTTCAGTTGCACAGTTGAGTGCAACCCCATGGACCACAGCACACCAGGCTCCTCTCATCTGCCATCCTCCGTAGTCCACCCAGATCTCCGTCCACTGTGTCAATGATGCCAACTCATCCTCTGCCACCCCCTTCTACTTTTGCCTTCAAATTTTCTTCGCATCAGGGCAAAGTGAGTCCTCTTTTCTCATTTGGTGGCCAAAATATATGAGCATCATCTTCAATATTTGTCCTTCCAAGGAGAAGTTAGGGTTGATTTACTTTAGCCTTAACTGGTTTGATCTCCTTCCAGTCAAAGGGACTCTCAAGAGTCTTCTCCAACACCACAGTTCAAAGGTGTCTATTCTTCTGTGCTCAACCTTCCTTATGGTTCAGATCTCACAGCCATACATTACTGCTGGGAAGACCATTGCTTTAACTATGCAGACTTTTGTTGGCAGGGTGATTTCTCTCCTTTTTATTATGCTGCCTAGGTTTTCCATAGCTTGCCTCCCAAGAAGTAAGTGTCTTTTTATTTCATGGCCACAGTCAACATCTGCAATGATCTGCAGTCTGTCACTGCTTCCATTTCCATCTATTTGCCAGGGAGTGATGGGGCCAGATGCCATTATCTTGGTATAAAGACCTTACAGAGTTGCAAAAACTGAAACAATAATGTTTTAAACACGCTAGATAGATACCAAATATAATGGCAACGGAAGGCTTGAAGACGCTGCCGCTGCTGCGCCCTCTCGGCCCTGCCTCTGGCCGGGAGGATAAAGGGGCCACCCGTGGCCACGGGAGGCTCGAAGATGCTGCCGCCACCACGCCTTGTGCCCTCCCGGCCCTGCCACCGGCCGGGAGGATAAAGGAGCCTCCCATGGCCATGGGAGGCTCTAAGACACGGCTGCTGCCATGCCCTCACAGCCCTGCCACCAGCCAGGAGGATAAAGGGGCCTCCCATGGCCACAGGAGGCTCGAAGACGCCATCACGCCTCGCATCCTTCCGGCCCTGCCATCGACCAGGAGGATGAAGGAGCATCCAGTGGCTACGGGAGGCTCAAAGACGATGGCAATGCGCCCTCCTGGCCCTGCCACCGGCTGGGAGGATAAAGGGGCCTCCCGTGGCCAAGGGAGGCTTGACGACGACGACGACGTACCTCATGCCCTCCCTGCCCTGCCACTGGCCAGGAGGATAAAGGAGCTTCCTGTTGCTATGGGAGGCTCGAAGACGGCACCGTCGCCATGCCCTCCTGGCCCTGCCACCAACCAGGGTGATAAAGGGCCCTCCCATGGCCATGGGAGGCTCAAAGACGCCACCGCACCTTGTGCCCTCCCGGCCCTGCCACCATCCAGGAAGACAAAGGAGGACGACTTTCAGCCATGGGCTCCGTTGAAGATGTTGAGCTTGGGCTCCGTCGTGGACATCGAGCCTCGGGCTCTGTTGCGGACGTTGAGTCCTGGGCTCTGTCAGAGACATGATGGGCTTGTCTGTCTTGTCTGTTTTTTTTGGGGTTTGCTGCTGAATTTTTCGTATTGAATTTTTTTTTGTATTGTACTTCCCTGTATTATTTATACTTAGTTGTATTTATATGTGAAATTGTAGCATTGTTGTAATATTATTAGCTGCTCTGAGTTGCCTTGGCAAGGAGAGCAGCATACAAATCTCATAGATAGATAGATAGATAGATAGATAGATAGATAGATAGATAGATAGATAGATAGATAGATAGATAGATAGATAGATAGATAGATAGATAGATAAAATCCAGTCTTTTCTAAACTGACTAGATAATTTAGTTTAAGGCTGTGATTACAATTCAGCCTGATATCTTTAACCCATGGTATAAATGGCTGATTTGGATTAGATAGGATTTTCCTTTCTCCTACGTTCATGGTGGGACTAGTTTTCATTATCTGTCACTATGGATATTAGATGAGGACCTTGATTTGCTGCAGTTAAGCATGTTCTCTGATTCCTCTGCATTTATAAAAGCAAAGGTTGCAAATTAAACATCTGCCTGTGGCACTTGTTAGACAGAAATATATGCTTTGAACCAAGTGTGGTGTATGTTGTTGCTCATTCGTACAGTTGAGTCTGACTGTGCATGTATATTGTATTGCAGAGATAAAGCATGGTGTATAGCAGAGATAAATTGTACATTGCACATAAGATTCTACTGTTTGTTCTGGGCACTCTTTGACCCTCTATGCCCACCACTGTGTTTGCCTTCTAGGAATGTTATTGAGTTTGGTTAACTCGGTGTATTCTCCCTATGCATCTTGTTTAAAGAAAAATTGCATGGGGAGATGGGGACACTGCTTCCATGCTCCAATGTTTGAGCACCGTACAGAATGAGTGATATAGGCCCATGATAGCGAACCTTGGCACTCCAGCTATTCTTGGACTTCAATTACCAGAAACCCAAGCCAGCACTCCTGCTGATCAGGGCTTCTAGGAATTGAAGTTGAGGAACAGCTGGAGTGCCAAGGTTTGCCATCACTGATATCGGCTATCAAAGTTGCTTTCTCCTTGTTCCCATGGTTCAGTGGGGTAGAGAATGGAAGCTGTGGCAGTCATTGGAAAGAATGGGGAGTCCTGCCCAGCTGTTTCTTAGGCCTGTGCTATGAGCTGTCTAGGACTTAGGTTTTGTGTGACAGAAGGAAATTCACCCATGTCTTATAGGCTACAACTAGTAAGGTGGACCCCTTCCATTTGGAGGACCTGTGCAGGATAATTTAGCTTGGGTAACATCCCCTCCCCTTATTAAGGAGGGACCATGCAAGTTAGAAGGCTTTATGTAAGGCAGAGTAAAATGTGATCACAGGAAGCATCATTATTCAGGGTCAGACCATGGGTCTATTTAGTTCAGTGTTGTCAACACCAGTGAGCAGTGGGTCTCTAGAGCTTCAGGTAGGTTCCATTAAGCCATAGCTGGAACTGCCAGCATTGAAATTGGGGGTTTCCATGTGTAATTCCTAGGTATACAACTGAGATATGGTCCTTCTATTCATGTGGATGGGTGAAGAGGGGAAGTTCTGCCTTTAAGCATGTAGATCAAAGGGCTTGCCTTGAGAAAGTCTGAACCAGGACCTAATGTATGGTAACGTCTTCACATTTCCCAGTGTTCCTCTGCAGTCTTCAGGGCTCTAACATATTTTAAAAAGCTGACAACAGCAAAAGTCCCCAGATCTCTGGCTGACCTGGTTTGATATTTTGGTGGTATGCATGCAAGAAATGATTTGGAACCAAAGATTAATGAAGGTACTTTCTATAATCCCATTTAGCCGAGTTTCGGTAAAGCAAGTATTGTATGGGATTTCTGTCCTTGCCCTGTTGGTTGCCAATGACATCTTTGCCATGAGTTTTCTCCCTCCTTTTCCAAGGTCATGGGGTGAGTGTGCTTGAAGCTTTTTAGGCCAGCAGGAAAATAAATGTGGAGGTTGTTGATGACTGCCAGGGGTGAGTATAGGGAAGGACATACTATATGTGACCTGCAGGCTACACTCTGCCCTACAATCAGAATGGGGTCTCTGGTTGCTTCTGAGGATTTTTAATGACTGTGTGCTGTGTTGGCTGGAAGCTTCCCTCAAAGAGCATTTTAGTCATGGGCAGCTATAAAAAGATGTCGGTGCATGAGTGCCTCTGCTCACTGCTCCCAATTATGCTTTTGTTTTATTCCCATTTCCACCCATATTTTCAGACCTCCTAGCAGGTCGTCCTCCCAAAAGCCATTTAGGTATCCACTATCTATTTTAAATCACTTTGAAAAATATGTTTTTAGCAAGCTGGATGAGGGTGATTATTTAAATAGCAGTTGGGAGGAATAGGTAAGGAGTCCATCTTATTTTACTGGATGCTAGGCAATAGGATGCTTCAGTACTGTATCTTCTTTCTCTTGAAGCTAAGCCATTTTAATTGCAAGTGACACATGCAAGGGGCACAGTAAAAGTATGAGCTCTAGCTATTGTTGGAAGAGAGGAATGGGCAGCATGCATGTTACCGTACCTAGACACCTGTCAGTAGCTCCTCCTCCTCCTTCTGCCATATCTGAATCCGAATATTGGCTATCATCATCATGGCAATCTGCTGCATTGTTGTAATTTTTCTTATGATTTTTTAAGGTTTTAACCTGTGATTTTAATCTATGATGTAAGCCGCCCAGATTGGGGCGGGATAGTAAATATGAGTAAATAAATAAATAAAATAAAATAAGATTGTCCTGGGAACAATATAATGCAGTAGCCTTCCATTTGCCTTCTGCATCACCCATACTACTGATCCAGTTCCATGATTTACTCTCTGGTGCTGAGCCTTTATGGCACGCAAAGTCCTCCTCAGCTCCAAGCCAGTATTGATGAAGCTGCTGCCCTTCATCAAGATGGATTCAAGATGGATTCAATCCACTTGGGGACCATCTCCCTTCCCTGTGGACTTCAGCACTCAAGGCGTTAGTCCTCAGGGTTGTCAGGTTAGTTAACCATTGCCTGACACTTGGCATTGAGTTGCATGCATTAGGGTCTACTGTATTATCATAGCAGGATAACCTGGCATGATTGGACAGCTCATTGGTTTTCTCCTTCCTTTTTCTCCTTTCCTCTATTCCTGCTTGACTTTATTCAGTGATTTTCTTGCCCCTGTTTCTGAGCTTTTTGGGTATTATAATGTTTCTTCCTATTGCTATTACCGAATCCACTTTCAGATTTATTTCAATTTGACAATTTCTTTCATTTACCTTAACCTTGCTCTAAAGTCCTTATCCTAGTCCCATTAGCCATCTGTTCAGTTGCAGCTGTCTCTCTTTCTTCTGACTCAATCTACTATAGATTGCCTGATGTAGAGTCAACTCTGGGTTCTCTGTACCACTTAACAACACAATTGGTGCTTTTATGTATGTTGTGTTTGTGTTTGAAGGGTACTTTAACCAGCAGTTCAGCAAAATATGTAACTAGGAGTCAGAAGAGCTCTCTTCTGAGGTTTTGCGTGTTGTACCCTTTCATTGAGAAACTCAAGATTGTATCTGGGGTGATGGTAATAGGCAAGGTTACATTGAATTACAGTATTTTCTCTATCTATAGTGGGCTTGTGCCATCCAGTTAATGTAGGACAGCACATCCATTAAAACAGAGCAAAACAATTTGCGCGTTGATTAGGATGACTGACCCAGGGAACTTTATGGATGATGGTAGATTTGAACTCATGCATCCTTGTACAGATTCTGACACTTTTTACTACATAGAGCTCACAGGTCTATCGTAAGCAGAATACAGTCAAACCTCGCATAAAGAGTGCCTCGCTTGTTTGTGTTTTACTGTGCTGTTTTTTATTACTTGTAGACCACCCTGAGTCACTTTGGTGAGAAGGGTGGTGGAGAAATATGAATAAATATATAAATTACAACCTTTCTGCCAATTCTCTTTAGCAAAACAGGAAGTAACCAAGTACAGTGTTTTTGTTTGTTTTCTGACATGCAAGTAAGAGGTTAATCGGAAACCAGAATGGGGTTTCTCAACACCTTTGAGATTGAAAGGGAGACATTTAAAACTAATACGAATAATCTATTGTTTACTGATAGGTGTAGGAAGCTGTATTGTTATGCTTGCTTGTCTGTCATTCTGCTTGAGCAAACCCTTCTCCCTTTAACCCCTGCATTTGGTGGATATAAATCATGCCTGTAAGTTTTACTCCTTGTCTGAAAAAGTGGACTTGATCCACAAAAGCTAACAATAAAAATATCGCAGTTAGTCTTTAAAGTGCTACAGTGTTTTTTGTTTTGTTTTCTGATATGCCTGAACCATAGACTTAACACGGCTACTATTCCAAAAAATTAAAATAAGTTCTCAGGTTGCAAATACGTACCAAGACTGTTCAGGACTGTTTATGCACACTTTGACAGGAACTGCTCGTGAATTAATATAGGCTAGCTGCAGTGAAACCATGTTCCTCTGGGTTGTTGCTCTCCCTGATAATTGGCCATGCTGGCTGAAATTGGTGGACATTGGCACCGAACTGCATTCAGAGAACCAGATGTTTCTCACTCCTGATAAAATGCAATGAGCAGGATGGCCAAAGAGAAATTGGCAGGGATGACTCCCAAATAGAAGTGTAAATCTGTTCTCTCCAACTTGATGCCCTCCAGATGTGTTGTACAGCAACTCCCATCATTCCCAGCGAGCATGGCTTGTGGGAGGCCAGCACATCTGGAAGGAAGTTTGGGAAAGGTTGGCTTGAATCAAACAGGATGAACCCTTTCCCCCTCCATCTAATGATATTCTTTCCAGATTTAGCCAATATTGTTCTGTATCAGAAATTACAAGAATATTGTTTAATTACATGTAGTTTTGCTTTCAGTGATGGCTCTTCTGTTCTCTTTGTCAGGTGGACCTCTTCAAAAAGACTCTCTTATTAATTCCTATTCATCTGGAAGTCCACTGGTCCCTAATTACTGTGAATCTCCCTAACCGAATTATTTCATTTTATGACTCTCAAGGCATTCATTTTAAATTCTGTGTTGAGGTAAGAGCAACTGGTTACAGCTTTTTAAATAGCATGCTTCACTCTTTTTGAAATCTTGGTCCCTCATTTCCTAGGACTCTTTCCTTTTTTTGTAAGATTTTGCTCTTTCTAAATCTATAAATCTGAGGTCAGCTTTGGCCAGAAGAAGAGAGAATTAACTGTTCCAATTTTGTTGTTGTGGAAACTAAACCAGAGCTTGGAAGCCCTAGCATTGATACTTGTATGCTAACATTAAATCATGAAAACAAATGAATATGTTTATGCTAAAATATTAAATTAAACATTGGCTGAACTAACACAACCGTTAGATGCAAATTGCTATGAGTTAAAAAAAATCTCCATAGATGTTATTGTTGCTACTGAGTCATGCAGTAGATAATGACTTAAGGAATTTTTTAAATTTTGGCAGTTTATATCTGAAAGTTATACCTTTTGCACAACTGTGCAGCTGTGTTTCAGTTGTTTAAAATTAATATCAATGACTGGAAATAACTAAAAAGACAACCCCTATGCCTGCATTAATGTAGTAATTGTTGCTAAAATGTTGTGGTTTGGCCATTGAATAATTAAAATAATATTATAATTGTTTTTGAATTAGAATATAAATGAAAGGTAATGAATTAAATGTAATACATCATTTTCACACTCTTCCCAAAGCTGGATCTTTGGAATAGCAACGGAGACATTCTTATTTCTAGAACCCTGCCTAGGTCACCTCCCCTTCTATTTAAATGTTGTTGTCTAAAAATTGTCAACAAGAGGTTCTAATTCTTGGTTGTGCCAGAGTGTTTCCCCTTTCTACAGCACATCTGGTACAAAAGGCGTATAGTAACCATGATTTGTTTTCTTGCCCACACACTTTATTTCTAATTTAGAAGTACCTTTCTCTTTTTCTCCTATCATACCTGCCCACGATTACTTTCCTACCATTCTGAATCTATTCTAAATAGGTACCATACAGCTTGTACACTTTATGTATTGCCCTTGTGTCCTGCTCCCTGCTGTAACTATCCCAGGGCAATGTATGCAAGCTTGTTGCCAAGGTGAAATGACATCAATCCCTTTGAGTACATCACATAAGAAGTTGGTGAATTCTTCAGTTCCTGCACCCAGTATGCTTTGTGAATAGATGTTTCTCTGGTCCCTATTGCCTATACAGTAGTTGGAGATTTAATCCTAAGGATTTTCTTTTTTTTAAAATGTGAGCCAAATACTCTTTGCATGAATCCTACTGAATGACAGGAGGCACCTTCTCCAAAAATAAAATAAAAACAATCAGGCTTTCTTAGAGGAATATAAAGAGCTCTGAATTATATTTCCTCTTCCTGCTTTTTTTTAAAAAAAGAACATACGGAAGTACTTGCTCACAGAAGCTAAAGAAAAGAATCATCCAGATTTCCTTCAGGGTTGGCAGACTGCTGTTACAAAGGTAAGTATATCCACTGGCCAGAATACTGGCTTTGCAATGTAACATAAAATCGTATTATGTTGATGTCATTGGAAGCAGATGATCCCCCTCCCCCCAGAAGTCATTAGAGCAGTAGCTCCCAAAGGTTTTTTTGGCCATGCCCCACCTAAGCATCTCTAAAATCTTGATCCCCCCCCCCCCGACCCTGTGACATATAATTCTTATTATTCAAAAAGTGAACTCCTAAAATCCTTGGATACCTTAGAGTTGTTATTCAGTGAGGAGCTGCACATTGATAGATGTATCCGCAAAATTCTCTAAATGCAAACGGACCTGAGAAATCAAGTCCACCTGCATGTGTTTTTTTTAGCCATTTGTATATAACATCACCCACTGACTAGGTGGGCCATGATGTGTGGCCACCGCTTTCACCTTGCCCAAGGGATCCGAAAGAGGACACTTTGGTGAATTTTACTCTCAGCCTAACATCATTGACAAGAGATGGGCAACACTGCCTTGTTGGACCGCTCAAGCCCCTGTGCCCCATCAAGGATCACACCTATGGAATCATAAAATCATTAACTTGGTCTAAACAAGAAATGCAAAAAAATTACTGTTAATAACTCATTCTTGAATTGCCCCCCTTAAAAATCAATGCTTCACATTGGGAACTACAGCATTAGAGTCTTAGAGCTACCTGGCCTTTAATAGAATGTACAAAGATCGTATGGGTGCGTTTTACTTCTGCTTCCGGGAGCGATGAGGACGGCGTGGGCTGGATGAATCACAGCAAACCCATTTATGTGGATTAACGGGGGCTTGGTCTTCTGAGAATTAAAGTCCAAGAGCATCTGGAGTGCCAAGGTTCACCATCACGGTCATAGATAGTGGTATTAACGTTGCAAAGAGCTTGGAAAATCAGCAAAACTGTGCACTCTTCATTCAGTCCCTGGGATCATCTGTTAGAACCAAAGCAGTTCAACAGCATGTAGGATGGTGTGTTTAAAGCATTTCCAAATACAGTAAAACACCAGATAACGCTAAAACTTGGTTCCACAAGTCTTGGTGTTATCCGATTTTTAGTGTTATCCGATCCATGTTAAAATCTTATGGGATGGATCAGATAACGTTAATGCTCCATAGAGATATATTGTAACCGCACAGGCTTTAGCGGTTGTTATCCGATCCATCCCATAGGACAGTGTTTCCCAAATGTTGGGGTTGGGACTTCAATTCCCAGAAGCCTAAGTCAATTCCCCAAAGCACTGACCAGCCAATGTACTGACTTAGGCTTCTGGGAATTGAATTCCCAACCCCAGCATTTGAGAAACACTGCCATAGGACCTTAACATTATTCGATCCAATTCTCCTCCCCAGATTACTTAATGTTATGCAATTTTAGCGTTATCTGATCCAATCGTTATCTGGTGTTTTACTGTAATCAGTATCATCCAGAAGCATTTGGACCGACAGCACTGGTCTCTTTGTACCTGTTTTAACTCCCCATGGAAAATTAAAGATTCTGTTCAGTGTGGTCATGGACCCTTGGTCATGGCCAGGTTACTTTAATAGAACCTTTAGAAGTTTAGATGAAACATAGATTTTGCTTGCAGGTACAAGACCTGTCATGAGGGAAATAAAACGGGGATGAGTTGGGAAATGCCAAGGCAACTAGCTGTTAGAGTCTATATAGAGAGGCTTGCTAAACGTTTCCTTCAGAGACAGAATTCGGTCCAACCACAGTCTTGTGGCTTCTGACAGAATGGGGATGGGATTCTGTTACCTGGATTAGGGTGTTATGTTCAGCTGTTTATATTATTTGAGAAGGAGGAAGTAGCACTTTCATGGATATTTTTTTCATTTCTGGAGGGGGTTAACCTTGGAGCCAGATGGCATTTGTCTCTGTTAAACTGCTGGGGGAATCTCAGGTGCAGCCAGGTGCATTGGCTCTCAGTGCAGATCATTTTTGCTATGGAGATCCCAACTGATCATTCATTCATTCATTCATTCCCTGCCTTTTTGGTGCAAGCACCACTCAGGACAGGTGTGTTTGTTAAGAAGGTGGAAATGACTTCAGGCTCCTGAAAAAAGTATTGAGGGGGGGGGGGGGCTACCTTCGCTTCTGTGTAATACTAAATTAAAATAGGCCCACTACCAAACATACTGTGTAATACTAACGTAGGGGCAGTACTGGCTTATTGGTTAAGATGATGAACTTGATGACTGGAAGGTCAGTAGTTCGAGATCTGAGTGCTGTGTGACTGAGTGAGCACCTGTCATCTGTCCCAACTCCTGCCAACCTAGCAGTTTGAAAGTAAGAAATTGCAAGTGGATAAAGAGGTACTTCCTCAGTGTGGGAAAGATAACAGAGTTCTGTGCACTCTAATGTCTAGTCAGGCCTTCCAAATGATGATGGAAATGTCTGCAGGTACAGACAGCACTGGCTCTTGGGTTGTAAACAGAGATGAATACCGTATCCTAGAGTTGGATACGACTGACTTTCGAGCAAGGGAGACCTTTATCTAATACACTAGTACCTCGGATAACGTTATGACTTGGTTCCACAAGTCATGACGTTACCTGATTTTTAGTGTTGTTGGATGCATGCATCGAACAACGCTAAAAAAAAGCCCTGACTTCAGGGACAAACCACGCGGTTTGTCCCTGAAGTCAAACTGACCCTAGGCTAGCAATCACTAGTCTAGGGTCAATTTGACTTCAGGGACAAGCCCTGCGGTTTGTCCCTGAAGTCAAACTGAGTCCAGGATTGCTGAATATGGGGGTTGGTTTGGGTAGAGCATCTACACAAACCACCCCCCAGATGCAGTGATCCATTGCTGCGACTGAACTAGGGTCCGGGAAAAGGCACGCGCGCCTGTGTGCCTTTCCCTGGATCCAAGTTCAGTTGCAGTGATCCATCGCTGCGGGGGTGATGGTGGTGGATTGGGTCCAATCCACCCCACCCCCCGTAGCGAGGGATTGCTGCCTGGGCAAGTCTTGGCTTCGCCGACAACCCCCCCCCCCCACGCTCACACATGGGTTGTCGGCCAAGCCAAGCTTTGCTCGGTCAGGCAATCGCCCACCTGTGCTCATCTTGGCTTGGCCGACAACCCCCGCGTGCACGGCAGTTGTCGGCCAAGCCAAGATGAGCACAGGCGGGCGATCCATGCTCGGCTTGGCTTGGCCGACAACCCCCCGCATGCACGAGGGTTGTCGGCCAAGCCAAGCCGAGCACGAGCGGGTGATCACCTGCCTGGGCAAGGCTCAGTTTGGCCGACAACCCCCGCGTGGGGTGGTGGTGGATTGGGCAGCCCAATCCACACACCCCCCCCAACCGCAGCGATGACTTCAGGGACAAACCGCACGGTTTGTCCCTGAATTCATCGCTGCGGTTGAGGGGTGGATTGGGTAGCCCAATCCACCCCCCCCCAACCACAGCAATCCATTGCTGCGACTGCAGAAGGGTCGGGGGAAAGGCGCACACCTTTCCCCCGACCCTACTGCAGTCGCAGAGATCGTAGCGGGTGTGTGTGGATTGGGCTACCCAATCCACCCCCACCCGCACCAATCCATCACTGCAAGTGGGGGTGGATTGGGTAGATGTTCTACTCAATCCACCACCCCCCACAGACAATTGCATTGGATAACGCTAAAGAATCATTATCCCATGCAAGTTTTTTCCAAAAAACTTGCATCGTTATCTGATTCTAGCGTTATCCGATGCAATCGTTACCCGAGGTATTACTGTTCTAAAGTGGCCATGAAGCAGCTCCCGAGGACCCAATGCAAATCTTGCCTCCCAGTGTCCCTTCAGCTTAATGTCTAATAGAGAAAACATGAGCATTGTTTGCTAGAGTGCTGGCACCCGAGTCGTCCTCCCTTCCCTTTCCATCAAAGCACAGCCACCGGGAGCGCTTAAGAAGGGGACATGTTGAATCTGACCAGAGCCATTCATTTGTGCTGGTCCCACAGTGGTCAGCAGTGTCCAGGCAAAGCCTGCCAAGGAGGGTATGAGAAGAACTTGCACTTTCCCACTCATGCTACCCAGCAACAGCAACTGATACAGGAAAAGTGCACTGATGCTGGTACTTTAGGGAATGCAGATCCGTCATGACCAGCAACGACTGCTTCATCCTCCATAACATAACATTTGACAGTGATGGTACAGCTGGAATTGTGATGTTGAGTTGACTCTTCTGGTCTCAGGGGCATCTGTGCCATATTTAACGACCAATGAGGCTATTGGTAGCAAGAAGTCCTAATGTTGTGTATCACTTCTAGCTTCTGACACAGCTGTTCTTGGACAGCTTGCAAGAGAGGGTGCTGTTGTACCTATTTCCTGTTTGTGCATTTCTCATGGTTTTCAGGATGGTCATTTTAACCCAGAATGTGGCATTTAACACAAATACATATTTTATGAAAGAAAACCAATTACATTTCCTAAATGACATCTGCTTGTCCCAGAGGACATTGCATTGGGGAGGCCTTTGTTCTCAGTTGATCTTTTCCCTTGTTTCATTACTTTGAAATTCACCATATTGTGCTCATAAAATAGATGAGTAAAAATAACCTTTGGGTATTTTCCTTTCCCCTCAGCCCTTAATCTTTGACATAGGTGTCTGTAGGGTAGTAGGTTTTACAGACTTCATTGCTGTCTGCCTGTCGCAGAATAAATGCCTTTGTAATTTTGTGAATTTGTTATAGAGGTTTGCTGTAGGAATCTGTATTCAGCAGCGAGGAACCTTGAAATAAATGCTTCCCTGAATTGGCACATTTTGGCTTGTCTGTGCACACATGTCCTTGCACATGGTCACAAGATAGCTGTGCGATGTTCAAATATTTACTTAAAATAATTGAGAAGAAACTATCCTGCCAAGGTTGTTAAAAATGTGGTATTGAAACTGGGATGTAATTTGTTTTCTATTATAAAATATGTATTTGTGTTAAATTACTTCGCCTGGTCCATAGAAGGATCTGAGCATATCGCAGCATCCACAGCTCTGACCACGTCAGAGGAACATTGCACCTGGAATGTGCTACTTAACCAGCACGGGAATGGGGGGAGGAGGGGTTTAAGTTAAAGAGAAGCAGATGGCACTGAGTGGTGATTGCTAGTCAAGTTGAGAAGTGGATGTACATTTTACTCCTATAGCCTTGAATCCATAGGTAAAGGTAAAAGTCATCCTTGCTCGAAAGCCAGTTGTATCCAACTCCAGGCTTCGGTGCTCACCTCTGTTTATAGCAGAAGAGCCAGCACTGTTTGGAGACATTTCCATGGACATATGGCAGGTATGCCTAAATATGGGAGTATACAAAATTTTGTTTTACCTTCCCACTGAAGTGGTAACTATTTATCTACTTACAATTTCTTGCTTTCGAGCTGCTAGGTTGGCAGGAGCTGGAACAGAAACGATAGCTCACTCTGTCTTTTATTACTTGGGTATCGAATGCCGACCTTCCAGTCTTCAGGTTCAGAGTCTTAACCACTTGAGCCACTGCAGTCCCCCTGGAATCCATAGATGGTGCCATTAGCACTACAATATTTCTTTGCTAATACAAGGACAAACAACTTTCGGATTTTTTTAAGAAAGTGAAGGTGAAGTTGTGTAGGCTCCCTAACCATATTTGTCTCAGCTAGATATTGCCTCTTGACTGAGACTGCATTTGAATTAAACAGGAAGATGAAAAACTACAGAGAATCGCATAGATAAGGCCAACATTATTATATCCTAATTACTCTGGTTCATCCTGGGAAACCATGAAGAAGAGGGTTGAGAGGTTTCACCCAAGCCTGAGGGGCAGAGGAGAAGAGAGTAAGAACTGGTTTGACAGTCATCTTTGCCTCAAGTCCAGAAAAAGCATAGGGCTTGTATATTTGCTGTGCATATCTAGAACATTTTCATATTGTCCATCAACAAATCTGCACAATTCACAAGCAAAGCTTAAACCAATGGAGTATAAAAAAAATTAGGTGGATGTAAAATCAATAAAGTGTTGTGACTGGTCAGATAGCAGAGTTATTCTGACAGCAATTCTCATATAATCTGGCAGTAGCTTTCTGGGCTCCAGACAAGGGAAACTTCTGACTGGAGATGTCAGGCATTGAACCTTGGTCCATTGGCATGCAAAGCAAGCACTCTGCCAATGACCCCATAGTTCCCCCATAGTTTAGATGCCAGGTGATATGCTTCTTTGTATGTCAAGAAAAGTAACTGGTATTGATTCTCTGCCAGCATCTCTTCTCTTCAATATCTTCTGTGCCAGATGTGCGTTGGCAAAGTAGACAGAGATGAGGAATGCTGGGAAGGGCTATAGATTGGTGGTACCACATTGGCTTTCCACATAAAAACATTTCTGTTCAGTCCCTGGCTTTTCTTGGTAGGGCTGGAGATGGATTGTGTCTGAGATCCTGGGAAGTCTCTGCCTCCTGGGATAATCTGGAATTAAAAATTGCAAGACAGTATGTTTAACAGACGCAGTTGAGTGGTCCTGTGATATGGAATATAATTGTTATCATGGTTGGATCCTGAGCTATACAGTGATGTTCAAAAGAAAATGCATACCATGCACCATGAAGAGGTTTCCCCTCCAATTTCTGTACATAAATGAGAGATGATAATTGTGATATAAGTGTTTTAATATAAGCAAGATTTCTGGGAGCTGTAGTCCAAGAATATCTGGAGCCCAAAGGTTGGAAACGACTGGCCTAGACTGTCTTTATCCTAGGTCAGTGATGGCAAACCTTGGCACTCCAGGTGTTCCTGAACTTCAATTCTCAGAAGCCCTGATTAGCAGGAGTGCTGGCTTGGGCTTCCTGGTAATTGAAGTCCAAGAACACTTGGCATGCAAAGGTTCACCATCATCATTGTCCTAGGTACTTCCCTTTTCCACCCCTTTTTTTTCACAATTTTGTTTGCTTTTGTATTTACAGTTTAAAAATTAATTTTAAAAAATGGTTGGCAAACTAAGCTAGACTGACTAATATATTAATGGTCTGGTATAATGATCACGGAGCCATCTCCTGCAGCACATATGAAATGAGACATGCAGGATTTAACACCAGGACTGCAAACAGCCTTGAGGATATTATCAAGGTCCACCTTCATAGCCAGCTGATCTGACATGGCCTCTTCTGCCTCCATGACTGTTGTGTGGGTCACTTCATGGCAAGTTGGGAGCCACCTTAAACAAATTCACGCCAATGGTATTTTCCCTGCTTCTGGGAAAAAATGCATTCTCAGATACGCGTAGCAGACGATGACGTTAAAATGCAGTGTTGTATGTTCTTAGCTTATACTTGACAAAGAGATTTATATGGTGATCTATTGTTCTGTCTCAATTCCTTTGTAGTGCATTCCACAACAGAAAAATGACAGTGACTGTGGAGTTTTTGTGCTCCAGGTAAATGATTTAACATTGAGAAAAATCTTACCCCAATCAGTTTCTGTTCTTCATTCCTAACCCTTGTCACCTCGTCCCTATTTTCCCTGACAGTACTGCAAGTGCCTCGCCTTAGACCAGCCTTTCCAGTTCTCCCAGGAAGACATGCCTCGAGTGCGGAAGAGGATTTACAAGGAACTCTGTGAATGCCGACTCATGGACTAAAAATCAAGGCAAAAAGGATGGGGGCAGCTTTTGATTCTGGCATTTCGAAGAACCCCAGCTGATATTTGTGTACTTGAATTTTTCTGAAAAACTTCCGTGAATTTCAAACAAATCTTGGCTGGGCAGCGTGGCCAACATAATTACCTCAACCTTTATTCTGACATGCTCTTTAAACTGGCAGACCTGCCGCAAAATATTCCCAATGTCAGTTGTTTTTTTTCCCTTTCCTGATGTTCTTTTCTGTATTTAATATTTATTATCTTAACGCATGCACATAGGCAAAGCATGCGACTAAAAGAGAGAAGTATAAAACTGTAGAATTGGTGCACCTTTTGAAATGTAGCTAGCAATGATGAGAATAATACAGGTTAAACGTTTTTGTCTGATAACATGAAACGTGCATGATCCATTTTTCTGATGCAATAACGCTTTGAATGTACAAAGAAATTCCCCTACGCCATAACAAGAGCAGCAAGACCCCATTGTTTTCCTTTTTTAAAACAGATTATTCCTTCTCCCCTTTTTTATTCCCAGTTTCCATTAAATTTGGAGGATGGATGTGTTGAAAAGCCTGTGTTACCTAAGTGTGTGAGATCAGCTAATAATAATAATAATAATAATAATAATTCCGTGTCAGAAATTATTCTGGGTTGAAAGGATTTTTGCTGGAGAAACTCTGCTCAGGGGTCTCCTGAGTGAGGCTCCTTTCATCTGTCATGCAGTACCCGGATCTCGAACTGCCGACTTGCAGGCCTTACAGCTAACAAGGTGAGCTTCTTAACCACTGAGCTACCGCAGCCCCATGAGATCAGCTGAAATCAGTTGTTGCAGTTTCTCAAAGAAGAAGCTTTTCTTAGCTACTAGATCACCACCTTCCTGCAATTCAAAAGCAATCCTTGAACAAGAGACATTTTAGTGCAAATAAAAATATGGAGATGCTCATTCAGTTGTTGTTGCCCATAGGCTTTCTCTGTGATATTGTTCTCAGGGTGATTGATAAGCCAGAGCTGGGTCCACTGAGCTTCTCTGTCTTCCTCTGTTTCCTTTCTTTCCCTTTGCAATTGTCCTTGTGTGTTCACAATGTCGGCAACAGGGTCATGAGAACAACTCTTTATCTACACCATTTATTTAGAATTTCCCAGGTTTCCGTGCTGCAGGGAATCTTGGATGCTTCCTATATGCATCCATGTAACTTTTGCTTCTCTGTGTGTAGTTTAGTAATTCCCTGGCCAGTGTCATCACTTCTCCCCAGGCAAAATACTGTGTGCCTGGAAATGAAACCTTGCAAAATGTAGATAAAGATACTTTGCATACTTATAGAATGTGTGATCTTCTGTTCAGGTTTCTCCAGGAAAGAAGGTGCTGCCAAGTTACATCCTTGGAAATGGATCACAAGATTCTGTTCTGGCAGCTATATTTACACGTGTGTGTGTGTGTGTGTGTGTGTGTGAGAGAGAGAGAGAGAGAGAGAAAGAGAGAGATAAGTCCAGCGATGTGGGTCTTTCACACCTTCACTTCCTCCAGAGGTTTTGCACTCCATTTTGCATTAATTCCAAGCAATATAAGACATTTAATCCACAGCATCAGGAAGGTCTTGTTTTTTAGAAGCTGTTGTATTGCAGCAGCCTCCTTACTGGCATAGAGGTTGCTTGCTGTTAAGTCCCTGCAGATTTTATGTAGATGCATAAAGGCTTCTATATCAGTGATGATGAACCTTTTAGAGGCCGAGTGCCCAAGGAGGAGGAGGAGGCGGCACACTGGCAGGCACCGTTGGTCCTACCACATCCATGTGACATCATGATGTACCTCTGGCGAAGTCATGTGGGTGCGCCCTTCTTCCAGGTGCTCCCCCCATGGGTGTGCCTCCCCCCCCCCATGGGTTTGCCTGACTCCTAGGAGGGGTGTGTGTGGTTGCCTCATCTCACTCCACTGCCGTCTCCCGGGCAGTATTTCAGGGGCCCCCCTCTCGCCTCCCCATTGGTGTTGGGGGAGGGGTAATGGGGAAGTGGCACTGTCATTGGCACCAGCTGCCGAGCTTGGCTTCCCCTCAGCAGTATGCATCTGCGTGCCATCGGTTCGCCACCACTAGTCTATATAATATGTTAGTCTGGGAGCACGTCTCATTGCACTAAGGGCCCCTTTGAATCTCAAGTTTATTTGACTAGAATGTTCATGGTGCTGATATCGACAGATCATCATCTACATTCAAGATGGCAGGCATGTTTTTGTTTCAGCTGCAATCCTGTGTCCATTCATCTGGGAGTAAGATGTTCAGCATAGTGAGATTTCCTTCAGAGTACACGTGTACAGGATTATGTTGCTGTCACGGTTGCTGGTGCTCAAAATCTTGGAAACACAGGAGACTGTTGGATTCCTTTGCAAGCTGTTGTAATGCATATAAATACAGTAAAACCTCAGATAACACTAAAACCTGGTTCCACAAGTCTTGGTGTTATACGATTTTTAGTGTTATCCGATGCATGTTAAAATCCTATGGGATCCATAGAGATACATTGTAACCACACAGGCTTTAGCGGTTGTTATCTGATGCATCCCATAGGATCTTAATGTTATCCGATGCAATTCTTCCCCCCAGATTGCTTAATGTTATGCGATTTTAGTGTTACTCGATACTAATGTTATCTGAGGTATTACTGTAATTGGGTTTCACCAAGTCAATCCCTATTTATGGTGACACTTTTGAGGGTAGAGAGTACTCAGAAGTGGTTCGATGTTCCCTTCTGGGGGTATCCTGGGCATGTGCAGCTTTGCTAAGGCCACATAGGCTGGCTCTTCTGGGATGCACGATGAGAAATTGAACTCACAGCCTCTTTTTCTGCAATCATCTACCTACACCTGTGAGCTATCCAGCTGGCTAGTAATGTATATGTCTAACCTTATATTGCTTGTTATCTGCTGAATATTTTGTTCAGACATGCAACACTCAATCCTCTAGCAGATTGAGAAAGAGGGTGCTAAAAATTAATATACATTTTAAGAAAGGAAAAATTTAAACTGTACCAATAACATGAATACAAGTGAAGTTTTGTTTTTGCAATTAGATTTGGTGCTCAAAGTGGTAACAATCAGCATTTCTGATTACGGTGAGCTACTGCTTCCAACAGTGTTGACCAAAGTGCCTACTTGTATCACTGCGTGCCCTTTCAATTCCTTCCCAAAGTACCACCGGTGTAGCTGGTTATTTTTTAAAACAATATGTCTCATCCTTTAATTTCCCCCATAGGTAGAAGTCAAAGGAAGTTAAGTCAGGAGAATGTTCTTGAATTTCAAATATTACTTCCAAATGATCTTGCACTTCTAGAATGACAACCACGCTTCCATCATTTTCTTTGGCTGTCCTGCCTGTTGTATGGTGATACTAGCATTAATTCCTTTGAGTGAACCTCATATTACCCATAATTCAATTCAAGTTTTAAAAGTAAGAAGTAGATAACATCTGTTAAGAAATGTACACATGCATTTTGTCATGAAAACCTTGGACTAGTAACATCCTTACTGCATTCATAATTTTTTTTAAACAAGAAAACCAACAGCATTGCGTCTTGGAGGGGAAAACAGTGTGCCCTTGTTAAATATTCCTTACAGTGGATGGGTGCTAAGAAACCAGATGATTAAAATACAGACTCGTAAAGAGGCTTCTACTGCTCTTGCCAGGAACAATAATTGCTATTTGTGTGTAATGGCCATCCGCAGTAAAAGATGAGCTGTGTTCGAATGTGCTGAAGATTAATGGGTCTTTTCAAGCAAGTTTAGAAGAATCTTGGCCTTGAATGCCATAGCTTGAATTTGTGTGGTACAGTTTAGGAAGGAAAAAAAATGCCCAGAGGTTGGAGCTAAATGCTTGGTATTTTTCTTGATAAAGTCTTGTGTTTCCATTTGAAATTTTAGCAACATCTGAACTGTATGTGTTTGCAAAACCTAGGATAAAGTGGATGACAATTCTCTTTCAATTTGTCATGCCCACAAAAAATAAAAAAAAATCCAGGTTTTCAAATATTGAACTTTGTTGACTCCCCCACCCCCTCCATCCTTACAACAACCCTTTGAAGTAGGTTAGGCTCAACAAAGATGATAGACAGTAAGTAATGTAGTAGGTATATGTATGTTCCTGGATGTGTCAAAGCCTGCATTGAAAGAAACATTTTTTTCAGGTAATTAGTAACTTTACAGCAAATTTACATATTTTTGTATTTTACGTTGTTATACAAAACATTTAAAATGCAGTTTTTGTCTGCAGCTGCTGATTAACAGGCAAGGCAAGAAGATCTTCAAGAGACTAAAACTTGTAAAATATATTTATCCCATCCTTCAACTCTCTCTGAGTGCACTTTCCTTCAGCCTGTACATATGCCTTTGCTACCTTTGGGCCAAAGGGACTGCGGTGACTTAGTGGGTAAGACACTGAACTTGACGACTGGAAGGTCAGCAGTTCGAGAGCTGTGTGACTAATTGAGTTCTGTTCCAGTTCCTGCCAACCTAGCAGTTCAAAAGCAAGAAATTGCAAGTAAATAAATATGTACCACTTTGGTGGGGAGGTAAAGAGCGTTCTATGCACTCTGGTGCCGAGTCATGCCTGCCACAGGTCTATAGAATGTCTACAGATGCAGATAGCACTGGTTCTTTGGCTATAAACAGATGAGCACCAAACCCCTAGGGTCTCACACAACTGGCCTTTGAGCAAGGGTGACCTTTACCTTACTCTTGGGCCAGAAATTTGTTTCCTTATATAAAACTGAAATTCCCCAAACCAAATGTTTGTAGATGACCCAGTCAGTTCTGTCTATCACGTGTGTGTGTGAGGGTTGGCTGGCAGGGAATAGCACACACTTTACTCCTGGGCTTATGAAAAATTCCATCAACAAGCTTTGAGAGTCCTTTTCATTTGAACATTTTGTTACCAGTTTAGGTTGTGAGCCTCTACAACTTGGGTTCTCAACCTACAGCCCGTGGGACGGATCCGGCCAACAGCACCATTCCATCCAGTCTGCGCCCCCTCTGCCACCGCCATCCTTTCCCCCTCTGCCTGGCTAAATATGCCCCTGACACTGCTCCATAGCAGGGCGGATGTTGTAAGAAGGCTTACAACATCTGCCCTGCTACAGATCGGCGTTAGGGACATGCCAAGCCAGGTGGAGGGGGAAAAGACAGTGATTGCGGCGGAAGCATAAGTGGCAGATGCACGCTGCTGCCCATCTCCTTCCCGGGTGCTGCTTGTCATGATAATTTGCAAGGGATAATTTCATATTTTAATTTTCTTTACAATTATTAAGTGTTAAGATTCATATAGTATATTCTCTGTAGGTTTGAGGATAGCTAACTCATAGGGAAGCACACTGAAGGCAGTTGCATTCCGATCCACACATTCCACAGATTAACATGTCGCTGAATGCCAAGTTTGCTATGTAGCAATGCCAGTCACGTAGTCACCTGTGAGTGAGCTCATGAGGGGGATTCCCCAGGCCAATAACGCATTGCCTTAGAGGCGAAAGGTGACTTTCACATAGAAGTGGATTATGGGACAATTAACATCTGTTCTTACATCTGGGAGCAGGGTGACAAACAAACACCTGAGAATTAGATTACGTCAATTCATGTCTGAAAATTTGGTTACATCACAAACACCTGTTTGGGAAAACAACGTAGAGTCAAAACAAGTCATTTCACATGTTTAACATTCTGGAGGTAGGTGTGAGGACCCTCCAAAAACATGTTTAAACAGCAGCTTTTGAGGCTTTGGGGAGCACCTATTGGAAGTGGGCATGTGGCTACATCACTTTGAACTCGGAACATGGAGATCTAAGGAAATCCTGAAGGGGGCTTCCAAGCCCATAGAAAAGAAATGCTTTCTTAGTGAAGTTAGCTATTAGTTTGTTAAATTAGAGTAGAATAGATTATTACTTCAATATGTATCCTGCATACACTTGGATTCTTCTTCAGTAAAAAGCCAGAAAGACACAAGTTTCATCTTCTTTTTTTTTTTTTAGTTTTTATAATTTTCACAGAATACAAAGAATAAAACTACAGTAACATAATAGTAAATACATAATACACGAAGAAAAAAATAACATCAATTCTCTTGCTTTGTACTTGATTTAACCAACTTAATGTTATATAATTAAGTAGCATAATATAGAAAAAAGAGAAAAAGAATTACACCCAAGTGCTATGTACAATGTCCAGGAATACAGCAATTCAATTCTCCCAGAAACAGGCCTGATCCGGCACAGGTTTAACCCCTTGGTTTTTCACTATTACATACTCAACAAATTTTCTCCAAGTTCTCCAAAATTTATCTTCCCGGGCTATTCCTTTTCTAACCTTCATCTTCTGATACCAGAAGGGGAGTAAGTTTTGCAGAGTGGAGGGAAGCCGAACTATAAGGCTGCATTTTCTCAAGGGTGCAACCTTTCTCAAAGAGACATTTTACTTTGTGGGAGAGATAAGGTTGCAATGGTGATCAAGAAAGGGAGGGCCACCTGATTCAACCATTGGCCTGGCAATATTATCTGTCGAACTATCCCAGCCTTTGAAGGTAAAGCTATCTTGGAGCAGGACAGTTTCCCAGGGCCAAGTCTGCTCTGTGTGTGTGAGAGAGAGAGTTTGTGGGAAGGTGGCAAAATATAAACCGAACTGTAATTAAGCCTTGCTACCACATTCCTCCCTAAGGAGCAGAAGTGCCATCTTCCCCATTCCAGCAGCATGTGGACCGAGGGAGAGTGGTCTTGGGTATATGGGCAGCTGAACTTGGAGGAATCGCCCGTGTGGGTACCTCAAGCCTGGGGTAACCCTGATAACCCTTGAGAGCCTTCCCTGAGTTCACGACACTGCTCTGGCTGAGCGTGGGCAAGGACAAGCAGGACCCCTTCATCACCCATGGCAGGCGGTGTTGGCAGCATGGGGGGAGTGTTTCCAGGCTGGACTGGTAGTGTGGGGGGAGTGTTTGCTGTGGCAGCGTGGGGTAAAGTGTTGGGAGGGCCAAGCTGGTGGGGTGGGGTGGGGAGTGGCAGTGTCGGTGTAGGGGAGACACCAGTCCAGCCCACTAACAGTCTGGCGGGGCATGATCCGGACCCTGGCTTTAAAAGGTTGAGAACCCCTGCTCTAGAAATTGGTTTTGAACTGTGGGTGTGGATGGTCAGCCGAATCACACGGGAAGTGCGCACACTGTGTTATATTACATCATCGGCTTGCTTGTGTTTCCTAGTTTACATTAAGTGTTTGGCAACTCTGTGTCTGGACTATATCACTTTATATTGTCATTGGGGAGAAATGCTGTCTAATTAAGAAAATCCACAAAATCACTAAAAGTGGTAAACTAGGACTTATGTTCCTGACATCTCTCAGCATGGGGTAGTTTCTTTCATCATTATGATTGGGCATTCATACAATGTCTTGCCCGAACTCTTAAATTCACTTTCTTAGATCTCACCAGTTTTATTAATAGCAAGCACGCTGAGATAATGCCCCAGTTCACAATGAAATTGGTATTTTTGCCTTGCAACACACTGGTTACTCATTTTACTGACCTCAGAAGGATGGAATGCTGAGTCAACCTTGATTCCTTTAGGATCTAACTTGCACTGTGACCAATTCTTAGCTACAGTAGTGCAGCTAAACTGTGCCATGAGGGATCTGTATATTTTATCTTGTAAACCACACTGCCGATGCCGATGTCAGAGGCTCCCCTGACCAGCCCAGCGGAAAGGAGGATGTGGGACCCCTGCGCAGTTTGGCAGGTCTTGAAACTGCACAGCCACAACCACCGGAGGGCACCCCCCCCCGACTGGGACTACTTCCACCACCTGGTTCCTGGGACCCTGCCCGGGTCTTGACAAGGATGCAGTGACAACAGGACTTTGCCACCACCACTGCCCAAGGACCATCTGCGTCGCTTGGGTCCCCACAAGCCGAAATATATAGCTGGGTATCATCAGCATATTGATAATACTTCACCCCATGGGAATGAATGATCTCACCCAGCAGTTTCAGGTAGATTTTAAATAGAAGAGGTGAGAGCACCGAGCCCTGAGGCACCCCATAACTGGGGGCCTCGAGCTGGACACTTCGTCCTCCAGCCACACCGACTGGGTCCGGCCCCTCAGAAATAAGGAAAACCAGGACAACACAGTACCCTGGAGCACCAATCCTCGGAGCCTTTCCAGAAGGATACCGTGGTCGACGGTAACACTGCTGAGAGGTCAAGAAGAGCCAGGACGGATGGACGACCTCCTTCCCGCTCTCACCAGAGATCATCCACCAGGGGGGCTTGAATCCTGACTGAAAAGGGTCCAGATAATCCACTTCATCCAGGACCCCCGGTAACTGCCACACCACTGCCTTCTCCAAGACCTTGCCCAAAAAAGGCAGGTTGGACACAGGCCGATAATCAGTAAGCACCGTGACATCACAGCATTACACCCATACCACTTATTCAGTTCTTCAAGTCACTTTCTGGTCCTGAGCCCTTTTGGCACACAAAGTCCTCCTCAGCTCCAGGCCAGTATGGATGAAGCTGCTGCCCTCCATCAAGATGGATTCAAGTGGGATTTAATCACTTGGGGACCATCACCCTTCTCTGTGGACCTCAGCACCCAAGGCATTAGTCCTCAGGGTTGTCAGGTTAGTTACCCACCGCCTGACACTCAGCATTGAGTCACTGGCAGTAGGGTCTATCCTATTATCATAGCAGGATGACCTGGCCAGATTGGACAGCTCATTGGTCATTGGTTTTCTCCTCCCTCCCCCTTTCCTCTATTCCTGCTTGACTTTATTTACTGAATTTCTTGCCCCTATTTCTGAACTTTTTGGGTATTATAATGTTTCTTCCTTTTGCAGTTACCACATCCACTTTCAGGTTTATTTCAATTTGGCAGTTTCTTTCATTAACTTTAACCTTGCCCTAAAACAGGGGTGCCCAAACTTTTTGGGCTGTGGGCCGATCATGTGGTTCAGGGAGCCGGTCACTAAGGCCAGGGGGCCAGGTGTGGCCCCTGAGGCCAATTTATCCAGCCCATGAAGCCCTCGTTGCTCCTGGAAGCAGAACTAAACCACGCCTGTATGGGTGCATCTTACTTCCGCTTCCAGGAGTGACAAGGGTTTTGCAGGCCAGATGAATTGGCCTCGGGGGCCACACCCGGCCTTTGGCCCTTAGTTTGGGCACCACTGCCCTAAAGGTTAGTTAACCACTGCCTGACAATCAGCGTGGAGTTGTTGGCAGTATAGTCTACTGAATCTATTATCATATCATAGGGTGTCCAAACATTTTGAGCTGTGGGCTGGTCATGTGGTCGAGTGGGCTGGTCATGTGGTTAAGCAGGCTGGTCATGTGGTTCCTCCCACCAGAAGTGGAAGTAAAATACCCCAGTGTATGTGCAAAGAGCTGTCGTAAATGCACCCTTGGCTGTAGTAAACGTGTTTACGACAGCCGCCGGTGCATTTATGGCAGTGTTTTGCACATGTGTGGGTGTGTTTTACTTCCACTTCCAGGAGTGACACAGGTGGCGCGGGCCTGATTATTAGACACCATGGGCTGGGTCTGGCCGTGGGCTGTAGTTTGGGGAACCCCTGCCATAGCAGGATAACCTGGCCAGCCATAGGAACCTTGTCTTTGGCCTTTGCTTTTTCAGTGTTCTTCTAACATGGTTGGTGAATTGAACCATCTGGTCAATCTTTCCTGATAGGTTAAGATGCCATGTTTACGAAAGCTACATTATTTAACTTTTTTCCATCAGTTTGGGCAGCCTCACCATGGGGAAATAATGGGTGAGTTTCAATAAGCGAGCTAAAGATTCCTAGAATTCCCCCAAGAAGTACCTCTGCAGTTGCTCAAAAGTCTCAGCTCCCATCATTTGCAGAGCAAACTGTTGCCATTAACTTCTGACCTTCCAGGTTCTGCCAAATGAAGAGTGGTGCCCTTCTGTCAATTTTGAGTGTCCTTTTATCAGTGGGTGGAGATTTCTTGTCTAACAGAGGCAGAACGCTTAAAAATGGATGGGCTGCAGATCTTTACTGGATGTTAGGAAATTCTGCCATAGTGCTAACTCTGACTGGCTCGTTGCTTTGGCAATTTTATATTAAATCCCCACCACCCCACCTTCTAGCTACAAAGGCAAGAAATTACCTCAAGTCTTCCAAAATATGGCGTTTTGCTTTCTGCAATTCTAGGATTGCACTGTGAAGTCCAATTAGACAGTTTCAGGTTGTAACAAAGCAGAAAATTTTCATGATACTAAGGATCTAACTGTGAAGTGTTGTTTCTCCTAAACAGAGATAGCCAGGTTCCAAAAATAATAATCATATTAATAACACTATAGCTCAGTGGTGGAGATCCTATGGCATGCGTGCCAGAGGGGACACTCAGAGCCTTCTCTGTGGGCGTACGCACAGAGTTCACCCCCTCTGCTCAGCAGCCCAATGTCTGCGCTTCCTCCCCCCAGCACAGAGATCACCCCACCCTTCTGCTCAGCATCCCAATGGGAGTGCTTCCTCCCTCCCTCCAGCACAGAGTTTTCCCTGTCTCTCTGCCTAGCAGCGCAATGGGAGCGCTTCCTACCTCCCATGTTTAGGGATAAGGCGGGTGGCTCACATGTGGCGTGAGGGTGCAGTGTAGACAGCAGCCTGATGAGTCTGTGGCGAAGGTGAGTTTGGGCACTTGATCTCTAAAAGGTTTGCCATCACTGCTATATAGATCATTGATCAAGAAAAACATTCAGGTTTGTTTTGAGACTAGGGGTTCTTGGTTCTTTGATGTGGACATTGTGTAACATCCTTTGATTTTCATTCTTAGGAGCTGCCTCCTGATTTGAACCCTGGATCTTGTTGCCCAACCATCTGGTCAAAACAAACATTGTGGCATTATATGTTTTGCATCCATCTACTAACTATTTGCAACTCAACAGGGCCAAACTTTGCAACTCAACCATTTGCAACTCAACGGGGCAAATTGAATACTAATCAAGGATCTTCTGTTATTACCAGTTGTAATAGTTGTAAGCCATCCTGATTTGTAAACATATCTTTTATGCAGTCAACCAAGGATTCTCAAACTTTTAAAGCCACAGGCCAGACCATGCCCCCTTCAGACAGCTGAGCAGGCCAGACTGGTGGTTCCCCTGCCATAAACACTGCTGTAAAACATGTCCGCAGCTGTTGTAAACACATTTACAACAGCCGTGGGGCACATTTACGGCTGTAGTAAACGCATTTGCTTCTGGTGGCAGTGACGGCAATGTGGGCCACATGTAATGGTGCCATGGGCTGGGGCCAGCCCATGGGCTGTAGGAGCCCATGCTAGCCAATCATTGTGCATCTCTGTACCTGATGTCTATAATTTGATGCCATGAAGCCTCACTCTTAAGTCTGATGGAGTGAAAAGCTAGCATTAAAATACAGCAGTTAGTCTTTAAGGTGCCATAATGTTTTTGTCTTTTTGTTTTGTTTTGTTTACTCTCTGATATGCTTGCACAGACTAACATAGCTACCACTTCAAAAATTACTCAGGAAAGTGAGTTTTGTGTTTGTTTGTTTTTATCCTTGGCGGGACAGAGTAATTGTGTTTGGTGGAATGTAAGATGCCCCGTGGTTGAGAGGTGTTGAGTTTCACAATGGAATCTTCCTCACTGGACCCTAGAGCAGTGGTGCCCAAACTAAGGCCCGGGGCCTGGGTACGGCCCCCGACAACAATTAATCCGGCCCGTGAAGCCCTGCTCGCTCCTGGAAGTGGAAGTAAAACATGCCCGTACGCGTACGGGCGCATTTTACTTCCGCTTCCAGGAGCAAGGAGGGCTTCACAGGCCGGATGAATTGGTGTCAGGGGCCGCACCCGGGCCTTAGTGACCGGCTCCCTGAACCACATGATTGGCCCACGGCCCAAAATGTTTGGGCACCCCTGCCCTAGAGTAAGGATGAACCATGCTCCTCCGTGGTTGTGTATGGCTGCTAGGGGCTGAACTGCTTCCCTCAGTATCAGTACACCCATCAAAACCCAAATACCCCCTCAATTTATTTAAGAATTAAAGTACCATTGTGCTTTGGTGGGGTGTGTGGGGTCATCTTGCCATGTTTTGATCAATCCTCAGAAGTTCTCAGGTCCCCTTAAAATTGCTTTTTTAAAATGTGGACACTAGATGTCACAAGCAGGTTTTTCCAGTTTAAAAAAAACACTCATCTGTTTATGTAAGAAAAAGGCTTTTGGTTGCTGGGCGTGTAAGAGTGTGGCCCCCGATTTCTAGAGGGAGTCCCCCCCCCCGGAGTGTGTGTAGAATCAAAATAACTAATTTAGGTAGTTTTTAAAAAATTATTTTCTCTGTGTCACCCTATATAAACTATAGGCCAACCTGAATACATTCCATCGGCTGTGTATTTTGGCCAGCTAGGTACTTAAGTACCCCCACCCAGGCCCCCGTTTCTTTCAAAAAATCTGGGCAGAGTGCCATACATGTTCCTTGAGGCCTGTACTATGTAACAGACAAATTGGGCCTTTGACCTGTGCTTTCTTGTTCTTTTCTTCTTAAAAATATAAATGTAACACCAGCTGCTTTGAATTCTCAATATGTGCAGCGCTTGACAATCTCACTGTTTAAACCTCGCAATGACGGTACGGAAAAGGGATTTTTAAGAAGAAGGAAAAAAAGGTTAAGGCAAACACAAGTAGAGTTTTATGTATGAAACTAAAAGATGACAAGACCTGTAAGAGAAAACAGCAACTTTAACACATTGCATCTGTTTTTTAAAACATGTTTTGCCGTTGAAATAATTTTAGGGTTTGCTTCTTTCTAGGCAAGAAACGATAGGAAGCGAAAAAACCCAAGATCTGATCTCTTTTCTAGCATTATCAAAGTTTGGATGTGTGTGAGTCAAATGGATTTTTCTTGAGACAGGCAGTAGCCTGCAGGTATACATATTCATTGAAACAGCATTTGATCTTGGCAGGGTTTTTTTTATCCTTCTCTAGTGTGCTATATTTCATTTAACCATTATTCTACCTTTTCTCAACCCAACAGAGTAAATTTACAGAGTAACTATAGCTGCAGTAATACTTCAGCTGTTAAAAATGAAGTCTTCTGCTTAGTTCACAGATGGCCAGTCTTCCTCTGCTTCGCATTGCTGTTGTGGAAGCTGCTTCCAATCACCAAGACTGCAGGAGAGATGGAGAAAGTTACTTTTTGAAAATTACATTTCCAATAAGCCCAAGCCAGCATAAATACTGCCTGCTTCTGGGCTGACTGTGTGAATCAACTGCCATTCCAAATCGCTTCTGTAGGAAACAATTCCATCCTTTTCTTCCGGTAGCAAAATGTCTCTGGTCAGCTGGTCAAGTGGGATGGGAAGAATGTCATTTCCAACAGGAGAAAGTCAAGAATCTTCATGAAACTTAAAGTCTACCTCTTTGATCATGGGTAAGCTAATTGTGATCTTTCAGGTACTATTGGACTGTATTATCAGGCTAGTGGCACTAGCTGAGCTTGCTGCCCAACATCTGGCAGTCCAACGGTGGCCTCCATGTTCTCTTAGGTAGATTCATGCCCTGTTCCATGACTGTGATTTTGAAAGAACTTTTGTAGTGGTTTCCTGAAAGCATTAACAACACAGGTTAAAAATACAGGCTCAAGTGGCTAAGACGCTGACTGGGAGGTGGCAGGTCAGCAGTTCGATACCCGAGTACTACAGGATGGAATGAGCCCCAGCTCCTGCTAACCTAGCAGTTTGAAAGCAAGAAATTGCAAGTAGATAAACAGGGACCACTTTGGTGGGACAGTAAATAGTGTTCCGTGCACTCCGGTGTCTAGTCATACCTGCCACATGACCACAGAAGCATTTGCAGAAGGAGACAGCGCTGGCTCTTTGGCTATGAAACAGAGATGAGCACTGAACCCTAGAGTCAGATACGACTGACTTTCGAGCAAGGGCAACCCTTAATAGCTGGATAGCCCAGTGGGTTAGGTATCTGGCTACAGAGCCAAAGACTAGGGGTTTAATTCCCCACTGTGTCTCCTGGGATAACAGCTAGCCTGTGTGACCTTGGGCAAGCTGCACAGTCCCAGGTTGACCCTCAAAGAAGGGACTGGGAAGCCACTTCTGTGTATTCTCTACCTGAAAATCCCTGGAAAGGGACACCATGAGTTGGAAATGACTTGACTTAATAGATGCAAGTCAAAAACATTTACTTTTTTTCCATGTGCAAAGGAATTTGTACCATTGCTGTGCAATTTCTAGCAGACAGGTTGATTTATTTGTTGTGATAGCTGTTCAATGTACAGCAGTTGTTGATCTCTTGGTGGAGAAACAGGAGGGAATAAAGTAGAAATGAGAAGGAAGGGGGTGAAGATATTCAGTTCAAACAAATCTATTGGCGGACTTGCAGGACAGCTGAAAGAGCTTTGTTCTCTTTCATTTCCTGAGTAGCTAACTTTCTATCACACTGTTCCTCCAGTATTACTGCAGCTATAGTTACTCTGTAAATTTACTCTGTTGGGTTGAGAAAAGGAGGCTCACATGCCAGTCCTTCTCTCCAGCTTTACCCTCCTCGGAACCCAGGGTGGAAGTCAGGGCTGCGAGGGTGACTGCCCAAGGTCACGGAGTGAACTTTTCAGGTGAGTCCAGCACTCTAACCGTGATTCTACTCTAGACCTTCCCAAAATACAGCAGCTAAGTTAAGTACAAAGGTGGAGAAATTTGACCATATTCCACCAGCACTGGCAGGGCTGCACTGGTTGCCCATGTCATTCTGTATCAGGTTCAAAATGTTAGTTTTAACTTTTAAAGCCCTAAATGGTTCAGGACCGTCCTACTTGGCGGAGTGTCTCCCTCTGAAAACATCACCCCGCATCACTCAGTCTTCCCAGATGGGACAGCTTTTGGTGCCGAAATTGGCAAGGAAGGCTAAGACCTGGAAAAGAGCCTTTTCGGTGGCAATGCCAGCCCGACGGAACTCCCTTCTAGTGGAGTTGTGTCTTTGTTAGCATTTAGAAAGCAGCTTAAATCTCTTCTGTTTTGGGAGGCTTTCGAGAAGGGTTGTCACCTGTCTAGTGTTAGGTTTCTTGTTGGGCCTTCCCCGCTGTTAATTAGGTCTGGTATTTGTATTTGTATTGTATGATTTTAAGATGTTTTTAATATGTTGTTGTTAGCCACCCAGAGTGGGGAAGACCCCAGATGGGTGGAGTACAAGTGGAATAAATAAATAAAATACAGATTAAACTAAATAGAGGTCAAATTAGCTACAAGTGCTTTGTTTATTTCTGAACTTCCCTTCTTCCCAACCTAGCAGCTGTGAATGTCACCTCAATAAAATGGGAACATACAAAATGTTGGATATGTGGATCATACTTGTATCTGAACATCTGGAGCCCTGAAAAAATCTTTTGGTTCTTCTTTCATGTCCAGGCCAGATTTTAAACTGCCAAAATGAAGCCACTTTCTTGGCTTTGTCGTTGGCCAAATTTAAGTCCTCATCGGTACATGTTTCTGGATTCTGTATCTTTCCACAAGGTCTTGGGGCGTTTTCCTTTGATACATCCATGACAGTGGTGGCAAAGCTATGGGACGCATGCAGTGGTGGGATTCAGCAGGTTCGCCCCAGTTTGCGAGAACCAGTAGCAGAAATTCCAGTCCCCCCCCCCATTCAAGTGTTGAAATAAAGTAGTCCTGATTTGGATGCAACACAGGGCTTCCCCCTGGCCACACCCACCATACCATGCCCACAGAGTAGGTAGTAATTTTTTTAAATCCAACCACTGGATACATGCCAGAGGTGGCACTTGGAGCCCTCTCAGTGGACACCCGTGCAGTCATCCCAGCACAGAGCTTACCTCACCCCTCTGCCCAGCAGACCAATGGGAGCACTTCCTCCCCACAACACAGAGTTCACCCGACCCCTCTGCCCAGCAGCCCAATGGGAGCACTTCCTCCCTCCCTCCAGCAGAGAGTTTGCCCCGTCTCTCTGCCCACCAGCCCAATGAGAACGTTTCTTTCCTTCCCTGTTGCTATGTTGGCACTTTGCAATACATAAGTGGGTTTTGGGTTGTAGTTTGGGTACTCATTCTCTAAAAGGTTCACCATCACTGATCTATGAGATGGAGCTCCTAGCTACAGATTCAGAAATTGGAGGTTCAGTTCCTCCATTGTGCCTTGCAGAAGAAGAGCCAGCCTAACATGATCTTGGGGAAGTTACATGGAGTCATATCAACCCCAGAAGATGGAAAGGGATTCTGAAGTAGGGAGTAGTCTTTTAAAGGGTCACAACAAGTTAGAATCAACTTGATAGATTATATTCTCTGCTCGCTTTTGCATTTGTCCACCAGGAGTCACCCAAGTACTATTAAAATGTATAGAATTGAGATTTCGGGATGTGGTATTTGTCAAATGGCTAATTAACAGCAAAATCTTCTGATGTTTGTAACCTGTCATATTAGCAACCGGTATGTTCACTCATGAAACCTGAAATATGCAAGGCTGTTTCTGAAAGCCTCTTGCCATCTGTCAAATCCACCAAACAGGCCTTTGTCTTAAATATACAAAGAACACACTTGATTTTGGGGGATGGGGAGGGTTTCGGAAGAATTATTCCAGAGTGGGGCTCTTTGCATTATTAACTGTTCATCTTTCCCACCAAGAAACTATGTCATTATGTTCTTTCCCTTTTTGAATTATTTTGCTAAAAGAAATCACACTACACAACCCTTTCTTTGCAAATACAGGGTTTTCCTATAATCTCTGATACTCTGTAAAGTTATGGTTTTGAACTGAAGTTTAGCTCTTTTAAAAAATTATTAAAATTTAAAACCAAGTTTCTAGACCAGGGGTGCCCAAAATTTTTGGGCTGCAGGCTGGTCACGCGGTTCAGCGGCTACGCGGTCCTTTCACCGGAAGCTGAAGTAAAATGTGCCTTACAATCTGTTTTGCAACAGGATGAGATAGGTTTTTAGGCTGCCATTTTCTCTGCTTAAACCAGGGGTAGCCAAACTATTGTCCAGGGGCTGTTTCTGGCTCCTTACACCAACTTATCTGGACCACACCACCCTTGCTGCACCTGGAAGCAGCAAGGGTGGCGTGGGCCGGATTAATTGGTGTTGGGGGCTAGATCTGCCTCCCGAGCCATAGTTTGGGCACCCCTATTCTAGACCATGAAGCACAGAAGCCACACTTAAGAATTTACCCAGTCAATAGCCGGTAAAATTCCAAAGCCAGGAATGGGTGGAATAGGTTGGTAGAAAGAAATTGATCCAGTGTCCTATGTTACTTCATGCCCATCTCTTGAGAAGGGCCATAGGTCACAGGGAGAGAAAGATACCTGAATGAATCCGGTTCTTGGTCCCTTGCTCTCAGGCATTCTTAATGTGCAGGCCGTGAAGTTATTTCCCTATCCAGTTTTCACTGTAACTATGACATTGTTCCCTTTTTCTATTTACTGGGCCTTGCTCGAAAACCAGTTGTAGTCAACTCTCGGGTACAGTGCTCATCTCCATTTAAAGCCCAAGAGTCAGCACTGTCTGCATCTGTAGAACTTTCCATGGTCATGTAGCAGACTTGATTAGATGCCGGAGCACACAGAACACTGTAACCTTTCTTGTCAAACCAGTACCTATTTATCTGTTTGCAATTTCTTGCTTTGAACTGCTAGGTTAGCATTAGGTAAAGGTCACCCTTGTTCGAAAGCCAGTTGTATCCGACTCTAGGGTTCAGTGCTCATCTCTGTTTCATAGCCGAAGAGCCAGTGCTGTCTGCATTTGCAGACATTTCCGGGGTCATGTGACAGGAATGTCTAGACACCGGAGCACACAGAACCCTGTTTACCTTCCCACCAAAGTGGTTCCTATTTATCTATTTGCAATTTCTTGCTTTCAGACTGCTAGGTTGGCAGGAGCTGAGACAGAGACGGTAGCTCATTCCATCCTGCAATATTCGGGTATCGAATTGTTGACCTCCTACCTTTCAGTCAGCGTCTTAGCCACTTGAGCCACTGCAGTCTACTCTAATCACCTTCTCCATCATGCGTACACACTTAAAAAGGAAAATCCACAAAACATGCCATTAGAAATAGGCACCACAAAATTATTTTACTCACTGCATGAGAGCTAAAGGCAATTGAATCTTATCACAGACCTAGGCTGAACATGTGAATTATTCCTAATTATTTTATTCAGTCCCATTCCTAACTGATCCCTTTCTAAGGACTTAGGGTGGGCAACAGAACTCTAAAAGCCAATTAAAACGTGATAAAACCATGATAATATTCCCATTAAGACATATGTGCCAAAACCAATTAAGATGAACTAACCACTGCTTCAGCTGTTGGCTGTAAGGGCTGACAGAGCTGTTATGGTTGACAGAGGCAGGGTTGGGCCTGTGCTCAACATGGGCTTTGCACATAATAGGAGCCGTCATTCTTCCCTTCTAAGGCTGAGGTACCTTCACTTTTGGCCCATGACCTCATTTCAATGTGCCTTCCACCATGCTTTGATTTCACATCATGGTAGGAGGCAGGAAACGCACTGATGTGATAACTATGCAGGAAGATTAAAGAGGAGAGTTGAGGGAAGTTACTTTGATATTATGCATGGTGAATACAAGGTTCATGCTGCATCTACTGTATTTTTAATCTATTTTAAATTGTTCTCCTGAAACTCAGGCCATCCCTACTCGACTCCTTGCTGTGGGCAGTCACTAATGGATGGTTATCTCATTCTGGTAGGGGCAGAGGGAGGGGTCAAACCTGAGCTTAAATTCTGAAAGGAGGGCCATAAGAATCATCCTTCTGATTGAGAGATACTAGAAACCCAAATCAGACATCCGGAATGGCAACACAGAGAACCCTGTTTCAAACCATTTCAGTCTACCTGTGAACTCTATCCAAGACCTGAAAGTTGCAATTCTTGAACAGAGAAATTACAAGACTAGGATCCAGGGAAAAACAAAGGAGATAAGCCTGTAAAGGATGTAATGTGTTTTTGGCAGAATAATTGAGTTGAAGGAAAGACAACTGGTAGATTCAAGGACACAAGTTTAGTGTACTTGGGTGTTTTATGTATTGTATTATGGAAAAATTGGAATACCACATTAAAGAGAATAATTAGAATAAAGTATAAATGTATATATATACATATAAGTAGAATGGTTAAGAGATAGGGTGTATTGAAATGATTTGAATTAATTTGGGTTTTTTTTTGTTATAATTGTTATTTTTCCTTTTTTTGTTATGTTATGTAATTTTGTACTTATTATTGTTCCTTTTTTCATTATTTTCTTTTCTGTTAAAAATCTTAATAAAAAAAGACTAGGATCCAGAGAGAGACAGCAGAAATAAAATATATCCTTCTGTTGGACACCCATCACAGAGGTTTGAATATTAGCCAAGGGTTTCTGAGACATTATCAAATTTGATACACAGATTGCTATATGTTGCTAGATATTTTATATATTATATTTTTGTGTATACCACCTTCACTAACTTTCCTGTAATATTATCTTTTACAACATGCCAAACACAACAGGATGTGTTCACACAGTAAGAGGTTAAAATCATTAGCATATGATCAATACCAGGTGTTTGTTTTGCAGCTCCCCACTTTTAAAGTTGAAAAGGGGACATTTAGAGCTAATCTGAATAAAAAACCAGAGGTCATCTGCTACTGCTAGATGGGAGAAGCTGTATTAATATGCATGCTTATCTGTTATTCTGATTGATTTTTCTTTACCTCTGTATCTGGTATATATAAGCTAATGTCTTGAAATTTCATTCCTATGTCTGATGAAGTAGACTTGAGCCACGAAAGTGCACATTAAAAATATAGCAGTTAGTCTTTAAAGTGCTGCAGTGTTTTTGCTTTCTGATATGTAAAAACCCAAAAGAGGCTAACTTAAATAGTTGGAAAAGATCTCACTGCTTCACCCAAGAACTGACTTTTGATTACGATTGCAGTTTAGAACGAACTCTTTTAAAGGATAAAAATGGGTTTCAGCTTTGTGCGTTTTAAAATTGTTATTCTTTATTCTCCACTTGCTCACACTTTCTGTTTTGCTAGATTAAAAAAAAAAACCCTAAAGCTTCCCAAATTAAAAATGAAGACTATTTTTAAAAATAAATTCTGATGGGAAGTGGTTCTGTTCAAAACATTTCATCACTTGGTATCTTTGAGTAAGACCATTCGTTTAGGTGAGAATCAAGAAGTCAATGGGGCCATGAACCCATGTTTGTTGACTGCCCCATCAACTAACTCCCAAAAGGACTCATCTATAAACAACACTCAGAGAACTGAATAACCTGTAAGAGGGGTAACGAGGGGCAAGATCTATCCTCCACTATCTTTCTCAACCTGCCCAACTCTGTGCTCATTGCATCAACAATACCATCTAGCCATCTCATTTTCTGCTGCCCCCTTCTTCTTTTGCCTTCCACCTTTCCCAGCATCAAGGCCTTTTCAAGTGAATCCTCCCTTCTCATTTGATGTCCAAAGTACTTTAGCTTCACCTTCACTATTTGACCTTCCAAGGAGCAGTCAGGGTTGATTTCTTCTAAGATTGACCTATTTGTTCTCCTCGCTGTCCAGGGGACTCTCAAAACTCTCCTCCAATACCACATCTCAAAGGCATCTATTCTTCTGCGCTCAGCTTTCCTAATGGTCCAACCCTCATGGCCACACATTACTACCGGAAATACCATTGCTTTGACTACTCAGACCTTTGTCTGAACAGGAGTAGCCTGTTCAAAACCACTATGAAGACAAGCCAGAGACTGTGGTTCATTTTGTAAGTTTTTTATACCTGAGTGCAACAAACAAGTTGGTATGCGACTTCAGGAGTGAGGTAAAGGTAAAGGTCGCCCTTGCTCGAAAGCCAGTTGTGTCCGACTGTAGGAGGGTGGTGCTCATTTCCATTTACAGCCAAAGAGCCAGCACTGAGTGTGTCTGCAGATGTTTCCATGATTAGGTGGCATGCATGACTAGACGCCGGAGTGCATGGAACGCTGTTACCTTTTGTGCTGAAGCAGTAACTATTTATCTATTTGCAATTTCTTGCTTTTGAACTGATATGATATGATTCAGGAAATGCTTTTAGGAATAACATAGGAAGAAAGTACCATAACTCATTTCTGGAAATCTCTAACACTAGTACAGTAGTTATTACAGAAAAAAAAATCGTATGTCCTACATACACCCCCACTCCCCATTCCCTCCCCCCCCCCAAAGGTGAGCAAAAACTACTTTAACTTCAGTGAAGAAGGAGAGAATGAACCCTGAATGTCACAATTTTTGTATCAACAAGTGGTTACTTAGCAAAGCTGGGAAGGTGAGGCAAAATACCTTATTACCTGTCAATTGCCCTTACACTCACTGGCAGAGGGTACTTCTTACATTCATTAATATTTAAATTCTATATTATGTGAATGTGAACCTCTTAAATTTCTGTACACAGTACTAAAGGAGATGATTGCTTTGTTCCTAAGATGATTATAAAGGTGTTCCAGTGTAGAATATCCAAGCTGCTGGAGGGTGAACAAGAATGGTATAATCACCAGACCAGAGACAAGGAACTGCTAGAACCAGAATGCTGATTAAATGGTCTTACTGAACAGGAGGCAGCCCTTGAATTCCATAAGTGAGTTTAAGATAGGTCTACGGCGAGATGTGCTAATGCTGAATTCATGTAACTGTGCATTGCAACTGGCTCCAAAGTGAAGCTTTAATCGCTTTGGCTTAGGGGTCCCATTCTGCAAATAGAAACCTGAGCGGTTTCCTCACAGAGCAGTCTCCTACTCTTTCTCCTTGCACTTTCTTCACTGAGTGGTGATGTTAATAAAATTTCCTGCCTTCAGCCAACACTTAGTTGTATGAAGTAACCCTAAGAACACAAAGCTTTCTTCTCTTTGTCTGGTAATTAATGGACCTCATTTTCAACTGGGCAAGGGTTTCTGGATCCATAACAATCCACCCAGCATGTCTTTTATAAGCCCAACAAGAGAACTAGGTGGAAATGGCTCACTAAGATCCTGGAAGACAGATCTGACCATTAGACTTGTCTGGTTACCTTTGAAACCCATGCAATCCCACATCAGAAGGTGAAGGCAACATTCCTATCAGGTTGGTGTATCTGTCCCAAACTACAGCACTCAGGGTGGGGATAGAATGGATGGAAGGATGGATGGGGTGGGGATAGCAGCCTATTCTGTAGTCCTGTCCACAGGGATCAGGGCCTGCAAGCTCCAGTCTATTTTCCTAGTGCGTCCCCCTACTCTGCAGAATTGCCAAGGTAGGGTCCTTGGTCCACAGTGAAAAGGAGAAAGAGTAGAAATAGTGCTTTTGTGCACCAGGGCTCATTGAAGGCAGGAAGTAATTGAGATCTGAATGGTCATGTATCTTAACTTTATAGAGGACAATCCTCTACCTGAAAATCTGTTCAGTTCAAGTCTTTTGTTGTTGTTCAGTCGTCGATTCTGACCCTTTGCGACCCTATGGACCATTGCCTGCCATCTACCTCTGTCCTCCACCATCTTCCTCAGCCCGCCCAGCTCTGTGCCCACTGCATCTACAATACCATCTAGCCATCTCATTTTTGGCTGCCCACTTCTTCTTTTGCCCTCCACCTTACCCAGCATCAAGGCTTTCTCAAGCGAATCCTCTCTTCTCATTTGATGTCCAAAGTACTTTAGCTTCATATTTACTATTTGACCTTCTAATGAGCAGTCAGGGTTGATTTCTTTTAGGATCGACTTATTTGTTCTCCTTGCTGTCCAGGGTACTCTCAAAACTCTCCCCCAACACCACATTTCAAAGGCATCTATTCTTAAAGAACCCTCAGAAAACAGAGAAATAGTTTGACATGGAATTTCCCAATACAAAGTCCCTGGTGAGCAAACTCTCTAGAGCACCTGGTTACACTATTCTCTGCTACAGTGTGTGCCTGCGTGTGTGTGTGTGTGTGTGTGTGTGTGTGTGTGTGTGCGCGCGTGTGTGTGCATGTGTGTGCGCGCGTGCGTGTGTGTGTGCGTGTGTGTGCGTGTGCGTGTGTGCGCGCACGTGCCTTTCTCCCCCCCCTTTCCCCATCTGAAATCTCAGAATTCTACTAGAACGCTGAGTTGTCCAGATGACAGACCTTGTACTTAGAAGCACCTCTATTTTCCACCTGGATCAACGCCTAATCTATGATGCTAAAGGGAAGAAAGGCTACTACTCCCAGGTAGGTTTGCAGTGGCTTCCTCCCAAGAAGCATTGTGGCAGGAACTGAAGCCTCAATACCATCCAGCCTTCATCCAGGTGAGCAAAAGAGAGCTATCAGTAGGAGAAACAATATGTATTGTAAAAGGATGCCTCAAACCTACACCAGTTCTTCTTCTGTGTCTAGGCCAGATGTGAAACTTCCAGAATAAAGTTCATTCTGCAGTTCCATTCACCTAACCCAGTGTGAGAAAAATTAGCCAGCAACATAACATTGCCATTACCATGGTACACCCAATTGTGCTTCAAAAATACCACAATCTTTGAGGAGGTTCTTTACACCAGTTGAGAAAATATATCCTCTTGTTGGTATCACTCCACCGAAGGGATAAGGAGAGAAGTAGCAGCGGACATTGAGAGAACTAAACAAGAGAATGACCCTCGACATCCTCTGAAAGGATATTTGCCTCAGATCCACCAGCTCAGATCCAGGAAGAGCTTTACAGCAAGAATAAATATTCTTGAGGGTACACAAGAGCAAACCCAAATTAGAAAATGGAGGAAGGAGCTCACTGGACAAGGAGTAACATTAAAGGAGGATATGGCTGAAGAACTCAGCCTCCCCTACGTCACTTGGAGGACCCATAATAGACTGAGGGTTGGAGTCCCTAAATGTAAGACCAACATGCTCAAGTGGGGGCTGCTGGTTGACAGCAACACGCTATGTGTATGTGGAGAGATACAGAGTCAGCTCATTTGCTGGTCTGCTTTTTGCTGCCAAGGACATGTACCAACAAGGATTTAAATCTGGCCAATGATAAAGCCAAGAAGGTGGCTTCATTTTGCCAGTCCAAAGTTTGATCTGGACACGAAAGAAGGTGGTGGCAGGAATTCATCTGTGGGCTGGAATACTCAGTATTCTGCCTCTAGGGAATTCAGGGGGGAGGGAGAGAAAAAGAGACAAATCCTTAACAGAAAGTACATTGTGTTTTTATTTGTATTATAGGAACCATTTCTGTACCTATAATTTGGTAGAAGTTGGTAGCCTGTTTTGCTGGAACATACATTTACTCACTCTTCCTCTCTCTTTCAGCAGTGCAAAATGGTCACTCTTGTCTAGTGGATGGTGACAACGAGGGAAACAGGCAGAAGCTCAACAGGGTGTCTTTGTTGTCTGTGTTACCCACCATCTGGGAACCCTATTGGGCTGCAATGAAGCCACGGGTGCCATTTGCCTACAATGCCTGCTCTATTAAAACTGAAGCTGAAAGGGTGCCACCCTGGTTCTGAGCTTCGTTAAGCAGTCCTTACTATTCCCCTGTAAAACAAAAACTGTCAGATCTTGTGTTGTGATTTGAAAGCCACCTGCCATGCCTTAAATTAGTAAATAGGCCCCAAATGTTCTGTTGAAGGTGAAGGAAAATTTGAGAGTTACAGAAAACACATTTACTGGTAAATTATTCATTTGTAAAAACATCTTTGAACTCTCCCGCAATGAGTGTTACTGACAAGTGCAGGAAAAGGGGATTAAGAGGAATAGTTCTTAGTGTGACATGTATGCAAATTTTATTCACAAGGCTTCCCTTCCCCACACAAATGCCCCAGCTGGAGCTTAAATGTGCAGCTCTGGAAAATGTCCCCCTCCTCCTCTGGTCTTTCTGTGCTTTGCCCCACAAATAGATTTCGCCATGGTTTGGATTGTGATGCTATCACCTACCTTGAACTCTGTTTGATTTGCAAAGGGGGGCAGGGATTGCATGCTAAATTACCTCCACATAGTAGATGGTACATGAACTGTACCGCAAAGGGCTGCTTGCATATGGGTCCATGTGCAGGCATACGGGTATCTTTAAATAATTCACACTCCTTCCCATGCTGTTTTAAACACATTCTTTGGCTTGTGAGCAAACCTCACCTCCTTATCACAGTGCCAGGGAATCTGAAACACTTCATTATCAGCAGAACAGGGTTTGGGAAACACCAAGATATATTATGCATGTTACAGAAATAGCAAATTAGCTTTTGAGCATTTCTAAAGGTTTCTCTCTCTCTCCTCCAAAAAAGGGGAGAGAGGGGAATTCAAGAAAATGAAGAAGGAAGAATCCAGTGGGCTAATAGGAACTTTAAATGCTGACATTGCCAGGTTAACCAGTGGGATTTGCAATTTATTTATTTTTTTTTGGGGTGCTGGGAAAGACCCCTTTGTGGCTAAAACTGGCATCACCAGCCCAGATGAAGCCTCGGTCTGATCGGGAATTCCATTAATGCGCATACTGGCTAATGTGTGGGAGACTTGCCATGCTAGATGGGGATTCTGGGAATTGTAGGTTAAAAAGTAACTTTTCAAAGCTTATGACATTGGTTATCAGTGACCAAATTCCTAAAGGCAATGTAAGCATGCATTTCCAGTCTGACCTGGTTATCTTGCTATGGTAGTAGAGTAGACCATACTGCCAGCAACTCAACACCAATCATCAGGCAGCGGTTAACTAACCTGACAACCATGAGGACTAACGGCCTTGAGTTGTGCAGTCAACAGAGAAGGATGATGATCAGTGGTGGGCAGCAGCTGGTTCAGACTGATTCTACCGACCCGGTAGCAAAAATCCTGGATGGTCTTCTGTGGGGTGGGGATAGTCACCCTCCTGGGAGACTCCTGGGGTGGTTACTTTTTTGGGAGGCGACCAGTTTGGTCGCCTCTCCAGCCGCCCTTCACTGGAGCCCAAAATGGCTGCTGGTAAGTGCGCATGTGTCAAAATACCAATTGACGCATGCACACCTCCAGTATTCAGTGTGCATGCGTCAATTGGTATTTTGATGCATGTGCACTTACCAGCAGCCATTTTGGGCTGCAGTGAAGGGGGCGGTGGCTGGCTATTGAGGCCCTCAGTGGACTCTTTGGAGGTGCGGCGGTGGCGGGCTTTGCTCAAGTCGCCCCACACCGTGCCACCCTGCTGCGCCGCTGTCCTGCACCTTTGTGCTGCCAGCCCTGCGCCGCTGCCACTCAATGCCACTCATCCGTTGTCACTGGTGCCACCGGCCACTGCCGCCCGCCACTGCTTCTCCTTTGCTGCTGCTGCGCCGTTGCACCAGGCCAGGCCACAGCACACCGCCAGGCCAGGCTGGGCTGCCAGACTGCTGTTGCCGCTTGCTGCTGTTGCCGCTTGCTGCTCCCCAACCCCAGGTAAGTTACTAGGATTTGTGTTTGGGGTGGGTTGAGGTGGGTGGGTGTGTCATGTAGTATGCTTTAGTTTTATGTGTATTTAATGTCTATTTTAATTTGTATTTTTATGTTTTTTATTTCTATTTCATGTCTATTTAATTTGTATTTTTGTTTTTTATTTCTGTTTAATGTCTATTTAATTTGTATTTTTATGTGTTTGTTATTTCTATTTAATGTCTATTTAATGTCTATTTTATGTGTTTTTTGTTTCTATTTTTATGTGTGTTATATTTTTATTTATTTTTTACTTTGGCTCTGCCTACGTCATTGGCTTGGCCCACAGTGTCATGACATCATGACATTGGCTCTGCCCATGATGTCAGCTCCGCCCACAGTGTGGTAGTAAAATTTTTGGCTGTCCACCACTGGTGATGATCCCCAAGTGGATTAAATCTCACTTGAATCCATCTTGTTGGAGGGCAGCAGCTTCATCAACACTAGCCTGGACCTGAGGAGGACTTTGTGTGCCAAAAGAGCTTAGGACCAGAAAGTGACTTGTGAAACTGGACCACTTTGGCCACCAAATGAGAAGAGAGGACTCACTGGAGAAGGCTCTGATGCTAGGAAAGATTAAAGTCAAAAGGGGCAGCAGAGGATGTGATGGTTAGACAGCATTATTGATATGGTGGGCGTAGATCTGGCCAGACTCCAGAGAATGGTGCATGACAGAGGAGCTTGGTGTACTCTGGTCCATGAGGTCACAAAGGGTTGGACTCAACTGGCTGAACAACAACAAACGTTGAACAAAAGAATAATTTGAGACACACCCACACTCACACAAGTTGTACTCCTTTTAGTGCAAAGCTCCTGTGAGCGTCTGGCTGTGTTTCCCACTAACTGCAAGGTTGTCCTGGATTGCAGCACTTCTCTGTAAATGTGAATGGGCTGCAGTAGAGCCGACATGAAGTTTGGGACACTACTTTGGAGCGCTAGAACCCTTCTCGTTCCCTTGCCAGCTGGCTGGAGTATTTAAGTAGCACTGAGTAAGAATTTCACAGCAGTTTCTTTTTCTGTCCTCTACAAAATTGCATCAACGTTTGCAAATTACTTCATATTGAAGATGGGGGAAACATGAAATTGGAAGGAACAAACGAAAGGAAGCTTAGCCCTTTAAAGGGTGAGTTCAAATCCCGGTGCTTTCAACCATGTTAGTGTAGAATTAAAGTTGCCTCCTGCTGTTTTTTTTGTTAAATTCTAGAGAGGCTTGGAATCATTAACACCTCTGTCACTAGCAGATACAAAGTTGCTCATTCCATGCCGAAAAAAAATCTATATACATTGAGCTGTGCAGACTGAAGAGGATTTCATTCAAGTCTTGAAGAATTCATCACACAGCCTTGATAAATAGCACATTAAAATCAAAAGAATTTGAGATTTAAAAAATCAGTGTGGGAATGTAACTACTAGACCAGTAATGGTGACTCAACAGGCTGTCACCTGCACCGCAGCCTCATGCCGCATGTGAGCTGCCCACTTTACCCCAGACATGGGAGGGAGGAAGTGCTCTCATTGGGCTGCTGGGCAGAAGGGCGGGGCTAACAGTGCTTGGGGGAGGCAGGAGGTGTTGGGCAATGGTGCACATGCTGGTGCAACGCTCTGTGCTGGGGCAACGGTTCACGTGCCCAGAGATTGGGCTCTGAGTGCCCCCTCTGGCACATGTGCCATAGGTCCACCACCACTGCCCTAGACTAATTGTTTAAGGTCAATGGGTGAGGATATCCTACAAAGAGGTTAAGAGTCAGAACTTGAGTCAGAAAGAGTGAACAGGAGAGCTGGAGAAGTAGGAGCTACTGTTCACTGGAAGGGTGAATCCACATAGTGATCTTACTTATTTTCATTTACATTTTATCTTAGGGTCTTAAAGACTGTACATTTGGAGCTGATTCCTCTATGTTGTGGATCTCCTATTTTGGTTTATAAACATATCTTGGACTTTGCTATCATTTGGTTTCAAAGAGACATTTTAATTCTTATTTAATTATTCAATAGCAATTACACTTATATACCATCACACAGTGCTTATGTAACCCTAATTTTGAAATTAATATTTTTATTATTATATATACTTTTATTTTCAATAAAATATGGTTATTTCCCTTGCTCTGTAATATGATTCTTAACATGTTCTGTTTGTATTTCTAAAGCAGAAAACCTCTAAAAGTACTTTCCTTCAGAAAAGCCACCTGGACACTCTCACCCAAAAAAAGAATTAAACAGACCTCTCACCTAAAGCCAAACAAACAAACAAACAAACAAACAAACAAACAAACAAACAAACAAACAAACAAACAAACAAACAAACAAACAAACAAACAAACAAACAAACAAACAAACAAACAAACAAACAATGGTCACACCTGGAAGGGAACTGCCCAGAGGTTTTCACCTGGAAGAAATAAGCTGTAGCCTTGATTACCATAAAGATCCTGTCCGTATCTCCTGCTTTCTGCCATTAACACTGAAACAAAGGACAATTACTTTTTGTTTGTCTATGGATTACTGTGAGAAGGAAATACAGAGTAAAATGCCAAAACTAGTTTTCAAAGATCCTTTAATATTAATTGATAAATTAATGTATTGACTTGTACCCCTACTCTTTTCTCTTATCATTTTCTGGACTTTGTAATCTTTTCCTATGACCATTATTTGCATAAAAATTTCTCATTGTTTGAGTTATTTACTTATGAAAAAAACCTACTGCTGGCCTTTTGATCTATTGTATAATATTTAATGTAGCAAAGATTAGCAGAAGAGTATAACTGGTTCTGTGTTTGGAGGGCAAGTAAGCTCTCCCATCAAATTTCCTACGGAAACTCAGCACGTAGATTTTTCTAGCAGACAAAAATGGGTTAGATATGCCTGTTTATCCAGCAGTGGGGGCCTCCCTGTTGCTTAGATGCTATTTTTGTCAATAAACTAGTCAGATGAACTTTTTAATTTTAAAATGCATCTCCACATTAAAAAGGGATAGCCATTTTTAGATAACACTTTGCACACTCACAACAAGCCATATACTCATTTTATCAACCTCAGAAGGGAGGAAGGTAAGTAGGTAGGCTGAGTCAACCTTGAGCCGATTAGTACTGAATTGTCAAATAACAGAAAAGGCCCTTAGAATTGTCACATGCTAAATACATTGGCCAAAATTCTACCATCACATTTGATCCATGTAAGTGGAAATCTGTCAGGTGTTCGACCTGTTTCTCAAGTTGTCTGTCCCTTTCCTCGTTGTCTCCTGGTTGCACAACTGATCATGCAACTTGGTTCCATGATAGACAACCCAGTAAATAGGGGGGAAACATTACCTTTTTGTGCTGAAAAATACAATAAGACTTTGACCAAAGCTTTGCCTATTTTGTGTTAATTTGGGGGAGAAATGAAGGGGTAAGAACATTTTATATGTCTTTTAACATTAATTAATACTTTAGGAGTGTAGCAAGCCACATTACTTTTGAAACATTGCTTTTGAGCCACTAAAGAGGCTCTTCAAACTGATCTACCTTACAAGATTGTTGTGACTATAAAGAGGGAAGGGAAAGTACATCGAGCTTGCTGGAAGAAAGATGGAAGGGACAAAACAACCAAACAGAAATTTTGTTTCTAACTCTGAGGGTTTAAAAGCAATAATGTAATTAAAAATTACCAACTCTGTACTAATATGTGTAATAATGGTGATGCATAATGTGTAACAATTGCACCACTCATCATCATCATCATCATCATCATCATCATCATCATCATCATCATCATCATCATCATCTTCTTCTTCTTCTTCTTCTTCTTCTTCTTCTTCTTCTTCTTCTTCTTCTTCTTCTTCTTCTTCTTCTTCTTCTTCTTCTTCTTCTTCTTCTTCTTCTTCAGATAGAAGCAGAGTGGGCTAGGACCAGGGGCCTGGTGATAGAAAAAGGGGAATGGGAAAAAGACAGGATGCCAAGGGGGAAACGGGAATGCATGGCTGCGTTACGTGACCCCCAAACGGGCGAACTGAGTTCAGATCCACAAGCTATCTTGGAGGTGGTGGGACGTGCTTATGAGGATCTGTATCGAGGGAAGGTATTAAATGTGGAGGAGATGGAAGGATTCTTGAAGAAAGTAGACAAGCATAGGTACAGTGAACTTTCAGAGGAGGAAGTTCTAAACATGACTGCTCCCATCTCTCATGAGGAAGTGGCAGCTGCTGTGGCAGAAGGCAGGTCTAACTCTACTCCAGGACCCGATGGGGTGCCTTATGCGTATTACAAAGAATTTAAGAAGCCTGTGTCAGGAATCTTGGCGGCTTGTTTCAATCATGCTCTGCAGAAGGGAGAACTTGGAGATACCTTTTACAAAGGAACTCTGGTTCTGTTGCAAAAAGAAGGAGATCTGACTAATCTGGCTAACTGGCGATTTATAACCTTAACTAACGTAGATTATAGGTTGCTGGCAAAGGTGTTGAATAGAAGGTTGACTAAGGTGATGGGAAAATTGGTAGTGATGGGTCAAACGTCATCTGTCCCCGGGAGAAAGATGACAGAATCACTGGGGATCATTCGGGAATTTTTTGAAGGAGCAGGACAGTTCAAGGAAGAAAGAACTCTCCTACAGATGGACCAGTCCAAGGCCTTTGATAAGGTGGACCAAACTTATCTATGGAGGGTGCTAGAGCTGAAGGGAGTTCCGATGCAATTTGTGGCATGGCTGAAAAATCTGTACAGTCGGGTCACGGTGCAGCCGCAGGTGAATGGATGGAAAGGGGCAGAGATCCCCATGCGTTCTGGGTTGCATCAGGGCTGTCCGCTAAGTGCAGCACTGTACGTGCTGGCATTGGATCCACTTTTGACACTGATAGAACAAGATAGCCGGATCGGGGGATTCCTACCTTTTAGGAGGGACCTCAATGGTAGGGAAGCAGAAAGGAAAATCAAATTTGTTCCCCACGCTGATGACGTTTGTGTTTTTACATCGGGAGAGCAGGAGTTGGATCCAGTGAAGGAATTATTAGAGGGTTATGGGAAGGCTTCCGGAGCACTCATCAATGCCACAAAAAGCAGAGTGTACATTTTGGGTGGAAAGACTGGAGAACTCAGGGGAAAGACACTAAAAGAAGCTTTGAATGGGGAAGGAGACAATAAAGGTAGCAGGCAAAGTTCAGTCAAGATCTTGGGCATCCTGTTCACTGTTGACCCCAATGGATGGGAAGAGAATTGGAAAAGGTGGGAAGAGGGGGTGGAGAACCGACTGGAGAGGTGTAAACCCTGGAGGCTGGGTCTCTACAAGAAAGTACAGTTCTTCAAAACTTATTGTATACCAGTGGCGAATCATGTGGCGGCTGTGTATCCCCCTCCTCAGAAACTTATAGATAGGGTGATGGGAAGAGTTTTTTGTTTTCTTGTGGGGAATGAAGGTTTTCCCTCTCCCTAGGGCAGTGGCGTACCGCTTGGTAAAAGAAGGTGGGTTAGGGTTGCCGGTTCTTGGTGCCTTTTTGGCACCTAGGTGCCTGTTTGGCCAATAACTTGAAACAGAAGACTAATGAAGGAGAATCCCGACCGATCGGTGTGCAAGGCGACCTATGGCAAAGCAGAGGATGGGGGAAACAGTGGTGGAAGGAGGAACTCCGTTCTCCCAGATTGACCAGTGCTTCGAAAACAGGAATGAGGCCGTACGTTAGAGATATGGCGGAGGGAGTCAATTGTTGGGCGGTGAGGGCAAACACACTTAAGATTGCCGATACAGTGAGGGAGTCAAAGCGGGTTATTTGCACTGAGGCCATAGAGGAAAGAATCGCTAGGCCATTCAGAGAGAAGTGGGCTTCTAAGACTAATCTGCCGGAATATCTGCAGCCAGGGGAGGAGGACTTGTCTGTGTTTAAAGATGGGAATATATCCCTCTGTCTGTGGGAAACGAGGTGGAGGGTGTATCATCAGGTACTTACTGTAGGAGCGACCTACCCATGGAAAAAGGAAGAGGAACAGCAGTGCAGGAGGATAAGATGCCAGAATGTTAGAGGTGGGATAACAGGCCAGAGACCCCCGAGAGAAAGCTGTTCGCATTTTGCAAAAGAATGTCCTTCATCTCAAGAAATTTGGGGAGCTCTGGCAAGTAAATTGGACTGGCCTTATTTAAAGGAACAGAAAGCAGAGATGATTCTATCGGGGACAGAGCCAGGAAAGGGGTGGAAGGGGCCAAGAAAGAAAGGAAAGCTGGAGAACTGGGAAGTGCCCTGGTCCTTGGTTCGATTAATCAATCTGTTTGCCTTAAGCGCTCTGATGTTCCAAAGGGGACAGGAAGGGAAGACGGGAAAGCTGGCAGATCCCAAACAAGCGGTGGGCAGTGTGATGGCAAGCCTCAGAGTATATGCTAAAAGAATGATGGTGAGACAGAAGGAACCCGACAGATACAAATGGTGGCAGTGGTTGACAGAAAGAAATTTGGGAATAACTTAGAATATTAAAAGTTAAGTTTCATGTAAATGACAGTATAATTGTAAATATCATTGTTCTTTTGGTTTTGTATATACTGTATATTTCCTTCCACAATCACTATACCTGTATATGTAACTATGTTTACTGAGCTGAGTTTTTGAAGGTGATGACAAGTTTATGTAGTTCACCTCGACAGATGGTACTGTAGTAAGAATTTTATCAATAAAAAATTTCCTTCTAAAAAAAATTCCTTCTTCTTCTTCTTCTTCTTCTTCTTCTTCTTCTTCTTCTTCTTCTTCTTCTTCTTCTTCTTCTTCTTCTTCTTCTTCTTCTTCTTCTTCTTCTTCTTCTTCTTCTTCTTCTTCTTCTTCCGCATCTGAATCCAAATATTGGTGATCAGCCATGAAGACTGTGCTGAGAATATAATGCAGTGGCCTTTCATCTGCCTTCTGCCATGCAGCTGACACCTGTATCACTGACCCAGTTCTGCGAGTCACTTTCTGGTCCTGAGCCCTTTTGGCACACAAAGACTTCATCAGCCCCAGGCCAGGATTGATGAAGCTGCTGCCCTCCATCAAGTTGGATTCAAGTGGGATTTAATCCACTTGGGGACCATCATCCTTCCCTGTGGACTTTGTTACCCAAGGCCTTTAGTCCTCAGGGTGGTCAGGTTAGTTAACTGTTGCCTGACACTCGGCGTTGAGTCACTGGCAGTATAGTCTACTCTATTACATAGCAGGATAACCTGGCCAGACACCTTTAAAAATAATGTTCCAAATTCTGCCTTTTGCAGACTCCACATTTATATCACCTTTAGACTAGTCTCCTGCCTCCCTCTCTTCCTCCTTCAACTGTTCCTTTGCTTAGCTCTCTGAACAGCTTGCTTTAGAAGATTAAATTTCAGCTCTCACATCTTTTAATTTCTTCAGGGCCTGCTTTTAGGTCCCTTATCTCGTTCAGCTAAGGACTGCCCTTTTCCTTGGGTGGAAGTACAACTCCTCTCTCTCTTTTTTTCCCAGGATGTAGTTGTTACAGTTCTGATCTTCCACCTGTCTTATCACATGCCCAGTTTGAGCATTTCTGCAGCTAGCTGTGGATGCTAAGAATCCTTTGCATAGAGATCACTGTTCTCTAGGTGAGAACTACAGTTCCTTGGGGAGAGAGAAAATGAAGTTTTAACCTGCTTAAGCAGTGGGTGGGCAACAGCAGGTTTGCACCAGCTCACCAAAACCGGTAGCAGAAATTCTGGCTGGCCCCACCCATCCAAGTTTTGAAATAAAGTAGTCCTAATTTAGGTGCAATGCAGTGCTTCCCCCCTGGCCATGCCCACCATACCACTCCCACAGAGTTGGTAGTAAAAATTTTTTTAAATCCTACCACTGTGCTTAAGGGCATGGTGTGTAGATCTTAAAAAAGAATAGTGCTGTAGAAATCCAATGAAATTCATTGTTGGGAGGATCAGCTTCTTCTTTGGTATATAGATCAAACTTTGGACTGCCAAAATGAAGCCACTTTCTTGGCTTTGTTGTTAGCCAAAATTAAATCTTCACCAGTACATGTTTCTGGTAGTAATCAGCAGACCAGTAAATGAGCCAGATTCTGTATCTCTTAATATTCACAGTGTATTGTTGTCAGCCAGCCGACCCCACTGA